>JAFBJZ010000831.1:3442440-4073660 GCA_016785225.1 Psettodes erumei
TTCTCCAGTGTATCTTCTGTTGTGTTTACTCCCTGTCTTTGTGATTGTCCGCCCTGCCCTAATCAATTTCACCTGTGTCTCATTATCCCTGCCTCCCTTGTGCACATAAGTCTTGATGTGTGCTTTTGTCCTTGTTTTTCTGTCAGTGTGTTGAATGTTGCTTGTGTTCCTGTTCCTGTCCACATGCTTCCACCCAACCATCATTCAGTTTGATTTTGGTTCCATTTAAATTACCTTTGCTACACCTTCCTGCCTCGGTCTGCATTTTGGGCCCAACACCTTCATTCATTGTGCTCCTCAGCCCCCTTCCCCTCCCCCCCTTGTGTGAGTGTGTGTCACTTGTGGATCAAGACAAGCCATGGTAGAACTAGCTGTTGAAAGAAACTTAAGTCCAGTTTCCACTGTATCTGTCTGCGTTCTGTTCTGTTGAATCTCTAGAGACATGTGCATGGAAATCCCAGGAGAGCAACAGCTTCAGACAACCCCCTGATTTCCATTTCTACCCATTAACAATGAAAAATACAAAGTTAATATCTAGATCATGATCTGAGTTATGTTTTTACTTAATTCAGCCAGCTGGCCGACCAGTATGAATGTGCGTAAATGGAATGTAAAATACAATAAGTTGCCTGCTGTGGACGCAAGCAGTCAGCATGTGTTTAGTCATCCACTGAATCTGTCCAAATGACTCCTCTTCATGAGTAATTATTTGTCATGTGGAGGGTTTTTTCTGTACCATTCATCACTGCTGTCTAATTCTTTTTTAGTAGCAAAACTGTTTTTAAATGTAGTATTTATGTTTATCTGACTGGACAGCAATTGATAATACAGAATCTTCTCTTCATAAATCACACCCATCCTCTGGAGAAAGTCTAAGACACTGCAGCTAAATTCCACTCATTTTTATAATGCAGGTGGAAATATACCTTTGTGGTTTAAATCCTGCGCAGAGAATAAATATGTCTTGTGTTTGCACTGGCCAGGGCTGGCAGCCAGTGAGGCAGCCAGTGAGATGAATAGAACAGTGGAAGTGAACAGTTTGGCTCTATGCAGGTAGTCATGGTCGTCAGCGCAGCAATCCACAGTGGCTGGTGGAATGTGAGCCCACTGTGTGAGACATGACTCCTCAGAGCCAGTGGAGTTTGTGGCTCTGGCTCGTGGCTGTGCTGTTGAGGAGACGAGAACAGCCATGGAGATAAGCAGACGACTCGCTCCTCAAATTTAAGGGGGTTGTCATTCAGATGAATCATGACATGGCAGCGGCAGGCCCACCAGAGCGTGCCAAGCCCACAAGGAATCCTTTTCTGTCCCTCGAAAGATTAGTACGCTTATTCAAACAAGCTCTTTCCCACCCAACGACACCGCAGTCACACAAACAGTGCTCCCCTCCCATGGTTCTCCACCATCAATATACTGATGAAGAGATGGTGATGCAGACCATGTGCACAGTCAAAGTGACACTGGTATGTGCACATAAAACTGTCTTAATAATTCAACAGATGCACTTATCTCCCTTTTTGGTGATGGTCATACTGCATTATACTCATCATTACTCTCTGCTTTCTCGAACTGTGATTTAAATCATGTAACTTTGTATAGTTAATCACTAAAGTCACCAAAGGAATGCTATTTTTATCCATGTTCATGTAATAACATGCCGAAATAGATAAAAGCTGATTTATACATTAGAAAATATAAAATTCTACTTTAAAATGCAAAAAACATTTACTACACATTTATTCTACACTGATATGTCTATTTTCTGCTCCTCAGCTGTGGTTCTTTGTTTTGAAACGTCACTTGTAATATAGTGCAAAGGTTGTGGTAAAGATAATGGTGCATGTTATGTCATCTCAGCTGCTCTGGCCCACAACTGCCAAAACAGAAAGTCCAAGAAAAGAACCAACCAATTCTCTGAGGCTGCTTTTCAATGATGTCACTGCCCAGTGAGTGTCACTTTCCAACAATGACCCATGGGTCATTTGAGAGATGTGTAACTATGACTCACTGTTAATTGACCTTAAAATATCAAGCCGCATATGTTGGCCTTTCAAAAGCCAGGGCATGCATGAATCCCACCCCATCTTTGGAGTGGTCAGTGGTGTGTTTGGACAATCCAACCTGACTGGCCATCCAGTTGTAAACGCAAGATCCATTTCCTGAGTTCCCTGAGGGACCTGTACTGTATGCTCTTTGTATAATGGGTTTCGTTGGCAATTTGAAAAGATTGTATTTCAGCCATGCTGACGGGTTATCAAAATTTAAATTGATTGCTTTGCTGGTTAGCAATTTCGTTGGCATGTCCCCTGGCTTTGTTGGATTTCTTTGCAGAAGAGTTCAGGCAGTAAAACAAAGAATTATTGAATAAGAAACCAGTCTTTGCTGTGTTTATGTTTGTGCCAGCAGTGCTCAGCCATACATCATCGATACAGTTAGATACAAAACAGATTACAACTACAGCCATAATGATGCAGGAAAATGGCCTCCAGTACCCTCTTTGCATCCTGGGACTTTGTACACCACCTGGATACTCTCCAGTGGTTTCACTGCAGTGAGCATGCATAACGCCACAACCAGCGTGTCATTATACAATACTGTGGTGAGGCCAATGCATACTTTTCATTTGTCTCTGGTGTTAAACCCGTTCATTTTGGATTTTGTCATACACTTCCTCGCTGAGTTGTAGAAACCAGAAAACCCAGAAATTGTACTGTTTACATGTAACCCTTCAATATTGCAGCCCTCGTGGCCATGAAGGATGACAAATGCCTGCTGGCATTTGCTTGACTTTGTTTTGTGGCAGTGTCTCTGCTACTAGTATGCATTTATTTAAGGCTATTTTCTACTTAAGGGGCTACTTTATGGTGTGGCGGAATGTTTTGGAGAACGGACAGATTGTACAGCTGTTTGTTTGATGGTGGTTGTTTAAACCAATGGGGTCACCTTTGCACCCTGTGGCAGATACCTCACTGAGATGGAAAGGCACCGCAAATGTTTTCAGTACTCCAACTGGATCTCCTGCTCGGGCACTTCAGGCCTCAGATGACATGACCTTGCAACTCAGTCACAAGGCAAATTGTCAGCTCACGAAAACCTCTGCCGTGTTTATTTATATGGATCTCAGGTGGTATGGTAGCCAATCAAAGGCAACCTGTTATGTGGCTGTTGGCTCTTTGCCTTACAGCCCAGATGAAATGTTAAAGATGAGTATGCGGTTGTGGTTTCACCTCAGGTTCACTGTGAGTATGTTGAGGCCCAGCTGTTAGCTGATGCTTTCCCCTCATTGAGGATTCCACTTTGCTTTAATGGGAAGCTTACAGAAACACAGAGTCATCATGTTAGGATTTCACAGGGGCTTCCAAGAGGTCCCTTGCCCTGACTTTAGTATCAGTCTGCTTCGTGCAGGATCAAGCACATGAGCCCCACATTGTAATAACATAATTATGCTTTTCTTGCCCTCAAGGCTGTGAAAAAATAAGTTAAACAAAGGCTCAAAGTTGAATAAAACATATTTTGACAAATTAGGTGTTTCTTACCAAGCCACAAATCACCACAACAACCATGATACAGCTCACGGGTTACATCCTACTGATTGTTTCGTTATCATGCCTAATCGCAAATTTGAAAATTTGAGGTGAGGAAGACTGAAATGTGTTTTGAGTTAAGCTTCGAATCATCAGCATTTAGCTCAGGGAAAATTTGGGGATATGGAGGAGCTTTGGACACTTTAGCAGAATTTCTGTTCCTAAGAACACAGTTGTGCCCTCCACATGTGCTAATTAGACCACAAACAAATTTACAAAACACTAACGAGCCTCAAACACATTCCACATATTGCACTGTTTAGATGTCCTTAATAAATTCTCAGTTTAGATGCGATGCGTGTCTGTGTTTTTGCTGTTTATTTGTGTGGTAAGATTGTTTAGCTTCCTTTCATAATCACAATCTAGATTTCACTGGAAAACTTACCCAGTTTACCCCGATCATACAATGATTAGTCTTCATTAGATTTAGGTCACACTTACTGTACACAGCAATTAGGGAAAAAAGCCTTAAAGTGGACTAAACCCATCTGTCTCTGTGGTGGTTCATATTGTGCTCATAATGATATCTTACTCATCTTCATTGTGTGCTTGCTCAGCCCAGCACAGAAGCTTTTGAGCTGATTTAATAAGTACAAGCACAAATCCTGAACCTTCTGAACTCAGTTTGTGTTTGCACTGGTCAACTCAGAGTTGCGTGTCATCTCCAGTAGCTTATGTCTGAAAATAATTTTCAGACTCAAAATTCAATGTCTTTTTCCATGTCAGTTATTTTATTAATGTTGCGGCTGTTGTTAGGTTTAAGCAAAGGTTAGCTCTTTCTGATGACGCTGATGCTTTGGAAACAATAAAATCTTAGTCCCGCTCCCTGCCGTCTACTGTCACTATGCAACAGAGTCCCAAAACACCAAAACAAGGGGGCAACCCTGGTAGAAGTGGGCCCCATTCCACACTCCTCCAAGTGCTTATCGCCAGAATCTTCTGGAATCTGTTGTGTGCCCACAGATTTTACTTGGCAAAGGGCGAGAGAGCAAAAGAAAGTGACAGATAGAGGAGAAAGAGAGCAGTTCAAGCTCATAGCTTGCCCCTCCCTGAGTTAAAGATGGATTCCTGGAGGAATGGCTCCATGGCTGTATCGCGTGACTGTGACTGCTCCCCTCCATCAAACACATGGGACTCATTTACCCTTGTGGGCCACAGTGATGGTGCCACAAACACCAGGCCCCCTCAAGAAGAAGAGAGAGGGAGGAAGAGAAGGAGGAGGATGAGTGGGTGGGTGGGGTGCAGCGGACAGCGCATTATGGATCATCATTCCCACCATGGTGAACAATGACGAAATGGATTTTATTATTAATATCCTCACAATTCATACCAACCAAGGCAGCTATATATATCATCCTTTTTGGTCCATGTTTGATTACAAACTTGAGTCATCATGCTTAACACTTGAACACATTGACTCAGTAATGCATAAAAGAAACCCAAGTGGAGTAAGAAAATAAGAAAGAGGATGGTTGAAGGTGTGATGGGTGGACTGTGTGGTGATTGTGCTGCCTGACTGCATCTGGTGATGACTGTTCAAACAGGCCAGAGCTGAAATGTCACCAGCCCTCTGCAGAGAAAAGGCCCGCTGACAGCCTGTATAAACACTGGCATTTTCCCCCTGTAATCGCATGTTCACTTAAAAAGAGCACCCAGTGAATTCCATGGGCATTCAGTAATGCTCTGTTTCAGTATGTTTATTCTCCCATCTGTTCTACCCTGATAGAGGGTGTCTTTTGTCCAGAGCGAGAGGGTGGAAGGTGGGGAGGTGGGAACAAAATTCAGATTGTCATGGATAGTCCTCACATCACCTTTGTTTAGCTCATCAGCATCTCACTGCATTTGGACACACATTCAGTTTGACAGGTCGCGGACACTGTGGCTCACCTGACAACAGAAACTTTTAGCGAAGGAGAGACAACCCAGTTTTATAGCTTTTACGCCTTGTGAAGTCCCAGCCCTTTTGGGAAATTGAACTTTCTGTTGCCAGATCATTGCAATAAGAGATCATCAGTGGTAGAGTGTTCACTGGAGCTAGTTTCTTCTGAAAAAATGTAGACAGCTGTATCGAATAAAGCTGAAGTATATATAAAATTGACAGAACTGTCACACTCAAGATGGATGACTGAAGAAGAAAGTGGCTTAGACGGGCCTTGATCAGGATGCTGTTTTTGAAGAGATACTTTGCGTCATTTGTTGAAAGACGAATGTAATTTTTCAGTGCGCTGAGCACCACAAACAAAATTCCACTGGCCTCAGTTGTATTGGTGGTGGAAGCAAATTTCTAACTACAAACCTCAAGACTTAAAACCTAAACTATCTGCGTGGCTGGATACCACTCGGGATAAGTGAGAAAACATGTTTTGGGACTACCCTGTAAAACCCATACAGTAAATGAACAAGCCTTTTTTGTTCATTAGCTTCAGTACCGGATGATTAGCAGCTCTCTTCGTGTATCAACCAGAAAAAAGTATTTAATTTTTCTAGTCATCAGTGAAACCAACCAAAGGTAGGCTGTTGCTTAAGATTTATGTACACCCTGACATTTCACTCATGTTGTTGACCTTGATCTTGTTGCTTTTGGCTTTATTTCCTGGTACTCAGGATTTAACTCATTAATTTAGCTTTAGGTTAGATTAGCATGTCATGACACAGCAACACCAACTGTTGTTTTTATTAGTAGTGTAGGTACCATTGTGTATTTACTGTATGGCACTTAATGTCAGTGGCGCTTTTGTTCTTCTTTGTCTCCCTCAGGTGTTGTTCGTCAGGTGAAGCCTCTCATTGGTCCATTAACTACTGTACTGAAACTGTCCATGCGCAACCTGATGTCCCAGGGTGACTCTGGCCAGAACATCATCAATGTCCACGTCTTTGTCTCAGAGTTCTGGTTCTAAGAGGTGGCTGCCAGGTTTTACCACATGTACTAGGACACCCGTTGTCAACACTGTACTCCTTGGTTTTGTTATATCAGTGCAAAGATCAGTGTCGAGGCTTTTAATGTTATGTTTGATTCCTTTTGACAGTTTCTGAGATGAAAGGCTACTAGCTGCTTCCAATGAGAGCACCACACTTTGTTTTGATGACAAGCTCGAGCCTGAAATGCACTCTTGTGTTGCATCTGGCAAAACGGAGCTAAATTGAAGAAACTCTTATGATTTTAAAAAAGAATTGAGACAATCAGAACTGTTTTAAATTGAAAGTGCATGCATTTATAGAGGTTGTTATATGATATGATGATGAAATTCAACAGTATTCCTTTCATGACATTACACTATAAGCCTTTCTTTTTGTAACATTCACTTCTCCTTTCTTACTGTATGTATTGGATGAGGTATTTTTTCTATGGAATAAACACTATTTTAGTTACAGTATTTGTTTGTCCTATTTCTTCACACTAACATTTAAAGACCAATGTTTTAATTAAAGGTTGTGAAAAGGTCACAGTTTGGTTAGGTTTAGGTGCAAAAACTACTTGGTTAGGTTTGGGAAAAGATCATCATTTGGGTTAAAAAAAGAAGTACTTTGCTCATTGTTATGGTAACAATGAGAAACACAGTTAAGGGTCAGGGTTGGGTTGTGTAATGGTAACGAAGCTCCCCTGTAAAAGTTTTTTTTTTGGTTATCCATTTTTTTTTGTTATCCGTTAACCTGACATGACAGTTGGTTTGGAACACATAACCATCTGGTATGGCTTTTTTCGAAAACTGCACTTACAAAAAAAGAAGAATACTTGGCAGGTGATTGGATGATCAGTCAGTTTATCAGTTGCCGAAGCCAATTAGGAGGAGAGCAAAAATATATATATTTTCCATTTCCATTTCTCCACACATGATATAATAAATCATGCAGCTGCATCAACGCTGACCCTAACCCTTCTTTAAAAGTCGCTTCAGCTAAGACATAACCAAAGCTGTCAATAGTTGCTCCTACATGGGATGCTGATGGGTCTGAACCACTAAGTTTCAGCCACAAGTGAATAGCTTGGAACCTGGCAAGATCTTGCTTGTGAGAAATCAGCTGTCTCACAAGGTTATCGACCCATCACACCCCATCTAATGTGTACTTTGTTGCTCCTTATACCACATCATCTGACTTCCTCCCTTGTTCCTGTCATAATTACTATGTCCACTAGAGGTTGCCTACCCATAAAATGTAACTGTGGTTGTAATAAGCTGCTTGCACGGACAACCAATGTGGTTGTTTTTTACAGGACAGTCTCCACACACTGCAATTCAAGTTCTCATTCTCCCCCATTACTTCTTCTTGTCCTGGCCTGTTGATAGGCTTTTGGCAGGCTCATAATAAGACAGCCACAGTTCATCAAATGTGTATAAGTCATAATGTGACATTGTTATTGTTGTACTTGTCTGTGATTGATCCTTCTCCCTTGTGGCATGTCATGCTCTGATTTTTCCATCTCAAAATGAGTCTATACTTAATGATTCTACCTAATCTCCATATATGCAGACATGTTATATGAAGTTCTGAATTTCTGAGTCCAGGTCTGTAACTGAAATCACTCCCTGTACACTAAAGTGTCATAAACAGTTACTGTGTCCAAATTCTGAATTTTATGCACTCACAATTGCCCTCATATATTTCTAAAGTAGAATAAAAGAAAAATACTCTCATGCCATGCCTCGCATATGAGAGATACACAAAAATTGCAGTAATGTGGCACTTGTGCTCACTACTGAGTAAACTACTACATGTCTGTTACAGAATGAAAAATTAAGGAGTGAACTTTTTTGGCCAACTGAAAAACGTTGCCCTTTGAAATGTAAACATATGAAATGTGTTTTTGTTACAGTGATGATTCAGCAAAATTTTACTTGACGTGATTTGGTTGTGAAAATGTCACGTGCGATACCCTTACCAAATGACAGGAAGCTTGATTATGATCAATTCGGACATGTCAATATTAGCTGACAAAGAGAGACATGTAAACAGAGCTATCTTAGCTAGTTTACTTTTGCTCACAGTAGTCGGAGGAACGTCGGTTTCCATAGCGACATTTTGGACATGCTGTTTGTTTTTGCACTGAACGATATCTGCCGAGAATTGGCCATGATGGATATCATCATATCAACAGCTTGTCCTCTGAATGCCCTCAGCAGGGATGTACATAAGCAACTCAAGATACTCTTACATGCCTACAAACATGTTTGTGGGTTTTATTCTTGGTGGGGGGAGGATTTCCAGAAAATCTCTTTGGTGGAGTGAGGGGGTTACAAGGTGGCAGCAGTAGTTGAAGACCATGAGCATGGGTATCAGCAACCACATTCCTAATTACATTTATCAGTGAACCAGAACTCCGCTCTCCATCAAACACAGAGGAGACATCAGACAGAAGAGTGAGCTGAACACGTCAGTAGCGGGCTAACTACGAGACCGTAATCATCACTGTGGCCAGGCTCAGCCAAAGCCTCCCAACGCTTCAAAGACAATAGAGGGGGAGACGCATACATCAGGTTCTCAAGTCATCGTCCGTGATGGATTTTAAGGCTCTGCTGAAGGGGGATATCCTCTTCAGAGGAAATAAGAGGCCAGCAGGTCAGCCCTGTGGTTGACATGAAAAGAGAGAAGAAAGGCAGTGTGTATGTGTGTGCGCACGCATGTGCATTAACTCTAAAACCACACTTAGAACCAATGTTTGTTGTGGTACATACTTATGTATGCTGCTTATATACTGTGTACTACATATAAGTAACCTAACTTATGTAACAAAAAAAATAAATCTGAATGGCTTGGTTTGGAAAGTATGTAGAAATAGGTGAAAACTCTGTTTTTCTTATCTACAATGACATAGATTAATCCAGGAAATATAACCATAATAAACTGCTATTCTAATCAGAAAAAAGAGAAGCATCAATTTATAATAAGTTTTGAAGGGGGGAAAATAAGTTTCCAGTTTCCAGGAAGAGCTGTACAAGAAGAATTAAGACCAACTCTCCTCATACAAGTAAAAAAAAGCCATACATTGTCTATCGTCATACAGTATTTAGTCTTTTTCAGAGCTCTATTTCTATTTCAGGCATGTAGCCCTTTCAGTCATAGTTAGAGAAGCACTTTAAATTGGCTCTGAGTAGTCTGCAGGATGAAACAATGTCTTCATATCTAGCCAGTCCATACTGCGTACCAAAATCCACAGAAAAAAACTTAAGCCATATAGCCAGACTGTGTGGGAGGACATTAACCAGGAACGGCCTGGCTGGCTCTGACTCTTGACTGTAAGAAAGGCTGGGGCAGCAGTCCCTAGCAGTGTTACCAAACCACATACATGTGTGGGGACAAATGAGCAAATATCTTCTGCCAGATTCTCCATCCAAAGCCAAGAGGGAGCTGCTTGCACTGGAAGCCTATGGTATGACTAAGCCGAGTGGGCTTGATGAGTCGACGTAATGGCAGGGGAGCAGACCTGTGTGTGTCTGCACTGTTTGTTTGTGTACTCTACTGTGGCACAATGGTGGTCAGGCCTCTCAATACAAGTGGTCATGGTGGTGTCTGGCCCAGAGCAGACGGGGTATGGGGCTGATGGGAGTCTAGCCCAGGGGTTGGTGAGGCAGGCCGATCCCAGACAGAGACCAGAGGACCTCAGGAGGCACGTGCTCGGCCGACTCCTGCACTCACCCACTCCCTCTTTTTCCTGGCGTCCTACCCCGGCTCTCACCGCAACACATGTTATAGGATATAAGTGAGTTCTTTTAATAAATTTGGGGGTATTTATTTTTTTTCCTCTATTTTACAAACCACTGTTCCTCATTACCATAAACACAAAAATGTTTCTTCTCGATGGGCACTACCAACTTTTGCTGCTGTCCCAATGAGACTCTCATCTTTTCAGCATATGTCATGATCACCAAGATAACGGTATATTTGTATCTTTTGAACTGGAGAAGGAGATACAATTTGTCCGGATGGCCATTTATTGCAAACTTGACTGATGTGTTATCTGTGATACTATAAAACTAAATAAAAAGCAAACAATTTATCATTATCTGTCTCCACTGATAAGCACTTTAAAATAAAAAAAAAATTCACCTGTGTCAAAAAAGTGTTCTCTTACCACACATTTTAGTGCAAAGGAATTTGCAAAGTGATGTTTCTTATAAGTCCAATAGATGGCAGACACATACAACACAACACTTCACAGGCGGAGAGCTTTGACACTACATTCCCCTCAACAACTGCCACCACCTTACATTACAATGGGAGAAACAGCCAACCAAAGACAAATGTTTTTTTACTCTTCAGTAAGAAACCCCTCATGAATGTAGCTTTCTATCCAGTTGGACAGACTGTGCAATAAAATATGGACTTGGTGAAAATTATGCCTATCATTTTTAAGTACATTCCACTGGGACCTAAATAGCACAACATTAAACTCCTATAAGATTCTGACTTAGGCCTAACAAAGTGTTGGATTGCACAAAAAACAATGTGGGAGTCTGATGTAAATGTTACGGAAAATTCTACTGTACTTAGCCAGAATATGGTCATAAATGATTGGCTCCACAACTATATATTTCATGACAAGCTCTATACAGTCTTTGTGATATGGGACTGCTATTATTGACCACCACCACCACCCCACCCCCTTAGATCAATTAGATCTTTTGAGGTTTAGGGTGATAGACAGTCCACCAATTATACAGGGGCTCCTCCTTGACCCAAAGAAAATCACACAGCACACAAGTGTGCCCTTCCATAACTTAAAGTAACCATTTACAGCCACTACTGAACTCAACCTGTTGCCAGAGTATACAGTGGATCAATCACACTTGAGAATATAGAGCGGGGGTTTACTCATGAAAATTCAGGGTGCAGTCTCTCTGTTGTTCCAAGCAGCTCAGAATGCACAGTGACGTCCATAGTGCTTAAGTGGATGCATATCACAGAGAAAGAAGGGGAAAAAAATCCAACCACATACAATATAACTATGGCGTGATGGCCACCTGAAATGATCAGCGACCATAGACTGAGTCATTTCTCTCAGGGGATAAAATAGGCATTTTTTTAAAAAGTGGCATTTATGTGTTATATATTTGGCCAACTTTTATTGGCTGTTGCGATAGTTAAAACAAATGTGTTCTTCATAAGCCTAAAAAGCACATTGTTTATTGAGGAAACCATCCTTATTCCATGACACGCTGGCAGTGTGATTTAAAACAGCCAATAAAGAGAAATAACGCTTTAAAAATGGCAAAAAGTTTGTTGAAAAAGAAAAATCCTTGACCTTGTCTTAAATGCATTTCTTAAAAACTGAAGTCTTTATGTCTGTGGAAAATAAAATGGACTTACTCCCATGATAGTCTTGTCTTATCTTATTTTTCAGTTCCCCCATGAAACATAGTACGCAAAGTAGGTTTTTAAGGGGATACTGGTCACATATCAAAGCTACGTCATTAAGTAGCTGTCTGCACTCTGAAATATCGTGCGCAGTGGTGAGGCTGAGCCCGTAAGGACTGCATCTATATACTCTATATACTTCGATGACCATGATCTCATGCCTCGTCTGCAAAAGGCTTCACTGACATAAGTGGCCTTTAGACCTTGAATGCTTAAGCTTTCATTGAACATGAAAATGAGCTGGGAGTTTGCTCTGTCTGCCAAAGTGTTATTTTGTCTGTGGCTGAGTACACACACCCAACTGTCACCCCTCAGTGGACACCTTGTGCCGTTTCAGATGTCTCTGGGTCTCGGAGCAGAGACGAGACAGTGACCAGATCAGGAGAAAGGAGATTTGCTCTGTAAACACGGGAAGTTGTCAGTGGATTTTGGCATTTTGTTACAAGGGAAACCATTACACACTGAATGTTTTGAAATGAGGTGTCAAGTATGTAATCATCGGGAACTTACTCTGCACTTGCCCTTTGAGTTTGACATTTTGGAATCATCACTTACTGTGGTCAAAATCTCACCCAGTAATTCATCACTAAATCACTCAACAGGACGTGTAAGCTTTAACTGCTGAGTTCATGTTAGCAGAGAGGCACTGGCCGACACCTTCGGTGCAAAATCTAAGAAAACATTTGGCCTTCAAATTGCCACTACCATATCACAAATCATAAATGTGTTAAGCAGATTTAAATGACAGTCTGAACCAATCCTTCTCTGACAAGGAAAGTGTAGAATAAATTAGCGGCTGTGTGACAAAGTAAAATCTGTCATTGTTTTAGCCTGAGCTCAATGAGAGAAAAAATCTATTTGATAGAAATACTATTTATGGGTTTGTAGCGACAAAGCATGATCTTCAAGAGCACATCTGTATGTCATTGTTCCTAAAACCACTGTCTCTGCATACACTAAAATTTTGAGAACAGAGATTCAGAGAATTAATTACCCAATTGTTTAGAGACATCCTCGTGGAGGAAAGGACTTAAGGCGTCAAAAGACAGTGAGTGGAAGGCCTTTGAATCTTGCAAACTGGCATAAAGCTTTTCTGTGTGACTAAATGTAAAATGACAATGCCAGTGATAATTAATTTGTCACGTTTTGTTTCTCAACAGGGTGTTTTCTGCCTTTATGACTTCAGAGGGTCGAGGAAATCCATCAAAATGTTCCTTGTATTGGCGCTAGGTCATACACACAAAATAGGTTTGGTTAATGGTTACCCACAACAGTATGGACACCTAAAGTGCAGGCCTGTGAAGTTAATGCTACTTCATCATGACAGCAGTGACTCTGTTCACCATACGTCTGTTGACTTAGCAGTCACCCATGAGAACACGCACACACGCACATATATGTCTACTTCACAGAACAGCACAAAATGCCTACCTAATGGACATATGGCCCACATTGTTGGTAGACCGCTGTGATGATGTCTTTCTGTTTCCTCTCATGTCTGGGTGAATTAAATAGATCAAGCCTCCTCGATCCTGACTTTTTAGTGCAAGTTTCAGAGAAGCCAGACTGGTTTGTTAGACACCATATCCTGTGTGTATGATGATGTTATACAAACACGCAGCCTTGACTTGTTGTGTGGTAAGGATAAAGCAGATGCTACAGATAAGGTTAGGGTTAAAATGCAGTTAAGCTGGGGAAGATTCTGGAAGCCATTGAGTCATTGATCTCAGCGTTCTCCGGTCCATACTGAGCCGGGGGTTATTCTCTATCCCCTCACCCTCCTTCCTTTTTTATCCTTTGTTGTGGTCACTGGGACAATCGGTTACAGCCCAACGGAATGGAAACCACTCAGTCAGTCCCCTGCTACAGCCGACTATTAAACAGAGGATCCGGTTACTATGACCAGTCTGGGAGGGAAGGCATCAGATTTAGTTCCTCAGAAAGCTTCAGTATAATCCCGGCCAACATAATACATTTTCATGCATGTCTCTTGAATCACTTGCAACATTCCAGCTCGTGGAATTCCATAAATGAAGGCAACTACCGAGAAATTATCTTTTACATGATGATTACTCCAATGATAACTTCCAGAGCCTTTGCTGTGTTTGCTTCACTGTAAATGTTCGACTGCTTTACCAATATCTCTTTGCATTTGGGATTTCAGGTTGGGGTGGAAGTGGCTTCATTCCCAAAGCTATCAAAGAAACATCAGAAGACAAACACAACAACGATGATGAAGTGGATAAACAACATTCCCCCTGGAAACCCAATAGGCCTACAACTTGTTCCTGTGAACTGGTCTGTCTGTGCGTCTCGCTGAGGCAACAATGGTGATTTCTGTTTGAGTCTTGTGGGTTCTAACCCCAGACCCTGTCTCCTGATCGGAGCAACAGAAATGGAGCGTCATGGTTGCTGCGGATGCTTTGTTTTCCACAGTCCCCGCTTGCCGTTGTGCCGCTCGCGACGGGACCATCTGCCTTCTCAATTAAAAGGCATGTTTGTGCTCCACATTTGTTTGTGCTCGCAGATGATTTTTGTAATAAAACTCAGACTTTTTGGTATTTCTTGGATTCCTGGGTGATGACATTGCGCTTTGCTCTTTTGGGCTTGTGGCTGTTTCCCCTGGAAAATGTAGCTTGCAGAAACTACTGTAGCTGTTTTCTGGTGTGTCTGTGGGATGAAATGAAGAATAGAATGAGTCTTGCCGATGTGCTCCCCGCCACAATTAAGAGCAGACCCGCTGTGTGCTGGGGAACGCACAAGATGAAGAGGCAGCCTTTACCATCTCCTGTGAGACATGACTATGGAGACAAAGTATTTCATCCCAGAAAATGTCATCATAATAGTCAGCTCTATTGTTCTGTATTATCATCCCAGTTACTAATTTAATAGTCATAAAAAATGTAAGTCATTTTTTTTCTAAGTTACATTACAATAGGATTCTCTTAGGATTAAAGCCTCAAATCCAATTGTATTTGGGTGGCATTAAAAGTGTCCTTTATACATCTAGAACAACAACACTTTGACAGGGACACTGACACATGTACAAACCAATGAAAATAATAAGAGTAAATTCTAGGAGGGTATTTGTCCTTTTGTTTATCCTTCAAATTATGATTTCCAGAATTCGAGGAAATGTTATTACGTTTTTACGTACATTGTGGATTTGGCATTGGTTTTCTTTTGGACGGCACTGGACTGTCGTGGGAGCTCCATGGACCACACACAGCCCTTTGCCCAGAGCACGTTCTGGTCAGTGCCCACTCGCCGAGGAACCAAGTGTGGGAAGAGGTTGGTACTAACGTTGACCACCAGTGACCCTTTGGATCAGTACTACTGTCCAACAGATGGACCTGCCAGGAAGCCATCCACTTGTTGAGAGCAAAGGCAGAAAATGTTTAAAACGCATGAGAACAAATCAGACACTGAAATTTCTTGGTGATATTTTTGGTTGAGGAACATAGAGTGTGTGTTTCAAGAGGAATAAGCTATAATATATCATTTTGTGATCTCATCAGATTGTCAAGGTTCCCACTTCTGATTGACCACTTGAGCAAAAGTAGGTAGATTTAAGAGAAATCTTTATTTGAAAGAGAGCTCACTGCCAATCAGTGAATGGTTTGTGTAATATATGGATGCCGGCTGTGTTTTGAGACCGACTGTGTGTGGTATACGGTAATTGTAGAAGAGAGGGAGATGGCCCACTTCGAACGCATTGTGGATTCTGAGAAGCCGATGCATTTCGTTGGCCTTTGCTAAGCAGCCATCGTGGCTTCTACAGCTTAATCTCAAGGATGTGCAATTGGGCTACAGGGTCATGAAACTATAGCAGTTCACACGAGGGTCTGTCGCTGTGTCTCCCACCAGCCCCGCTTAACAAGCAGCAGCATGAGATAGATTACTCATCAGGGCATGGCTGCAGTGGTAAGGGGTCTTACACTGTGATGATTTTAACATACGATTCCAGAGCTGTGGCTTTTCGATGTTTCTTTCTCAGAACAGACATGGGTGTAAAACCTCCCTCCACACTTTGATGTTTTAAGTTTCCTTTACACAATTCTGAATGAAGCGTGGCACCATTTGGCTCAGAGGATTAAAACTATATTATCATTTCTCTCCATTGTTGTCCCAGATTGCACTCCCACCCCTTAAAAACATAACTGTCTAGTCTGTCTTTGGGGATGTCCTCAGCTGTCATCTATCAGCAGTCACTGGCTGAAATCTATAAACATGTCGAATACTTGCCAGTTCCTTTCTTCCGCAAAAGTGCAAACCAGAATATTTCAATACTGTGTTATGGTGGAAACACTGTGTTCTCACAGGCCTGATAAAATCCTCACTGGATGGTATAATTTATCATTGTCTGTTAGCAAAGTCCTGTCCCAGCTTACCTCCAAAGACTTTGTTGAGTTGGTTTTCTGTTTGGACTCTGTTTATATTGATTTCTTGTTTTACAGTGTTTTGGTAATAGTTTCCTAATTTGTTTTGTGTTGTTTTACGTCCTGTGGTTGATTGTCTACACCTCCCTAATGTGTTCCACCTGTGTCTCATTATCCATACCTGTTTATATAGTCTTTGTCTTTCCCTCTGTCTTTGTCAGTGCATCAGTTGCTGCTGTTTTGCTCCTGTTTTTGCTTGTTCCTTTTGCGTAACAATTTTGTTCCTGTTCTAGCTTTGCTAGCTTTGGCTTTTGCCTCCCATCCTCCTAGTGTTCGTAGCGTTTCCCAGCGTCCTTTCCCCTTTGTGAAATGTATTGAGTAGATTTTTTAAAAAGTGAATCAATGTGCATTTCAGCAAGGGCTGCATTCTTAATGTCTTGACAGGCAGTTGGTAATGCTGAAGGTTCCTCTTGATTTCAACATAAATAATGCGTCAGAGTATGTGTGTTGTGTGGTTTCTTTACATTATCTTAATGAAACGTACAACATAATATTTATGATGTTATTAGGAAAAATCTATGATGATGACCAATTTCTCCTTCTGACATCAAACCATGTCCTCCTAAAATTAGCTGTGTCAAACACTTTCAAGCCAAGAAATATATATCTCTGTTAACTCAGAAATTGCCATCTGGGGCATCAACTTTCATTCTTGCATGTTGTAAGTCCTTCCCTTGGAGGATCTGCAGTTACATAAACATGGAGTGTCTTATGGGGTTTTATAATTGTGTTATTCATATTGCATGATACAATCAGCCATAAGCCAGGTCGGGTGCAGTGCCATGAATGGTAGGAAGAATATGTGAGCAGTAAACATGAGAAGGTCTGCTCCATTGACAGGAATTCCACTTTCTGCTGCTGCTGTGAAACATGGCATACCTAATTGTACAGTGGTCACCCACTAGGTCTAAATAGGGTTCAAGACCACACAGTACGATGCAGGCCCACTGTAGGAAACTCTCAGAGACACAGGAAGAAACTGTGAGCTTTATTCACTGATTGTTTTACTTCAGGGTTATCCATCTGCGTAAGGACTCAAAACACATCATTCTCTTTTTATATCTGATTCACTAAAACACTCTCACTACACACTCTTTTTCTGTACAGCAACAATGGGACAATGCCACACATTAGGAGTATGAACCCATGTGGCCCAGGTGCTTGCAACCCCTTGTTCTGCAACACCTGCGAGAATCCTCTTTTCAAAACATGTGTTCTTTGAGTGAATAACACTGCACTTTAAAATGTGACTCTGTGACAGTGATCTAGATTTGGGCAACACCAGTCCACTTCTTGGTGAGCAACAAGGGACAAAGTGAATGTGGAGGTGGGAAGATTTATGAGGTGATAAGTGGTGTGCTTATTCTTGAGACTATGGCCCCTGTGTCGTCCCCCCCAAAAAATCTCTCAACAAAAAAGGAATAGCACGTGGTGTTGTATGTACTATGTGGATTTTACTCCATCACTGGCCAGCCCAAGTTTAGATCACCCCCCTCCTACTAATGACACATTCAAATTTGCTGTGGTTAGGGTTTTCTTCAAATACACAGCTAGATTCACACAAATTCTTCTCCCCACCTCACCTCTCTCTGGTCTGGCCTAAGAAAACCACATGCCGGGGTCACTGCGCTCTCCTCAAGCCAAACCAGACCCATAATTTTGCTTTTGTTTCAGATGTAGCCTCAAAGCCTGAAATATAAAGACCCAGGCCAGCCTGGGAAGGTCAGGATGTAGAGGGAGAGTGTGAGATAGAAAAAGAGAAGGAGAAAGACTGAAATAAAGCAAGAATGAGACAAAGCAAGAATGAGAAAGGGGGTAGAGAAAGTAAGAGGAACCCTAGAGCGCTGGTGAGAGTGGAGTGGTTTCCAATGTATTGAGGAAGTCTTTATTATACAGTATGTGTGTGGACAGGAAGAGCTGTGTAAAGAGGAGTAGATCATGCCAAACCACGGGCCATTACTGACCATTGCTGACCATTACACCCAGTGAGCTCTAACTATTTTGGATCTGAGCTCTCTCTCTCTAGGTTAACAGAGTACATTCACACTTCAGTGTAATCTCTTGGTGTGACATAAAAGCAATTCACAAACTCCTTCTCCACGACGTTGCCCTTTTGCCAGCCACTAACTTTAATATAGCTCACAAAAATAAAACAAACGTCTTCTCATGTATGACCTTATAAAACGAGTTGACTCACTGTTCTATGTTTTCTTTTTACCATACTGTTTATGAAGACTGGAAACAACTTTCATGTCTCGTTGTGTCTTGGTTTATGTTGACATGATGATTTGTTTTTATCAAAGTTCAATTCCCATTTTTTGTGAAATTTATTTTGCAAAAATATGAAGTGGCCCCACACGACCCAAAACCCTCAAAAAACTGTATAGGGAAAGGATGGAGGGATAAACACACTTTTGTAATGGCTGCTCCAAAATTTGGCTGTCCTTGCAAATTTTTAGTGTTGTTTATCCTGTGTAACATTCCTAATGTCAAAAAACATTTCCAACAGTGGCACTACATTCACACCAAATTTATACACAGCTGACATTTAAGGTGAGCCAAACCAGGACTCCAGTCACGATGAAACACATTTTCTGCCAATCACCACCCTGTGTTAATCAAAAAGGTCGAAATGCTCACACCATAAGGCCTCCATTGTAACAGACTGAGAGGAGTGGAGGTGGTGCAGTGTGGGGGTGACGGACTTGAAACCCAAAAACCTCAACCTCCTTTTAAGAAAAACAAACCAGTTTTATTTGAGAGCCAGCTAGTGCATTGTACTATACCCTGACCTCAGGAAGCTTTTCCCTTTCAGTCCAGCTCAGGACACACTGTTCCACCTCATCAGGGGACCAAGCAGAACTATGACACATGCGATGGCCAAGATGCAGTGTGGCCCTGGCCACAAATCCAGCAACATTGGGCCCCTGGAGCCTTGTTTCGTGGGAAGCTGATGCTCTGACCACAGATGGACAATAATGTGGTTTTTGCTTGGCGCACATTGGTGTTTTGTATATTATGTGACATATTGCTTGGCTTCACATTACCTATTGTAAAACTATCCATAATCATTCAACCTCATGGCAAGATGTTGCGTAATGGCAGGCAGTACAAGGATTTTGAGTGACATTTACAGGAGTATTTCAGGGTTATATACAATTGCAAGAAAATACATGGAACTAAAATGTAAACCACTACAAATTCTGCTTGTCCCACAATACACCACGTAAAACAGTAGCAGCACTGTAATACTGCCAGTAAGCAAGCAGGTTTAAGTGAAACATTTCATAATAATGTGAGTGAAACAGCTTTTGTATGCTATGGCAGGAATTCAACCTCAAAACTGAAAAGCATGTTTTGAAGGCATCCTCTCCAATCAGTCAACATCAGAGAATGTCATGTCATAATGATGTTTCAAAATGAAACTTTTTTTCATGTTTGCCAAATAATCTTTGCTTTTTTTTTCTTGAGCGATATTTGTGAATGAGCAACATTTTTGGGGGGCTATCCCTATATATATATTCTGCTCCCAAAAGAGCCATGTACACTTCTCCATTAGACAATTTATTGATCTTATATCCTGCTTGACAGAAATACCACACACTAAACACTTCTTTTTTTCTTTGCTCTTGCAAACCTTGTGCTATTGGAAATTACCCAACAACGTGATTTGTAAAAAGAGGACATCTGAAACCCTTGTCATTGACAGTTTTCATACTAATTGTTTATGTTCTGAGACCACCAGCAAGTCTAATCCTGTCATGTTTTATCTAGACCTGTATTCAAGTAGCTACAGTGAAGTGTCCATGACAGATCTATGAGTTACCACCATAGGGAATAGTGTAATCAAAACTGAAATGCACTGCAAAGGAATTTTCTCTCTCTTCTTTTACTGTATGCCATCCACTCATTGCTTCAGATATTGAGTATCAAACGCAGACATGCCGGCATCTGGCTGGTCAGCCATTGTGTTGTATCCAAGATCAGTGAAGTCAGAAGAAAGTAAACAAAATTAAATGTAGCCCAAAGGGCAACAATTGGACTCTGTGTGCATTGCTACCTCTATTGTGAATTGTTTATTTCTAAGAAGGTTTGCTGTACATAATTGCATCTGACAGAGTGCCCTGTGACAAGAAACCACACAAAGCCATTATATGCTCGTAGATTGGAAAGAAATGTATATTTGTCAGCATTATGATTTATTTTGCCTGCACACAGTAAACAAGGCGAGACAGGCGATTCCTTCCTCTCTGAAACCAAGCATATCAGACTGAATTCCATTCCTCTCCCATTTCATTTCATATTTCATACAGCCCATTTGAACAATTGTGTTATTATGGTAGTGTAAATAGACCTTTGCACTGGGCAAGACTTGAGGAATGCTGATGATGTGTAAGCTGACACTATGCTGGCCGCAGGAAGCTAAAGCATCATTTATTGTAGACTGGTGGCCCCTGCGTTAGTTGGGTGGTGATTATTGCCAGCAAACAGCCTGCATAGGCTGTCACAGAGTGACTGGCGAAACTGTATCAGTGTCCACATGAAATGAATATAATGAGCAGTTTGGAATGGCAAATATGCGCTATACCTCATCCAGACTGCTGCCCTTTGAATCAATAGTATGTACGTGGATATATTTTCATATCAAGACATCCTCCAGTGCTTCATATTTGTTAAATAATGTAACATGCACCTCTTATTTCATAGGAACAGCTTTACCAACACAATATTGTGTAATAACAGCAAGGACGTCATAGAGGCAGGCCTGGTTCGCATTAGAAGCATTGATAGGATTGTGAGCTTTGAGGCATGATACATGAAAATGAGAAATTCTGCATTGTATTTGCTCTCAGGGTTTGAAAATATTAATATTTGACAACATTTTTTGGTGCAACCTAAATTTGACTTTGTCGATGTACCACAAAAAGTATCAACAGTCATTTACTCTCCTCTGCTATGCCTACTGCAGCTTAGCCACTTTGACTTGTTGTTGTTGGTGCTTGCAACATTTTTTCTTTTTCACTTTCTGCATTGCATCAATGTGTCCAACAAATCATGGTTTATTCTGAAACAGCACCACGTATGGTTTTTGTAATTCGGGGGAAATTCAGTGACAGTTGAACACTTTGAGTTGCAGTTTGCCACATGTTTCCGCTGTAGATGTCTCGTCTGGTCCACTGTGGAATGCAGTAAAGTTACTGTCCAGATTCTTGCAAACGTGATATTTAAAATTATACAGCTAAAATAAAACAGAGTATTGCAGGAGGTTGATAGGGTTTATACAATGTCAGCAAACTGTTCACACTACCAAAAAAAATCTTTAATCAATAGTACCAATCATAATTTTACACTTAATGTATTTTCTCACACAGCCACGGTGATAAAGGCCAAGTGAGTAAAATTAACCTGGATCATGTGTGGCACTTGGATTAACTCCCCCCACAGCTTCCTCCAGTGGATTGGCCTTGGCTGCCCCCATTAATCCCACATCCAAACCCAGCCAAAGAATACTGTATAGAGTATGTAAGAACACTATAGCTTTTATTTTCCCATGTGTTTATTACACTATTTTTGGTGTGTGAAAAGAATGATTGACTGCAGTGTGGATGCAAGTTTGAAATGTCTGCGAAGCTACTAATATGATTTCATACCTAAATGCAGAACTTCCACTTTTACATTCTTTCCACTGTATCCATTTTACTGTAAACCAAGCCAGGAATCAGGGGTTTGTAAGAGTAGAGGCTTCAGTGCAGAGCTCTTATGGTGTACCTGAAGGACAACCACAGTGTAAATCTTCTCCCCTGAGGGAGGAGATTCAGGATGTGGCTTTGAAGGAAAGCAGAACTGTGTGTGTGGGTGTGTGTGTGTGTGTGTGTGGGTGTGTGCTTATGTGTGCATGTGTGGCGCTGCGTGCTACACACCTATCTAAGAGTGGACCTCTCTGTCATTACACATGCACAAAAAGTGGGCCAAAAACATTTTGAAGGTGCAGCACAGGGCCAATGCAAGCCCAAGCCTGCATGTGCTGTAGCGGCGTAGAGGTGAAGCGCCGAGCTACTGCAGGTCCAATCCTGTATGGGCAGTGGTGGTGCGGAGGCGCAGTGCAGCGCTGCTATATATAGTAAAATTACACATTGCTTTATATAAACATACAGAACTTTTTCACTTTCATGTTGCAGCAAAATATTAGCCACAACTTTCCATGACATAACCCCTTGCTTCTATTTCTCTGGATATCAGGAGGGGGCAAACATCCCCTCCCCTCACCAGGATTGGTTTTGGAAGCTCCAGATACTCACAATGGGTAGGATTTGAACCAGACCCTATACCACTGGTGCCTTACAGTCACAAACAAATTTACAGTTCCACCACCGGATTGGGAGCTTCTCTCTGAGCGCTATCCAATTTTCACTTTGGGCTCTGGCATCATGAGGTTTGAACTCATATCCTCTAAAGGCAGCTCTACCCTCACTGTGAGGTATTTGGTCAGATAGTTGAGCTTTATTCGCTTGAGCCTTTGAATGTTTACTTTGGGTGCCGGACTTCAAATTTACTGCAGACGCTGAGGATTGAAACCAAGCCCTTAAAACTCCTCCAGAGAGAGACACTTGAGCTCTATTTCTTAGGGATTTGTGGGACTTCAAAATTCAATGCACCGCAGGGGGATCAAACCTATAACCCTTAAGATACCAAGTGGTCCTCTATGTCCCTGAGCTATCTCATCACCCATGCTGGCTCTATGTTTTAGAAACTTTGAGTCTTTCTTACACAAGATACCGGGGGACTGATCCCACAACCTCAAAACATCTGAATGGTTCTGTTACTTCCATGCCCTGTCAAAGGTGGCCCCAACTTTTCCTTAATTCAGTTTAGTAAACCAGACTTAACTAGATAGTTCAGCATATTAGAGGACAGCTGCTGAATGAATTTTAAAGTCTGGCTTCCAAAGGATGCACTTGACATGTCTAAGAGACACTGTTTAAATGGTCCTGACCCAACTGCCCTACAGGTCAGAGTAATATTGTGAAGTTTTGAGGGCAAGTCTATGATCATTTAGATGCTCACTACATTTTGAAGTCCACCATGACAAAGGAACAGGTCAAAAGCTCCAAGAAATGATGAGGTTCAAATGTGTCTGTTCTAGATGCACATGACCTGTATTTTGAAACTTTCCAAACTTTAGAGTGATCATGTAACACTCCAAGATATTTAACCAAACTCAGCTTGTGTAAGGAGTGCTTGGAAGTTTTGAGGAAGTGCAGACACCAAGACTCAAATGCTCTAAGAAATAGAGAAGTGAATAATCTTAGCAAATCACCTCAGTAAGGTTGTGGGTTCAATCCTCAGTGAATTTTGAAGTTCCACACACAGATGGAAGTCTTAAGGCTCTCTGACCAAACAATAACAGTTCAGGGTGTCAGAGAACTGCTCTGAAGTCCTTAGGATGTGGGTTTGATATTTATCAGTGAAGTTATTTTATGATTTAAAAAAAAAACTCCAGTAAAACATTTGGGAAATACCGGCAGTTGGTAAGGTAAGAATTTGTGTGTGAGTGTGTGTGAGAGAGAGGAGAGGTTTGCACCGAACACGCATGCATGCATATGTGTTGGTGTGAGTTTGTATGTGTGTGTGGTCCTCTTAGTGAGGAGGAAAAGTATTTTTAAATTTCAGTTAAATATTTACTTTTCCTTCAAGTTGCCAGTGACGTTTTCAGTTCTACATCGGGATTGACACCAGTGAGATGTACGTGAATAAAAGAGCACTGAGAATGGATGTTCATGTGCGATTCTATGAATGAGCAAAAGTGTTACACAAAAGGACGAGCGCTTATTTACTAGAGGACAACGACAAGTAACATGTTTATTTTTGTGTTTGAACCAACCTGAACCTTGTCTAGGATTTACATTAAGAAAATACACAGACACAGCTGCAGACATCACAAATGAGTAATTTGGAATCCATGACACTATGGCAAAACCCAAACAAAAGCTCAGGTTTGTTTAGTCAACCTGACCAATAACTTTGTATTGTGGGCAACTCTGTTTAGCTATAGTTTAACTGCAACACAAAGGCTGATGTCTCCCAGCTTTACAAAGACGGCCTTCTTAGAGCTCGCTTTATAGGGAATCACTGATGGTGATTTTGGTCTACCAGCTCTTACTGGCCTGTATTCATGAGCTATTCGGTCTTAAAGACACAAACCTCTTAAAACCTAATTAAACCTACTCAATTACTCAAAAAGCCACACATCATCTCCACCTGAACCAAAACAGAATCAACAAGAAATTAAGGGACTGAAAGGTAATGATTACAGAATGGGAATGGTAAACCCCAGAAACAGGTTTTATTTTTTCAGAAAGACAGATGAAAGAAATGCAAAATGACAGATTGCACTTAGTCAAAAGAAACTAGTGGAACAGAGTTTAGGGCCAAACGTAAAGTCTGTACTTCAGCTCTCTATGAAGCCCTGTTTACAGAGCTCTATGTGAGGGTCACTTCCGTTATGTTTTTGTTACATAGCTGCACATTTTTTCTTTTTTCTCTTTTCCCACCTGTGTGATTACTTGCTCCTCACTAACGTGTTCCACCTGCATTCCATTGTCTCGTCTCCCCAGTGTATATAACCTGCATGCTCCCCTCTCCCTGTGCCAAATTATCTCAGTCCATGGGCATAGCTTAATTTCAGGATGTTTCTTCATGTTGCCTTTTGGTTTTGATCTCTACCTGTTTTTGTGTATCTGCCCTTGCTTTTTGCATTGGCTGCCTACTTGTGTGCCAAACATTTTTGTGTGAGTAAAAACTGTGAACTTTAAATGGCCTGTTCCTGAGTCATGCCTTTGTGTCCTGCTCTGGGCTGTCACACTGAGAAATTCTTTTTGGATCTTGTATGTCCTCTTACCTGCTTACTTTCAAGACCAAAGTAACACTTAGCTATCTCATGGACTCCAATTCCATCCACTTAGAGAGCCTGACATGATGTTGGGTGCTCCAGAAAAAGCAGGCAAGAGGACCTGCTAAGATGTTTCTTTGAAAGTCCCAGAAGTGGCTGCCGGGATTTTGCTTTGTAGGTGGATGTAGTTGTAATTACGCTTGCATTTTCTAAAAAGTGAATGGGTTTGATCAGAGCAGAGCTCGTCTGCACCCACTATCACTAATCTGTTAAGACTTAAGACCTTTGTTACCCCGCCACTGGGAAAATGAAGCTGCAGTGCTTAGGAACTGGGAAGCTCATTCTCACAAATGGGCTTAGATTTATAGACTACACAGAACAATGGGTAATACTGTCCAACAGTTAAAAAAGATTTTGGCCAATTGCTAAATAAATAAATAAAACAGTCTTCGCAGGCATCACTCGACTGCCTGGTGGAGACCAAGTTAGTTTGCAGATGAGACATATGTTTGTCTTGCAGGGACTCATAAAAAGCATTTGATGTAACCAGTTTTCTCCTGATCTGTTCCACAGAGTAGCCTGTTTGCAAACCCAAACATCTGACAGCCGAGACTGCTGTTTAAACTGCAGCTCTTCCAGAGGTAAGCACATCAGTGAGCTAATGTTAGCGATTGCTAGTCAGTCAGCCAACTTTAAAATTTATTTTTAATTAATTTAATTACAACCATTCAATGAGCACTTTATTAGGAACATCTGAGCACCTGCTTGTTATCCATTCAGCCAATTGTGGGAGCAGTGTAGTACAGAACATTATACAGACATGGATTATGTGTATTTTATTCAGTGTTATCTGTTACAAAAAATAGTATTAGTAAACTCAAACAAAAATCCACAACAATCCACAACATTCCTTGATAGGAAATCTATTCAATTTGTATGATTGAGTTTCCACATGGGCAGTAAAGTTGTTTGCATTGTCATAGCAGGAAGGTTCTCAGTTCAAACCCTGGTTTGGCTGGGTCCTTTCTGTGTGGAGTTTGCATGGTCTCCCCTTCCCTTGCATGGGTTTTCTCCAGGTATTCTGGCTTCCTCCCACCACACCAAAGACATGTAGTTTTGGTTGATTTGTGATTTATAAATTGTGGTTGTTTGTCTCTACTCTGCTCTCACCCGATGTCAGCTGGGAGATGGATGGAGATTCCACATGGAAAGTAATGCCCCATCTCCCCTATTTCTGTTGTGTAGTTTACTAGAGGTGTCAAGGTTTTCCTGTAATTTCAAGATTGTGATCAGAGAAAGCAGACATGAGCAAGATCCACCAGTCTGCGGGTCAAAAATACATGACGTGAGTGACAAGTGAGATCCCTTTGGCAAAAAATGTTTTCCAGACACCCTTCAGTAGCTGGAGCGCCCTTTCCCAAAATCTGCCCTCCCTAAAATCCCCACCTGCAAGGAGCATGACCAACATTTAGTCTGACTATCTACCAAAGACTCTCAGGCTCCTCATTCCAGCGCATCTCTCAGCACCAACTCTCTTATCCCTCTCTATGCTCTGCCAGAAAAGCACCTGAGGGCCTGCACTCCTGTGCAGGTATTTCTGCTGAAAGCTATAATAAATCATTTGCCTTTTGTGTCTCGGCCTTCTACCTATTTTGCTAATGTGCTTTTTTTTCTGCCATCCCAGCTTCGGAGTTGAAAGACGCCTCCTTTAAATAGGTGCAGGAGTGTGCTAAGGCAAATTCAGTTCTTGCAAGTGATTCTTGCTCCTTGTCATCACCCCAATGCCCCATTTCCCCTGGGCTGAATGGCACAGGAAGCATAGCACTGGAGATACCTTGTGAGAAGTAACAGGTAAAGGAGAGGAAAAGGAGGGAAAAGGAATATATTTTTGAACGAATCAAATATTTGATTCATAATCCTTTGCTGACTTGTGTTGCTATCCACAAGTGCTTTGACCATAGCTCTATATCAAATGCCAGTGACTTTGTTGTCATTGTGGTAAAGTGACTCCACAGAGAAGAAAGCATAGTGTTTATTCAAGGAGGAGAATTTCACATTTTGACCAAATTGACTCTGTATAGCGAACAGCTCAGCAGGCCATGTAAATATCAAAAAAGGTTTAATGAAACCATGAGGGATGACAGTTTCCAAAGTACATATTATCTATGGAGAGGTCACAGTGGGAAAGCAGCCCGCCATCCGTCTGCATTGCTTTTGGTGGCCAGAAAGTCATGAGCGATCACTGGAATTTTTTGGTCAGAGCTTCGTGTTTGAGCCCAAGCGTTCCTGACAACCCCTTCCTCACTGTGTCATCCCCCTGTGCACACATCGACGCAGACACATGCACACGTGTACGCACACTTGCACACACAATTGCACATGAACACACAAAGCACACACACACTGCCATCCAGCTCAGTGGCTTGGAGCTCTTGCAAAGTTCCCAAATCCGCCTCCTGCATTCTGGGTCGGTGGGAGCGGACTTCCTGAAAACAATGGAATGGACTAATCTGCGGATTTGCCAGTGGATTTGATAAAGGCCTATGTTCTAAGCCAACGTTTCTCTGACCTCTTGTCAAAAACTTCTCATCTCTGCCTGCCCATCCCTCCCACCCTTGTTCTTTTTATGAATAGGGTAAGAGTGGATTACCAGAGGTGCTGCGTCTCTAATTAAACTCTTCACTCTGTTGCATTCCCCCTTTCTTCTATCCCTCCATCTTCTGTCCCATATATGCCCAGACAATCCTCACAATCTCCCTTTCTTTTGGCATTTTGGCGCAAGCAGTTGGTTGTAATGAAAAGGCTCATGCTGATGACTCCCAACAGTGGTAAAGTGCAGTGGTGACAGAGTCACAAGTCAAAGGTCAATCCTCAGAGGTCAGCCAGAGGTTAATAAGGTGTTTTGTCACTTGAAGAAAAGTCTAATCTCCCTGAGACTCAAAAGGATGCATCTTTCCTTTAGCAAACTTCATTAGTAGACACCAACCCCCTCCTTATTCTCCTTTTAACCTCTTCTTTCAAGTCCACTTCTCTTTGTAGTCCACCCTTTGTAGTTCATTTCAACAAGGCGACATTTTCCAAAGCTGTGGTTTGTCTAGGATTAATTTACGGCAACATTTCCTAAATCCCCTCTTTCTATCTGCTCATCATCTTTCATGGAAAGCTGTCCTGCACCAGCCTGCATGAATGGCTAACTAGTTGATTCCCGTGAAACAATTAAAATTCCAGCCTTTGGCCCACACTCTGTGAGCTGTCTTGAAGCTCAGGAGCTTGGTCGGGCACAGATGCAGCACTGCTGACAGGAGCCCACTTGATGAGGGTATTATTTTAATGGAAAAGAGTTGCCTATTCATTACGTGCATGTGGCCATCACTGAGACACAAAGCACAGATAATGACGGGAACCAAAAGCTGGCAGAGTGCCAGGTCTGCTAAACACACTGCCCACTCACCAATCTGCAGTGCCAGTGACTCAACCAAACAGCTGCAGACAATAAAGTGGAAAACTGGGCTCCTTTATGAACTTCACTGAGCGCACAAACATTGCATTTACATATCTACTGTCACTCATTAGACTTGTCATTTATTTGACTATATAATACAATTTTATTTCACCCCAAAACCAGGACTAGTTTTCTTTTTTTTATTCTTTTCAGCAGCGATAGCCTGCTGGCTGTTTTCACAATTTCCCAGAAATAGATGCTGCTGTGCTGAGGACAGCCTGGAGCTGAAACTGCCAAAAGCATTTTGGATTCTTACGCCCATGTTTCCTGTTTACCGTATTTTTTTCTTATGTGGTGCTTACTTCCTTGTGGGTGGGCAGTAGTATCTTTGGATGCATTTCTGCGTGCATATGTGTGAACGTGTGTGCATCGTCTTTAGGAATTAATCCTTGCACTCAGTAGATAATGTATATGATAACTGTTAACATTGTCATGAAAAGTGAGTATCAATGCAACACGTTTGTGTGAATCATCGCAAATGTATGTTTGTGAAATGTTTGCCTACTCGTACGAGGAAACCCACAACATTAGGTCAAGGCCGTGTGGTGTGTTTTGCCACTGATGGTGAAGAATGTGACATATTGAGGACAAACAATGTTTTCCACAAACAAAAATATGGGGAAAGCCCGCATTCGTGTTTTCCACTTGTTTGTGAAAAAACCACAGTGTTATTGTTTTCCTGTCAATTTGAATTACAGTAGTGTGAGCGGGCTTTTTGGCTTTCTCTATAATTGTCCATTTCTCTGTGAAAGGAATCCCGGACATTGTCGGACCTTAGTCAGGAATGACTAATGAATATCCAGAATCATTTTGGTTCCCAGAGAAGAATCTGATTTTACAGAAAGGCAAAAAAATCTTTTGGGATGCCTTTTTTATGTTAAAGAAATTCAAGTAAGAAAGAAAGAAAGTCGTAGTAGCCGTATCATATGCAAGGACCACCTTGAGCTGTGAAAAAAAAATTCTGTTGGGGTTGTGTAGGGGTTGTAGTGCTTTAATAATTGTATATTTATTCTTGTTCAGAAACAGTTTTTCTTAAAGTGCTCATTGGTTTATGGCATTTCCATTAATAAATTGTTTCCCTTCACTGTTTTATCTACAAGTAATGCACTTATGAATGCCAAACACAGTTTCCTTACATAAACCTTGAAGTGACAGACATAGATTTGGGGCACTGACTGCTTTAATCTTCAACATCTCCATCATTTACAGGAAAATGTGTGTCGGAAAGTAAAGACAGACAGAGTGGAAAGAGGGAAGACCCACACACAGTGCGGGATGCAAAGTTCACCTCAGTTCATTTTCTATCAGACCAAAGTGGAGTACTTCTCAAGCCAGTGTGGGAGAGCAGGTGGCACGTGATTGATAAGGAACATGAGAAGAGTTTTTTGTTTTATGAAATATGCAAAAAGGGCAACATTTGCCTGAAAGTTCCCTAATGGTTTTGCCAAAAAAAAACCAACTCACCAAAAAATAGTGATGTAATGGTAGACCAGGGAGTTTTTTGTTTTTCGTGGGTGAGAAAAAATGTTGGTTGAAGAGGAGATCATCATGGTTTGGTTGTTCGGATTCTCCTTTGGCTGACTCTTGTTTCCAAGATTAAAGATACAGTCAAAAATCAACGTGACCCAGGCCCACAGTGCCGAGAGTGGCAGGAACAGGCCTGTGGTCTTTACTGCAGGAGTCACTCTCTGGTCAACACAGTTGGATTTCGAGGTCCCTAAAGTAGTGAACCTGACCATCTCCTGGCACAGCTCTTCACATTTTCAATGATATTTTCAATCCTTAAATCAGCAGTAAACGGCTAACCCCAGTGGTGTATGTTTTACCCAGTGACAAAATGTTAATGATGAACTGTAGTACCACAGAGTCTTACACAATACGATGTGGTTTCCCTTCTCAATGCTCTGTCTCATTTGGCAGATAAACCTTTAATAACGTCTGTTTTTCCCTGAATTTGCATGACTATATGACTATATGACTATACTACATGACTAATAACATTTAAGATTCTTTTTATACTGAAAAACTGCTTGAATGTCAACCAGTTGTAAATTGCTCAGCAGCAACAGTAGTCGGTGAATCTGTTTGCACATCCATCCGCTGCTGCGTGTTTAAAGTGTAATGTGTAAAGTTCCATGCTCCTTGCAGTCAGCGGCTGGATGGTTGTTCTTCACTGACGTTCTCTGTGTGGTCAGTTATTTCAACGGTGGGTTACAGCTGCTCTGCTCTTGCCGTGGCTCCCAGGCCTCTTGCGCATCCTGTGGTTTGGTATCACCCGAAGGTGTCTGATGCATTTGGCCGCCGTGCTCGGGTGGCCTGCCCTGCGGTCGTCCTCTGTTTGGGTTTCTGCTTCATGCTCAGATTAGCAGCTATCTCCACTGGGCTCTGGCTTTTCCTGGAAGCTGCCTCATTCATTGAGTATTTGCTTATGTTTCAGTGTGAACTGGCACACTCTTCCGCGTTCCAGATAGCCTCTGCTCTGAATGGTTCAGCTCCGTGCCAGGAGCCATTGTGTACTTCTCTAAATCTCCAGCTATTGATTTACAGTTTCAGCTACAGACGGCACAACCACTTAAACCCACATCTGATCTCTTTGAACATAAACAAATTTGTCAATCACATAATCAGGCATAACATACTACGCTTGATCCATACGTTACAGTGTTTATAAATTTGTATATTATACATTTTGGTAATTTTGCATGTATTAACTTTGCTTTATGTGTGGATATTTGAGCAGTCAACATATACCACATCTGTGTGTACATTACTTATTGTGACTATATGACGTTTGTTGTGTCTGTGGGATGTCTCTGCAATTTATTGGCTTTTTATAATCAATATATCCTATTGCATATGAATGCATAAACATCTAGATTCCATATTGTGATGAGATCACACCAGCCGCAACACTCATCAACATGTTGACGTTCCAACCCATGAGTAGTCACTACATTGTTACATGAGTGCTCATGCTAATGAGTTTAGGATTCTGAAGTTGTGTGCACAGTATGTGTGAATTTCAAGTGGTTAAATTTGTGAGAACATTGCTGCTATGCAGGCAAAATGACAGATGGAAGTGATGAGGCCTTTGGGAATATCAACAATTTCATCACATGTATTCTGAAGTTATGAAAAAAAAAATTACAATATTATGACTTTCCATCGACTGAAAAATGCACTTTGAAAAATATGCTATGACTTTGTAAACTCACTCATTGCAAAAAATTGTGTTCATGGGTCGAATCACACCTGTGTTCAAACTCAGCATTCATTGCGTTCTCGGCAAAACACCTGTAAAGTTTCGTAACTTCATCCTGCACAGTAGTAACACACTGACCTGCCAATGTGCTCCAAACTGTCTCTCTGGTGGTTGGGCTCGGTGTCTCTAGGGGTCTCCGGAAACACATTTGCCACTCGCATACACACACACTGAGAAGGTGAAAACAATATCAGCCACACTCGCGAGTCTCCAGTAATAATGAGGAATGCCAGGCTCGGCACTCAAAGCTTTTCATGAGATGAAGCAATATCAGTTGCGCTGCCAGACTCGAGTTAGTGATACCCCTCTGGAGGTTTCACCACACTACTCAAACATGATCAATCCCAATAAAGCTGTCACATAGCACATAAAGATATCATCCTCATGGTCTGCTCATCTCTCCAAAGCATTTTGTCAAAGTTCAGTGGCATCTCTCCTTCCTCATGTATATTACTCTACAGCACGCTCTGCTTGTAAGATTATTCCTTTGCTAATGAGTGTATCTGGTTCTCTTGAACTGCCACGAACAAATTAACGGGAATGATTGCACTGCCTTTTGCTCAGACTTTATCTGATAATCTCTTGTTCTTTCAATTTCATTTACCCTGTCCCTCTCCATCTGCTCGGTGGGAATACATCATTGTCTCAGCAGCTAGTGTGTTTCAGCCTCTCTTTGAGTGATAAGTAGAAACCCTGAGACGTGCCAAGTGCTATTTCCCAGAAGTTTACCAAAGGACGTCGCAGCACCTCTCTCGCTCTTGTTGCTTTCATTGTGCTTATTTGCATTCATGATTAGTCTTGCTCTACTGGAAGTGTGGCCTCATCCCCACGGCATGAGTCCAGGGCCTTTGTTGGGGTTCTTATAATAAATGCAAAGCCTTGCTGTCTTGATTGGCTCTATCATGGTATCATGTAGTTATGCTGTGGTTTCCCCAGCTTAGACAAGTAAACAGAGATGCAGAGGCTGCAATTCATCCTCTGCAGACTCAGACAGATAGATGGAGAAACAGATAGGCCCAGATAAATGAGGGGATACAGATGCACAGAATTTAGTAACAAAATATGAGCTTCCAGTGAGCCAAGGTTTGAGCTGGATGTTGTTGGAAGTTTTCCAAAAAATGGTTCTGATAAATCAAATTGGGCATTGTTCATTTAAACATTATTTTCCATGACATCTTTTATGCCATTGAATAAAAGGAGATTTATATATTTAAGACAGTGCAGAAGACACAATCTGAGGGGGAAAGACATGCAAAAGAGAATGTGGGTGAGGCAGTTGCTTGGCAGAGGTGGTGGTGGTGTATGTGTGTGTGTGTGTGTGTGTGTGTGTGTGTGTGTGTGTGTGTGGGGGGGGGGCTCACGCAGCAGCGGTCCAAGCCCTGTCATTCTCACGAGAGCGCTGCTGGTTTAGATTTGGAAGCCAGGGCACAGTGCCAGGGGCTCTTTTCAACGGGGATGAGCCACTAATCTGAGTTTGTGTCCCACTGATGGGGCTTCCTGACCATTTGAGGATGTTGTCATCATTGGTTAATGTTGAACTTGCTCATGGGGGGTCACAGGAGCCACTGCCAAGCAGCCACTGCAAGTAGGACTGGGGAGGAGGAGAGAGGAGAGAAGAGACTGGTAATAGTGATGCGATGGACAGAGGTATGTGTGTGGCCAAGACACTGAGCACTGACCATTCCCAAAGGCCCCATTCATTTAAAACAGAAACATAGTTATTTATAATTTGATCTTTACTTTAATAAATACAAAATTTGCCCTCACTGTTGCTCTATCAATAATGTAAAGAAATCATTAATATTTTGGAAAAAAACACTTTTTTTATTTTGTAGAAAGTTAGATTAGACAATCAACATCACTGTGATGTCTGTATAGTAAATATGTAGCTCTAGCCAGCAGCCAGTTATCTTAGATTAGCACAAATACTTAGGGCAGCAGTTAGCCTAACTCTGTCTAAATATAACAAAACACAGTATTTATAATAAAATATATGTCAGGGGCAAAGGATGTTGTAACAAGATACGTTTTCTTGAGTGTGTAAGTTCTTGTTCTAGTAGTTAGACAAAATAAACTTAACAGGTGCCCCCTTATAGATTTTTCTGACAGACCATAATATTTACTGAAAGCTCTGGAAAACACATAATAGAAATACATTTTTTCAAAATTCTTTGGTCAATCCTCCTGTTTCCATGATTAACAATTACGCAACATGCAACAGGTCTTTATTTTTCTGCAGTCTTGTATGTTCCTCTTTGTTTTGCTGCTTTGATGTTATCATGAGTTATAAGACTTCTTTTCCATAGTAGAGAGCTGTTTGTCTCTGGTAAAGCCACTGACAGCTTGCAGTATTCATCTCAGGTAATGCTTCTAAAACACTGGTAAATGTGTGGAGGCTTCCCTCTTCTATTTCAGCTGTCAGTGCCAAACTGAGAACACTTTGTGTAAGCCAACTTGATATTAGAAAAGACTTGTGTTTATTTGAGCAGTCATAGAGAACCAGGTGGATGGGGTTTGCCACATCAGGTCAAATCAGATAGTCTGTTAAGTTGCCAGTGAAAAGTGCACTTTCCTGTGCTTTATCTAAACAGCCTTTGATTCATTTATTGTCTTATGTGGCAAATCCTACAAATCTGGCATCTCAGCAGGCAAAAACAAACAGTAGAACAGTATTTTCAACACTGTTTGACCTAAGTCTGCTCCAGAGGAAGAGCGGCTACAGTAGAAGGGCTATAATTACTCCACTGGTTCCAGCTGAGAGCTTTTTGAAAGGAACCAGCTCCTACACCACAGGAAAGGTGTCATGGTTTAGCAAGGTGTGGGCACAGCACATTCCAGGCATGGCATGCCAACCCGCTGGTGGAAGCCACCCTGCTACCGGCCCTCATGTGGCTGGTGAATGGAAGCTGTTGGAACGGCCAAAGAGGAGCTCGAGGGATGGGTTCACGTTGAGGTAAACAGAAAATGTGACTCACTGCTAGTCCAGACAAATGCCACCCGAGACCACAGACAGATAAGTCTGCCACACAGTCTGTCAGCTTCAGATGATGTAACAGGAATCGGACCACCACCCACCCTCCTCTGCCCCACTCTGCTGTATTTTTCATCTACCTCTTCTCTGACAGCCTGGTATAGGCCAGGTTAGACCAGGCCAGTCGCCACAGAGCTCTCTATTCCCTCTTCTCTGTGCCTCTTAGTCACCTCCCAGACTAAACCAGCTGATTCCTGCTTGCCACTGTGCTGCTAAAATAGTTGCGTTATGTGATTGCCATCTGCCCAGCCAGACATGAGCTGTGTTCAATAAATTGTGTTCTTCTTTTCAGCATCCCAGACACCCTGCTTCAAGACACAGATGTGAATTCAGCCTGATGTTTTGTCACACACCATCTTCTCTTGTGGTCAAGTAAGGTGCAGAGAGGCCCAGAGGTGTGGCTTCACTCAGGTAAGGAGAGGAATGTGTTCACGGCAGTCTTGGCTCATTGCACCTCAGATATCACACCACCACCATGCCTACCAGAATAAACATTTGGGAGAAAGGGAAAACACGCTGCTGTCATTCCCATGGGAGAAAGTGAAGGAGGGAAAACCTCTCGCTGTGGTTGTGGTGGTCGTGGTGACCTCATGGAGGACTTCGTGGGATTATCGTTGAAGAAAGGGGTCAGCTTGGTCATTTTACGGCACCTCATCTGTGTGGGTGTGTAACGATTTACATGAATGCATGGACAGGTGTTCATTGCCTGCTTACCACCGGTTATATAGTGTAACTCATCTGTTCTGATTTTTTATGAGGGATTTAACTGCAACCTCGGCCTGTGACAGAAGATTAGAGTGAGCTGCTAAAAACTTTTTATTTCCGACTAAAATCTATTGGACTAACAAGTCTCACAAAAGTAACGTGATTGCTCAATAAAACAATCAGATAAGCTCTCCTGTTGATATGAGTTGCACTAAGCAAAGAGAGTGAATTTGTCCGATATGTGCAATACAGCAAATGTGTCATTGCACCATGGGCAAAGATGTGAAATGTTTTGAACAGCATGAACCTGCATCAAGCACCTAATACTTTCATTGGTTCACTTCAGTGTCTAATGCTGTGAAAGTGGTTGTTAATGATGGGTTTGTTTATGGAGCACATATTTTCAGTTGTTTATTGTTTGTTATGTAATTATGAGTTGGTGATTAATTAGCCTGTGGGTTTAACGTGTTTGTTTTTCTGTTTTCTCCTGTGGCTCTTCTTGTGTAACCTGGGAAGCAGCCGTTTATCAATGGTAGTGGAGACAGGTCGGCATGATTAAGTCATTGGCAGTGAGGCACTGTATCATAGGAGGAGTAAAAGAGTACAGGAGAGGAATTTCTGTAGCTAATGACGTTCTTTCAAATAGATGGATGGCTGTATTATTCTGCATGCTCATATTCCAGTGTATGTCAGCTAGTCTTTTATTATTAATTAATATTTTATATTTTTAAGTTATCCTGACTCCGCCCTTACCTATGCAGGTGGTAGAGTCCTAGCAGGTGAGCCTGAGAAAGCGTTAAGTCAGTGATCTAGTCAGTGACTGACTAGAAGGAAAGTGGAGGTGACAGCTTGGTTAGTTTTAGTTTTTTTTCATACTTATTCTGTCACAGTACAAAGGATACCCCTGCCATTGTAATACAATGTAATAATTCTCTGCTAAGAAAGATGCACTACTTAAGAAAGTGGTAGAAAGCACTTGCAACAGAGTTGTGCACATTTCCACAATTGACTCTCAAGTGGACAAGCATGTTCCAAAAGGAAATAGATATTTTCAAGATACAACACATAAAATGCAACTGTGTTTTCATGGTGAGAACAAAAAGTTTAAAGAAAAAAACTGTCTTCATACCTGTCGCTATTCTGTAATTTACCCACCCTTTTTATACTGCAACACAAAGCAGTGACAGCTGGCTGTAGTTGGGTTAACATTACCAGCAGGGCCACAGTAGGACGCAGCTCTCAACACCAGCCAGCAGAGCGGCTGAGAGGGGTCCTGGAATTTACACGCATAATTATCACTCTCTGCTCTATGGCTCTGTGAGGCTCACTGTACGTGTGTGTGTGTGTGTGTGTGTGTGTGTGTGTAAGACTTACGGTGGCATGTGTATTTGTCTCTGTGTGGTTTGGGGATGTCACCTTCAACTGTATCAGCATCACTCACCTCTTCCATAATTCATATTTTGGTTCAAGCCACCCTTTTGTTTGTTTTGACAATCCGGCGTGGGAAAAACAAACTTACAGTGAACTGCCACCTCTCTGTTTATGTTTTTCAGAGCGACATAATTCTTCTTGTACTCTCAAGTATCACTTACAGGCACCGTCTTGTGTTACTGTAATAAATCATTAATAAACTTAGTTTGATGTGAGCAGCCTGCGAGGTGATGTTTAAGTTGCTCACTCCAACACTAGGTGTCAGTGTCGTGTCTAGCTCCCAATGGTACAGACAACTGACTTTTCCACCCCCCTTTTTTTACTGACTTAGAAATTCTCTCACTGAACGACTCATTAAATGACAGAGACAGGATAATAGTTATAGATGCTCCATTTCAAATTTCACTTTTGCAGATCTTGTTAGGGGAAAAAATAGGGTGATGACATGGCACTGTTATTACTATTCATTCCACCATACTGAAAGTCCCTCATACAACAAAGGACACACAATAAAAGGTTATATGTGTGCTTGCCCATAAAGCGTTTGAAGTTTTTGTGTTTGCTGATTAATTCATCAGTTAAGCCTGTACTCTTCTCTCTCTAAAGTTTTATGAAACACACCATAAAAAGTCAAACACATCTTTAAAACAAAATTCCTCTATTAAAACTCATTTATAGATTGATACAACTGGTTCACATTCCTTTTGGAGTCCATAAAATAGAACCACATATCATGGCCTATTTGGTATTGTACTGTTAAAAGAAGTAAATCATTAAGCTGGGAAGTGCATGACCTGTTGAATGGGCTATTTTTAAATAGCCCATTTAAAACACAGTTTCATCGAACAGACATGGCTAGCACCTCAACCTCTCGTAGTTTCTCTCATTTAAGACCTTGGTGTGCTGATAAGGATGTCGAGGACAGTGCACTCCATTACGCCTTCATCTCAGGATGGAAGGCAGAGGAGGACGGTCTGCAGAATGTCAGCAGCTTAATGGTGATCTGTGGGTCAACAGCACCATGCACCAACAAGGGAGAGAACGCCTGACCTTCCACATCTGACCAACTTTACTTCCTTTCTTGTCGGATCTCCTCTCCCTTCACCCAATTCCATCACAGCCATCTCTTTTCTTCCTTTTTCTCTCCCCTCACCTCCCTTTTTTGTAAGCTTTATTTTGGAATGACTACACAGTTATTTTAGGCTCAGCAACTGCCGGCAGCTCAGCTTATGATGATTATGCAGATTAGTTCATTCTGGAGTACGAGGTTTTGTTACTGGAACGTGGAAGACGACTGGTGTTCCTGGTTTAACAAACCAACCCCACCTCAAGGCACGGTGGCCACTTCACAGCGATTGAACATAGCACTTTACATTTATATATGAAAGAGCATTGCATTTGTGCACAACGGCCAAACAGGAGCTACTTCATGCACTTTTCATCAGCAATTTGGATGATAATATGGCTTTATCCAGAGATTGCACCTGTTACCCTACTGCTCTAGATGGTGGTGTTAGTGGATCCTTTGTACCAATGTTGGCATCCTTGATGGCTGTGGTACTCATATGACACAGCCTCTCTCCTTGCTCCACTGGCCCTGTACTGGAAATACAGGTGCCTGGGGGAGATGACATGGTTGCAGCTTCTTTCTCCATCAAAGGGAAAGGTAGCTGCTTTCAAACATAGGTTGCGTCCCATTAATGAATTTGCAGTTTGTATTTATATAATAATTTGTTGCAGAATATAAGGAAGGTGGTTGTTATCTCTTAAGAAAGTGAGGGAGAATGAAGAAAGTGCTGAATAATGCTTTAAAAAACAGTAACCTAAATACTTAAGTGTTTTGGTTTAGTTTGTCTGTGATAGATTTATTGTGATGACATGTTAATCTGGACAAACATAATCTGGATAAAACAAATCATTCCTCCAGTGTGACCTCTGCAGTAACCCTGAAAATGTGGAAGAAATGTACATTTCTTCACTGTCATCAACACAACCACTTAGTTTTTCTTTCCCTTTTAACAAGCGAAAGCTGAAGACTGCCTGACATGTTAGTCTTAATATTCACTTTTCACCTCAAGAAATCAGTGGTTATATAACTTGACCATTTTATTAAAATCTTACTCAAGGGGCTTAATCTCAAAAGTTGAGCTCATGCATGTAATATTTCAAAGTGGTCGACTGCACAACAATAACAGGTATATGGTCACAATTTATTCAAAATAGGGAAACGATACATACCACACTATTCAGGGACATGAAATATCCCAGCTTGTAAGCTTCTGTATACTATATGTTTGTATGGACGATAAAGGGACATGGTGGCTGGTGTATGTCACTGTGAGGTCAAGCGGTTGAGCCGACATACTCCACAGTGATGCAGCAAGGTGTCTGAAGTCTACAAATACGTGGTATAGTCATGGCCACAAGGAAGGGAACCTACAAAAATAGTTTTTGTTTTTGAAACACACCCATGCATGCACACTGAAGGTAAAGGTTAATCTCTTATCTGGAGAATCACAAGTGCACGTTCCAAGTTTAAAAAGAACGTGGGGATCCGTGTGGAGTTGGGTGCATATATGGAGTTGCATGCTTTGCGCGTCATAGAGGAAATTGCAAGATTATGCCTTAGGCCTGGCCAGTAGTAATTACTGAAGAAGTGGCCTATAATCTGTGGTTGTTCTGTGATGTGTGTGAGTATTACTGTGATTGTGTGGAGGCCGGGATGGCATTGTTGCACATATTTTTGTACTCTTCTGTAAAGGTTGTTTGTGGCAAGTCACATGCGTACAAAGTGCACTTCACACCTCACCTTTAAGGTAAGAATGGTTTAAATTTAACACATGATGTGAAAAAATAAGGGCTACTCTTGTAATAGAGCTGATTGTTATTTGAAATTCTGTGCCGATAAAGTAAAATACAGTATAATTTGAGGCTTTTAAAGACTTGATAATATTTTGTTCAGTTTTCAACGATGGAAACTTCTCATGGCAGGAATGACATACATTTTGACTGTCATCTATTATCTAATGGGAAATGGGTCATCACCTTTTGAACCACAAAGACTAGTAATTACAAAGTCATATAAAAAACAATCAATCTGTCAATAAGTATCCCGAGGACAGTAAAAGCCCCTTTTCTCAACATCTCACCTTTAATCTTATAAGATCACTGGCATTTGTTTAATTAATCATCAGTTTTTCTTGGCTTCTACTTTCTCCTGCTATCGTCACCTTTCCCCCTGGCACCCATTTCCCACATCAGGATTAAAGTTTTTCTGAAATTATGAAGGAATATAAAGTCATATTTACCAGCCAATCATAATCTTTGTGTCATTAAACTTTGATAAAAGCCCCCGTTTGGAAGGGGAGCACCTGCTCTACCTGCCATCAGCTCTTCATGTGCTGTGTGCAGCTGCTGCCCTGGCTAGCCCATTGCTGGTTCGGTTCCAGGCCTTGAAGCTTTTTACCATCAACACTCACTCAGAGCTACCGCATTAAGGTTGGTGACAAATGACCCCCGAGGTCATGGCAAATCATAACACCACATCATAGCACCTCAGAGCAGCTCATGACAGCTCATGGCAGTTCAGAACATCTCGTTCCAGCCAGGACTATAATGCGTGCCAGCCTTATTAACCACAAATGGAGTGCTGGATACATCTGCTGGTTGTGCAATTAGGGATTTCCCAGGTACAAAAGGTGAGGTCACTGGGTTAAAACACATTTGAAATTACAGGGAATGGATGAATGGATATACTTTTGACATTTTGGTCTGATCATTCAGAGTTGCAACCCCAAGTGCCCATTGTCCCAAATATGTAAGATCAGAAGCTGCTGCATGTTGTGAATGGAAACAACTAAAGTCATTTACAGAATGATGTAACATACGCAACGTACGCAACTGCTATCTGACAGAAGGGACGTGCAGATGACGAAACATGAGGCAGAGATGCTGCATGAGGTGAAATGGACAGGTGGATGCAACCCCCATTACAGTTTAGAGTTTAGGAGTTGTGCACAATGAGGCAATGCTAATTCTCCAGTTGGGTGCCATTGAACCATTGCAGAAGATGAGGGTGCAGTAAGACTATGGAATTAAAAGAGCGCCAGTCAAACCTCAATTGGTGGAAAAAGGTTTTGGCTGACCCATTTAGTTTTGTGCAAAAATGGTGTGCCTGAATTTAATGGCTCTTGGTTGTTTGCATTTATTATTTAGCACTTGACATCTGCTTCATTTCACTAAATAAACTTCACTTGTTGCTTTCATACTGTGAACCAAGTGGTTAGCTTTTACTGATGGGTTACTTTACCCATAGTTTTCACCCATATTTTTTCAGTTTTAAGGTCATCTACTTGCCTCCTCTGCATTCCTCATGAGTCCTGCTTTTATTATTTGTTGTCCTGTGTGGAAACAGAATGGTCATGGTGTTTGCGCTACAGGGGGAAGAAGAGGGGAAAGGAGGGATACAAGAGGAGAGAGGGGAGTGTTTTGTTTGAGAAACGCTCATACATTGAAAAGACCCTCTCTGGCTGTCTCTAGCCTGTCCTGTATCTCCCTTTCCGTGGTGCTGATTTATGGGCTTGTCTGTTGCCAGGAAACGGACGCGCACAGTGGCCCTTCATCACTCTGAGTGGACGAGATACACTGCCAGAACCTGGTCTGGACTCAGAGCCAAATGCTAATGTGCGCACAAAATGACCTGCAGTAACAGTAACCTAACCTGCCAGCCTGAGAAAACACAAGCATTTGCCAGCATACATGCTGCATGTCAATGTCAGCCCATATTGGATCAATAACCTGATCAAATAACAGTCACCGGCCAATGGACTATTGTTGAGAGACCCATGTTTACATCTGCTCTGATATGGGTAAAGACTCCAGCAGCAGATTGCTACTACTACTCTCTTGCTGCACTACCTATCCGCTAACACGCAGGCTAATTACCGCATAATGACTTAATAAGAGCTGCGGGTTTGACTCAGCAGGAAACAACTGTTCTGTTTTACATCCAGTAGCATGCTCCTGCAGCATGACTCACACCCGCTTGGCCCAGTCCTTGGCTCCATGCGTGCTGGGAGACAGTGTACAGGCCTGCCTGCCTGACTGACTGTCTGACTGACTGATTGACACAATGAGGGGCGAAGGGGTGTGTGGTTTAAGAGAAAAAGTGGAATTAAGGGTGAGATAAAGTACAGTTGGTGTTACTGAGATATGAAGGAAAGATAGGGAGCAGGGAACTGTAAAGTTACTTTCGAATGCACTTTAAATTTTGCTGGAGGTTCCTTGCCTCCTTCTTGTTTTCATACACCAGCAATGCTCTCATCAAGGTCTAACCACTAAATGTGCATTGACATATCTTTTTTATGATAAAAGCATATGCTAACTTATAATATCTGAAATACAGTTTGATTCAGTAGTATGAAGTATGACACATAGCAAAGCAGGTTTGAGTTTTTGTGTTTTTTTTCATCTTTATTTGGCTTCAGTGAGGAAAAATAGCATGGTTTGGTGACTCCATTAACAAACCACATTATTCACTATACAACTAACAAAGTCAATCAATGAAACATGACTGACTTCAAGGCTTAAACATTTTTTAAGTGTCTGGAATTAACACTTTTCAGCATGAAAGGAAAAAAAATCCTTCCACATACTGTATCGAGAAAACATTCAGTTCAGTCACCTGCTGGCACAGAAAGGATCAGGTCAGGCATGTTTAACCTCTCAGATTCTATAATCCTCCCTTAATGCTGGCTCACTCTTCCACTTAAATTGTGTGCATGTCTGGAGCTAAGCTGACAAGATGGAGGTATTGACATGAGTTTCGGCAATAAAGGACCGCTGGCTCCAGTTTGTAATTCCTTGCAAGGTAGGTTGGTTTATGCAAATCGTGGACCACCCGTTACCACCAGAGAAGGAACCCACTGTAAAGAGCTTGAAGTAACTTTGAATGAGAGGTTTGGCACAGTGAAAGGATAAATCACAGTAATTTTCAATGTCAAAGACAATAAATGAACTGATGCAATTCTAGTATATTCTTAAACATAAAACATTCACTGAAAATCTTTATTCAGAATTCATACAGCATACACGGTCACTGATCCTTTGCAGTTGTTTTCCACCAACTGAAGTTTAACAAATGACGTGACAGATCTGACATGCATAACATAAATCATACCCAGTTAAATGAACACGCTAAGAAACTGGAATGACATATGTCAGATATACTATATATAATTCAAGGTTACACACATCTTTAATGATGGCTATAAGGTTTAACATATAATAAATGACTTGATTTTAGACATAGAAAAATACACTCGAGTTATGCCAAGATGTGCAATTAAAGCCCCAAAAAGTAAATTGTACACTTTTTTCACCATAAAATACACAAAATAATCACCACATGTATCCAACCATTCAAATGGACATTCTGTTAATACAGCACTTTCATTGACTAAGTATGTCCCTGATTGTACACCAGGCCTACAAACTATACTGTAACAATATAGATCCATCAACAGGTTAAATAAAGGACTGGAGCTCCAGTGTGTGTTCCAGACTGGAGTGTTATTGGAATGGATGGCAGTCAGGCGCATCCACTCTCGCTGGACGAGGAGGAGACACACCAGCAGTTGCGCCATATTTCTCTCTCATCACGTTCACTGAGAGTCATTCAAAAAGCACACTCTTCTCACACACTCAGATTCTGGATTTGCCATTGGGTTTATCTATGGTCATGTAGCCACAGGTTTTGTATAAAAAAAAGACAAAAAAAATTATCCTTTTTGCAATCTGAAGAAAATAAGCCACCTTTGCTACAGTCACTCTTTTTTATTTCCTTGTGATAACTTTGTTGACGCTTACCTTTTCAACATCAGAACTATATTTTTGGGTTTTGTTGATCCCATTTTGATGCTGGCTAGGCATAGCAAATTACATTACAACCTTGCTGCAGTGTCGTCAGGCATCTTTTTCTTGGATGTTACTGAATACGGTTCAGAGGAAGAGATTTTCTGTAAATGGAGAGATTTTCTACCAATTAAGAACTAAATCTCTGTTGAAAATTGCTACACTCGAAACAGTAATTTACTTTGGGATCGCTGGGTGAGCATAATGCCAGGTAGTCATTCTTTTTAGCAAGACTGTCCAGAAAATTGAGAGAAAAGAAAGATCCTGTATTTCAACCAATTGGGAAAACATTTCATTATTGCTTGGACGCCCCCCGACCACTGATTTGCTGTGAAATGTCTTACTAATGTTGTTATTTCTTTCTTTTTTTGTCATTTCTCAAGTGCATTGTAACTGTTTTTGGGGAAATGCTATGAAATTAAAAAGAAGAAAAAGCTTGACTTATGGGAACAAAAATTCATCCTCATTTTTCATTTGCTGTACCTGATAGAAGATGTTTATGAATCAGTAACTGATAATATGGTCCTGCACAGTTTTTTTGGGGGAAAAACAGCTCAGTTTGAGGTCTCAGATATTACAGCACTGGACCACACAGGCCTTTTTGACCTGTGTTCACCTGCTTTGAGTAATATCTCATTGTGGTGACTGGAACATTAGGACACTGTGACAAATAGGTAGATCTAAAAGGTTTTGGACAGTTATGTGTACACTTGGTGGCATGCTTAATGAGATATGTATTGTAGTTTTGGAAGCGGGGAATATTTGTGTGTGATAGAGAGAGAGAGAGAGAGGAACAGTTTTGGCTCTGCAATGAGTGGTAATCAATTAGGAGACATTAGGCTGTAAAGTGAGCTGATGCCAACAGAGTATTTGAGTCCAAATGGTTCAATCAACAGAGTTAAATGTGTTGAACTCTTGAGTCTGAGCCTTGCCAGACAGATACGAGAGGTGTCCTTGTAATTCTGCTCTTTAATGTTTCAGCTGGCAGACTGTATGAGGATGTTTTTACACAGGGTTCATTCACAGAGCATTGGGTTGCACTTCTGTCCGGGGGGCTTGCACGCTATTTTATTTGTGTTTGCTTTTGCCTTGGCTTCTTGTGAGGCGCATTTTATGATGCTGGGTGAATTCATGTCTTTGTCATGCCTGTGGTCAAGCCTGTGAGTGCAACATGTGCTCTGTATTTTGTTTTGAACATATGATTAGCAAATAAGCAAATGCAATGCTCTTGGCAAACAAAAAAGAAATATTTTGCTTTCTGAGGAGGCAGATTTATTTCAGGCAAAAAAAATGGTGTAGTTGAATTTCAGGAAATAAAAAAGACAAAAGACAACCTAACCACCTGCTCTTAATTTTGCTGGAATATGATCAAAACATGGTTAGTTAATCAGGGACAGATGATCTTAATGTGCAATCTGTATTTTGTTAAAAAACTAGAACTTAAAATGGACTTATGCACTTCTTAAGAACCAGTGAAGCCTTTCAACTGTAACAGCTAAACATGTTGTGAATTAGTGCCCGAATGCCAAATCAAACCACAAGCCAGTCTGGCATTGACCTTTGAACTTGACAATACCCACCAGCTTGATGTTGGCACTCCCTTTTCTTCTGTGCTGTGCGGTGTCACACACACACTCCTGTGGGTGTTCATTCATCTTCCCGTGTTGTCTGTTATTGAAGGCTGTCGTGCCGACATGCATGGGAAATGGGTTTGCTGTGTGCCTCGTGCGTTTGTTCATAGCAACACAGGGTTAGGCTGTTTTTATTTGGGTTTGTTAGGTTTCAGGACAGAGTTCATGGACCTCCAGCCAACCTTTAATTGGTAAACACAATTATGTTTTCAAAAACACATTTTATGGCTGTCACCAAGGGCTACGAGTAAAAAGAGATGGAAAGATATGTATTTATTCGCACATTAGCTGTCACGGCACATTTTGCGCTCGCAATAAACGTGCCAGTGGTTGCAAGGAAACTCATAAATGATATCAACTGTGTAAAAACAATTTTGATTAGTAACTCATGCTTTAAATGAGCTTTTATTTGGATATGCACTTCTTTATTGTCGCTTTAAATCAAGACGGTTTTGAAACCTCCAATTTAGATCCACGCACGCCTTGATATCGGTATGGAAAGGTTTTCTACTCTCAGGAACACACACAATTTCGCTCCACTCCTGCCAGGTGCTTGAAACTCCCTCACTACCCTTATAATGTTTAACTAACAGTTGTGACTCTTTTAGATGTGAGGTTGGTCACAGGAGGGCACAGAGGGGAATAATACGCACACACAGACATAGTCAGTTGATGCATGCACTCATATAACATGCACACACACTCCTTACGCTAACAGCCCTGAGGGATTAGTAATGGTTTCTTGGCAATGAGCCTGGTTTCTAGCACCACTCATCATTGGGATCCCATATCGAGGGGATTTTCACTTCACCTCTCAGTGTTTTTCTTGCACTAAACTCATATGTTTTCATCTTGACAGCACATGTTAAAAGAAGAGTGATTATTGTAATCATGGTAAAACATAAGAAGAGTTCAAGAGGGGACCACATGTTTGTCTAGCTGTGGTTATATAAATTGTGTGCTCTGTGTTTCGGATGCGTGCATCCATGCTGCTTTCGCAACAAATCCACTAATGGTTTTACAGCCGCTAGTCGCCATGGCAGCGCTGGAGGCCAAAAGAAGTGCGCCCTAGGAGGACAATATGAGTGTGTTGAGTGTCTTCAGGATTAGGACCACAGGGCTATTTTTCATTTCACCTTTGGGCCACCAAACAAGAGAGTAATGGGGAGCATTGCCAACACCAGCATCTAATCTCCCTTCAGCACTTGAGGCCAAGCAGCAGAGTGGGCGGGTGTTGGGGGGGGCAATGTGTGTGGGTCTGGGCTTGAGTCTTCTGTGTGTGTGTATTTGTGTGAGAGTAGGTAAGGACCAGATGATGCATGCTAACAAGTGCAGCCACGGAATATTAATCACAGAGTCTCTCCAGTGCTGTGGCTGAAGTGACTATCAGCATTCACGACATGTCCACACTTGAACAGCAACACACAACCTGCTACTTTAACTTATCTCATTAGTTTTTGAGCTCACACCCCGTGGATCTCTTTTCATAACGGGGAATTCCAGTAATGGTTAACCTGGCTCTTATTTTCAGATTTCAGACGAGTGGTCATACTCTCCACATCCTTTGTAAAATACTGCACAGGTTTACAGTTTCAGGCTTCCGAAAACTGAAAGAAGTCAAATAAAACTACTTTGAACAAATCTCACAAGGGCATTGTTTACATTTGGGGAAGACAAAAGCCCCCCCAAAAAGTCACAGGCTAGTCCTCCACAATAGATGTCTGCAGTTACAGACATCTTCCATCACAGGTATCACTCTGATGTGACTGAGTGCATGTTGTTGACAGCTTCTCTACATAGTCTTTCCACTATATTTAACTTCTTCTTCATCAAGATGAGGCTGTTAGATAAAAAACACCAACAACATATCTATATTGGACCAGCATCAAGGCTGCTGAGCGACTGTTAAAAGCTGATATGGATGCCGTTGCTGACGTCTTCAGGTATACAGTACTGAGCAAACTCTCCCCAGAGGGAGAAAGACTTATACAAGACTCAGCTAAGTCTTTCTAGTGTGCTGTACCTCCAGCCATGCAGACTGAGTGGTTACCTGGGAGAGAGAGAGGGGAGATCCACACACAAATGCATACAAATACACTTACATGCACACACACACACACACACACACACACACACACACACACATGCACATGACCATGCACATCATGTTTAATGGTTTCTATGGAAAGCTGCCAAACTCACTGAAGGTCTCTCTATTCTTCTCCTCCTTGTTCCCTCCATCCCTCCCACTTTCTAGACTATTTCCCTCTCCCCTCTGACCATCTCTCTCCATCCCTCTCTCTCTCTCTCTCTTTCTCCTTCTAACAGCAGATGCTCTTAAAGCCCCCTACCCCAACCCCTGCTCACAAATCACCACTGCCCGACTTATGAAAGAAAAAACCCAACACTGAGAAAATGAAGACATGAGATGTCTGTGAAGTACCAATCTGTCATGATACACGGTGTGCCACACACAGAACAGGCCTAGAGACACAGCACCATCTTATATCATGTTCCCCATTGCCTAAAAGCACTTAGAGAAGACCTCCATCTGATTCCTTGGAGATTTTTCACCTCTGATTTAAACATGGAGGTCGTGACTAAGGTTATTGCAACAGGCTCATACAGAAAGCAACGGGGCGACTGGTCAGGAATGTGGGGGAGCGTCTTTAAATTGATAAAAGTTTGTCTTCGGCTATGCTGCCCACGCGTCAGATGGATTTGTGCTTTGCTGTGCTACATTCTCTTTTCTGCAAAGTGATGTTTTAAGATGCAGGAGATAACATACAGGGATGTGGTGGGTGGGTGAGACTGACATCATCATGCTACCTTTAATGGTACTGTTTCAACACACTGTTAATTTCCTCCAGTGGAGTGCATAAAGCATTAGTTTATGTGGTATAACATAACTATTTGCATGAGTATAAGTGTCACAGTGCAGTGCTTTAACACAACATGTAAGGAGGAGATGCAGACCAGAAGCAGTTGCACAAGATTTTGCCACGATTTATTGTCTGTGTGAATCATTGTATCCTGAAACACAAAACACATGACGCAGAGAGGAAAGCTGGCTTAGTGTAATATTGTTTGATCAGCAAAATAGTTGTGGCCAGAGATCATGACCTTTAGCGTAGCAATGAAAGGGCAAGGAAGAGACCAAACTTCATGTCCAGTCCCAGTCCCATCTTAACTACAACTCACTTTTCATGATCACAATATTGATTCCTGATCTCAGCCATACTTTAGATTGTTATTGAATATTATCATTATTTGAATATAATCAAATGGATGAATCATCCAAAATCAAAATTTTTATCTGGCAATATTGTGGAAACGATGGCATATAATCCAAGCTTGTGTTTTTATCTTGTTTTAGAGCTACTCTTGTGGAGCACTGATACTGTTGATACTTAACCCCATAGAAACTCTCCTGAACTCTCTCCAGAGCAGTTCAATGCAAAATGTTTGTGAGTGGTGTTAATGTGCACTGTTCTTGAACATCTCCTGGTCTGCATTCATCCTGCACATGGAAGCTGCACAGTACTTTGCAGATGTGGATCATATTTCTTCACCGGAGCAGCTCCGGCTCTGCAACTTGTTGAGTAAAAGTTTTTTCTTTTTCTTTCTTTTTTTGTAGATTTCAACCACAAATGTCCAGAACTCCCAGACAAACTCTGACCTTGTGTGAACACAATAGCAGATCACAAGGAGACTTCTTTCATCCAGCCCTCTCCTCAACACAAAGTTTTCACTTTCACTACAGCCAGGAGGCATTTCAGTGCAAAACCAACACAGATTTTCCTTTTTTTCAACAGTCACTCATTTGATGCCTTGGACACAATATAACTCACTGACACAGCTAATGCTAACAAAAGTTCAGTGCTGTAACTCCACATCAGTGACTGAGAACAGCAATGTTTCAGATGACAGATGTTAGCATGTTTGTCACTTGAAGTTTTTTCCATCCATGTGCACTTGCAAACACCCTGTGCCTAACAATCAAAGCTTGTGTTTCTTGATTTGCGTTGCAGTCAGGAATGCAAAATCCTTGACATGCAGCAGTTTTTTTTTCATGGAGATCAATGAAGTGAATGGTTGTGGATGACGCGGGATAAACTGAATCAGATGTATGTGGTTTTGATCAGGAAGCAACATCGAATACTTCCTCTCTGCATTGTAATACATGGATCTCACCCTTCATAATACATTATGCCCGGACACAATGGAAAAATAGGCCACATAATAGATTCTTTGATAGCATTATTAAGGAAAAAATGGCATTGTTGTTTCAGTGCTGCAACACATCTGTCTCTCCCCTTCTCCTCCAGATGTTTCTTGTTTTAGGCTGCATGGAGTTTCAGTCGACATTTTTTGACCATAAAAATGACTTTTTGATCTTGGTCTTTGAGTCGCTGACATCATGAAATTCCTAATAATTAATTTCATATTACGCCAATCCAATTGTTCTGAACGAGGCTTGTAAAACCTTTCACTTGAATAAGAATCATAATTTGTCATTCAGCAGCAGCATTAATTTTTAGCACCTGTATATGTACCTTGTCTCAACTTTTTGTGCGGGGGGGCACTTCTATTCATATTTACTCAGTCATCACATTTATAACAAATTCATGAATTCTGGATAGCTAGATGTTATAGCCAAAAAAGTTTTCCAGTTCTAACTTTTAGCCATTGTAACAGTACACTAAATCATCTGGCAAAATAAATTCATCTACTGACAGTAGAGTTTGCGCAAGAATAGTTGCATTTACTGATGGTAGAGAAAGCAAGGACACAAAGAATGAATCAGATGCTGGACAAATGTAGAATGTTGACAATTCAGATAAAGTCATGTGCAACAGCATGTTACAAACAGTAAACCTCCTTCTATGCAATGTATTTTCCGAATGCACACAAACTGTTGAAAATATTGGGAAATTGTCATTGTGGAAATTGTGATTTTCACTTTGCTTTATTGCAGTCAACCTCGTAAAGCTTGTGTTGCTTATTTTTGTCATCTGCTTTAGAGCAAGATTTTATATACTCCATATTTTGCGTTACATGCAATTTCCATTGACAAAATGTTTGCACAAGAATGTTACAGGATCCTGAATTGTTGGAGACACCCAAACGACAAATCTTATCTTAATATACATTCTAACATCAATCACAGGCAAACTGCAAGTTGGGCAAAAGGGGAACAGCTACGGAATGTGTTCTTGGCCAGGTTGTGGGTTGCCCCATCCTCACCAACCTGTCTGGAGTGGACACTTCTTCACCTCCACCCTCCCCCCCAGCCCCAAACCCCCTGCTTCATGGAGCCCCAGGGCTCCCAACAACACATAGGATTAATCCATATAATAAAGCGGGTGGCTGAATGGGTTTTGTAGAGAGCAGAAAGGAGGTAATGCTCTGTGTTTTCTAAATGGGGGAGCAGAGGGCCTTTCAGAGGGAAAACATGCTGATTACTGTATTGTAAAATGGCTTTTGATTCCCCCTGCCTGCTTTAATCCCCGGGGACACAACAGTGGCCCTGTCTCTCACCAATGGCAATTGAGCTTCTAAGGAGACTTGTATTACCAGTGAGCAGGGTTTAATTGTGAACTCGATCAGTTATTAAAGAAGCCAGGGCCCACTGAATTGGAGACTGGTGGGCCAGTCCTCCACTGCTTTTGACCGTTGTGCCTCTTTCTTCCTAGACTGTGGTTCGCAGTTTGTTGTTTGCAATGCATAGGCCCAGGATGAATACAGGCTCCCCACTATAGAGCTCTTTCTTTTCCCTCATCCCTCTACGTTTTTCCTCCTCTTCTCCTACTGGCTTCCAGGGAACGCAATTAAAGTGGGGAATTTTATGGGAGGCTGGAGCAGTGTGTGTGTGTGTGTGTGTGTGTGTGTGTGGGGGGGGGGCAGTGAGACCAGTGAGGCTATTATCCGTCCCATAGGGTTGAATGGCTGGCACCCCCCTCAGCGAACACAAAAGAAGTGGTCAGAGCTGAACGAGAGAGCGGCCTCATCTGAAGAATGGTGGCCATCAGCAGTCGCTGGTCCCAGCTGGCTTTATGTCTGAGGATGTTCACCTTGCAAAAACTTTTGGTCTTAATCATGACATATTTCTTAATCCTTAAACTTAATACAAAGTTCAGTTTCTGTGAATGGGCTCACCAGATTCGTTCTACTCTATGCTTAGATAAAGGCTAGAACCTGTGAAAAAGGTCATAGATACATTAAGTATTGCTTCATTGTAACAGTCCACAAGCAAAGGGGTTTAGATGCTTAAAATGAAAAATGATAACTGATAATGAAAATAGAATAAATAGTTGCAACCACATCTTAAGCATAAATCATGCTGAGTATGACAGTCAAAAATAACTTGTGAAAAACACAAATGTTTTTACATGTTTTTTGCACATATGGCCATACGTTTAAATGCCTCAAGTGAACTGTTTACTGGATCTGTTGGGGAAGTTGTGTGATGTGGAGTTAACGCTGTGGACATGGTCAGGGTGGATAGTTAGCATGATTGCTGTTTGTGTCCTGTCCCCAACCAATATTTTTTTCTTTAAACCATTATCATCCCCCAAACATAATCAAGTAGCTTTTATGCCAAAATGAAGCAAAGTTTATGATTTGGCAGGTAAGCAAACCATGACATGAATCAATTTTGTTACGGTCATACATACTGACGAGCAAAGCCATCCTGACGACAGAGTCAATACATGAGTTGTTTTGGAAGCCAGTTACAAATTAGATGAAATTTAGAAGACTTGTTGAACAAAACAAATATCCTGACTCTACTCCTCGCTCCTGTCATTATTCTCAAAAAGTATTGCAACTCTTGGTCGATATACCAGATATGACAACAGAGCAGTAATACTCTACCCCAGCAAGTTTGTTTGAGGACAAACAAGGCAACCTTTGACTCAGTTTGATTCTTTCTTGAACCTTCTGCAACTTTTCAGACAGATGTAAAAGAGAACACCCATCCGGCATTGATTTTTTGCCTCAGCATTCCTTGCTATCCATCCGCCTAGTTCTCCATCACCAGACAATAGAGGATTGAGGACACCCTGGGCAGGCCAGCCTCTGTGAGGCCTGTGAGATGTGTGCCAGTATGGGTAAATAGAGGCTCTTTAATATCCGCCAGGGGAACGAGGGGTGGGAGTGGGGTCAGAGTATGGAGCTCACTGAGCTGGCAGCCATGCAGCCCATTGTTGCTGTTTGTTAACAGGTGTGTGTGTTTAAATGGGAGTCTTTCAGTGGAGCTGCTACACGAGCCCATGGGGCCCGAGCACCTCTCGCCCCCTCACAGTGTTCACATCAATGACAGCTTTTCAGCAGCCTGGGGAGGAGGAGGAGGAGAGGAGGATGATGAGGCTGGCTGAGAGATGAGAAGTGAGAGGACAAACCACACTACAGTACAAAGTGTGTGACCAGGTACATTACAGTCAGGGAGACTGAGTTTCAAGTCGCATGGGCAAGATGGAAATGTAGATGAAATCAGCCCTGTGCACACAACTACAAATCTGTTTGCATAAACAAATGCACACCATCTACTGAATGAATTAGCTAGACATTTTGGGAAATATAGTATTTGCTTTCTCTTCACGAGTGGGATCAGATTGATACTGACATCAACCTTATGTTTGTGCTTTAAGTACAGAGCTGGAGACAGACCACGTTTAACCAAGTTTAGCATACATACTTGTAGCACAGGGAAACAGATGTAAAAAAAATTGAATAAATAAAACTGCCAACACCTCAAACATATTAAGGGATTGTACCTCTTTTTTAAACTCATACATGAATGGAAAAATAAAAACAGCAGTTTGTGGTTTTAGGAGTTGTTGCATGCCGGGGCTGCTTTTGGCCAACAACAGCCGAGTGCAGCAACTTCCTGGAGTCTTGGGTACGTTGGCAGGTTTGGTACCATCATGGCTTACAGACACAAGAAGCAAAACCTGTGTATGCCTGCCACATCGAGCAAACTACCCTATACTGGATTTGAAGAAGGAGAAGCGTATCACTGGGCAGACAGACAATGTTTAGCAGGAAAGTAGCTCCAACATGTCGCTCCATGACAAATCACAAATTATTGTTTTAACATCTTTTCTTGATGTCAGAGAGCAAAGTCAGCTGTTTCCCCTTCCCTCCAGGCTGTATGCTAAGCTAGGCCAAACACGCCCTGGCCACAGCTCTGTACCTGACACACAGTTTAAAAACTTTCCATTACGTTTTCCATCACATTGTCAGATAATTTTTAAGTTTAATTTTTAAATTTTTGCTGTTGCTGTGCATTTTCATCAGTTTTATATGAATAAATATTTAGGAGGACATGAGAAGATTATCATGAATTCAGCACCAGTAACTCCACCTGTGATGGATCTTATTAATAAATATGTATCCACTGTATCCACATGGACTCTCTTGTGTTTTTATCAGTTGCTATGGTGAGAAGAAGGTGATATGAAACAACGGCCCCTGTGTGGACTCAAACCAAGGACGTGGTAATAACATACATGGTTCCTCGTTTTGGTAAGCCAACTTTTCCGCCTCGGTTATGCAGATCGGACTGTTTTTTCTCAAATTTGTGGAAATCTTTTTCAATGCACAAATTCAAAATCCAGCCTAGATACTAACTGGTGGAAAATGGTGGTGGAAATTAACTATTGATTGAGCATAACCCCCCATAAAAATGTAAAATGTCTCTGAAGTCTGGACTGTCTGTTCTCAGAGGATTTCATCTTTGGGTCGTTACATTGCTCTTCTGTTGACACTTTGTAAAACTGTTTCGCAGTCGGCCGGCCATCACATTTTCCTTCCCATGTCACCCCTGCCTGTGACACACCAAGGCCCATGAAAAAAAGGTCAAGTCTTACGCATTTTCACCACGCGTGTATCAGGAAAAATCGTTACCCTGCGGCTATGGAGGTTTAAAAACAGAGGGCAGCGAGTCTCCCCCGCTATATTGGGCTGCGTGTTGAGGATTACTGTACTGAGCCGCACAGAAGGAAAGGGAGAGGGAAAGCTGTGTGAACGATAACCTCGCCACACTGCTCCATGGAACCCTGCCCTGTTAATAGTTTCCACCATGGGCGAGTGAGGAGGAGACTGAGAGAAAAAGGAGGGAATGGAGGAGGAGAGGAGGGAGAGGGAGAGCAGTGGAAGATGCTTCCTGTGTGGCTGAATGGGTGCTGGCCGCACAGCGGAGAAGGAAGCAGCCTTGGGCACTGTGGAAGAAGTGATGAAAGATGCACTTTCCTCCTCCTGCAAATAAAAAGTAGTTTATTGTCTCATCAACATGCTGAAGCTACATGGCTTCATTCAATATGATATGATATTATGATAGTTTGTGTGACACTCTGCAAGATTGTGATTTTTTTAATGTAAACGTGTGGTATACACATGTTGATGAAATGCTTTGATTTTGCACAGGAAAGAGATTTAATTTTAATTAACATGCATCTTTCAAGCTTAGAATTTGGGCCAATGGTTTGAACTCATGTTTGTTTTTTCTTCATCTTAGATTGGATCAAACCCAGTCTACTTTGGCCCAGTTTGGCCTGGCCTGGTCTGAGTAGACCTGATTGGTTTCCAGGCTCTGTGTCCCACCACGTGTCAGTAGAGGATCAGTCTATCAACATGGCCCAGCAGACGTCCAATCCTGCCTTAAAGTAGACTTCACATGAGCAAATAAGTCCATGAATATACTGTGTTACTGTGTGATGATCAGATGTCCCTTCAGATTAGAAATAGATGACAGATTACATTGTTGAGTCTGGGTATTGTGCTTTTGTTGCCAGCTCCTTAACTGTGCTTGAACGATACTTGTTCTTTGTGTGTGTTCTCTCATATGATTTCATGAATGTTATTACTGAGACATCTGTTTGCTTTCTTGGTTTCTTTCAAAGTTTGTGTGAGTTATATGACTTCCCTGTGCTGGCTTTGACTGTGCAGTGCAGGAGTTTTTAGATTAGATCAGAATTTATTATAGTGCAGCGCAGTCGATTTTTACATAATCATATCTTGCTGTGACACAATACGTGTGTAACAAATACATTTTCTTTAAACCTAAAACCAAAGCCAAGCAATGTGGCTCTTGTAATCCAAAGTGCAGTGATCCACCCTCTTTCCTCAACTCTCCCACCACACTGTAGTGAATCATGGAGCCAAACGCTCCTGTCCTCAGGTGGTGAGATATGATTTTGGAGCCCACGAGACAAAAACAAACTTCTGAGGCCTGCACCACCCAAGCCACCACAGGCCTTGGCACTGTCAGGCCTCAGTGGTAGAACGGTAGTGTGTAGTAAAAGGCAGCTGTGTGTTACAGATTATACATGTTGGGATGGCCCTGCTGATACGGCGGGTTGAGAAACCCGTCCATGCTCTCCCTAGGGGAGATCCTGACCCCAGGCAAAAATGAAGCATAGCGGTGTTTTCCTCTATAGGGGAGAGCAGCCGTGACATGTTAAGCGCTTCAACCAAAATAGAGAAGAGTATATTTAGGGTGAGTCAACATCTCCAGAAAACAGTCCCCCATGCTTGAGTTAGCAAGCCGCAAGGGTCTTAAACGTCTTTATTGTAAACTATAAAGAAGAGCTCTAATTCCAGAAAACCCGAAGAAGACTAGAACTCAAATGTGCATTACACAGGACAGTACATACAGAGGTCCGGTGCTTTATGTAGTTGTAATGCAATGTTGACATATAGTTTCCTCTAGTGATAAATGAACTCTTGACTATTTTGCTGGGAGCAATGTATGGTGGATATGTATGATGTACACCTATTGCTGTACTTTTCTTTTAAGTTGCACCAATCATAATTTTTCTCAGCAGAGTGTATGACCTCAGCACTACAGAGCATATTTTTCATGTTTCAGGTAGTTTTGGTTTCACTGCCCATAGCATCATCACTGCAGTGCAGCAGATTGTTGTTTTCAGTGGACCTCCCCAGCACCATGCAGCACATAGTCTATAGTGTTTTTGGGAACATATGTCAAAACTGACAATAAGCAAGAAAGTATTACAAAATAAAGAAGGCTATTACAAATATGGGACACTACTATCAAATGCAAGTGCCAGTGTATGAAGTGAAACATCTATCAAAGTAGTGTCAGTAACAGTAGCATGTTCATTCAACTTCCAACTGTATGAAATTCCACTTTCTCAGAGAAGACAAGATGCATTATTTTAAAATTGGTCACACATCATTTGTCAGTGCGCAGATCATTTGAAAACAATAATCCTATGACAGAGATTGGTTGGATGGAGGTAGCCACATGGGGGGGTCAGAGAGACCTTGCAGTGACCCTCGTGACTGATCTGCATGTGGACCCTCAGCCTTCATCTGGGGAAAACGTGTACAACCATTGTCATGCCGAAAAACATGTCTTTGAACTTCCTTTCGCTGCGTAGTGCACACTGAAAACAAGAAGAGGACTTTCCAAAAAAGACATGCACTTGAGGAGTAGCGGGAACACAGATTGACAGTCTTTGGTTTGGTGTGTGTTTTTCTAGAGCATCTGTCTTCCTGCTCCAACTCAAAGAGACAAGCCGGAGGAAGTGTTTTGCTAGGCCTTGAATGTGGGGAGGAAATCATCCACACATTGCGTGAGACCCGACCGTTACTCGCTGGTGTCTGTGACAGCACTCATCAGCGCGGCATTAATTAAGGATAAATACAAAGCATAAACAATAAACACGTGACCACATAAACCACAAGTACCTCCCATACCAGTTCAGACCTTTGCCAAAGAAAGTAAATATAATAATCCTTTCAAGATTTGTTCCCCCCAACCAGCCAGAGAGCCCCCCTATATAAAGATTTAAGTGAAATGCATTATTCAACAGATAGGAGCGTAAGGATGTCATTCATTGGAATCAAGAAGACCAGCATTAGATCGTATTTCACATGGCAGCTTGGCAGGATCTAGCTGCAGATGTGCAACTTGGCATATCATGTCATTTCTAAAATAACCTGTTTTTGAGTGCTGTGGGTCTGGGTCCATGTCTGAGTTTTGCTGGAGCACCCGTTGGAACTGATTTGTACGTGTTTATGGAGAACTGTGTTTAAATGTTTCTGCCTGTGTGTGTGTGTGTGTGTGTGTGTGTGTGTGTGTGTGGTTGAATGGGAGTAAGTGAGTGCGTGCAGAGGGGGGATGGTTGAGGGGACAGCTGTAACGGAATCACTTCATAAGTGAAATACCACTCCCTGTACAATAGCCAGCCACAAACCAGAGCTGTGGTACAAATGTTTTTCCAACATGGCATGGATCTATCCCTGCATACTGAGATCTGAAAAAAAAAATTAAAAATGCGCTTTTCACTTCCTTCAAACAAGAAACCAAAGAAGGTTATGACTGGTTTGGGGTCTCAGATGCACTTCATGCAAACAATTTTCAAACAAGGTTGGCTGTTTTTCTGAATTTTAAAGGACATTTGTGTTTCCAGTGCAGGAATATCATTAGAATTGCTGGAGCTCGAGTTGATGATCACATTTGTCTTCCCCACTGTTTCACCGTTTCATTTTGGGAGACAAGTTTACCAAGACAGGCTTCAGAATGCCTGTGTCAATGAAGACAGTCCATTGAAGGGCAGATAAAGGCTGCTAAAATGCATTCGTTCTACATAGTTTCACATGCTGAGGGCTATTTTGCATCGCCCTGAAGAGTTGATTCAATAGTCTCTCACCCTGAATTTGTAGAATGGCCTTATTGAGGAGGCCAAGGGGATGAACTACATTCCAGAGGCCTGCTGGGAGAAAACAAGATGGCCGTGTGTGACATGTGGCTTTGTTGGCGGGCAAGGGATGTCTCTCATGGCCATCAGGGTGTCAGGACTGGTTACCTCTAATCATGCCTGATAGGCAGAGAGGGCCTGGGCACCACCGCAGTGCCTCGTGATTCAAATCACAACTGCTTACAAAAACGCACCATGACCACACATTGACAGATTAACATTCCACATGTTTAACTCATATCTCAGGAGCTGTGAAAAAAAGGCGACAGCGGACTCCCTCCCAGATTCCAGATCACATTGTTCGACCTTTTTTCCCCCGCAGCCTCCGTGATGTGAACCTGAGGGAACGCCGGTGCTGGAATGTCAGGGATGGAATTCTTCTGAATGGCCATTTGACCTGACTCACCACTTAGTGTCAGCACAAGGAACACACTCAATCATTAACAACTGGACCATGGTGACCATTGACTAGAATGGCTGCTGTGACCCAGGCCTCATGACTGGCGTGGCCACTTGCGTACATAGGCAGGGAAATCCTTTAACCCGGATTCCACCATTAGCCATGACCTTCCTATTACAATGATGGTAAGGAAGCTTGGGGGGTATTTTGCTTGAGTTGTCAGCTGCTACTGAATGAATAAGTTGTCACCATGGTAATGATGTTTTGGGTTCTGGTGCAATGTTAAATGTGTTTGTTACTGAGGAAAGAACTCTATAATTTGTCTGTAAGTCTGTTTTAACCATGACACAAACACATTTATTTATTGCACATGCACCAATCCAACTTTATTCATTTTCAATAAAGCTTCTGAGGCCTCACACATGTAAAATTTGTGTACTACATAGCTGCAAACTCATTGGGAACATTAGGCCAGACATTGTTAGGACACTTGGTGGAGTTGGGGGCCTCAGCACTGAATTAATGTAACTGATAGCAGAAATACTAGACACTTAAACTGTATTTATGTTGATTGGTGACATGTGGCCGGTATCCAGTTCTCTTACTTATGTCAGTATCACGACCAATAATTCGATTGGATTGTTGCATTCCAAGGTGTAATACCATACTTTCTCCTCCATCTTTTACAAATCAATAATATACATATCCTTTATCCTTTCGCTCTTTTTCCTCCTGTTAGCAAGCTTGACTTTGTGTCAGCTACAATGGATTCCAACATTGACCGCATTTCACTGTGAGAAAAGTCTCAGATCACTCCTGCAACATAATCCACTTCCCCATCTGCGTGCTCGGCGTGTTCCAGTCATATTTTCACACAAAATATGGCTAAATGCACAACTTCCAAGCTTTTCCCCCCTCTATAATTTTACAGCTCATTTCCCACTGGGATGAAAAACATTTGTAAGTCACAAAATATTGAGATTACTGATAACACTGGAGGCCATACCAGAACCCTCATTCAGAAAAACAGAGCCTGAAACAAAGTCAACAACAAAGCAAAGAAAATATGTAAAGTATGGGGGAAAAGACTTCTGTACAGCTTTGATAACTCAAACCCCCTTTAACAAATTCCACGTGTTTATGCAACAGCTAATTATATCGACCACTAAAAGCATTCCATAAGCCACAAGCAATGTCCACATATAAAATGCATGACAACGGGACAGTCTGGAAAAGGGATAGTTATGCTGTGACATTTATAATACTTTAGCCACTTTAATAATTTAGCCAGTTCAGAAGGATATTGTTGGCTCATACATAATTGCTGTGACTTTTGATTTTAAAAAATTTAAATACAGGATCGTAAACATTGTTACACATTTCAACAAATCAAGGTTGAGTTGACATAACAACCAACCTGATTTAAAATGTGCACTGCAGTCTGGTCAGAGTGGGAGCAGGTAGACACTTAAATCTGCATTTGCTTCAAACAAATGACAGTGGAAGCAGCATCTGGTGTAGTATACTGCACACGGCTGCCAAATACTGTGAGGCCTCCCCTCACCACTTTGACCACACGGGGCTCTCCTATAGCTTGTCTGGCGAAGAACCATAACAGTATGCCATATCACTCTTTCACGTGCTACATCCACCGCTGCCCTCCTGTGCAATTCACAAGGTCTTTATGTGGATTGGGAGAGATAGTGGGTTAGTTGCAGACATAAGTCTCTTTCCATGAAGGTCGCGGCACTGCACCTGTTTATCCAAAGCCCAGAAAATGTCACAGCTTCTGTGGTAGACGATGCCTTGTCTTTTCGACGGAGTGAGTGTCAGCAAGCGTCTGAGGCATCTCCTGCCTCGCCAAAATTGCAGAGCGGAGTTTTGCTCTCCACACGAAAACATGCCACGTTGGTTTCATTTGATATCTGATCACAGATTATGTTCCCCAGTCATAATTAGGAAATATCTCTTTCAAAGATTTTGTGCCAGCAGCATTATATTATGGTTAAAGGCGACCATTCCTGCAATGTCGAAACAGCAGGGCTGAAAATAATACATCACTTTTGAAAAATGTACTCAACGATTCATTTTCATTCGAGGCTTGTTTTTTATTTTTTTTCTGAGCACCCAAATTACTTTAACCAGCACTTGTCAACAGCCAAACCATCAAATAACTTACATGCAACATATTTGAAGCCGAATGTGAGCAAGCTACCACAACAACCCCAACAAAACCAAGCTCCTCACAGGCAGGGGGCCGTAAATGAGTCCAAATAATGACACAACGCCACACAGAAACAGCTGTCAGGGAATGATGGGAAAGGAAAGTGGACTGACCGGGCAGCGGGGGCGCATGTGGGGTCCTTTTCAGGACTCGGGGAGGAGGAACCTGTGAAAAGGGCCTGCCACAGGGGAGAAAGGAGCCTCTCATGGCACATTGTGCATGAATGCTCCAACCTCTAGACCTGTCTTTCCAGCTCTAGCCATCAGCCTCCCTCCTGACCCGCTCTCATTACCCAGACTCGCCTGCCTTCACGCAGTAGAAATGTTTGTGTTTGTTTTGTGTACGTCTCACTTTTTATTTCACCTCTGTTGTGACCAATTTCACATTTCCCAGACTTCAGACCTGTAAACCTATCGTAAACTACGCTAACATTCTGCTTGATGTTAATACAAAGAAAAGAACGCAAGCTTGAAGAATTATTCATTTATTACAAGTTTATTCTTATTTTCGACAACAACCTTGCAGAAAAAATGACAGATGACCCCCTCTCTCTCTCTCCCTCTGTGACTCATTCAGTGCATGTGTGCGTGTGTTTGTGTGTGTGTTTGTGTGTGTAATGTGGGCTTGGCTCCAATCACCTGTCTGTTGGCAAGCCTCTGCACCTGGGATCAATCAGCTCATCCTCCAGAGTGCAAATACCCCGGTCTTCCAATCATTTCTTGCCATGTGTTCATTCAGCAAAGTGGTGGTGAACTCAGGCCAGTTCTCTTATGTTATTTTGCTTCTCTCTCTGTTTGTTTGTCTCCAGAATCCCCAGCTAGTCACCAACCTCCTTCATGCTCCCCCAGAACTCAAACTGAAATCCACAGCCACGCCCCGCTCACAAACAGTTCCTCCAGCCTCCTGTAAACCCTTCTCCATGCCCTCTGTGCCAGTTAGTATACCTAACCTTTTACCTTGCTTGTCTGTAGTCCTTTGGGTCCAAAAGATAGCAGACCCTGTTGTTACTCTGCTTCATTTAGAAAGGAAAAGGGAAGGTAAATGGTAAAAGTTGATTACTTTAAAATTTGCTTTACTTTTTTCTTCATGTTGCAAACAAGCATCACACTTTACAGAGTTGTAGTTTTTCTTAGGGACTTGCTGATTCAACTTCTTCTGTATCATTACCAACTGTGATACTTCATCCCAGGGTATCTGCCGAGTGATGATCTGAAACCAGTGCTCCCTTTCCCGAATGTAAAAGCTGCAATTAATCTTAGTGTAGAAGTTACTGGGATCATTTTCAAGGAAGGTAAAATGAAGCCAGAAATTGATGTGGTGCTAAAAAAGTGAGTTAGTGGCCCATAATTGTCATCTTGTTAACAACCTGTTTTGATCATTTGACTGCCTTGTGTTTCTTGCCATGTTGGAAATTATCTGCATTATTTTGCTGTGTTCCCAGATCTCAGCAGCTGCATTGAAGAGTACACTGTTATCATAACTCACAGAAGTAAGGGCCAAAACTATAAAAAAAAACAACAGCCCGGTTGTAATAAACCTCAGTTATCCTTTAAGTTAGGGTAGTACAGGAATGAGTGAATGAGTGCAGCGGTTTCGGCAACTTAGTAATATATTACATAGTAATAACAGTAACATATTGCACTGGCCATTGCAGGGTTGACATTGTAAAATGATGCAAAGCTGATCACTGAGCTTGTGTTCCACTGTCTTTCTGTTAACAATATACATTCATGTAAAGGTTTTGGTTTTCTGCTCAGACAATGTCTGGTAGTATTTTGCTAGCATATGGAAAAAAATGGGAATGAACTGTACCAGCTCTTTCACTGCATATGGCCACCCCCTACCTATTTTATGAATCCACATTCATCAGCTTCAGTTTCATGCAGACTCAGCTGGACTTTGATAACTGAGTCTTCCATGCCACATCTTGACATTGCGGCTATCCAGCATTACCATCACGGGGCCTCTAAAGTACCAAATGTTGAGCTTGCAGATTGTTTTGCTTATACATCCAGCCTCTAATCTGCAAGATTTATATGTTGTCCCACCCCTGTAATTAACAGACTTCCTAATAACTCACCTCATACATTTATAACATTTACTATCCCCACATATCAGCACACAACAGGACCTATTGAGATGTCAGCTTCAAAATGAAAACATGAGGAGGTTTCCATGGTGACAGTCATCACTCATATTCCTCTCAAACCAGCACTGCTTCAAGCTGTGCTCACTATTTATTCTTTGGCCAGATCTGAAGATCTCACTGAGGGGAACTTCAAGTAGCATATTTTAGGAAAGAGGAAAGCAGGGATATGACCCAAGAACGGGATTACTGTGGGTCACAAATCACAGTTTGTTTAGCTGTGAAGTTACTTAGCCAGCTTAAAGAAGCTTAATCAAAGAAAGATGAATAGACATGTAAAAGCAGTCCAGACATCTTCTGTCAGAATTAACCAATCCCGATGTGACCAAGCACACCCAGGAAGTCCGGGTCACTCACACCACCGGATTTCATCCATGCTGTCATGGACCCCGACAACCACAGCACGTCAACCAGTAGTCTGAGGCAGGCTTTGGGGTCAACTTTTTGCCCGCGTCTCAGCACGGCAACACAAGTGTCTGGTCGGACCCGCTGGTCAGGCACCACGCCCTGCCAACAACCACTGTCTGACAGCTGCTGTTGCCTCACCAACCTGTGCGCATGGGAAAAGTCCGCAGAGAGCCAAGCAGACAGTTGGGACATGACAGGACAGGAATGGCCTGAGTCTCTGCGAGCCCCATCACAACTATACGCAGAGCAGGCAATATTCTTTAATGGGCCGGGTGATGAGAGGTGTAACTGCAGGTCAGAGGCCGGCAAACTGGCAGAAGTTAAAAATGGATTTTACGTCTGCTCCATGACAGACCTAATAGCACTTCCCAATGAGGTCTAATGCGTTTATGTATTTGTGGATTGCATTTTATAGCAATTCAGCTCAATAAAACAGAGAAATGTAAGGGTAGAAGTTTTCTTTGGAAGGATGATACACAGGTCCATATGTAGAAACCATGGTGCTCAAAATTAGAAACATATTAATTTTTCCTCTGCTGTCTGCCCAAGCCCGCTAATTGATAGAACATATCCGAAAACTGGTAAGGTGATCCTGGAATGAACATACTGAGCAACTATTCTTTCAAACCACATTTTTATGTGTTGTGAATGAGTGATGAAAATCATCACTGAGCAAGCTCAGAGTAAAGACATTATTGTCTGAATCTTTAATAACGTTACACAAAGATTTTGTTTTTCTAATGAACATAAATTTGATTTGTTGCATTTGCAGAACTGAAAGCTGAAGGTCTGATTGACACCATATAATGAATCATTTCACTGTTTAATCCTCATATGAGATTTACAACACACGGCATTTTATAGTCATGTTATAGCCTAAAATCCAACCCACAGAGGTTAGTTGGTTAAAAAAAAACAAAGAGTTATTCATAGAATTGCTTGAAAATATCATAGAGATGAATTATGAACACCAAGTTCTGGCTTAAAGCAAAACCTGCACCCTCTTTCTTAGAGGCAAAATTGAATTAAATTACTTTGTGGTAGCACACAGCTTTCTGCATCCAAAAAAACAACAACATTGTGTTGTTTTGGTGCCAGTGTGGTTCATGCTCAACAAGTTGACATCTGCACTGCAAATGAAATGATTACTCACATTGCTGATAGATACTAGCTGTGTTTTGGGAGTTTTTTTGCAGGAAAAAAATGACAGGTGGAGATGGATGAATAATGTATAATAATGATATATACATGTATTGCTTCTAAAGCAACAGATGGACATTTTAGGAAATATACTGAGCTTATTCACTTCTCATTTGTTTGATCTATGAAAGGCCAGGAAATTTTTCCAGTAACAATGACCATTGTCCACTTTTCTTGCAGATCTGAGTGCTGGTAGTTGAATTTTGTTAGGCCCAGGTAGGCTAGCTGTTTATGTTAAGATAAGATAACTGGCGGCCACCTGTAAACTTGTAGACAAATGAGACTGTGGTATCATCCCACTGAAGCATGATTCCCAGAAAAATTGCTTGGTTGATTGAACAACTACACAGGTGGTTTGGTAAAAACTGCAGGTTTTCTCATAAAGTAAGATTTGGATCTCTTCTCTAGGGCTTTTCTCTGGTAACTCTGGTTGGGTATTAAAGAAGCAGAAGAGCTTGGAAGAAGACTGTCAGTGCCAGAGCTTTGCCTTTAAACAAAGACATGTGTTACCAAAGGGATGTCAGCCTGCCCGCTACCCAGCACTGCGTAACTCAATCTCCCCACATTCTCATCCACCAAGGGGGTTCTTAGGAAGAAAGGGTTAAGTGTGTTGATCAAAGGCCCAGTGATGGACCAAAGGACTTTTCTAGATCATCAGTGTGACCTTGGTGCATCCATCAGCCATTAGGACGTCAGGACTGTGGCAATGGCAAGGCCCAGTTGGTGTGGAGGCAGCAGGGGTGGGGGTAGAAGGGAGCTGATGGTCTTTAGGAGCTGGGGTGCTGACGGGCCTGTGTGGTAGATGGGGAGCTGATGGGGGGAAACGGGACCCACAGAGACAAGAAAAAGAGGGGAAAAACTGGGAGGAGGGTTGGCGGATTAAAGCCCCAACCAGCCTTTAACTTCTCCCAAACCACATGGAGCTGGTGTCCAATGCCCTACATAGTCAAAGGCATGTACACTAGCCGACTTCCAGCCAGTGACACAGATGGAGACAGAAATATACAAGCGCTGGGCAACCAGTTTCTCTGATGTTGCTTTCCATGCGGTGCGCTCTGCTGACAGACCGAGTTAGGCATCAACTCTCTGAGAAGGAGATGGACAAGTTCACTTGTGTTAAGCAAATGTTGTCGCCATGCTGCTCATCATTACCCGCCAGACACACTTAAAATCTGGACTACTTGTTGGGTTTGACACAGCAGTAAAAGCCATTCAATTTTGTGAGATAATTTGAAACTTGAACAACAGGGCCTAGTGTTTCTCACTGGGTACTTCACTACATGTTGAGCCGGGGCTGTTTGTGTGTTGTTCCAGTGACCTTCCATCCCCATGGAAAAGCAAAGGATTCGGCACAACTTTCCATGTATATGACCCACATCATGGAACCTCTTCACCTCCACCACTGCTCTTTCCACAGGCTAGACAGGGAAGGATGATACACTGGCACTGGATCTCACTGGCACTGGCTTTGTACTGGGGTTGGCTATTCCTGGACTACCCTCTGGAACTGACTCTGAAGTATTTAGTGGAGCAAAGGAGTAATTGACTTGTTGATTTACAGTAGCAAACTAAAACTGCTCAATCAAAAAACTTGCCAGTGAGCTTAGGGGTGAAGTGAAGTTGCATGAGTTGATCGAGACAGAGTTTTTGAAGTTGTTGACAGCATTTGTATGCCATGTAAGTTAACAAAAACATTTGAAATGCCAAGATTTTCCAAATTGCAGCTGTGGAGTGTCAGGTTCTGTGGTCTCAGCTGTGTAGCATATTTATGTTGTTTTATCAGAACAGATAATTTAGAGTACAGCGCTTGGAGCATTTCTGAGTTTCTATGGTTTGGACTGAGTTAATTCTTTGCAATTTTAGTTCAGTTTATTATTTGCAGCATTGAACTGAAATGCCAAATTCAATTTGCTAAAGAGATGGATCATGGTTAAGAAAAATGGATTGCTGAGCCATTGGCTGTTAAAATTCATGCTGTGTCTTTGGAAATACTGTACCTCAGTGTATGTTAAAAGCAATAGGCCATGGAAAATATATTATAAGATATAAATTTTCATGCGATCATCCTTGTAATTTGCTTCTCCAGAGTGTTCATCTTCTGCTTCATCTTGCAGAGGGTGAGGGGGTGAAGTGCTGAGAGAAGAGCCCTTAAGGGTCTTGTAGTTTTTCCCTAGGTGGAGTCTGCTTTTAGAACCCCAACCTCACTTCATGAAAACAAAACGTGAGTAGAAAAATAACCTCAAGGAGAAGCCGTGGCCTAGCCAACCACTGGACACTGAGCGGCACAAAAGCGCGTGTGGGCTGTCCTCGAACTCCCTCCACCAAATGTCTCCACGTAGAAACCCACTTCCCATTAGGGATGTGTCTGTCTCACAAGAGCAGACGCAGATTCACACACTCATACAAACATACATATATATATATATAAGTGGCATGCAGAAAAAACATGAGGTGAGCAGGCAAATAAATGCTTAGTGTTCATTAAATCTACAAATCTACAGGGATCTTTGCACCACATGAACACAGACACAAATACAGCAGTGCCTGGGGTTAGACCCATCCCATCGTCTGAGACTGCTGATGCTGTCCTTACTGTAGCTGTGAGGCCCGAGGGCGTCACCGCCTAAGTATTAACCTCGCTCATATTTTACAAGCACCGCTTACTACCCTTGTCCAACATAAACAGGTGTGCACGCCAAATTGGGCGTCATTACTCCCCAGGCTAATGTCTTGTCTGCTTATATATGCTGTACATGGACTTTCATTTCATTCCTTGTGAATCTTGAACTATTTGCAGTTTCTGTGGCAAGCGTTTTTGGACCTGCTCACTCCAAATCTTGAACCAAATCTTAAAACTCTTTAATTAAAGCTCATTGCTTCTTGCTTCTTCTATTTCCTTTTCATTTAATCAGTGTACACAATATTTACAATTTAGTTTGATTTCAGTTTGGTTTATTGTGTTTTGCATGCTATTTTGATGTTACACTGATGGTATTCTGAAAAAGGCCTCTCACATTTCTGTTTTCTGTGCAGAAAAGGCAGCATACACTTCTGCAAAACAAAAACAAAAAAAACAAAAAAAACAAAAAAAACAAGCATGCACCAGAAACAAAGCCCCACGCTGGCACATCATTTGGACAATACAGTTGCAGATGGATGGAGGCAGGCAGGTAGTGTTCAGAGTCTTCAGCCTGGGGTCTTGACGATCCCCACTTTGCCTTGTGGTCTATGATGTCACACAGGGCTCTGCCTTTGAATGGCCATGTGTTCCTCACCACTAATATCAAACAGATGATGAGAAACCTCCAAATGATGGTCTTTCACTAAGACAAGCAGTCAAAACAAAGTTAAAGGAACACAGAAAAACACCACTCCAAGCGATCGCATGAAAAAAAGACAGTACGTCTTTAATTGCTGCAGGCTGTGTTGCGGGGAGTGTTAAACTGCATTGTGTGCTCTTCTGCTTTGTTGAAAAGATTTATTTATTTTACACGGCACTTTCATGGCAAAAAAGACTGATTGCATTTCTGTCCGCAAGGGCTGCTAAGTGGTGTTTTCAGCACAGTAGTACTTCCATGGTTTTGTATCACCTTAACCAAAGCCTTCACATCCTGGAATAACAAACAAGACTTAAAGGATTGCCCCAGTATAATCCGTCATCCATGGGACTGTTAAACATCCCTTTCCTCAGCTGAGGAGGAGTCTGTAATTGAAGTGCGGCGTCTGGAAGACAACAATCCTTTTCTTCTCACTTGGTATCTGGCTTATCTCAGGAATCAGCTCAGAAGACCTCTGACTCCTGGATTTTTAATTTCATCTCTTCATTTGGGTAATTTATTTTTTTGCCACCCTTCCCCATCCCCCGTTGTAGATTGCAGATGTGTCTTATCTTTGGGATGCCAAGCTTCTGATCTGAACATTCCTCACTTTGTCTCACTTTGCCAAAGTTACAAATTACAAGAGGAAGCAGAACATTGGAGCTGATTCAAAGGAATTTGGGACAGCCTTTGTCACAAGAGGGAAGAAAATTTAAAAAAAAATATTACTGTATTTACTTTCAAGACTGGGTTGTATACAGATTTGCTTTAAAACAACCCCCAAAGAAAATCTATACCAAAAGATGTTTTATGTCTTTGGCTAACATCCATTCAGTTATCAAGACAGCAAATAAAAATTCTCTGTACAGCAATTGGTTTTGTTATCCAAGTGTCACTCAGGAAGATTGATCTGTTCTCAGCTACTCTATTGGCTCAAATCATTTTAATATTTCAGAGGACAAGGAAGTCAATGACCACCACGAATGTGCACAAACTTTTTTCTTTTAGCTTTCTGTCTTCCCTGTCCTGTTCAATCTGTATGAATGAAAACTGGCAGTCTCATGACTCCTTCTCATCCTCTTTGGAGTCAATTAAAGCTACCCTGGTTTTCCATAGCACTGAAAAGCCTGATATGTTTTGCCAGTGAACTCTGAATAGCAGGATCATATGATAGATTTGCATAAAGCTGATGCTTGGCCTTGGCAGTTGTGAGCTTCGTCCTTTCCAGTGATTTCAGTGGTCACATTACCTTGCAACTCTCTTTCCTCCAAACTTGGCCCTGAATTAGAAAAGTGGGTGCGTATATAGCTCCCGGTGTGAATTAGACCAGAAGCATTAGCTTGCAGAAAATATATCCCAATGAACTAATGATCCTGACACCCAAACAATAGCTGCTTTAGAAGAAGGCACACACAGCAGACTCTGTTTTTCTATCTCATATTTTAATGACAAAATGTTTGTCAGAAACAAATGGATTTATTTTTCTCAATCCGGGGCATAGTATGGGGAGCTTATGAGGTTCCGGTCCACAGGGCTTCAGACAACTAACAAAACACATCTTACTTCTGCTCTGCTGCCCACCTACAATACTTTTCACATACAGGAGGACAAGTGGGAGTGTCCAGCAAATGAATGAAGTAGCATGACTCTATTTCACAGAGCCACTTCTAGTGTCCAAAATTGAAATTTATGAATAATATAAATTTTTTGAATTATTGGATTGTCAAAAAACCCTGCCTAAAAATACCAATTATCTATCAACTACTATGTCCTCTCATTTTCTGTCATCAGTAACTTTAACATTTAAAATTTTATTCAAAAACCAGAGTACCCCAACCTACACCATTTTCAAGACGAGAAAGTCTGAAAAATGGTAAATCACCACCATGAAATCATTCCCAAAAATGAAAACTCTTTTACCGTATCTATTATCATGCTTTGCACACAGTCCCCAACTTGTTACGACAGCTGCTCCTACTTATATGGTGTACCCACTCTTTCTCCAGTCCACTCTCAATTAGCTCCCCTTCTAAATAACCACTCTTTTCACTTGCAGTTTCCGGCTACACATGCACCTCCTTGTTTCATCAAGGCATCCCATCCATCTCAAAAACACCCTCACAAAAGAACTACACTCTTGTCTGTGTGTCTAAAAACAAGAGGCACACTGAGCCACTTCCTATTCGCATCGGGCCATTTGCATGATGGTTCTCTTCCCATTTACTGACTCCCAATGGATCTGCCAGCACAGAGAGCATGAGAGGCTCAAGTGTTGAGCCAGTTATCCTGTCATCCTGCATCCTAAATCCTCATTCAGTTTATCCTGAGTGTCATGATTTGTACCATGCCATGTGCTTCGAGAATACACCACTGATATCATTTGCTGCTCCAACAACAACAGATAATGAACATGCAAAGTGATGAGGTAAAGAGTTACTGTGGGTGTTACAGGTGGCTGCAACCAGCCCCAGATAGTTTGCAAAAAAAGCCATCTTATCATTCTTAAACAAAAAACAGTTCCAGCTTGACGAATAATCACATTTTGCAGGGTTACTAGCAATTTATTTCCCTATTTCTAATGGAAAATAGCAGTTTTCCATAATCCTTGTTACTTCTTGTTTTCCCCCTTTCTCTTTCTGCATTTCTGATCACATCTCTGCTCGACACAGACATGGAGGAGAAGCTCCTTTCCATGCTGGGAGATATAATTGACTTCTGCTCCGTGCATGCCACAATCAAGACAGAAGACCACAGCGTATTACAAACATGTGCTGTGTACAAAATAATGTCAAAGTCGGCGCACGACTTGATTTATTTATTTTTTGATTTTTAACAATTTATGCTTCCTAATGCATTTGCCAGTTGCTATATTAGGGGTGGTTGGAATGTTTGAATAACAGACTTCTACATAAAGTATGGCTTTATTTAAACCTGGACACACACAATGACCAAATTTAATGTGCGTGTTTTTCTTCAAGGGAGCAGAATTTATGAAAATAATAGCTTTGGATATTTGTTGGAACAGCTCATATAGGCAACTGAACACTGAACGGGAACATTCTTGTACCAACAGGCACCAAGCAATGTAACAAAGAATGTGGATTCCTTACTCAGAGTTCAAGGATACACTTTCTTGTATGTTTCAAAATACATTTCATTATTACATTAAAGACACATCAGTGTGGAAATATATTTGCATCCTTGTCAAAGTAAACATTTTTTTAAAATGCCTCCACTTGGTTATATTATTTTATTTTAGAGGAAAATATGAATGTCAGAATGAGGCTGTATGCTAGATATGTTATATCAATAAGTTACTTTAACTGAGTAAATATGCAAAATTATTTACATGACAATTGTGCTTGAGCAGCACGTTCACTGAAATAAAATAAGTTAAAACTGATGCACATACTACAAACTAAACAGCACTAATCATGCCAAGTGCAAGACTAGGCTACATCAGTCTATAAATCTCTAAAATATGTTGTTATTATAAATGTGCAAAAGTTATTATACATTCTATACTTATTAATAGGTAAACCAAAAGATAAACTGGCCTATACAGTCGGTAAACCTCACTTGACCTTGAAAAATGTGGTATTGTTGATTACAACAGGAATATACATAAAAAAGTGGTTAGGTAATACTTAAAGTGCCCCAAAGCACTGCACATTCTAAGCCCAAAGTGAAGTGTTAGCCTATGGTTTATTTAGCTTCTTACATGCTGCATGAATTGAATTGACTATTTGACATTTTTCTAAATGCTTATATTCACTTTGATGAGAAGATTGATACCACTCTCACACCTGTGCATCACTTGAAGATAGAGCCGGGAGGCAATTAGCTTAGCTTAGTATAAAGACTGGAAGCAGGGTGAAACAGCTGGCTTGAGTCACTCCAAAGTTCGAAAATACACCTCCCATCGCGCTTAAACCTTAAACAATGTCATCACCTTTGTCAAATTCATTAACAGGTATGTAAAAACAAAAACATGTTGTTTTAGTTGGAATTAGTTGCTTTAACTATTCCTTGGAGAACAACATTGGGTCATCTTGTTGTCACCCAGTGCTGACAGAGGTACTGTTGTTCATCAAGAAATAGTTACAACATATTCCTAATTTTCATAGTTCAGCCATCCTTCCTATCATTAATGATAGCATTGTGCTTACCAATTTTACTGCAATGATCTGGGGATGCTGAGAGACCTTCATTTATTTAAGCTTCATTTATTTGGAAGAGAAAACAAAAGCAGACGGTAAAATTATTGCCCAAGCTTTCTGTCGTAAACATCCATCCCAGCTGACAGACTGGTGCAACTATGACCAACTGTACTTTGGTATAGTTGTATTCCTGCATTTTGGGTGTACAGCCTTTCTTTACCAACAAAGTAGCTTTAGATAAACTTTCTCTACAGCCTTTCTCAACTTTGTCATCATCAGATTTGTGTTTTTGCCTTAACAGGTTTAGTTGGATCACAGCTCTCAGCAGTTCCCCTAGTGAGTACAATGGTATCATACCTGATAGAAACTCCTAAAATAAGATCCAGGTTGTGATAAACTCTTGAATTATCCTTTATTGTTATGGCAGAACAGAGCTAATCTCACCAGGAGCAAAATCCCATTTAACCCTAAAAAGAATAAGTGAGTGTAAATCAGAACCAATTGTGTTAAGTGAAAATAAAATTGATAAAGGCTTGTCTGTCAGACTAAATATTGATAATGATAATTTCTTCTATACGTTTGGATACTTGCAATTATAAGCATGGGTGTATATTTTTATTAATCATCACTCGACTGACTGAATTTGAAATGGATTAAAATGAACCAATATTACTTAAATCAGACTATGGGTTCAACTGATGTTGATATTTTAGCAATAAATTGCCAAACTGAGTCACATGGGAGTTTATTCAGTTCTCATGAGTCGTATCTGAATATAAAATATCAGTGCAGCACTCGACATCACATCCAGCAACATATCAGTTTCATGTTTAATAAACTGAGGAAGGATCTCTGTAGTTTTTAATGAGCTTTTCTTGCTACTGTCTCTTAAGTGAAATAGCAAAAGCATCCAAATAGATTATACTGCTTGGGGAAAAAGGGACTGCAAACAATCTATGCTACAGTAAGAACCAAGAACCAAGGTGTTTGAATGAGAAACACACTGTAATGATGTCTTTTGTCGTTAACACACAAGTAGCAATGTAACCCTTTCTTTCTTTCTTTTTTTTTTAAAGAAATGATGAGGTGTTTTAGGGATAAGGGTGGGGTGGGGGGGTCTAATAGACACACATCTTCAGTCAGAGGTTCTAAAAAGTATTTTTCTTTACACTTAGTACAAAAAAGACATCTCTACCCGTTAGTGCTTCGTTTTAAGATACTATAACATAAATAAACAATTTATTTTCAGTGTTCAGAACAGACAGTTCCAGTGTGACTGGAAAACTAACATACTCCACCATATTCCAGTTGGCAGCAGAGGGTTTAACAGAGTTCTCCACTCAGATATTGGTGCACCCCAATGCACCATACTTACAAATTGTTCTTCATTTCTGCAAACCTCCAACATAACCCCAGTCTGTTGGGGGTGGGGGTTATTCATGTCAAGAATCGCTTTTGCTCCCCTTTAGTGAAATTACAACAAAAACCTTAAAAGTTTTCAATTAAAACTTGACAAATCTCTCTCAGTCACCCCCTCGTCAGCTGCTGCCATTTTGATCAACTCCCAGGTTACTGTGTTTCCTCTCCATGCACAAGTCTCTTGTGAATTAAACAGTTACAAAACCCAGAGTGCAAAGCACAGTTCCCGCTGAGGGTCTCGTTCATTACCTGAAGTCCCAACTTCACTGTGGATACATCAGTACATGAGCATAACCTCTATGTGACAGTAAAGTTCTGGGGTATTACCTACTGATATTTAGCATTTACTTTCTGAAAAGCAATTAGATAGATTCTGCTGTGCAAAACGATGCCATGAAGAGCTGATAGTGTAAATTCCACTCCTTTATGTCAAAATCTCTCACTGACTCCAAGTCACACTTTATTCTCGCTCTTGGGTCCTCCTCATTCAGCTTGTCCTTGATGCCTCAAATCTGGGCACTGAGTTCCACATGTCACTTATTTGCAGGTAAACACCTCCGTCCTCTCACTGCATGTGTTGCACTTGACGAAGCAGCACCACTGGAACTTACAATTGCATTGCCACACTTTGGTGTACTGATGTGTATTGTAGCCCCGGCCACAGCACATAAGGTCGCAGCCATCTGTATGCGGCGAGGTGCGATTGCACAGGCGTCCCTGGGTGCCCACACTCCCTGTGGCTGCGTCCTCCTCGCAGTAGTTGGGTGACCTCTCGATGTAGACGAGGTCTGTTTCCATGGGCTTGCGGTAGCCCTGAGTCTGCTTCACCTTGAGGTGGGTGGGCTGGCGCAGTCGGCTAGCCCGGACTACCTCCACGTGCACAGCTTCGTTGTACTTGTCCTTGAGTATGTAGCCGATCTCACGGAACTTGGGAAGTGTAGTCCAACAGGTCTTGGTGGTGCAGGAGCCCGAGACACCATGGCACTTGCACTCTAGCTTCATCCTCTCTTCTAAAACCTGAGGAGCGATAGAGAAAACACAACAGTCGCTGAACTGCAATAAATATAGACATGAAATTGAACTATCTGCATGACTTGATACCACTCAAGATACGGAAGAAAATGTCTTTTAATGAACCAACACTCTTGCAGTTATTTTCATGGGGTCTGCCACTCAACACCTTGATCAATGTTTACTGCAAATGCATGAAGAAAATAGCAAAACCATTTTATTCTCACCATGCGCCAAGAGGCTAGCATTTTCCTAGATGAATGCAAGTTCACATTACTTTATATAAGCTTGTACTGCTTATAGCAGGTTATTTTTTTAACATTTAAGAATAAATTGCTAGTTTTACCCAGATACCGGCTAAATGCTAACTTTCTGCTGTGTTTCTATGTAAGTGGAAACAAATGTGAAATGCGTCAGATCAAGTCAATGTCAAGATATTTTTTTGAATTTCTGTGTTAAAACTGCAGGCAATGGGGCATTTAAGCTAATGAGTCCTGTGCATTTGTACCACGGACGGTTAAGTTTGACAGTCAGGCATTGGAAATCTGACTTGAGCGCAGAGTAACAGACCTTTTGTGAAGTAGGCAAATCCAAGCATATCTGAAAATTTGAGTCATGGTTGACATGCTGTTTCATGTCCTGAAGGAGGGAAAATTGTACTTACTGGTAATATCCCATCCTGTAATTTAGTCTACCTTCCATAAACCACATCAGTGACAGAGAAAAATAAACATGGATCTCATACAGCTATCAATCATCTTGGATAATTTTGAAGCCAGATCATTGTGTCATTAAATGTGTTGCACATGCAGCACAAAACAAAGACAAACTCTATTAATTGTTTACAGCTGGCCAAAAGACTTGAGCTTTATCTGAGTCCCAACCAACATTGTGATAAAATGTAGAAAGCAAAGTTGCCACATGCAAAAAAGGGGATTTGAATATTGTTAGATATGATAGATATAACTATACATTCAGATGCTTTTAGTCAAAGAGTCATCTTAAATGCGACAATATGCTTTCTTATTCCCTTACTCATACTTGAGGTTATCCAACATATGGTACACAGGGCAGCATTTTCTCTTTGCCGCCTAATCCTGGGAAATATTGCACACTGTGATCAGTATTTAAGTGTCAATCTTTTTCCCCATAGGACTAAGAAACTAAAAACCTCAAAACAAAAACTGTGCCCTCCTTATTTTCTGCTGAACTGTTCTCAAGGCAACAAAGGGGGAAAAGGGGGTGGAGTGCGAATGGGTCATATTAACACATTTGTAATAGTCGTTTGTAATAAACATGACTCCTTTAACCCAATTAGGAGCCCCCGACTTGCTTGAACGATGTGATGTGTCTTTGTTGTGAAAGATGTAAGTTTGGTTGGCAGGGCATTTTTCCAGTGCAGCTTTTTTTCCTGGCACCTCACTTCGCCAGCAGCACAAGTCATCATTTCTATCAGACACTTACGAAATGTACACAAGAGTTGTTCAATATCTCTGTCTGTCACGTGATCACAGTTTCCCCAACGTGAGGACATTTGATTGAAAAAACATGAGCTAACCCAGACTTTATAAAAGCCGGGGTCAGCCGTCAAGCTTGCCTCGGATGTTGGTTCAGAACGAGGATTTCCAAAAATGTATAGTGCAAAAACCACAAGGAATGCCTGGCGTAAGGAGTCTGACAGATGCATGGAAACATTTACTTAAACTGTGTCCATCAAAATCTCTGCTCTGTTTCTAATTAGTCCAATTTGACCAGATTCCCATCGACAGATCACTTGTCAAATACACACACACACACACACACACAGTCCAAGATGAAAGAGATCTCAGGGTGATTCACTGTGTGTTCTTTTACATTTGGTTTAGTCACGGAACCAATGTAATTTTAGTTTTCTGTTTCAATGATGCTTCTTATCTGTGATTGGAAGACAAATCTCAGCTAGATCCTGCTGGAGCCACCATCTCCTCTCTCATCAGAATCAGGATCATTCTCATCATCTCATTTGTTTTGAATTTACTGGTGCAAAGACTTTTTTGTACATCATGTGCAACAGCATGTGCCACAAAAATAAAAAATATCTCACCTGCCATGGACAGGGGAAAAAGAAGTCAATAAAATTTGCAGGTAAACTATTTTTCCCCATGAAGAAAGGGAAGGAAAATCTTTTTTCTACATAAATCTTTGATTAAATTACCAATAAAGGTACCATTAACATTTGTCATTTTGTATCCAGATGAAATTCACATGCAGTTTAGTTAGAGCTAGCCACACATATGTGTTGCCATTTGCCAAATCTGATTATAATCCATCTTGATTTTCCTGCACTACATGCAAATCAGCAAGCTACCTAACAGCTGTCCATGAACTTACGCAAACGCATGGATGAGCTGCAATTATGAACTATGAGCGAGACTAAATTTTGATCACCCGATGTGGTTTGAAAAATCGTATTTCAATCCATCAAGAGAGCATCTTGGATGCGTTAACATTTAGCTCTTTTGATATCCAATAGCTATCCAATCTGCCCAACTGACTAAGTGCTAAGAGGGCCAAACAAACTAAGTGTATAAGTATAAGTGTATACCCAGAAAAGGCTCAGACCTCTATATCCTTAAAAATCTCTTCCAGTCTTAGAAAGATTTCCACTTTCCTTCTGTCTCAGCAAAGAGGTAATAAGCCTTTTGCACATCCTCCTCCAATTTGAGTTTCCGAGCCCTTGAGTGAGAACAGCAACGGTGCCAGCTCTGACCCTAACAGTCCAACATGCCAGCACACTAGCATGCAGTACAGACTCTATCAGACTGCTGTGTTAACACCAGCATTGTCGGCCTTCACACACTGAATAGACGCAGCCAGATGACAGTGACATGTTTTGGTATTGTGCAGAGAACTGCAATAATATCCTGTTCCTGACTTTACACTTCATAATTCTATGAAAGGAGCTGGAAAGAGAGGAGGGTGGCAGTCCATCTGTTAACTATTGGCCAGGCTCCATTTTCCCAGTCGACACGATAAAGCCCAACTTAATAATTAGACCCATTCGTCCACATAGCATCATCTCTTTCATTTACCTCTCACACTCTTTCCCTCTCTTTTTCTTTCCTTCACGAGTGTTCTAGGATGACTAATAGCAAACAAACATGCCCATGCGGACCTTTGCCAACACACTGTCTCAGAAATAAAAGCCTCCCATCTTGGAATGGAAAGAAATGCCAATAATTGTCTAAAGAAAAACAAGCTGCTGAAAGTCTAACTGCGTGATCAATCAGTCAACAACTTGATCAGTCACAGTTCTCTGTCACACAACTGTATAACATATAATGCTTTATCTGGGACTGTTCTGCACTGGAACACATTAACACACACATCTGTGCATCCATGCATGCATACACACACATACACATACACACACATTTGTTTTAGTATTGAGTCATAAAATGTTATGTGTCTTCAGAGGGAGATTATTTCATGTCATCCTTTTTCAACTCTCTTAAAGGATAATTCTGTTTTATTACAACTTGGATCTGAGTTCTGGCTATCATTTCTTTGGCTTTTGATAACTTTGTACTCACTAATGTAATTGCTGAGCTCTGTGAGCAAAGGAACTGGTTTGCCAAAAGTGCAAAAATTAGATCTGAGTTGCAGTAAACCAGAATTACCCTTTTAAATCAGGAAATAATTTCTAAAGGTGGAATAAGTTGTTTTTTGTTTTATAATGTTGTACACTTGCCTCTTGCCTCCAGACTTGGCTCTGGATCACCTCTGGGATAATAGTTGTGGCAAAGCATCTCAGATTAAAAAACAAAACAAAACCCTGTTTACCTTTCTCCCTGCCTCATTGTTATGCAAGTTCATCAGGCGGCGTGGGGTCTTTTTAATCTCACGGGCATCCACGAAGCGGCGAGAGAACTCGATGCCATACTTGATGTCAGCTGAGCAGCCTCCCCACTTCCAGCCTTCCTCCTGATTGTAATACCCCTGTTTCTCCCGGTCGCAGCCACACTGGCTCAGGTTGCCCTGGCTGCACGCCGCTGTAATAGCGTGGGCCACCCCTGCCGCCGTGATGGCATAGGTGAATGCTGCTTCCCGACTGCCTGAAAGAGGGAAAAGAGATCTTTTTTTAGGGAACACCTGAATGAGATACTATATGGCTATATTGTAGATGACTTGTAGATAACTGACATGATAAATGATCCATATTACATTATTCACAACAAAATACAGTCCCAGAATATAAATTGACCTCAAACAAATACTGAATTACTGGCATTAAGATCAATGTAAATATGTTGTAGAGGTCAGACAGGCCTATCCTACTTTGGTTTTGTGAACCTTATGGTTTATCAAGATCATAATCTCTGGAAAATGAAAGTTCACTCCAGCATCTTGATAAGCCACCAAAGGTTCCCTCCCTCTCCTAAACAGCTTCCCTCCTGCACCTTGGTAGAAATGTGGTCACATTTCCGACCGCAAAGTCCTTGGGCCCAGTCTGCAAGAGTGCAGTGTTGGAATTCCAGCATGGGGAGAGCTGGTCTAGGTGCTGTCCAAAGTGCTGAATTCCTCTGCAGAAGCACCTTGTACTCTTGCCCATGCTGCAAACAGCTGGGGTCTGCAGGTCTCACTGTCTTAGTTGCACTGTGCACTGACAAGACCGGCTGAAGGGGGCGGCCCTCTGACGAGCCAGATAGCACCAAGACTGCACAAAACAAGATTAGCAGGTACACCTGAGCAGGAGATATTTTACCTGTGGCATGTGTCATATTGCGGTACTTCTGTGTGAAAATCTCGTATATCCCATGAATGTCATTTGACTGTGTGACCCCTCAGGCTAAAGAATTACATTATTCTCTTTGAGTTGAGAAAATGGTCTTACTGCTTGGGCTCATGCCACTGGATCAAATGCGAAACAAATAAAAAACAACAACAAAAACAAAAATAACAGGGTTAATCTGGGTTCTGAAAGTGTCTGAAGTATACTGTGCATTGTGAAGAGACAAGTTTCACTGCAGCGACAGCAACACTAATAAATTTGAGTTAAAGACCATTTGATTAATCAAGCCCTCTCGAAACAAATTTGCAACTGCAATGTCTTTGCATTTTTACTTAATCAATGTATCATGTAGTTTAGAAAATAGCAGAAAAAAGCATTCAAATTTTCCCAGAGCCAAATTTGATGCCTTCAGATGCTGTAGCTTGTTTTGATTAGACATATTCAATTTGCAGCAATTGAAAATGGAGAAAACAGAAATACTCACATTAAAGATGCTGACACTGGTAGATGTTTGACATTTATCCTATTTGCTGAATAATTTTCTGTTGATTAACTTATCAATTCAGCATGAGAACAAACCACATTTTTTTAAAATCATGAATGCTATGATCATGTCAAAATCCTTCAGAATATCAGTGATGGATTTAAAAAGGATTATGGCAGGCCACACATGCTTTCTCTTCCTAAATACAGTATCTCTGAGTCCTCTACTACTCTCCTAATGGCTACAGAGGGATCTGTCTTAAAAGGCCTTTCTTGGTCTAAAACAGACTGTGGGTTATTACAGCCCTAGCCTCCCTTCAACTGGCAGTAATCTGGAAGGGGCCGAGCAGCAGAAACAAGGCTAACCACAGAGTGTTTCAGGGGGGCCTTTCAGCATTTGGAGAGGAATGTTTTTTAAGTATTTCTGATGTATGTTGTGTAATGTACTCAGTGGCACTTATTGGAATCTCTCTGGGTAAAAAAAAAATAAATTCTGCCCTTCAGAGAACCAAAAGGTCCTCGTGATATAACATTCTTTCAGAGTGGTCTGGCAACCTGGCGATTTCACTGTATGGTAATACTTTAGATCTGAACAGCTACTCCAGTGGACATTCTGTCACTGTACCATGATTTGGGTGTGAACAGCAAAGCATATATCAGATCATCCATGGTAAGATATTCCTCAGATTGATTTATTCATATACTGCATGAGCATAGTAACATCCAAAAATAATAACTCCTTTTGATGATTATTGGTAAATATTAACAAGTTCAGTCATACATTGTATTTTGTCTGTAATATGCTCAAACCGGTCAAATGTAACAGATTAAAGATATTTATTCATAGCAATAGAGTTTAAAAAATATGCACAACCATCTGAGAGCAAAAGGGAGCTGCAACAGAACTGAAGCTGTTGAAACACAAAATGAATGAGCAAACGGTTACATAATGTAAACATTCAGTACCTACAATAAATACAGTGTCAGATAGTGCAGACATGCCCACAATCATATCCACCAAAAACAGAAATAATATCCTAAAATGAGCAAACGGAGCAGATGTTTACATCTGCAGCAGCAAAGTACAACAATAAAGTGGAAATTATATGGAAACAAAATACAAAAAAATGCTTCAGATGTGAGACAAGAAAAGACAGCGTGGCCTGTGTCATTTTGCCTGACCAAATAAACTCCTAACCATTTTGAAAGTTACTAGGCGTAAAATCTTTGCTTATTTTACCTTATTTAATGGAAGCAGACATTGCAGTCAGACAGAGCCAAGGCTGCTGGTGTTAGCTGGAGCTGAGCCTACCCATTACTGCCTTGCAGAAAGAAGAAGAGAAAATGTACTTATCTACTGGGATTTACATTGCTGATGTGTACTAATTTTATGGAGCTTTTTTTCTGCATATAAGAAGTAATTTGCATTAAGTACTTCTAAATTTACTGCTTATGTGTACTCTTTTGCAGATGTTTTCCATTCCATTTCCTCTTCATTGTTCAGAGGGACTTTTGCACCTCTTATTCAAGTCTCTGGGGTATTTTCTGAACTCTCAAAGATGTTTTCACCCAAAGCCACCGTTAATTTCCTATCCTGGCACTGGTGCCGCAGAGCTAATACCACGGCCGCAGGTTTGCCCGATGGGGACTGACTCACAACCACTTGCTTCTTTGGTTTGCAGCAGAGCTGTGCCCCACCAACTTGTGGTAAAAGTTCTGCTGCCCCCACCTCACACGCATGCACGGCTGCAACGTATGTGCCTTCAGACACATGTACGTGCACGCAAGTGCTCAGTCACCGGCCACATCATAAAAATACACAACATACTCACACTACCCTCCACCCTCACACACGTACATTGTTAAAAACACATTTGCACATCGGCGCACAAACAGAGCGTCACTGTAATGTTTAAAATGGAATAAAGGCAGTTTCCAGAGAAAGGGTGGTTCCCTGAGCCGTAGAGGCATGCCCATTTCTGGGCCCATTGAGTTGTGCTGCTCATGGGGAAAATGATGATGATGGAGCTTGTACTGGATGTCACCCCCTGGTGGGTCTGGCACTGCCAAGGCCCTGCCTGGCCATAATGAAAGCCAATTACACAAGCCATGGAACTGTGGTGATCAAGACCCTCTATTTTCTTTGTGCACTGAACCAAAGAAGACATCGGAAATCGGATTTTTAGAATTAAAATATATCATCCACTGGGCAAAAAATGCATTTGCAGCGTTTGGTTCAAATAAAATTGTATTATTTGAAATCATTCTTAATTCAATTAATTCATTAAAAACAACAAACAAACAAAAAATAAGATCAGTTATTTAACAGAGATGCAGAGTTAGGTGTTCAAGTCACATATACAAAAGTCAAGACAAATATACTAATATTACCAAAACCAGGAAAACTCCCTATTTTAAAAACAATGCTTGTGCATGCTGTGTGTACATAATCATTGTGCTCCTGTGCCCTGAGGAAAGGAAGGCCCCGCTTTGCTAAACAGATGTGTGGTTGACGAAATGTGGAGGAGAAAAAGCACCCATAACAGCAGCAGAAAGCCCTGAAGAAGCTGGCCCCAGAGTCCTGACAGCCCTCCAGGAGGAACCACCCTGGGATAGCCTCGCAAGCTGCCAGTGGAAAATTGGAGTGACCAGAAAAACCTCAATGAACTTGGAAACATCCAGGAGAGAAGAATGAGGGAATATTAAACCAGATGTCTAATGGAGTTTAGTGGCAAGTGTCTGCTACACTATCCAAGAAAGTAGGAAAGACAAAGATCAGTCTGGCTTTGCCCACAACAGGTACAGGAGTTCATAAACAAGCATAAAATATCCTGTCATATCCCTGTGTCAGGGACTGAAACCATTGATGTAGTGAAGGCTACTGACTCAGTACGCCTTGGCCTTCACATTAGCTGACCGCACCACTTTGGACACTGGCCCCTGCCGCGATTCCCTGTCGTGTCTTTTTGACCATCCGCCAAAACCGGGACACAAAAAGAAGTCTCTGGATGTAGTGGCTCGCCACTTAGATGCAATCTGTGTTTAGAGCCGGAGGAAGGCACACCGCTAGACAAATTTCACATGACACAGCACAGGAGATTTACAACTACACGACACTACACAAGCCGTGCTGGTGCAGTATAAGCGAGCTGATCTCGTAACACTGCCACTGACCTCAGCAGGCCTCATTTTTTTCACCGCTCACAGGCCACGGCTAGGCTTTGTTGCTGACAAGAGAGGAAAGGGAAAAGTTATAGTGAAAAGACTGGGGCAAGAGACGGGCTGTGGAGGCGAAAGCTCTGTCGAAAAACCACCCCAATGTCAGTTTTGTTTTCTGCCGAGCCCATCATGAGATAAAGAGCTGAAATTTAAACCGAATGAATCGGTTTTGTAGCTGCTGAGACAACAAATGCACAACCATATTCTTTTATTATATCTTTGACTTCAGTTGCTGACTGCTATTTTGCATTTCTTGGTTAAAGTTATGACTAAAATCATTTGTACAGAATGGCTAGTGTATATGTGTTTGTGCTTGCTTCACTTTCTTTTAAAATCTTTTTAGCTGCCTGTTAATGTTTAGTTTCTGGCAAAATGAATGCTACTGACAACCAGAGTCAAAGTTCTTGTTTATGTCAGCATACTTGGCCACAAAACTTGATTTTGATTCTGACATTTGAGGTTGCACCAGAAGGTCTGCAGCCTGAGCGAGCTGCAGTGAAGCATGCAGGGCGCTGCAGCAAAGACACAACTGCAAAGGTGAGGAGGACTGGATGGAGTAAGAGGATAGGAGAAGCCATTCAGCAAATGAAAAGGTTCTGGAGAAAAAAAACGGACTGGCAGGGCCCAGCGATGCAGCTGAATGGCCTCTCCACACAAGCCAAGCCTGTTGGTGGAGCAGTGAAGGGGAAAGCTTTTTAAGAACCCCATGCACTCGCACCCCAGGGACACCGGAGGATTGGATTGCATAAGAAATTACACTTCAACAACACAACGATACACTGGAGTTTTAGAGCTTCGTATCCATTAAGCACAAAGACATCCTGTCACGGACAAATGGCGCCACAGTGAACAAAGGGAAAAGTGTCACCTGCTGGTGGCCGGGGGTCTTTGCACTTGTGTTGATGTTGACTGACAGCAGATCATAAAACTTGGCATGACAATTTTTTTCATACAAAGAACATGAAGTTAACAGTCCCCAAAACTAATTTTCCACTTTGATTCTAATTATCAGGTGACTATGTTTTTGCATGGAAAGGTAAATATCCACACTAGTTAAGATCGCTTATTGAAGTCCACTGATTTAAAAGTAAATCCTGCTGGAAGTTTTTCTACTTTTTTTCTCCCCTCTGTTTTTCTGCCTTGCTGCACTTCCACCATCCACATAAAATGAAAACGCTGAAGCCGAAAAAACTTTCCACTCCTTGTTTAAAAAAACAAAACTATATACAGTCAGATAAATTCAAAATATGACCAAAACAATACCACCAAAAACCTCTGTAAAGGAGCAAATCAAACAGAAATCTGATCTACAATCGCAGCACGGAAGTATAACTTTATGTACAGCCCATTGAAAGAGTTATTTTTCCAATACTGTACATATATAATAAAATTATGACACCAAAAAATACTGAAAACAATCTCTAACCAAAGTCGTCTCAGTGCTGGAACTGTGTCTCGAGGGCCCCATGGAAGGGGAAGAAAGCTGGAGGAAAATCCCTAGCTTTGTATACCAATCACTGAACTGACTAATGTGCGCTCTACTACTGTTTTCCGTTCCGCTTTATGTACCGTTGCTATGAACATATGCTCCCAGCAAATTATAGACAAAGTTGTGGTCCTTGAGGTTTGCAGCTCGAGGAATTAGCACAGCCATGTTCCTGTACAATAAAATAATATTGTTTTACCAGAACTAGGCTCCACATTCTCAGCGTACTCACATCATAGAGCTGGGGAAGTGACACTCTCTGGCATAGTTGCTCGCTGTAGGGTCTTGACTTTGATTCGTATAATGAGGAGGGCTTTGAGCAGTAAAGCTAAAACAATTATGAAGGTATTTAACGTTGCCGGTATTAAACGCTGAGAGTCTAAGTAAGCTGCCTCCCAGGCATAGAAAATTGGGCTGGCAGAAAACATCTCAAATGCATCCTTTTTTCTTCCCTGATCTCCCTGAGGTGGAGATAAAGCTTTTTGACTGAATACCGAGACTTGCTAATACAAGCACAAATCCTTCCTCCCACCCTTTCATCCTAATAATGAGACCGAATCAGGACCTCACCTGCTCAGATCTGGAAACGTAGACCTGCATGTGCCGAATGTGGTAATCATCAAGTTCATGTGAGGACAGCGTTGAGGATTTTCCTCAATTTCAATCCCATTTGACTTTGTTTCATCTACAATGGAAACATATTTACCGAGATATATATCAATCCCACATCATATCATTGAAGATATCATTATCGTCATCACTATAATCAGCGAGTCAAATATGCCACTGATGACATGTTTCCTTGCTCATTACAGGAGAAACCTCCAGACCTAACATTTCCATGTTCGTTGAAATTCATCGAACCCTCAAATAAAGCGCTGGGTCTCTGAACATCCTCTCCCTCCCACCAGTGTCTCTTTGCCTGAAACCCCACTAACTCTCTTGGCTCTCTGTGCTCTCACCTATGTGGGCCAGTAGCTGTGTGATTGTTGGCACATGTAAATGTCCAGTGGCGGCCCCGCGTGCAGAGAATACAGTGATCGGGCCTGGGATTGTGTGGAACAAAGCGCACTGTGAGATTACAGTTGATCCTCTCGCATCCTGTTTCCTCCTGCGTCTAGCGGCACTGGCAGACACAGACAGACGCAGATCCCACCGATAACATATCACTGCGGGGAGGGGAGGGGCGAATGACACACACACACTGGGGCCTGAGGGTCAGGGCCCAGAAAGACCCCGGGCCACGTCAGCAGACAGACGGTGGGTTGGTGGGTTGGCAGGGGAGAGAGAGAGATAGAGTGAGTGAGAGAGGGGTGAGGGAAAGGAGAGGGACCCGAGCTCCCGACACACCCACACAGTCTGAGACAGAGACAGAGCTGATGAATGAACAAGGAAAGGGGGCCCGGCGATGATAGCACTGTTCAGTTGCGTAGGACGAAGAGGCCCCACCCGAGATATACACACATGTTGCGGGCCGGGGGGACGTGAGTCAAAATATTAGGAGAAAAAGTGTGAGACGACGAAAAGAGATGACCTTTACCAAGCCGTGGTGACCACAGCCCACACACTGTAGAACAACAAAGCGTCAGACTCCTCTATCTGATAAAGTTAGAGGAAAGATCCTACACGCTGACAAGTACACACACACACACACACAAACATTCACACACACACACGACTGCTCTGTTTTCTCTGGACTCACACAGAGGAGGGCAGAGAGGATTACGGCAACCCACATGATGATGGGCTGAAAAATAGGCCTTTTATCCACCACCGTTCCACCATAACACAATGCACGCGTCATTTCCACACTGTTATCCGAATGGTATCAAGGACTTGGCAGCCTGGGAATGAATCTGCAGTTTTTGCTGGTATAGCTTGGCACTAAAAAGCATTTGAGTTAATTCTGTTTGTGATACCAGCCACAATTTAATGTCCTTATGCAATAATGAAAAATATGTATTTTTTATATTGGCTAACAGAATTGAGTGAATGAGTTGATAACCACTTTTTTGCCTAAAGGGTACACAACCAACAAGAAACAAATTCCACAAAGGGGAGAAAAAAAACCTTGGCGGCAGCAAGATGATTGATGGTATTTTGGGAGAGTTCACCAATGTCAAAGTATCCACTTGTGTGCTCTTGAAAAACCGCCAGTTTTGAAGAATGAGTTTTTCACTGTCTTTATTAAGCTAGTACGGGTACAACGCACACTGCCAACTGACTAAGCTCATATGTCAAACAGGGTAACATCGTAGGTTTTTTTTTTTCAAGCAAGAATTTAACTGTGAAGCTTCTCTCGCTAGCAATGATAGCATTTAAAATATAAGAAGCAAAGAAATCAACAATGTCCCAATTGCATTTTTTTTCTACTTTGAGTAATGTTTGGTTTGACAATGCTACAGTTGCACTGTGTGACTGACTTATTTGCTTTCAAGTAGAAGAATGTTTATCCTGCCGCTGATATTTAACTTGAAAGTCTATTTTTAAGACTGCATCACGACATGATTTAAAAGGAGTTTGTTGAAAATGTTCAGCTGGGCGAAATTAATATTTCAACTTGCATTTCCCTTCACTTTGTCAAAATGAGGAAACAAAGCAAAGAGCGGAACCACATGGCCATTTGAATAGATTTTCTTGTCCGTTCGTTATTAGCCTTAGGTTGGACTGCGATGTTGTACTTGCATTCTGTGGGGATATGATTTCACCACAAATGACCATCAACTGATTCCGAGAAGGGGAAGGAGCTCCGCCAGTTGCATTTGTAATCTGTAAGTTTTCTGTTGTCCTCAAACCAGGACCTTGTAGCACAGTGCATGAGAGCAAAGCTGCTTGAAATGTGGGAAAATAGCTACCTCAAGCAAGCAATGGAATATTTGTGATTTATTTGCTACAGTCTATAATAATTGCTGTACTGTTACTGTCTTCTGTTATGATATGAGTTAAGGTGATCTGGGATGTTCAGTAGTGCCTACATTCCCTGGCAAAGAAGGCAAACCACTTTTCCAGAAAGACTCAACGGGCACCACTTTGCATCTCAAATAAGATGCAAAGCCATAAATTGTTTTTTTTAATCTGAAACTGTGTGCTGACTTAATACACCATGCACATGTTTTATTTTTCTTTCTCAAAATAGTTAAGATATGAAAACCGAAATTTGGCAGATCTATTGTCTCTGATGCACTGCATCCAAACAAAAACATACTCCAAAACTTTAAATCTTCAATCAATTTTTTCTTTTGAAAAGAGAATGGAATGCAAAACACAGAGCCAAAATCTGAAAACTTCTATCAGACCACAACCTCTTTGCTCTTTCCTCCTCCGCTGTTTAAATGGGAAATACAAAATCCAACCTCAGAAACTGAGTTATGTCTCACTCTATCTGCCTGTATTGACCTTTCCACTCCTCTGAGAGGGAGCTCTGTTTGAAGGAGTCCTGCAACTGCCCATCAAGTACATGTGCCTGTCCAGGAGTTGTTTTTTTTCTATACAAGTGGTTTTCACTGAACCTGCAGACTTAAAAATCCTTTATCTGTGCTGCAGCCCAGCGGTCCTGGCAGGTGGATCGCCACTGCCTTTACCACAGCCTGAGCTTGTGAGGGGAGATGACATGGGAGATGAAAAGAAGGATGAGGGAGGGACTGGCTGGAGGTGCTACTACAAAGTAGGAGGGGGAATGCAGACATGAAAACACCCTCTATTCTCTAAACTCCTTCCAGCCTATGCGCCTTTGTTTTTTGTAACTATTCAGATGGACATTTCTTATCTTGCTCCCTAAAGAGTTTCTAATCTTGAAGCACTTCTGGCAACAACCCAGTACCTATCTGAGGTAAATGAGAGTGAGAGAGAAAAAGAGATTAAACTGAAGAGACAGAAAAGGAGAAGAGGTATGATGTAGGTCACAGACATTTCCTCGCATCTTTTCCGAAAAGCACTTTGGTTTCAAAGCAACATTAATAAATAAAGTCTTGCCTGCAATGCTATCTCAGACAATCTGCTGTTTAAACCTGTCTTTAAGCAGCATTTTGTCACTGCATAAGAAAAATAAACACACAACAGTATTCCCTCTGCAGCAAACAGCTCACCTGCTCAAGTGCCACATCCATTCTTGTGCAATGAGCCAGAGGCAGCATGATAGAACTTTTGTAATATTTCACTGCCGGCACAACAAGAAACCTCTTTCAGATGAAAAGCATGAATCAGGATGGTGACAAACTGGCTGGAAAGTCAAACAGAGTAACTAGAGCAGGCCGTTTTATGACAAGGGGGCCAGTGTTGGCCTTTGATGCTAAGTGTAGCCGTTGAAAGGTGTCCATTTTCAAGCTCTAATCGCTAACATCAAGTGCACTGTGATTTGAACAGAGCTGTAAGGTGTACATAAGCAGAACTTTAAAGTGAAGGGCATCTCTATTGCAGGCAGTTAGCTAAAGGAATGTCTAATGGTAAACAAAATGAGGTTTTTCTATAAAGCAAAACATATCATTAAGAGAAAATATTACGTATAAATATGTTGCAATAGTGGCATTCATTTCCAACAACCAAATCTACCGCAGCTGATGTGCAGCATAAACGCAACAGGAAAATAAGTGTTCAAATAATGTGTCTTAAAGTTGAGGCATAGAGCAAAAATCATTCACTGTATGTAAAACACGTCAACTTATTATGTGAGATGCATAACAGAAACCACATGGGGTTTTCAGTGCACTTCACGCGTGGGTGAATGCACTCAAATATGCATAATAAAACTGCATCAACAGATTACAGCCATGGGATCAGTCTTGACAGAGTTATTGAAAATACAATGATTCATCCAGAAACCAGGCCAAGGATTATGATTGTAGGATTGACCACGTTTGCCATTCTTATCGTGAACCACCCCTCCTCCTTTCCTCCTGACTCACTGATGGATCTGTCTCTAATTTTATTATTACTTCTTAATAGACTGCAACAAGCCACTCAATAACACCCATTTCTGTTAGCACAGGATAATTCATTCCACATTTTTATAGACTGGAGGTACCAGCCGCTGCCAGCAGCATGGCAGGGCACAAGGGGAAGGCTGCTGAATCTGCTTCTGCAGAGGAAACAGAGATGCACTCAAATTGCGAGTTTCAAATCTCACTGTGAGTATATGGTGTTGTTCTCCAATTTGTCAGTTCGAGCATAACAAGGGAGCCAGTGCTCTTTGCAAAGCGGAGAAACTGCTGAGGGCTAGAGCTGCAACAAGAATGGGGATGCTTTTGTTTTTCCATCAATCCATCTAACCTCAAGTCTTGTGTTCAGCAGAGTGTCAGGCAGTGGAGGAGGTGCCAGCAGAAGCCATCTTCTGAAGTGAATACACTTTTCTGTTTACAGTGCAGAGCAATAAATAGCGAGTGACCTGCCTTTGAAACTAAATCACCTCTGCTGAATGAAGATATCGCAGGCTCAGTAATGCTTAATAACCCAACTATTAATGTGTGCTCTCTTGGAAAGCAAATGTAATACCATGGAGCAGCTCCAGAGCAGAAAGACTGCCTCCAAGAGAAGGCAGCACAGAGAGAATGCATTAGACTTGCGGTCGGCTGATCTTTAGCTCTTAAAAAAAAGCGCAAGACATTGCCTCCCTCCCGTACAAAACTAAGACTGGATCACAGAGCAGGGGGAAAGGTTTAGTGTTCATAATTTGGGGGATTTGAATCAAAAACTTAAATGGGAGCGGAACGGGAATAGCTTTTCCCCTGTACTTGATTATGATGATGTGGGAATCTGCAGATTCGCAGAAGGGATTGGAACATTTTCTTGAAGGGGTGTATTCCATGATTTCATATGCCATGCTAAAGAATTCCATAATGCATAAAGAAATGGTCAGAAACATGGATACATCTTCAATCATGAGAAACAAACACTGGAAACTATCACAGCTGAGAATGTCATGTGCACACTGACGGCGAGGCGGCAAGAGAAAAGCCCTAAGCCACGATTTTCCACACGTCAACCTGCCATGTGAGATCTGCAGTCACTGTGGTGTCCGTGGTCTCCCACGATGACCTGGTGGGACACTGATAAAGTGAAAGGGTGTCGTATCCCATCTAATGAACTCGCAACAGTGAAGTGCTTAATCTCACTACCTCGCAATGCAACAGCCAATCACACACCTGCATCCCACAGCATATTTAAATCTGTAAAATTTTGCAGGAAGAGCCCACTCAGTGCCATGAATGCATATTGCTCATCCACACACTCTTCAGTTTGGTCGACTTCTATCCTGATTTTTCAGATCAGTGAAGCAAGCAGACATACTGAAACTGGGTTTACAACACACAACCATTGTTTTGTTTCACACAGGATTCACCTTCAGAGGGGCAAAACTGAATGACTACACGCCCTACTGTGACGCGAATAGAAAAACATGCTGTCGCACCAGACTGCTTACAGGGACAACTTCTTTCTATCTGACTCAGGCCTGATTCACCGTTTATCACCGTTTATCATTGTTCTGGTAAGTAAAGATGGAGATGGTGGGTGTGCAACTGACAAAGGGCTGGTTTTAATAGTGCAGCGCGTGCGTAAGACAGAAGTGCAACATGCTGTATCCGTAATGTCCGCAGGTCTCTTTTCAGTGCTGAGCAAAAACCCACAGGGAAGCCTGAACAGCAATACATAGCACAAACATCTGGGCATGCCAGTCCCTATGAGCACTGTTAAACAATAACTACTGTTAAAAAATTGTTACCTAGTGGCCCGGTTCCAGATAAGTTTAAGAGAATGGATGGATGAATGGATGGAAAAGCCTCTTAATAATTGGTTGTGATTTTTTTTCCTAATGGACTCTGAGACATGTTGGTAAATCAATATCAAGAGACACAACTTTCAAAGTATGTCCACTTGGGGAACACCAGCGAACAAGTTCTGTATTCAACTGGATGATCAAGACCAATTATCTGAACGTGAGACATTTGTGCTAACACAAAAATGATCACATTATCACCAGTGATTTCTTTTGGTGGTGTGATGTCTGTCCAAGCATGCATTGATAATCAGATTAGTTTTAATCAAGATTAATCAATTTTCAAAGCTTTAAATGTACAACATCAAACAACATGGACAGACCTGTGCAAGCTGAAAAGGAGCTCTGAAGGGATTTGTCTGATTTCATGTGTCCAGGTGGTGATGGGATTTCTGAATTCAGTTCAATTCAGCTGAACGTTAACTACTTTTCAGTCAGTGAATGAAGTTATTTTTCATCAATAACACATTTATTAAACAATGATATTAGTGTGTGCATGGCTGTGTCTCCTTTTTCATTCAGTAAAAGTGTAAAACATGCACTTAGAGCTTTGAGCTTTTTTTATACTTAACTACAAAACTCAAACCACTAGGACCTCATGGACAAAACCTAGTGAGTAGGTTTTGTCCATAAGGACAAGTCTTACCTTCTAAAACCATGACCCACATCGTGATCACAAAAGCAGCACACAAGCCTCTGTTTAGACAGTTCACAGACCTCACAGACAAAGAGCTGCTGTGTGTGCCTCAGTGCAGCCATGGGTTCCACCAAATATGCAACACTGTCAAGAGGCCCAAAGATGCACAGACATTTTTGCCCCCATGGAGAGGCCTAATAAATCCAGTGAAGAAGATGCATCCGTGTCACAGGGCACAAATCTAAGTGCAGAAAATTTGTCCATTTAAGAAGAAGTAGAAATTTCAAACAGCTTTTGCTGAGAACGCAGAATGAGATCACACGGGCGACACCATACACAGATAGAGCCATAAAATGTGACAATTTGTTCTGTGAAGCCTTTGATCAATTTGAGATTTTCTCTCTGGATTGATTGTGTAACCATAAACAGATTTCAGTTTATTCTGTGCAAATTAGCTCTCTTTTTTTACTGTATATTTCCTGCATGTGTGAGTCAAGCATGACAAGAATTTGCAGGTCAGTGGTGATTATCATGTAGGACAACAATGAGAAAAAAGATAAAATTATAAAAAAGTCTTTATGAATCTGCCATGGGAACACTGAGTAGAATCAAATTCCACGTTTGGTCTGAAAGAAGACGTCATCATATATTTTACTGAGAAGGCCAGAGAAGTCCCATCATTATTGGACAATCATGGCAGGCCCAGTAGTCATCGCTCTCTGACCAGAACTGGACACAAACAGTGATGTGCTCAGCCCGGGCACGCGAAGCGTTTATTTGTCCAGATCTACTATGGAAACCAAACAAGAAGAGCAAAGACGAGCATGAAATTCAGATGACGCCACTACTGAATTGGATGTAGATGTCACATCGCTCACAAAAAGAGTGGAAGAGCCCCCGTAGATCTGAGTGGCCTCAGCATGATTGAGCTCATACAGCACATGTGACTTTGCATGCATATCAAATACACGAAGATGAGTGACGATGCTGTCAAAGCACATAAGAGAACTCACATTACTAAATGTAGATTTTTACACTGCAAAGTACTTTAGGTAAACAGTATAATATGTAAAAATATGAACATAGATGCACAGATGCTTCCAATGAAACGTGCTGAATTTCATTCTTAAATCTCAACACCCTTTAAACTGGCCTAAAAGAAGAGAACAAAAAGGAGGAGAAAAGGGGATGTTGAGTGATGAGGAAAACAACATGAGCTCCATTACAAAAGAAAGTGCCGCATTCACAACAAAGAAAAAATGCTTTTGGAGTGGGAGCTGGAGCAAATTTAGCTACCCCTTAAGAGGAGTGATTGTTAACAGAGCCACTGGATTAAATGCACAGCCCAACCACAACGTAATGGCAACAAAGTAGCTTCTAAATGAAAGGAAATGTATAAAAGTCCCTGTAAAACAAAAGCGATGCAAGAGAGGTTTGTGGGAAAAGCCGAGCTTCTCAAACAAAAGCATCGTAAATGTAAATGTTTGTCTGCTTTAGGTCCGTTTTCCACATGTATGTGCACACTCACATGAAGCAGCCAGGCATGGACACAACCAATTTAGTCCGATTAACAACAGATGTGTCCATCTATTTTAGTTCGACAAGCATTCTCTGCAATAACACCATTAGTTGTCTCCTCGTTTGCGATATCATTTTTCAACCATACGTTTTCCCCATTAGGGCTCCAGTGCCTTTCGGTAGCTTTTCCATAACTTTGGCATGGCCAGCAATGGTCGGCATGCTGCTAACCAGCAGGCTCATTGCAGAACCTACATCAACAGAAACCAGAGCACGCTGGAGAAATACAACATTGTCAACTGAAATGAGGACGACTAAGATGGGGCTGGAATCAGCAGTATATGAAATCCTCTTGAGCGATGCCAATGCAAATGGTTATACAATAGAGAGTCAAAGAGACTGTGTGTTGCTGGTTTGAGTTTTGACTGTGTGATGTGTGCAGTTTGGGTTTGGCTTGTGAGGAGCCATATTTCATGGGGTTCAGAGGGTCGGGGGCTGGTACCACAGTTTTGATACTCCTTTTGTACTGGTTCTGCAAACCGAGACAATGGGATGGCTCAAAGCATGCATTATGTAACTTCTTTTCCATTTTCAGTTGGAAAGTCACTGGCATTATCATTGTAAACTTCACCATCATTACCCAATGACTATCAGTGATCACAGGCTGAAAAGAGCTCTCCACCCTCCGCTTTGCATCCCACATAAACACAACGTTAAGCAACGTTCCATTTTTTTCCTTTTGAAAATATTTTGGAACGTGTTCCAGTCAGTGAAGATCCGTGAATACTGCACAAACACAAACTTGTCAAGGTCTATCACTGATAATAGTAATTACTCCCAAGCAATGACCAAATCACTTACACAACACTCCTACCCTTATCCTTCTGGATCATAATATTGCCCTCATATTAAACCCATATATGTGGTTTCAGAGTTACTAAAATATGATTCCATACTGTACAGCAGTGTCTCATATGGTGTATCTTCTGTTGTTAGATTATTCTAGTAATTCACTGAAGCTGTATGCTGCTATAAAAGGGCATTTTCAAAACTAAAATTTCTTTTTTAATGGGCATAATGTGAATCATTTTTTTATGCATGTGCCATTAGTTCAGCATAAAATTTTTGATATTTTGGAAAGCTTTGGGATTTTACCATTATAAAATTATATATATATACAGTAGTGATAAATAAAATTTTCTAAAATCAACCAGGGAAAATGAACAACTGGTTCAGGGTCCTTGGGTTGGAGGTTTAAAAACTCTGGATTCACTACACGTTGATATTTGGTAGTTTGATCATTTGCAAATGTTTGCACCACTATAATATGATATCAATCAAGGTGAGTCCTGTATTATTGCCTATTTTTACGGAAACTTTTTGTGTCAAAGTCAAATTTTAGGACCAGATTTAATTATTTACTAAGATTAAAATATTGATGGATTTAAATTATTTTTTGCTCACACAGTGCAAATTCCTAAAAAATAATCACAACCTAATCTAGACATGTACATTTGTTGTGGTCTATCAGTTCTGATAGTCCTGCAGAGTAAGAGAAGTCTCACCTTAAATTGTATTCAAATCAAATCAAATTCCATTCTGGTTGTAACTAAAAACAAAACAAAAAAACGATGTAACTCACTGAAGTGAAGTGAGTAGTGGCAGAGTTGACATCACCTTGCAAAAAATATCCTAACTCCAACAGCTAAACTTGGGAGGACAGCCACACAGGAGCACACATACACAAATACACACACTATGACCTTTCCCTTTTGTGACAGAACCCAGACTGACCTACTCGCAGCTCCTGACCGAAGACTGTCCTTTCTCCCAGCGCCGAACAGTTCCAGCGTCCATATCGGAACTGGTATTGACACTCATTGATGCCCATCTGGGCGCCTTCACCCACAACAATGATGGCGTCCGGGCGGCTCTGGCAGATGGCCCGCTGGCGAGGCGCCAGCCCGGGAATCTTGTTGCAGATGATGTTGGCCCCCAGAGCCACCACCGAGGACAGGGCCCTGTGGAGAGCAAGAGAAAGGCAGCAGACGTGCATGTGAGCATTCAGACAAAACAAATCAATTGAGACACAAACACTAATGATACAACATACATACACGCATGCATGGTTGCACGCGCACAGATGCACACACACAAACACAGACTCAGTTAGAGCTTCCAGAGAATGGTCAGACTGACTCACTAATGTGAGACTCTCCAGAACAAGATTCAATTCAACCAGTGATTGATGCACGTTCCGTACTGAAGTGAAAGCTGTTCTGCATGAAAGTATTGCTATTTAATGGATTAGAGGTGAATACAAAACCTTAATCCAACATAAAACATAAAAAACACACAGGGAAACTTGCTAAAACAGCCCGGAGACAGAAAACAAGATGCTTATTTGACTACTGACAATGCCATTCCACATTGGTTTGGATGGTGGGAGTTTGAGTAATGAGTTGGGGTTTCTGTGTTAATTGTTAGGTAACATAGTGGTGTGAACAGTTGCCAGACTTGACTCTTACAAAAATACAGTGTGAACACTTGCACAGTGTCTTGTGATGTCAATGCAGGGTTCACATTTTAACCAAAACTTGTCACACAAAATATTATTCTTTATGATTTTGTAATTATGTGTTTGAAACGTATTCAGGGTGTAAAGTGCTGGCTATAAATTTCACAAGAGACTGATTTTGCTTAAGCCACATCCTAAGACTGGTGTGCATGGAAAATAAGTAAGGTTTTCAACACTGGTCGACTTAATTTGTTGAATATTATTGTGCCGTACAGTGAATGACACAGTGCCGGCTCAGTTCTCCCCAAGGAGGCTTCATCACATCTGATCGCTCGAAGTGATAATATCAAAACATATGTTGAGGATGGTTTTGTAACCACTCACAAAGCCAAAACAGATTACAGCTAAACAAAGTGCTGACTTTCTCCACATCTCTGTTTATAACCCTTGAAACCATGTAGAAACATACTTTTCAAACATGTCAGGGACAGGGAGCCATAAATGAGCATGGAAGCATACGTCGGCTTTGAAGAATGACGTGGACCTCCAAACGCTTCACCACAGGCAGGGGCAAACTAACGCAGGCGAGTTGTGTGTCAGCGAAAAGGCGAAGGCGGCGTAAGAGGGGTGAAAAGGAATAATGGGAAAGGGGAGGGGCATTGAGAGGGAGAGAACCAGAAACCCTGACTTCTGCGGATTCGTGTTCACAATGACGTCGGCAGGAGACCCCCGACAATGACCAAAGATATGATCCTTGATTAGGAATCTTTCCCAGACAACCACGTTCCCTTTCAGCTGATTGCTTAAGTTTCTCCACACGGATGGAAAAACATAACTCTCAATTTCACATAACATAACACATAAGTTCAAATAAATCCTGACTGCAGCGAGACACGTATCTGTTACCAAACTTAGGACTGCACACGTTCTTAGTCTTCTCACTGCAGTCAGGGGATTATGTTGTATCTGTAAAAGGGAAAGGGCTGTTGTTGATTTTGCAAACCCCTGCTTTACCACTATTTGAAAATGACTACAGATCCATAAGCAAGATTAATTATGACACTGTTAACTGAAGGCTGTGACTTCTGAAGTGTAAATCAACTACTAACAACAGCAAGAAATTCATCAGGTGCATTCAGTGTCCACAGTAAACACTCAGGCCTGTGGCTGCTTTCAAACACTCTGCGCTCTCCCCTTGTTAAACAGGCTTGAACTCCTCTGACCCTCTGTGACCCTTTGCTGTATACGTGGTTGTTAGTGGCAACAATGACATCTTGTCTGCACAAACCAAAGGGTCAGGCTCATTAAGACAAGTAAATGCACAACTCGGAAAAATTCACTTTCTTGCCTAATGACTGTTAAGGCAGAAGAGAATCGATTTGTCGGCATGAATCCGAGGGCAATAAAATGCATTTGAGTCATTTATCTCACAGATTTTTCAGCGTCTTTGCTTGAAAACTAACACAACAGTACACTGATATTTTTGGATCTGACAAACAGTAGCCCGAATGACCTCCCCTCTCTTGGCTCTTTCTCATGTCGTTCACCTGCTAATTCACAGAATCACAGCCTACTGCGGGCAACCCGAACCATCAGACAACACCAAATAGAGAATTCCAGAGCTAAGCTTTTAAATCCCTGCATCATCAAAGTGCACAGATGCAATTCTGTTTGCTTAGCGTATACTCTGTGTGTACGCCAGCGGCTTGGGGACGGCTTGACCATGGTCACACAGGTTTCCTATCAGAAAGGCCATCAACAGCAAGTCAAACTGCACAAAACAAAATGTCACAAGATCGTCTTGCGTGGATGCTGCAGTAGCGGTTATTAAACATCAAGCTCATACAAGACATGGTGTGTGATTTAATGCATCATGCAAAGAATGTTGCAAAGTGCACAGTGTGTAACTCACACAGGAAAGAGGAAACTGCTAAGCAACAGGTGGTGTGATTCTTATTTTTTGCTACGTTTGAGCTCTACAGACACATACTGTAAAGTTTTTTCGATTAACCAATCATCAGCAAATGAGGCATGCAGCTTCACCTCTACATCTCGAGTTTACACTTTTTTTGACAACACATGGATTTTCTGTCCATGTTATATTAATCACCAAGCGTTTCATGTGACTGACAGAAAAACTCATCAAAATCTAAATCTCTCGAGCCTTTGCATTGTAACCTGACAATGAATTAATTTTTTTGGAAAAGCTTCAATCTGAACGAGTGTCATCGTAAAGATTTTTAATGGCAGGGTAGTGTGGCCTTAAGAGAAACTATAGTCTACGTCATGGCATGCAGTGTGCTCACAGCCACCTACTCCATCACATGAAACACTCTGAACCTAACTGACACACTATTAAGCTTCCAGGCATGCATCTTCTACCAAGGAATGCACTCACAAAAATGCCTGAGACACAACTTAACTAAGTCAAGTGAATAAATGCTCTTCTTCTTCTTTTTTTCCGAGTGCAGGAAATTGACTGTTATTTTAGTGCTGAATCTGATTTTCCACTTTTGCTGCTAATTTAAATGAACAAGAACTTGAGGTAAGCAGTGCACTGAAGCTGTTCAATTCATAAGAAAATCCTATTTACATCTCCATACATCCACACTTGCACACTGGTCAGGCCAGTGTTATATTAACCCAAAAAAGTAAGAGTGAGAACGGTCATATTACTGGCACTGGAACATTAAGCATGAAATTCCTTGATACTGGTGTGTGAGGTGTGCAATGGCCCAAAGCTTTATATGCACAGATCATTTTTCTGACAGCTCAATTGACACACTCTGCTTTGCACATTTTTACAGTTTTCGCATTTCAATACACTCATTTTGTATCTTATAGGAAAGTGCATTTGCATTATTTTGAATCTGTATCAGATGTTCTCCTCCACCATATTTTGGGGTTAATGCTCAACATACTTCAATAATCAAAACAAACAATGGTATGTAGCTTTAATGTGCAAGCCATCACTATACTTAGTAGTGTAGCCCACTTTTAACTGAAAACCAAAAACCACATCTATTTCAGCATCAGGTTTGGGGTCTCTGGGCAGCAAAGGAAGGAGCTAGGGAGCATGGGTGAGTAATTATTTTGGAAGCTCTAAGAAAGCCAGTGTTCTTCTGCAAGAGTAATTCTCATTTAATTCAAAGCCACAGCGCATTATAGTGTCAATCACTTGCATGTTGCAGAGAGACATTTTAAGATGTGGGTTCACACGATAACATCGAAATACTGAGAATTAACCAAAGATGAGGTAATGCACAGAGATAATCTTTCACACGCTCTGACAGGTTAACGGTGCTCGCATGCGTAAAAAAGACTGCTCAAAAAGTGTGTTAAATTCTCCTCACAGGGGAAAAAGTCCGAATCTCAGCATCCAATTGTCTTGAACATCTCTGCCACTCTGTGGCCAAAATGAATCCATGTTGCAGTTACCGAGACGTTTCATTTTTCTGATCTTGCGAAATGTTTGCAACACGGCAGCTTAATACAAACCATCACTGCTTACTCCCAAGAAAAGCTCGTCCGCCTGCAGAAGGCACATTTAGCGGGTTCAGGTTTTCACCTTATTAGTTTATTCCCACGTGGATCGCTTTCCCGGCGACGTCTCCACTGACGAGTATTCTCTGTGAGATTTTTACGCTCGTGTAACATTACAAAGAGTCTATAACACATTCTAGTATTACATTCAATTTACTAACTGAACTCCACGTCTCTTCCGCCTGTTCTCTGTTTAGTTAGTTTGATGACACAGTATGAATAACTTCAACAGAATCTCCAATCTGCGGACGCGGAAAAACTAAAGAAAATGCGTCTCAGAACCGGCGTTTAATGACTAGGGGAAAGGAAATATAGCCCGTTGTCCGGCAAGAAGGCTGCCCAGGAGCAAAACCAAACCCGTGCGTCTTTGTGTTGCTGAGGATGAACGCGCCACTCTCTGAAGTTAATTAAGGAGTCGTTAATTGGCTGAAACTTACAGGTAGCTGCCACTCGTCAGGATCAGGAAGATCTGTGGGTAGTAGACTGACAGCAGTACACTGCGCGACGAGAGGATGTTCATGATGACATTGAGCAAATAGCCACGTTCGGACTGATTGAGAAGGCGCGGACAGGATGGAAAAAAAATCCTTTAATTCACGGCTTTAAGTCCCTTTCGCGCAAAATCAAAAGAGGTGCCGTGCGTCTCCGTGTCTTTGGTGCGGTGGCTCTACGCAGCTCCAAGCTCCCAGGGCCGTGTGTGCGCTGAGATTGGCTCTGTCATCTCTCAGCGGCGGAGGCTGTTACACAGTACTGTGGGTTCCCGAGCCGGAATGATGATGGTTTTAGGGATTTTGCATGGCAGAAAAGTGCCTCTCTCCTCTCTCTTGAGAGTCGTGCCTGCCATTGGGCAGTGAAAGACACTGCTATCCGCCCACTTTGCCACAACGGGACAATAGGGTGACACTGATCCGATCCCCGTTGGACGTGCAGGAGGTTTCATTCATCATCATCACCCCCCACCCCCCACACGCACCCTCCTCCAACGCCACCCCTCCATCCAGCCAAAAATAAACAAACATAGACGCTGGCTGTTGGAGTCTCGCGCCATCGTCGTAGCTCCATGTGCAAAAAATCAGCACACTTCCTTGGCAGGATGCGTCATCTGAAACGAATACCTTTTATCTTTTAAACACCAAAGTGTTTTTTTTAATATGACTGAAATGCTTCTCGTTCTATTTCTGTATGGATGTCTATATGAGCACAGAGAATGGTTATATAAACAGCTGGCTTAATCGCCTATGATATTCTTATGATATTGTTACGGTATTCTTGGGGATCTATACACGGCAATGTCCTCTGGTAGCAAGTTTTCCTATAACGTTTCTACAAAGACATTAAGCGTGTTTGTGGTACTCAAATATGAGTCTCATTGACCTTATTATTTCCTGTGGTTGGACTATAATATTCCTATAGGCGTCTGCAATATTCCTGTTGTCTGCCTGTCTGCTGCGCTCCGATGGTCGTCATCCTACAATATTTAGACACTAATTTTGTCATCCTGCTGTGAAATAGTAAAATAATTTCTGCAGATTAAAGGACTGCTAAAAAATGAAAAAGTGACGGTAGAAAAATAGAACTGCTGTCCCCGAGACTGCATCTGTGCAGGGAAATAAAATACTTGGGAAGATTTTGTCGCAGAGCTTAGTGAGTGGAGCGCTTTTATCGCCTAAGCATCGCGACTCTCACTCAACACCTGCAGCTTCCAGTCATTGTAAATGAAGAGGGTACCATGAAAGATTTAGCCAGAGAGAAACAGGGGGAAAGGATGGAAGGAATGAGCTAACTACTGGGGCTTGGTATACACGGAGATAGGTGACCCCCCACCCACCCACCCATACCTGAGCTACTGTCATGTGATATGGAGCGTCTGTGGAACTTGAAGTCAGTGACACGCTTCACTCCACATGAGGTTCTCACACGGAGGGCTGACACTTTTTTGGATTCACTGTCGCTGCAGTCGTCTCACAATAAAATCACTACGAGAGCTTTATTCTTGTATGGACTTAATCATTTTATGTCTCAGTTAATAACTTCTGATTCTTTCATGAGCAATTGGTTACAATTAATTTTAAAGCGAATGTAATGCCTTATATAAAGTCGTCAAACAAGCAACCATTGATGAATAATCTGACAAAGTCTCAGAAAAAGTTTCAGTAGGCCTAAATAATATTTTTGATGGGTTTACGCTGCACAGCAACATCATTTACCAGATATGTATTTTTGCATACTTACGTGTATTACTAACCCCCTGGGCGTATTATGACATATATCGTGCGTACCGTTTTTTTAAGCCTTTCATAACTAAAGTAACGTCATATCTTCCCAGGCATGCGCAGCTTAGACAAAAATACCAAGCAAAAACTTCCTACATGATTCCAGTGCGTTTTATAACTGTGGCTCGTCATGGAATCAGGCCTCGGAGGCAGGTGGCTACTGTTTTATAGAAGGAAGGGATAGAAGTCCTTCTATGTTTAATGCATCAAGGTGAGGTATTGCAAAACAGGTAAAAACTCCGTCTGGGCAAAGGAATGTGGAAATACAACTCAGACTGCCGCTATTAATGAAGGTATGCAGGGGTGAGCTGGATTTGGAGCAGAGACAGCGGCTCAAATTATCTTGTGCGACAAAGGAGCAAAAGTCTCCTGAGGTGAACTTAATAGCTCAACTGACAGCGAACAGGAATCGATCACATTGTCTGCTGACATGAGACTTTTCCTGTAACTTTTACGCACATCGCATTCCAGGCGTGCAGGCGTCTGAGTATTACGATTAAAAAGAAAAATACACCTGCAAAAAAACATATCTTTCACATCTTATATATGAGGTCAGAGGGCACCCCTTTTCCTGTAAACACATTATTTGTCAGTATGTCGCAATGAATTTGATACTTAGGTCCGCGCACGTGAGCAGCACAGCCTACGCATGAATCACAGGTAGTAAAAACTCACCCAAGTCTGAGGTATATGATGCCAAAACACAGGAACACGTAGAGACTCCGCTTTCGGAGGGGTTTGTGCATGATCGTTGCCACTTTGTCCAGAGGCCATGCACTGTAACATAAAGTGGTCACACGTTCCGTTTACATTGGCAGGGTTTCCTAACCCTTCCAGATGCACGTATACCGCCTGTTTCCCGCGACATCAAGTTGAAGCGCCTGTGAAATATTCGACCGTGTGAAATCCATGGTCCAGCCGTACAGGTGAGATGCTGCTGACGACCTGAAAAGTGGCTAAGAACTCCAAAAATGAAACCCGAGAGAAGGTCGTACTTGAAAGGTGAATGAGTTCTTGGAGGAAGTGCCTCCTATTCGTCCTTACTTTCACGGTAGAGCCTAATTAACTATTCCCGTTTCCTGCGCCTTGCAGGTAGAACAATAATCTAGTTGCACTTCCTTCAGTGCCATGTCAACCCTGTGCATTTTGCTTTGTTTAAAACCTCTGCTCATCGCCCGCTGTTTCTATTCTTTAAAGACATCTTAAGCTGAGTCCACGTTACAACAGCCAGGTACTCTAATACAGGTAACAAAAGGGCTGCACGCCTCCTCTTCCTCCTCCTCCAGCATGGATAAACAGGGAAAGGGACGGGCTTGCAGACTGCGCGCAACACGTGTAGTTGTTGTACAGAAAACTAAAAGGAACCCAGTGAAATGGCCTTTTTATAGGCCCATATTCCAGGCTAGGCTGGTGCTTGTCGCTTGCAACATTTGGGTATTGCCCCACCAGTGTGGGCTCCCCGGATGGGCTCCACCACAACAGTGAGCCCCATAAAGTCAAACAGACGAGGAATGGCTTTCTAGCTGCGTTAATAAAAATTACTATTGCATGACTAATAATGACTAATAATAATGGACTGGCGTCATATGTGACAGGGAGGCTCTGTCAGTCACTTTGATTAACAGCACAATGCATGAGCAAAACAACATAAACAAAACATCAATATTCTCATAACTTGGGCTTGAGTCCCGGTGATGTGAATTTTGAGCAGATGTTCAAAACACAGTCAAGTCCTCTGGGAGCTATTGTTTGACTAAGAAGACTCCCCCTGGTGGCAAAAAGACACTGCTGAGCTGATAGACATAAAGAGATAAGCTTAAATAAAGCTGAAATTAAGTTTTTAAAATGTCTTTGTGTGCATGTTACGGTGAAATTATACAATAGAAAATAATACAATGGACTTGAGGGACTATTTTTGTTCTGTCACTTTGAATTAAAATCACCCATTTTGTATTTCGTAATCACCTTTTGCTGCTTAAGTGTTGCCATGCTGCAGCTCCATATCTAGGTGTAGTTTTGTCCCTCTAGTTATCTTAAATTCTAAATATCAGTACATTTCTAAACATTTTACCTTTGGAGTAGAGGGTTACTCTTGCTTTAGGTTTCAGTTCACAAATTGCAAATGAGTTTTTACAGAGAATCCACTATAACTGCCAGTTAGCTAAATACCATCTACTTATCACGTTCTTTTTGTTTTATGTCAGAAAATTATTTTTTGTAATTTCTGAGCAGCAAGTAATGCTTTGTATGGGTTTCTCAAAACTCCCTTGAAATCCCTTTCACCTCTCTCTACATTTTTATAGATTTTGTTGAGTATCTTAAAAGAACGCATTAAACCATCAATTCTGTATATTTCCAAGAAACGGCATGAAAAATGGTGAACGTGTTGTAATAATGATGGCATAAACTAAAATTACAGACATGAGCTATCTGAGCACAGAGACTGCCAGGCTGTTGTTGACCACGAGAAGCAGACAAAACCACAGAGACCTTTGTTTCAAGACATCCCTGCGTTGTGGTTTCAAGGCCTTTTCCTTCAAAACATGCCCATCAAAATTCCAGATGGATTTTAGAAATAATGAAAGTCAACATGCGGGCCCAGGATGACATAAAAAATACATGTATTTGATGTCTACCCTGTAAAAGATGGTCTTGTTTGTCTTCAAATGTACATAGCTCATCGCCGAGGCCTGGGCGGGGATGGTCCTGTTTAGTTTAATTAAAATGTTCAAAGCACCAACGCTCTTTTATTAAAGCGGGATCAAGACCAAGGACAGCGTGTGCGTCAGCGTTATTTGTCACCCGCCATTGTCATTACAGACATGTCACACGCTTCCACGCTCGTTCGTTTTGTCAGTGCGCACAGGGAACATGCTCTCTGACACACATTATCTGTCTCTTGACATCCACACATACAGTAAAGTATGTATACAGACTCACACTGTGGACACACACAGCGACTCTCTCTCACACACACATACACGCTGCACTTGGGTGGTATGTGGAGGATCTTGTGACACACTGTTTATTTAACTTCAAAAAGCTGAGGCAGGGATGAGAGCATTTGGGTCAGCAAGGACATATCAATCTGAGTAAGTCATACGCCACATCACAGCTTGTGCTTTATGCTGCATTACAGGCCATTGTATTTGAAATATTTCCTCCTCCAGTCTCCTGAAAGGCGGCCGCTGTCCTCCTTGCTCTGTACTTGCCCTCTTCTTCTTAGTCTGCTCTATTACTTTAATAACTGTCAGCCAAACCTTTTCAAGATTGCACCATTGTGTATCTGTTCCTTTTCATCTGCATGCACTCTTCCCAAAGTGTAGAGGGGAAAATGTTGGGGAGAAAGGAGAAAAAAATAAGGGGATCATATTTTGGCTAGCATGAGATAATATGTCGCACTGTCTTTTTGAATATTATTAAGTACTCTTGACCGACAACTAAATAAGAAAACCTACCGGTTGCCCATGTGTTTGCATGGGAGCTGGTTCAGCTGGAAACAGTGAAAGGGCTGAAATGCAGAACGTGCCAAACCATGGAGTGGCGTCTGGGGCTGGGTCCACCGCATCTACACTGGGCCCCAGGCAAGAAGGGGGAAACGGCTATTATACGCTCGCTCAGTCCCCCCTCTCCGCCAGCCATCTCTCTCTAGCTCTTCGTCCTCCTTGATCTTAACACTTCCCATAGTAAAATCAGCTCGGATTCAGCTGGATGCCACGATACAGAAATTGAGCAGCCACAGAGGAAGAGGATTCACTGAGCTACGCTGAGAGAACGCAACCTTTTAGACCTGGATGTCAGATGTCTCCTCGTACATCCAACTGTGAGGTCAGAGGTTAAACCAACCATACCAGTCCTCCCATCCTGACCAGTGGGTTTGACCTTTTCCTCTCTCCTGTTCAGTCACAGCTGGGGACAAGGAAACAGGGTGTGGTCTGATTAATTCCTCACCATGCTCACTGATATATCAGGTCCTCAGTGCCTCATTTGTGTGCATGTGTGTGTGTGATCTGCTAGATCTGCCAGGCTGGGTGCACATGTATCCCAGTCTGCTTCTTACTGGCTGATTAGCCCAGACTGAAATGCTGCACCATGCCCTCACGATGGAAAGCAGGTTTTTCTGAGGGCTGGCCCCTCTTGCTAGTGTCTGATACCGCTCTGGGAGCATGTAAAAAGTTTGAACTGCAGCTCAAAGGGAAAGCAGTGTCTTTTCTCATGTTAAAACCTTCAAAAACTAATTTGCAGTGTTGCTATATTAAATAGGGTTCACTTCTTAGCAAGGCTGCTAGCCAAACTGTCACGGGTGTTTTCCTGATCAGGCCAGGGCTCCAAGACAGAGCAGGGAGGCAGGATCAGTTTACCCAAATCTGACAGTCTGGGATACCAGGCCAAAGCTGTAGCCTCTCTTCAAGAGCACACTTGGTAAAATGAATGAAATGGCCTAGAGGGAAAAAAGAGAGTCCAGTTTCAAGTTGGAGAGGACTGAGAATGACTTAGATTAAGATTTGTAGCTACTGTGCCATGTGTCTAGACCTGGCTCATGGGAATAGACTGTATGTGTATGACTATAGCTGTGTGTGTATGTTTTGCAAAAGTAATGTAACGTATGTCATAGTTCAGCAGGAATAAATTATACTAGGGCAGATTATAGTGCCACCACTGACAAAATATGCCACACAAGACTGTTGTTTTTTTTGGCCTCATGTCCCTACTCAAATACTTCTGATTTACAGGCCAATATTTGCTAAAGAGCCGGAAGCCCAGGTTTGAGTTCATGGTAATGCACCAATTATCGGCAATCCATTACTGAATTCATGTTTTTTTAAAGAGTTGAGATTAATCTTTTCAGATTTTTCTTCCCAAATGTCAGAGGCATGAGTGTAGGGGGTTGAACTCCTCGTAATGTACATCCCTAAAAGAGAATTTTATAGCATCCATTCTTCCATTTCATTCCTCAAAAAGCCTGGACTGGTCTGACTTTTCTGATGGACAATTTGTATGCAGATGCTTGGATTGAAGTCAGATGAACAGGCGATGATTGTGACACTGGGGAATCCATGAAGGGAACGTCCATGTTGTGTTTTAGGGATACGCGGTAGACAGTGGAGTGCATTAAGAGCTATGTTACAGCTGTTTTTAAATTATTACGGATACAGTCCAGTGTTATGTAATAGCTGAGAACATTGATCACGAGGGAAAAATGATTTTCAGCACTACAAAAGAAAACAAAACAAAACAACAAAAAAGAGTGATGTCACAGAAAAAAAATACACAAACCGCATTCTGTCTCTTTGGTCGAGGAATGGAAGCCAAGCATTTACATTCACAATAAAATCTGACAGACATATGGCTTGTGTCTGTAGCAACTTTGGGTGCAGTGGAGCGAATACAAGCAATACTTTCTGCCCTCTAATAAGTCTGAGGATATGAGAAAAGGTCTGCAAACAGAGTCCACATCAATTTGGCACTTTGGATGGGATTTCATCTGAAATAGTAATATTATGACATGTCCAGGAGCAACAATTGTATAATTGCTGTTTTATTTTCAAAAAGGCCGCTTAAGGATGAAAAAAGCATTAATAAAGCAAAAACTGACACAAAAGAGTAAGTTTGAGGTTTGACTCCTAACATTTTAGCATTCCAACATGGGCTGTAGTACTTTTAACAACCATCTTGCATCACTGGATCCAGCGTACATTGGTATCATTGGCCGAGAACTATTAGTGAAGGCTCTGAGCATTTTTTGTTTTTGCCTCAATGGGCAAGAATATGGATGAGATAACATTGCAAAACTGAATTAGGTATTAACTTTCCTTCCCTTTTGGGTAAACTCTGTAGGTACATCAAATGCATGCTTTGGCGTTGGAGTTTACATACCTGTGAAAACTAAACAGAGAGCATTGACTTAAGGTGTGGCCCCATACTTGTATCTGACCGCAGCTTTCACGGGGCACAAGTGCCCGGGCACATGCACACGCACACACACTCACATGCTAACCTCGCTCTGAACAGCTGGGAGTGTTTGCAGTGCGAGTGGGTCGTTGGTTCTCCTCTCCGTCTCACACAATGATCCATGCACTGTCTGTGTTTGCACTGCACCCAGCTCAAACAGCCTGTGTTTCCGTCCCCTTGCTATTCAAGCACACTCTGGGGCTCGCTTTTGTGAAGACATACACACACACAAAACAGGGAAGGCTTGGCCTCAGGTCACACTTGGAAAAGGAGGGCCAAGTTCATTGAGAAATCGACTAAAATTTCAGAAATGCACCTGATACATTTTGTCTCATGTTTTCTCCTGTGGCAAATTGATAATGTTTGGGCATTCCAATCAGGGTCACGGAGATATTAGTTGTGCATTTTTTCATTTCCTTAACAATGGCAGTCACAAAGACAAACCTGCTGTTTGGAAGTTCATGAAGCCAGCGGGAGTTTGTTGTTGTTGTTTTCAGTCTTTGCTAAGTTATAGAGAGGTTAATAAAAAACAAAGATCAACAACGAACTACAGACTGTCTTCGCAAAATGAACAAAAGGCATTTTCAAATCAGTGAATTCTTTAACTCTCTTAAATCACATCAGACGTCATTGACATACAATGTTATTATTCTGCTGATGATCCCAGCGTAATTTACTCTGGATGAGTACATGAATGTCAGAAACTTTTCTTTTTTAAAAGTGTTTGGCTATTTTCAGTCCACTCCGTCTCTGCATATACTATTCCCCTCAATACATCCATGCTGTTTATCTTTAGCATTGCATTTGGCAGATTGAGGTTTCTATACCAATGGCCTGATATGTTTGGATATAAGAATGCGGTTTTCCTGTTTTGGCACTGTCAGAGTATCTTTTCATATACCATCGTGACATCAAACACTGGATATGTAATATATAAAGGCCATCTGTGGGGTTCACTCCTGCTCACTGATGGCTTGGCAGCTGCATAGTGAGGCCTAATAATACTGGCCTGATAGACTGCGGTATAAAGAAATGGCACAAAAGTATTTCCTTGCAGTGCTGCCTCTTTTTTAAATGGAGGGCTGATGTGAAACGATATTCAAGCTAGAATTGCTGTTGATATAAGGGAGCAATTAGCTCAACCAATCATCCTTCAAATCATGTCTGGCTTATGCCAAGATTTTGTTATGCAATGCTTATATTTCTCCCCCCAGGTTTAAAGCACATAAAATAGCTGGAATATTTTGTTATAATGTTGCAACTTTTATAGATTAAACAATGCAGTTTAAGACCTTTTTTTCTATTTAATTAACATTTAATTTGACTGCCATGCCTGAATAAAAATGAAATACATCAAGAGCCCTGTGGCCAAAGACAAACCAAAAGGCGCCAACACTAAATGGCTTAAAGAAAAGCATAAATGATCAAGTTTGACAAAAAATAAAACAAATAAATATTCAACTCAAGGTCCACTTAGTTTTTCCAGAATTTTTAGTCATCTCAGCAGATGGAGTTTTCTCAGTTGCACTTTAGATGGATGACAATAAGTGATATTTTAGAGACCATAACACCTGAAATCATGTGATCACTTGTCCATTCACTAAGAAAAACCAGTTAGTGATGTGTATCTGCAACCTCTGTCATGCCTGCACTTGCTCTGATGTGTGCAGTGTTCTGCAACAGTTTGCTGTAATTCAGGTTTTCATATGTTGCATGTTTAAAGTTTCATTGCATCTTAATATCAAAAAATTTAAATGAATTGTGTATGAATATCAGATGCTTTTGCTACAAGCCCAATGTTTATTGTGATAAAGATCTTTTTTTCCTCATCTCAGTCTTCCTTTTGGTTTGGGCAGAGAGACTGGGCAGAACGAGCATAGCAGGAGCAGAACCATGTGAGTTGATTAGCACAGCTGGTGTGAGTTGAATAATCAAGCGCCCCTTTCTCTCCACATCAGTGGCTGTTTTGTGTGGGAGCTGGGCAGAAGAGCAGGAGGGAAAAGGATGTAGTAGTTTTGTTGTTCTTAAGAAGAGTGAGTGTCTTTTATTTTATGTAGCCCATCAAATAAGTCGGTCTCTTTCTCCCTGAACTCTCTGCGGAGGGAACTGACTGTAGTGGCAGCAGCTCATGCTACAGTTTTAATCAAGACTAACACACCATCTAGTGCCAGCATTTCATGGTAAAACACCAGATCTCAACTGGTCACATAAAGATTTGAATTTTATAGAATCTATATAGTTTTGTTTTGCTTTAGAGGTCAGTAGGCCAGTAACATTTTATCCATCTCAGCAAATACTAAATATTTTGGAGCATATTTTTATGATTTGAGAAGACCTCATTGAAAATATACTTTTAAAATATATCACTTTTGGTCACTTTTCAACTTTGACCACAGCCCGTTAATGAACACATTGAATTCTGTATATGTCAGTGTTGTGCTGGATGTCCACCACACTCAGGTGGGTTCATAGAGTCCCGGGCTTCTCTGGCAGCCCTGGGTTGGGCCCTGGCATTGGGCTGCTTGTCAAACACAGGTTCTCTTTGTTGTGTCGGCCACACGCTGAACCTTGAAGGGGCCTCCCGTACACAAAGGAATGTTTGGATGGATCTGTTACACAGCCACACACACTGCTTGTTTGCCTGTTTGACTCCACAACAGCAATTTGACGTCTAAATCGGGTCAGGGAGGTTCTCGTAGTTCCTCTGAGGCTGGACAGTGAATAAGGAGGAAGAAGATGAAATGAGCTACAGAGACAGAGTTAAATTATTCTGGGTCAGGAGGGTCACAGTCAGAATAACTTAAACTGTAATGAACAATAAACATGTAAGATGTAACGTTGGTGTCATTGGTGTCGATACACTGACAGCCTGCAGTCTGTTTGTATACGACACATATGTCCCAAACCGCACTGCGCTGAGATTTCGATGATCCTGATGTTTTTTCCAAAATAAAGATGAATCCTTTATGAATATATTATCTGGGGCCATTTTTCTGCTAAGATTGTTTACTTCAGCTTCATCTTTTACCACATAATTTGCAAGCACAGTCTACACACACTCTGATTCAACTCTCATCCAACTCCTGGCCTCCGGTTAACCCCACACTTTTCTCTTTGTGCGTTTGTGTCTGTAAAAGGGTCACTTTGTTGTGTCTGAGCAGTGAAGCGTCCCAGTGAGCAACGACTTCCTGTGAGAAGTGACTGCTATTTCAACTCCAAAGCGCTGGGCTGCCTGCGGTTTGTCTGTCTGTCGGTCTGGGTGTCTTCCCTCCAGCAGGAAGAAGACATTTCCACTGAGACAGAAGAGTGACAACTGGCTTGCCAAACCCAGAGCTCCCTACCAGCGCATTCAACTTGGGTGGAATTGCAAACAGAGGGCATTCTGGGGTTTTTTGACAGCCAAGGTCAAAGGGCACTCTAGTGTTCTGTTGGACTCGAGCTGCGGTTGCTCTGAGGGGTTGCTCCTTTCTTCCTCTTCTTCCCCTTCCTGTGTCTTCTTCATGTCCTCGTCAGTTCCTCCTTGTGTCTGGTGTCAGGGTTTTGAGTGAAGATGACAACAACGGCTGGTGGACCAGAAGTGGAGCCATCCTCCACACTGAGGCCGGAGCCATTACCTCAGCCGCCACCAGCATGACAATGATATTTTCAGTCATAGCGTAAAACCTGTTATAAACTAAAGCTGCAGAGACATGAAAGGCTTCCCATTTGGTTTTATTTTCCTTTGGTGCCACACTTTTTTACTACCCACATTCCCTCAGGGAATTAAAAGAATGTCTCCTTGTTTGGACTTTCTAATAACAATCAGGCCAAGTGCAAGAGTAAAAGTCATCATCAGCTTCTGATGAGAGTCTATTGTAAAAATCTCCAGATACTGTCATTTGTAAGTTGTTAATAAACGAATGCCCATGCTTCAGTATCAAAGACGGTGCACTGAGTTTTAGCTTAATCAGAAGAGACAACCTCGGCCTACATTTGCAGTTCAGTCGTAACATAACCAAAAGTGACTGTAAGAAAACAGACAGAAATGTTCTTCCGTTCCCCATATGCTGTTCTTCTGAGTATTTATTTTATTCTTCATAGAAATTATTTGTTTTTGGTCAAATCAGCCACCTCCATATCTGCTGGAGCCAATATTACACCCGGGAGTGGTTGGCCTATGAGTGGATTAGGACTTTTCCATTGACCAGCGGTTTGCAGAGGTTATAATCTTGCACCCTAAAGACAGATTTCCCGTTAAACCCAGGAAAGCTGTCTGACACCACTTACTGGAATCTAGAGGAATTTGTAGCAAATGCTTGCTGGCAGAAAAGCAGACGCACAGAAAGTGGCAGATAACAAATGTGGACAATTAAATTCCTCTTTTTTGACCAAAGGTGCACAAGGGCAATAAATTTGTCTTTCCTTTATCTTTATTTAGCTTGAACAGAATAATGGCTCCCCAACGTGCACAGTGCTGGCGCCGCATGCTGTCGGACAGATAAATCATTCATAACCAAGCGATTAAATATATTGAGGGATATATTGGTGGTTAATGGGCGGTTGGATCCTGGCACTCTCATATGAAATTCAGACTTGACCGCTGTCATCAGGAACCCATTCGAATGATGATGTCTTTGGGAGTCACTGCCCATCTGTGTGTGGTGTAATAAATTAGAGCAATATGTCAAAGAATCAGCTCAGTACATGTATGTATGTGAAATGTCTGAAATGTTCAGTGTTGTTGGTGATCTCTGCATGCGACTCGCTCCAGAGGAGTAGGTACAGATTACTTTTTTGTTCTGACAAGAAGTATTTTGCCAACTACAACATTTTTAAATATCCCTGGAATGATCAGAAAACGTGTTTTCTGGTATCCACTTATTGTAAAACAGCCACAGTTTGACACCTTTAGGATATGATTAGCTGCTATTGAAAGACACTGGAATAACACAAGTCAAACAAAGTGACAGTTGAATCTACCCAGTAGATGGAGACAGAGTATGCAAAACAAAATCAGACACGATGAGCTTGTGTCATTTTGAAATCAGTCTATTTGCTCCCTCAGTTGACTACTACAGAAAAGACATGCGCAGGATATGTGCTGAGTTCAAAGTTGTTTGTTTCAGCAACTTTTAACCTTCACCAGTCTTAAAGACAGACAAAAAATGGAGAGAGAGAAGGAAAGTATGTGAGAAAGATGGGCCAGTCGTGGACTTTGTCTATGTGCATAAAACCTTTCAGAGATCTGATTGAACTGACCGACTCCTCAACTCTGATCCATGTGGATACCCAGCAGAGGGAGTTGTTGGACAAGCATTGAGGCAGCAGTGGGAAGGAGGTCCTTACTTCATGCAGCCCCAGTAGTGGAGCCCATGGACCCAGCCTGCACAGAGCTGAGGTCTGACTGTCCCCCAGTACCTCCGCCATCTTAATTGCTGTCATTTTTGCAGAGGTGACTCACAGTTCTCAACTGTGATAACAGACTGTCCCAGCCTGGTGGACATTACATTTGTCACTAATCTCTTAATCAAATGCAGCAATTCTGTAATTGTCGATGTGACCATTTATTTCAACCTTTGCCCGTGTCATGTTTGTTTGCAGTATCTCTCTTCTCATTTTTACTTGACAAAGAGCAAAAGTCTCTCTCTCTCTCTGCTCCCTTGCCCACTTTAGTAATTGCTGTGAAGTAAGTTGAGACAGATCTACCAGCTGGCAAAGGGAGGCCTGGTCCCGGCTTGCACGCCACTGTACACATGAATATCATTAATAACTTCATTAGCACTTCCTGACTATAGCCAACACTGCAGTGGATTGGATTGCCAACTGGATTGTATGTATGTATATGTGTGGGGGTGGGGGTGGGGGGCTCTTGACTCTTGACTCTTGATTGCACATGGCTTTCTACATTCAGAGAAACACATCTCCTCCAATTCCAGCTTGCTGTGTGATTGAAACGGTGTCTGGCTCAGACACCCCACACTCCCAGTCCCACCAGGCATATCACTGTACAGTAACAGTACCCCTATTAAGATTCAAAAAGAGCTTGATCAAAGATAGACACTGTGCTCGCTTCTCCGAGTCAAAGTGCATTATAGCACCGAGTGCTGTTTTAGCATGTAGCACAAAGCACTTAAACATCAAACATATGTAAATGCTCTGTTTAATTGCACAATCTCTGGCCAATCTCGACCGGACTGAAGCTGTCTCCTCTCATTTTATGTGGATCAACATAAAAAATCTGGACTATATATATATATAGTGGTAAAGGCTGCTTAAAGAACCTGAATAATAATCACAAATGCACTCTGTGATGTGATTATTCCCTTGTGAGGAAATGTCACTCATGTCCATGATTTTGTGGAGGAAACTTTTTAAACCCTGCAGAGCCGCATGGTTTTTATCAGTACCCTGCATTAGTTTAGGGACCTGCCAGTGAGCATGCCACCACAATTCTCCTCATGAACATTAGCTTAAGAGCAAATCAACCTTTAGAGAAAAATACATATAAACATTCTACATTCATTTCTCAATTTTTCGTATTATCAACAATTCTCTTGAAAGACCAAAACCAACAATGAATAGATATTACTACTGTGCTGTAGGCTGCCATTTTTATCCAAAAACAATTAAAAACACATCAGTGAGTCACAATGAATGACCTTTTCCTTAATTATGATAAGCATGAGCACTGTAGTTTATTTTGTCTATTTCATGTAAATCATCATGCTGTTGTCCCTGTTGTTGTGAATCCGCAGATGAAACTTTTTCACAGTAAATACACCTTTTCTTACTGTTTGACCCATGTACCTACAGTACCCCTCTACTGTTTTGGACCTGAATTCCACTTGTTTTGGTTTTTTTTAAATGAGGACCTGACCTGAGGACCTGTTTTTATAGATGTATCCATCAAATCTGAAATTAGAGTAAAAAGTAAAAAGCAGAACTGGTTTAACAATGTAGAGACCAAATTAATGTACCGTACTGTATACAGTATTTCCTCACAATTAGGGATTATTATAGACATTTCATCTGCGCCCAATTTTTGTTTTAGTATCAAATAAGAATGATGTTGTTATACTACTGGCTTGTCTGTAAACCACCTGATTGCCTGACCACTTACCCTGGTCTTAGCAACGTAGAAATGTTCCAGATCTCAGCAAACATGTTGGATAATGTAGGAAGATAGAGCAGGTAGAAATAATGGCCAAAAATCAAATAAACAGAATTAGTCTTTAACATAGACAAGTTAGAATTTTTTGGTACATTTAATTTACTATTACCTTGTTTACTCAGGTTGAGTCAACATTTCACCATCTGTTTTCTTTCTACATGTGTTTGCAGGCATCCTGAAGCAAACAGCCAACAAATATATTGCTACTAATGAGATTATCTTTCTTCCAAATGCTTCCAAGATTTGGGGAACGATAAAAATCAAGAACCATTGACCCTGTAAATTATACTGACTGAGTGTGCACCAAATTTCCAAACCATGTACAATCAGTCTTTGCTGGATCCAGACCAGTTCACACCTTTCAACAGAGCAGACCCCAGAGCCATAAACCGCTCGACTCCAACGCTCGCTGCACGTGTAAACTCTGCTGCTCGTGCTCCCTTCTAATCACATGGGTCAAATGGAGGTTCACTGAGTGATATTCACACGTGTGCCAATTTACACTGGTCTCCTTCCTTTGCTTTGTGTTTGGTTATAACACAGGGTTAGAATTAACTCTTCGTCCATGTATTTCATCAGCACAAATGCTCTGTGGTCAGCAAAAAGTGAACACAGATGCCTTTTTAAAAGTTAAAATGAGAGCAAGGGCCAAAATAACATTACAGAGAATCTCCAACAGCTCCTTTTTGATTTATTATGCCTGTTTCCCCTTAAATCTCAGTTGAGCAAAACTTTTTTTTCAAATCTGTGATTCTCTCACTTGGGCCATCTCTGCTGTTTCAAATTCATTTCCCGCCCACTCCTTCCCTTCCAGCTCCATCATTGGGGGAGACAGCCCTATGTCTATGATGCAAGCAAAATTGTGGCAACACCAATGCAAAGCGACACCCGGGATGGCGGGGGGTGGGGGGGTGTGTGTGTGGGGGGGGTGCTGATTCAGGCTGTGTGAAGAAGGAGGGGAAAAGGGAAGGAAGGAGTGACGCAGAGGGGGACAAAACCGCTCCATGCAGCAGCCGAAATATCTCCAACTCAGCTCTGTGACGTTCGACACAGCTCCACTTCTGAGCCTTTCAGATGCAAAAACAAAATAGAGATACGCAAGCAGGAGGATTGATTTTGACTGGTGATATGAGGTTTACGGTAAAATGATGCTGATGCACTGATGCTTCTATAAATAGCCTCCCTGTGAATGAGTCCTATTTTCCTTTCCACACATGCAGTATACATATTGTACATAATCTATGTGTGCACATGTGCATTTTTTACAGTCCTCCAGTTCTTAAAGATCCTTGACCTTGCCTGACCCTTGAGCATTCCACCACAAAGGAAGCGATTGTTCAGGTCATGAACATGGACAATGCATGTTTGTCATCTCAGTGAAAAGTGGGAGGGGGGAAGATATAAGAGATATACAGTAATCGTATTGTGTAGTGATCAACGCTGATTGCTTCATGTACTTTGAGGTCTTTGAGGTCACTTACTATAAGGGAAAAGAGTATGTTGTTCTGTGATAAATCCACAAGTCTGACCATCAATTATACTAATGGCTTTCCTGTTGTTTTCTCGGCTTTTTTTAAAACAGCACTGGCAGGCAACTGCACATGATAATGGTGGTTTGAAGTGTGAGGCCAACATGATCATTTCATAAACAGAAATGCAGCATTTGTCATTGCTGCTTTTGACAGCTCATGACAACATGTGATGAATAACATATGCCGTTGTTGAGTAAGACAACCACAACAGGGCTGTGGGGATGGCCCAGCAGACAGTCTGAATCGGCAAAGATCTTCTGGGTCAGCCGGAGGGATAAATCCCTTAAATGGAGATGGTCCAAGAGCACTGACAGGGATCAGATGCAGTAATGCAGCGACAAACAACAGGGCCAGGCCACATGAGGTAAACATTAGATGCCACATGCAAAACTCACTTGTGCACTGACACATGGAAAACATGCTGCACAGAGAAATATATGCACATCACGAATGCAACTGTGAATGCAAAACACACGTACACATGCTTGAGCCACTCTTATGTATTTGTATGAATACAGCAACAAAACAAGATATGTAAGATTTCGATATTTGAATCTGCAGCCAAGTGTTTTTCATTTGCAGTGGCTGGGGTGAACCAGTCCATGGAGTCCCATGACCGAAAATAGACAGTTCATCTGAGTGTGTTATCGAGGCCTGCCCCACATCTTGTTAAGGCACGTCTGCCAGCCTATCTAAGCCTATCACTGTGCTGGGAAGCAAAACAAACAAGACCCACATACACATCTACAAAAACACTTGGCTGCATGGGCGTTCATCCTTTCAGGCTTGTCCTTAAAAAGCAGGTCACAGGTAAAGTGAGGGGAGTCCCATGTCATGTTTTGTATTGCAACATTGTTTTTGGCCTCATGTCAGTGTCAGGCTGACTTTCTTGCAGAATACGGCATATGGGCCAGCTTTTGTGAGCAATAATAGGATGAAGTGCCAGGCGCACCCACGTGATCACTTTACCTGAGATGACCCTCAGCACATGAACATGCCTCACCCTATGGGTGTTGTTGCAGCTCTTACGCCTCCTGTAATAATGTAACATGACCTGGTGTGCACCTTAGTCGAAACCACCAGCTAAATGGTTTGCACTGGAGCTTGCAAAGATGGTTATTAGTTGTGCTCTACTTTTTCATGTTGTGACTAAATTCAGCCCGCTGTATGGGAATCTTTGCCAGAGATACTGGATATTATTTTTACTGCCCCTTTAAGTAGGTACGCTTCACAAATTATTATTTGCATTTGTATGATGAGAACATGACAGTTCAGATATGTAATACCTCTTGAATTTCATGTTTCACAGTCATTTCAAATAAATATTTTTGACATCTTTTCCCTCTGCAAGTAAAGTGCATAATATCCTAGAGACTGCATAAGGATCCTATATTTATTGAAAAACTTTTACTGCTAGTATCATAGAAATCTGATCTTCATACTTTGAACTATCTTGTGACTACAGATACAATATCAATTCCTGAAAGAACAATACAGATATATCACAGGGGCTTTTATTGCAGATGCCAAATATGGCAAATATGGCAGGAATTGCCTTATATTATTCAACTATACTGTAGATGATTAAGGGATGAAAATGTTGCATGATCAACATTTTCAGTGTTGGTTTCTATGTGAAGATCAAAATGTATCCGTTGCTAAATATAACTATTAATTAAACTATATAATAAAAACATTTCATGAGTTTTTATTTTGTGTAACACTAGTATGTGTGTGCAAGTATGACACAGTACGTGCCTTGTTTTCACATATCCATGTCAGCATTAATAATAGCATGAAGAATAATATATCATCTGAACAGAAGGACTTGGGATTTGCTTTCTCATATGCGAGGCAGTTTCCAGGTTTCTCAGACATTTTGTTGGTGTCTTCCCATGGAAAATAAATCGATTAACAAGAAGAGCAGAGAAGTGGCTGAGGGGATCATTTCATCATCTACCTGTCCAACCTGTCTTGCTGTCATTTAGCCCTTTGATGAATGGCTTGAACACCACTTGCACTGACAAGATGGCGTTATAGATCCCTGTGATATTATTTACTGAACGACCCTAGATTTACAGTTGAAAAGTCTCAAAAGTGACATATAGTATCATAGCCAGTACTTTCCAATATTAGCTCGGGCAGTGTTAAAGTAATGAGAACGGCATCCATAAAATATTGTGTTCCTCTGCAAACAGTGCTGTTCATTTAATACAGACCCAGTTTCACTTTAACATGCAAGCCCCCCGAACTCGAGATGCCTGATGAAAGCTAAATTATTAAAATGGTAATGTTTAAGAGCTCTGGGTACTGCAGAAGTATAAGAAAATAGTCTCCTGGAGGGTTTGTGATTTTTTTCCAGAGAGTGTTAAGATCAAATATCAGCTTGGGCTGATAACATAAAAGGATCATAAACTTATTATAAGTTGACTGTATTCCAATATAATACATAATTTGCTACAAATGAGCTGGAAGTGCATTGCAGTGTGATCATAGTTGCATGCCCTTTAAAAAGAATGTAGTCATTGTGTATTCAAACAGTTGAAGGTGCTGTGTATATGTGCTGAGTATCACGTTTCATGCAGTCACTGAGCTGCATTTCAAAACTCCACACTGAGCTTTCAAAAACATCTTTCAGTCAAAGTAATTAACAGGTTTCCTCTTTTGTAATTTGAGACACACCATCTGAAATTTCAGTTTGTCAAACTGTAAATGAAGCAAGACTATAAGGAACTGATGACTGTAAAGCATGTCTGTTATTAGGTTTTACCCCAGAGAGTTGAGGGTAGCTGCTAAAAAGAAACATCAGCCATATTAGCATAGACTGGTTATGTCTTTTCCATGTGTTATTTCCATTTGTTCTTGATTAGATATACAGTTGCTTTAAAAAGTATTAAGACCTCTTCACTTTTTGAATATTATTATTGTGTTATGTTTCACTGGATAAAATGTACCATTTTTGCCCATCATTGTTAAGACATGTTTTAGGACTTTTTGCAAATTCATTTAATACAAAAACCCCTAAGCTCTCTCATTTATAAAAGTACTCAGTTTTGCAGTGGCCCTCCAAATTGTGGTCAGGTGCATCCTGTTTGCTTTATCTTCCTGGATATCCAGTCCACCTGGGGCAAAGTGAAGTGATTGGGCATAGTTTAAAAAGGGCACACCTGTGTGTATATAAGGCCCCAAAATTCACACTGCATGTCAGGACAAAAACCAAGTCATGAGGTCCATGGTGCTCTCTGTAGACCTCTGTGATGAACTTGTGGGAAGGCATAGATCAGGGCAAGGGTATAAAACAATTTCTAAAGCTTTGGATGTTCCCAGGGGCACAGTGGTGAAATGGAAGAAGTTTGGAACCACGCAGACTAATCGAGTTGGCTGTCTGACCAAACTGAGTAACCAGGCAAAAAGGGCCAACAATCACTCGAAAAGAGCCTCAGAAGTCCTCTGCAGAGATGGAAGAGGACGACCCTCTCAGCAGCACTCCATCAATCAAGCTTTTTTTGGTAGAGTGGCAAGATGGAAGCCACTTTGAGTAGTAGCAGCACCATGCTTTGAAGGGTGCTTCCCAGCAGCAGGGACAGGGAGACTGTTATGAACTGAGAGAAGGATAATTGCAGCCAAATACAGAGAAGTCCCTCAAGAAAACTTGCACACAGTGCACGTGACCTGAGACTGGAATGGCTTCAGGATATGTCTGTGGCCCAGGCAAAGCCTGGACTTAAACCCCAGAGATCATCTGCAGAGGGACCTGAAGATGGCAGCTCACAGACGCTTCCCTTCCAGTCTGAGGGAGCTTGAGAGGATCTGCCAGGAAGAGTAGGATAAACTGGCCAAATACAGGTGTGCAAAGCTTGTAGAGACTTAACCAGGAAGACTTGAAACTGTTACTGCTGCCACATCAATTACAGCGTCATTCACAGTACTACAAAGTACAGAATTATGGGCCTGAATACTTTTGTAAATGAGAGATTTAATTTTTGATTTTTAATACACCTAAAAGCTTTTGCATTCAATCAAATATTATCATTTAAAGTTCCACCTAGTTGTACCACACCTGTGAATAAATAAAAGGACCAATGTGAGCTATGCAGTAAAAATCTTGCTTCAGCACTCTGTCGAACAAAGTGCATTATTGAGAAAAGAAGGGTGGGAGGTCAAACTGGGAATTAAAAGAATTAAATTGGGATGCAGTTCACTGTATGCCACGTCAACATTTCCCAACAAGATAGATTTAACTGATTAAATTACACGAGACACTGAAAGAAGTAGTGTAATGGCATCAAACTTGTCCAACTGTAGATGTCTTGTAAGCCAAAGATCTTTTAATGTGTTTTTTTGTCTTTTCATGTGAAGTACCAATATTGGGGGGGGGGGGGCTAAGAAAGCAATTAATTATCTTGAAAAACAAATGTTAGGCCTACATTTACCTTTAACCTTTAACCTTTCAAGATAATTTCCTAATTTCCCTCCTAATTTCCTTTGCATTCATTTCAATTGAACACTGTATGAAAAAGCCAAGTGATAGAGAACATTATTCAAGACATTGGTATGGTGTTTATGAAGAAGCCGTGGGAAAGGTAGTGGCAGGTCCACCCAACACATCACCGTGAACTGAACTAATTGAAGATTATGGTGGGGAGTATGCCATGCCTCTGCCAGCAGATAATCCCTCATCAGCTGCCGTCTGGACTCAGAATGAGGAGTACATTTCATGGAGGGACTCCCCCCATGGAGCTGCAGAAACTGAGAGGCAGTCCTGTTTAATTACTAGCCTTGCTAACAGCACTCAGAGCTGGTGGAGTACAGAGACTGGGGCAGGACAGCAGACGGAGGTTCTGGGAGTCTTTTTGGGCGGGGGGGAGGGAATGCCTAACCCCCTAACTGTGGAAAACAGGAACAATGAGATTTTGTTTAGACTGAAGGCTCTGCAGCTTTGCCTCAGTTGCCATTGTCTCCGTGGCTTTTTCTTAAGCCCTTGCAGGTTACAAATCCAGACGCATATTGAGTCATTCATGCATCTGTCAATGACAGGGTGAAGCCCATGTAGGGACTCCTGCTGGGAATTTAATGAACATGTTTTCCTAAGGAGGCAGCTCTGAAAGTTAACAGACTAGCACAAGGGAGAATGTGAGAAAGTTAGCAACAGCCAAGAGTTTGAGGTCTGCTGCCAATTTTGGTTTACAGACTTGTTTGATTTCATGCAGCATTTTAAGGGAGATGGGGGGCCCTCGGTAAGGTTGGTGGTCTGGACACCAAAAAACTACTGAGATCAAACATTACCTTCATGTCATTCACTGCCAATGCACAAAGCTCAATTTACTGTTTAGTGTGAGCTTTTTGAACCAATCCAAAGCAAATGAAGGCCTCCACAAGACATTTGGAGTATAGAAAGTAGAAATGAGGTCCAAACACCGGTGAGAATGGTCTCTTTGTGCAAAGTGGCCTTATTAAGAGGTTGCAGGGTGAACGTGGAGAACTTCAGCAAAGCATTCTGTTTACAAATAAGCATGGCTTAGCGCGCAAAGAGCCTCCAGACAGTCTTAGGTCAAGGAGCATTCAAGCAAAACATCTCACCACAGTCAACGGCGACCTCATCGCTTTACCCCACGGCTGGAATTCACATGCTTATGGATGATGGTGAACTCCATTGTACTTGAGAGAAGGCAATGAGGCAAGTACGTCGTAATCCTTAATCTAAATATCAAGTGGTTTTGCATCTGCAAACATGCTGTGTCTGGACTCTTGATCAAGAAGCATAAGAGATTCATTGTGTGAGGAAAAGTATAGAAACAGGGTAAGGAAGTGTGCATTCAGGGTCCATCACACAATTATTGGAGTGACTTTAGATCAAAAATAAAAAAAGAGAAGAAAAACTCTGCTTTTTCACTTGTGTAGCGCTTGAGTGGATTGGGACTGAGACCAGCTGTCCTGGGGAGAAAAACAAATCTTCCATTATTTCAAGGTCAGTATTGATTTGTGCAAATGGCATTGATGTTGTGTGCAGGATATAAATATAAATGTGACATTTACAAATATTGCAATACATGATATATTATAAATAAATCCATACAATGAAGTAAATCATATTTATCACAGCAAGAAAACTATGTCAAAACTTGTCAAATCTGTTTTGAATGTTTTTAAATACAGTATTATAAATTGTACAAATGTGACACGCAATGTAGCACATTTTGATAAGTTATTTGTGCAAGTCCTCTGAAGGAGGACATGACATAACCAAAACAAAAGCATGTGCGTTCCTTGAGCACTCAAAAGGATCAGAACGTGGGCATGAGGTTTTCCTTGTGGAAACATAAAACCATCTCATGCCTCGTGCCGTAAACTGTGGCCTTTTCTCTCCTTAGACGCTCCCTCAGGAAATTCCCTTATGATGCGGCATGAAAGGCCTGCCTGACGTACGTTGACAATCATGCCCACTGATGAGACAAAGCTGAACACGGCTGAATCTGGTGAGACTGCCCTGATCCAGCGGTCAGCATGTGATTAATCAAAGTATTGAGGCCGAGCAGAAGTCTCTCCTGAACAGTTTAGCATCAAGTCGACAGAAGTGATTCGATTTAAGAAGCAGAATCACAGTTGTTTCTTTGTCCTTGGGTCTGTGTCTGGAGCTGCCAGACGGGTGGGTGTTGAGGGCAAAACTTTTGTGGTGTTTCCAGAGGCATTCTGTGTAGAGCCTGGGTCAGTGATCCACGCAGGCACACCAGCCAACTGCTCTTCTGGCTCCTTCAAGAGCCCCAATCATCTCATGAGATCAATAATCAAATGGATTTGAAGATCAATAAGGTTTATCTTATGATCTTCTATGTTGTTCAGTTTTTGCAAATCATAATGTATTGCACACACACACACACACACACACACACACACACACACACAAACACCCCTCTACAAATTCTCTGCAGGTGTGTAGCAATTACAGTGCCCAAAATATGAAAAATACCTGTCTGTCCTGTTCACAGATCTTTTATTTTACGTGGACATGACTGAAGCACAGAAGGTTCTCTTTAAGAATCATGCTTGCTCCCCTGTAGGTGTGCAACCAACAATTAACAAAAGAACCCAAACTGTTTTGGATGTTCTAACGACTATTAAGCTCGATACCACAGTTTTCAACTGTTGATTTGTGTGTCAAATATGTCAAATAAAAGAAGTAGACCATCTTTCTCAACCTGCTATTTCATATTGACATTCATAAGCACCACTGTTTATGATCTATTATACAGTATCAGAGGCAAACCTTCCAAAGCTGCAACAGCCCAGAGTGCATTGCAGCCACAAGACATGCTACATGTTGAGTGAGTGGTAGACACACCCCTCTGCTCATAACAATTTGGTATGCTGGCCATACTAATATGCCTTCACGTATTCTCCTGTGAGAGCAACAAGTTCATACTGCCTTTATCCAGGCACTGTAGAATATCCTAAGAGAAAAAAGCAACAAATCAGACAATAATCAAAACAATGAAATCAGTGTTAAGATTATCAGTGGAGACACATTCATTGGAGCAAAGGAAGACTATGCAAAACCACTTAAATATCACAGGGGAATTCAACACAGCCTAAAATCTGAAGCCTTTGTCCCAGCATGTTAAAACAGAGTTTACCAGATATCACTGAGTGGCGGTAAGTTCATTCTGGAAACGGGCAGAAATCGCTGACATTTTATGTCATTTCCTTTGGCACACGCTCACAGTGCCCAACTCTTGCCCCGAGCATGCTGCTCTGTGAACCCAGTCACCCTACCCAGTAATCCTCGCTCTCCTAACTGCTGTGATTTTGTCACATGAACTGCAGAGCCTGAAAGCTGTGCACGCACAGCCCAGAGAGGACACGTCACAAACGACAGTCACACTAATGCAAAGTTAATCTCATTACCCTTGTCTCTATGCAGTACGAGGTCAACAGGGTTGTGCTGCCTGTCCCGCCGCAGTGCACCGGGATCAAAATGATCGTGAATTTCAGCGAGGCTTCACAGAAACATGAGTCACCTCAGCACAAGAGGTGGTTTGTATTAATAGCGGCTATCAAAAGGCCTAAGTGGCCTGGCTGCAGAGCAAAACATGTTGCTGGGTAAAAGCTGTTTGTGTGCTCAGGATGAAAAGTCAGCGCAGCCTGTGTTTACTGGCTGTCAAGTCTGGTATTTCAGAGCATTTAATGCAACAGGTGCAACTTAAGATACATTGAGAGTTATTCTGAGTGATAGCTCGAGTCACCATTAACACATCCCTCAGGCAGCTCAGTCTGTCTGAAGAATTGCAGAGTGAGTAACTGGACTGCTTAGGTGCACTACACACAGAGGACACTTGGTCCTTGACTGCTGAGCCTACAAATGTGAACGTGTTTAGACCAAATATCTCCACTGAAACACTCACCATGCAGCTCACCTCGTTTGATGAAAATAAATACATGTGCTCTTTATGCAGTTAGGATGCAACTGGTTGCATCCTGCACACAAAACCTTTGTTTAGAGTGTTCAGTGATCTCAGAGTACCTATTAAAAAAAAAAAAAAAAAAGTTGCAATTGAGAACTATCATAATTTAAAGTGTAAACTAATGCTTGCAACAATTAATCTGTCCACAGTTTGTCCACAGTTAATGTTGATAAAGGTCCAATTTTGCATTGATCTCAGGTGAAGAGGCACCAACTTTTTACAGTCTGTTCCAACAACAATGACACTTTATCACTGGTGCAGGAGTGGATGAGGTGATTTTACATTACAACACCTTCCTTTGAACATTTTGGCATTTCTGATTTATTTAATTCTGTAAACAAATATTGGCTATTCTAATTTATTAGTAAGATAGCAGTGTGTGTATGTGTTCAAGTATAAATAGTATATCAAGATATACCATTTCTACTTTTGTATACATTTTCAGTATCTGGTAATGACAAGGATGAATATATGCATTAACCCTGAATGTTTAAATATATGAAGTTGAAGCCCAGCCCACAGAACAAATTCTGCTAGACTGCACCTACATATTGCACTGTAGCTCAGGTCCTTACTTTTCAAACTGAGCAGACACATGTATGCGGTATTGATCAGTGTTCTAGCATCACATATTAACCCTATTTCGGTTTGCAGCCAGAGTTCGACTGGCACTGTGTGGGTTGAAACTCTGGAGTCATTGTTCCAGAGCAGCTCATGCTCTGGAGCCACATGCGCACCAGGACACAAATTCCCCGCAGAAACAATTACTACAAACAAAAAAGGAGGCCAAGAGTAAATATTTTATTTCCCACAAACGTTACCAGTCAAAACCCTTGTTGGCTGTGTGATAATAACTTGCAGTCCAGCCTTTGTGCAAAGTGGCGGTGAGTCACACACACACACACACACACACACACACACACACACACACACACACACACACACACACACACACACACACACACACACACGCCATGCAGCCGTGCGGAGATATTGGGGACAGCCCGCGCAGCGGATGAAAACAGATGAAAAGCTTTCGCTGGGATGTGCATAATCCCGTTCTCACGACAGTCGTGTCAGACCACCTCGTAGATTATAACTCGGCCGAGGATCACTTTCGAGGCTGTTTGAGTTAAACGGAGAGCGCTGGTGACACGCACGGCTCTGAAAAGTCGCCTCTCCTCCCGACAATCTCCGGAGCGTCACACAGCAACACGCAGCAGCTGCAGCCCGACGCGGGAGGCGGGAGGCGGGGGGGGATACCTCAACAGACAGCGTATTTTCCTCGGTTTCCACTCAAGCCTGACACGCTGTGGACTCATAAGGAGGAGACTTTCAGCTGACAAGCACCGAGCACATGGTGCGTTGTTGTGGTGAGTCGACTGCAAATTTTCTTTGTCCTGTGACATGTATTTGACATGTGACTTCTTTTGAAAATCTCAGCAAAAACTTCACAAACAGACACGCAATATGGGAGTGGGGAAAACATTATGATATTCATTCAGAGTATTTCTAGCGTGTCTTATAGTGCACAATAGAGACTTGACATTGATTTTGTCTTAAGGGTACTTTTTCCAATGGTGTTAAAGCTGCTTAAATCCAGTAAAAGGCCTCTCTGTGGCACTGAAAAGAATATAGACTGTCATACTTTTATTATGATCAATATTTTGTGAGATTCTATAATTGTATACTAATATTCTATCTTAAATGTTACACTTGTGCTGTTCTTCTGGTTCCTCTGGGGTTTTTTTTTTTTTTTTTTTTTTTTTTTTTAATTTCCGGTATTTGTACACAGTGTTTGGTAGGTAGCATGTGACTGCAGCTTCATTGTCATGGGAAGGAAAAACAAAACAAAGTTTTTGTTGAACTATATCACCCTCAGTGGCATTGAAGTTCAAAGTAATTCAAGCAGCTGATGAGTGTAAACATGAACAAAACTACAGCACAGGGGCACTAAATTGATGCAGCACCACAGGTCCACATCTGTTTTCTTCTGTTTAAAATCTTGAAATGGACATGCAGTTAATTGAACAGAAAATTGTCAGTTGAATATTGTTTGTGCATCATAAAGTGGTGAGGCAAAAGGTGCAGCTTTAAAAGTTTAAACGTCTATTCAGAATTATACATAAAGATATGCTGCTCAGTATGAATGAGGCCATTATGTCAGACTGACCTATTGAGGGGGAACACCTGATAAGAAAGAATTGAATACATAAAACGTTATGGTATTAGTCACTGAAATTCTGTACACCGTACACATTTAAGTTACTTTATGTGTGTCAAGATAGTATTTTTGTACCATGAGATGCAGTATCATGTATGGATCCATTGGTACAATAAAATTTGAAGTACATTATGTATTATTTACAAGTAGTCCTGTTTTATAGAAATTTGGTCCTGAGTTATGGAGTGAAAAAACCAAACTGAAACTAATTCATTTTATATTTTCTGCAGCCTGAATTTCTCTGCATCATTTTGTGTTGCTTGAGTGACCCCTGTATGAGGCCCAAAAAATGATCCACCAGCAGCAAAGTCAATCTAAATGATGGACCTGCCACTGAAGCCTGTACATAACCAGACTCCATGGCTTTTACTGTCACTGTCTGTGGAATTCCACCCGATCTGATTGCTGTCATACCATTGAATAGGCGTAATTCGTGTACCGTCATCCCACAGACATGGGCCAGTAGGCCCCTACTCTACCTACTAGTAGGTTTAGAAGGCTGTGATCACCTATTCATATGCTTGACCCAATGTTATCAATACCCAGTAGGCACAGTAGGCTTGCTATGGAATTATACGTCACTGGAAAAGCTTCATTTATAATAACATTATATTACTTATTATCGCTTTTACCCTAACCCTAACCCTAACCCGAACCCTAACCTGAACCCTTAACCTACTAGTAGGTAGAGTAGGGGCCTACTGGCCCATGTCTGTGGGATGACGGTACACGAATTACGCCTATTCAATGGTATGACAGCAATCAGATCGGCTGGGAATTCAGAAACAACTGGAAATTTGTCATTTCAACATGGCAAGTCTGTTGAGACCTATTTTCAGACTGTCCTTAGTAAAACTACACAGTAGATAAAAAACAAAACAAAACAATGAAGCTCATTTATAAAGCTGAAATACATTGGTCATACCCTCATAAAACACTAATGCTCATATTTTTGTTGCCTAAATCCAGTATTTTCTGTTTTCTTCAACAATGTTAGAGGTTGTATGATAAGGACATGGCCTGTTTATTCTCAGTTCCTTCCTCCTTGCCATCACCCAAACACATTTGTGCCTCTGTCCAGATGTGCGTTTGCACATCTCTTGTCACTGCTGTAGTCTCTTTTCCAGTTCTTTGTTGCTTGTAGAGCTCATCACATAATAACCGAGTGGAGCGCAGAGCTGACTGGATGCACATTGGGCGAATCATTAATTATATTACAGCAGCTATTAGAGATTTCTGAGCATAATCTGATAAATAAGCAATGTCTCATGACTGAGAGTGAAAAGATAATGATTTACTCTGACAGTAATATAACTAACAATGCCACAACTTTCATGCAATTAATTGTGGTGAACACATATTTCTTGTTCTTGGATATGCTTCCTTGATCTCTTCATTTTTCCACTGATCACTCTTGTCATATAATATTATATCTACCGCATATTAATGATGCATCACAAATATTTACTGTCAGTAGTGGCAGCATAGTGGAGTGCATAAAAGCTCCCAACAAAACCATACAGATGGCTTTAATCTTTTGTGTAACCTATGCTTCATGTTTGCTAAGCAAGATCCAGTTTTATTGTGGGAGTAAATGAGCAGATATTTACAAAGTGAGCTGCACTCCTGCAACACAAGCTGTAGATATCGTATGAAATGCATGAGCAGGCTGCATTTTCATGCACAATATTTAGTTGATGTTGTTATTGATTATGCCGAATAATGATTGACAGCGTTTGAAGGTGTTTCTTTTTGAGAGATGAACAAATGATGACGAATATGATTGAACATATCATGCTTGCTGTGCTGCAGCAGGCTGTTTGACTGTGGTCCTGCAGCGGGAAGAAGGAACAGGTGAACACTGTCAAGCGGCTGAGCCAGACAAGCCAATAAACCAGCCTCAGGACACTGCTGACTGATGCAAAACTTGCCTTTAGTCCTACCTCGTTCCTCAACTGTACTGCTGCTTCACTGAAAACTGAGTACATGTTAAAACATATACTGTCCCAAAGTTATGGTGCAAGCTTGAGCATACAGTACAGTATGAACAAAATGGCATTTAACCAGCTCGGCTGTTCTTATATGGATTTTTCTTTCTCGAGAACTGATGTGTGCAGTTTCCCCCTGTGACTTTGAAAGTGTCTCCTTAAAGTAGTACATGTTTGTATCTGTTTCTGTGTTTGGGGCTTTTATGTGCATGACCTAATTCCACAGCGAGCAAGGAATCTGCAGTGATGGCTGCATGGTCGTGTGCATGTGTGCGCACGCGCACTTGTGTTTGTGTGTGTGATTGAGTGCGCACACGTCCTCCTCCCTCCCCCATTGCTTCCTTGTAAAGCCGACAGAGAGCACACTAAGTTCATCTAAGGACAGGGAAATGCTTTTCTTTCCAGTGTGAATCATTTTGGAAAAATGAGCCTCTGGACTGAATTGCCCCAGCAATTTGGCATGTTTCTCCATTCTGCTTCATTGTCTATTTTGGCTGAACTTGCAGTTCTTCATTTCACTGCCAAGAAAACTTCAGGTCCTATACAACAGGCAAAGCCAGTTTCTGAGTCAACTGCGGCCTGTAAGCAAATAAAATAAATCTCCGCAGAATACTGCCATAGCTTCCTGTTTAGCTGTGAATTCCAAAGAGAAAAGATCGAGCCATGTCTGCACTGTAAATGTAGTGTTCCCCACTCCTAGAAACAGAGAATACCCCTATGTTGGCTTTACACCTTCAGATTAAAATTGTACAGGTGAAATGAGACTATCCCACTTTTTATAGATGTTTTTGATGTATTTTGATTAAGGCACTTGCCATTTTAAAAGAAGGTTTCTGCTCTTGCACTCACAAAACTCTGCAGTGCAGTGAAAAGAAAGTGTGAGTGGGAGAGGTTTTGGGATGTAGACAAGGAGGAAGGGAGGGCGATGAAGGGGAGGGGGAGTTTTTAATTTTGCAGTCAGCCAGCCCCCTTATAATTCTGCTGGTTCCCCCATCAGAGGGAGCAGAGCGGGGGAAAGGGAGTGGCCTGTGTTGAGGTTTGCATGAGCCAGTGGTGGGCTGTGGTCGCCGGCAGCTGGGCTCTCACTACCTATGTCCCTCCAGTTCCAGCCTGAATTATGAGGGCTCGGGAATGGCAGCCAGCCTAATTACAATGACTGATTGCCCGTCCGTTGGCATTTCTCAGACCGTGATTGTCGTGTGTGCGGGATATGAGGGCGAAGGAGGAGGGCCATTTCTCATTGGCCTTCCCCTTTCTTTCTTTGCATGAGAACAGCCAGAGATTGAGATCTGATTGGTTGGAGAGAAAAATAGATGTTTCATGATTTGGCAAGGCAGAATTGGTGGAAAGCCAGAGACAGGTGATGTTGCACTGATGGTGCATTGTAGCCAATTCGGTCAGTTCAATTCAGTTCTACCATAAAAGGCATATTAAATCTATTAACATGTTTTTAATGCTGATAACATTCGCTGATACTTAAATGTGTCACATCTTCAACCTGTTGACTTCTTACTCTGTGTCCTCAAGCGTTTTCCTCATCTATCCTACTGGCATTGTAAAAATGAAAATAAAGAAGGAAAAAAGAGAGGTCTTGAATTGGCCGTTTGTATGTCAGCAGAGCACTCAGTGGTGTGACGTGTGTGTTAAGTGGGAGCTGGTTTGAGTTGGTCTGCCCTGCTTTGTCCACTGCTTCGGCTTTTGTTCCTCCCGTAATGAATTGTGGAAGCCTTGGCTTCAGCTGGAGTGTCTCATAGCAACTGAAAAGAGAGAAGGAGAGCTGGTAAATGGAGAAAGGGCCAGGGGAGATCATGTGTTTCTTTCAAAAGGGCATGACAGACCAGGCAATCGTTTTGGGCATCTCGCAAAGAGGAAAAGGCAAAGTGGACGATTCGTCTCGCAGCCGTTACATCATCATTTATTACCTTTATTTCACATCAGTGTGTAGGGGCCTGAGGTAGCAGTGTGTGTTCTTTGATTTTTTAGTCAGTCTGATCTGATGAGAGACCAGTTTTGAGTTCTACCCTTCTAAGTGTTTCATATGGATGATGAACATACTACTGTTTTTTCATTTTCCAACTCAAAAAGTGCTACACCCTTTTCATCATTCACCTGTCGCTGCCACTCGTATTCCATGCCTGCTGATGGTTAAGCATCTTGAATTTCTAGTGGCACTGTTGATTAACTGAAACCCAGTACCATTCTGTGCCACTTCTCAAGTCAACTGGCAACTTTTGCCTGAACCTGTGTGTGTGTGTAAGCATGTGTGAGTTTGTCTTGAGTGCACGTGTGTTCACAGTAGCGTGAACCCACGTGAGCATTTGAGCAGATGTGTGTGCGTGTTCACACCAGGCTAGTTTTTTATTAACCGGCGGCCAGTGCCGAAGCCCGGCCATGTTTGCCCTGTGACCCAGACACTACCTGTCTGCTGCCATGGTTACAGGGGCAGAACAGGTTTAGTGGCCTGACTCCAGGGATTACTTTCCCTGGTCTTAACAGTCAGGCCTGTGCCCCAGTGGCTGTAAAATGGACCAAACTGCACCCTAACAGTTAAGGGAGCGCCACAGTTTGCCCTGGTGGCCTTTAAAGCTGTCCTAAGTGCTGTGTAAGGGATTAGACCTGTACAACGTAATTGCTCTGGTGTCAGTGACTGTCCCTTTGTGATCTGGTTCACTTGTAGTGATAAGCTCTCATAAATGAAGGAGCTCCCGGTGCACACTGGATTCAGGTCTGTGCTTGAGCTAAAACATATGTTGAATCCATTTTCTTTGTCTCTGACAGCCAAAGATTTTGTCGCCAACACAATTATAAATTTTCCACCCATCCTGACAATATTTTTTCTTTCTGTTTACCCAACAGATCAGTGGAGGGTGAGAAAACAGAGGCCCTGAAACAATCACTGTGAGTTGAGATATTCTATTCGACTGCATTACTGTATATTTTACAGATGCTGATTTCATTCTGGTCACCACTTATATATGTTGTGCATTACACATCTGCTGTGTAACATGACTCTTAACATTGCACAGTTGAGAGGTGATACTGTGCAAACGTGTGAGAGGGATGTTTTAGCTTTTAAGGCCTCTCTGCTGCACAGAGGCACGGTTCTCACTCTTTCTCCCTTTACACTTCATTCCAAGAATGTGCAGAACAGACTGTAACTACTTGAAACGATTAAAGTAAAGTGCACAGGTCATTCTGTGCGTGTTCTTTCTGTGTCAGTGACCTTGGAAACAATTGAACATGGCACCAGGACTTGATTTGCTGCCCACCCCAAGAAGCCAGTCTTGTCTGGCTGACCAGATTGGTGTTGACATTTTTATTGCCATTCACTGACTGTTCATTGTTATTTATGTTGCCTTTGATTTAGTGATCGAACGCTCAGGTCAACCTCCCCACATGGCTGCAATGCTAAAGGCTATAGAGCTGGCTGGTGCGCTGAGGGTCAGTATGCTCTGGCCCAGATTTTTGGTGACTTAGCAGAATCACAAAGACCTCACTTTTTCTCTCCAGTGACTTGCAGTCTTACAGGTGTCCACCAGATGCTGCAGGCTGCCTGCGCTGTCCCTTGCATGTCATTCAGTGGAAGATGTAATATCCACTTTGGAGCAAAGGGTTGGAACTGTTTCCATGGTGTTAGGATTAAATGTAATTTAGCTGTGCATCATAGAAAATAGGTCCCATTTCAGGCTATTAAGTAGCTTTGATGATGCATCCTTTGCAGAAAGTGGACTGAGGGCAGTGTGATTGAAGACGTGATTTTAATTCCAGTCGTTTAGTTCAAGTATTTGGAGAGATGATGAAAGAAGGAGTTTCATATAAAACATTATAATATGTCAGTTTTAACCACTGTTTGGGGGTTTGCTGTTTTTTTTTAACCACAGCTTTCAAATTACAGTCATGCATCAAAAGTTGTAAGGGATTCATGAAAGAATGTTCAAAATGAAACGCAGTGCAAAATTAAGAGCTGTAAATACAGCATTCATCTGAAAACTTCAGTCTTCTGACAGTATTTTATGTGTCTCGTGTAAACCTGCACTGGTTAAGAGGGAAGGAGGGCCTGGATCTCATGCCAAGCAGAGCAGCTTCACAGTTAACTTTGTGAACAAAGTCAGCCCCGCCGCAAGGCATGCTGGGAAGCTGCTGCTGGCGAAACTGCCTGCCAACGTCCGGACTAGCGGCTCTGAAAATCTTGCAAGGGCTGAAAATGAAGTTTGGAAGTAGGAATAAGAGTGGCAACAAAGCAGAGAGCTCTCACAGCTGTAGGCTCAGCCTTCTCTTAAAGAGAGAGCACCAAAACATTCCTCAGTCATGGACGGGGCTGGGGTACGGGGGGGGTGCTGTAGTAAAGTGTACTTCAGATGTACTGTTGATCGACAAATCAGAGCTTGGGTCAGTTTGGTTTTGGAATTACTTTTGAGTTACGATTGGATGTTGCATTTAAAAAGCTTATTTCGACTGATATGATTTAATGTATCGCTTATGCAGTTACATTGGAATTCATAGTGCGTGTATGTTTGTTTGTTAAGCTGTATTTATCAACGAACACTTTATACCAGTTTACTATATTAACTCACATGGGTTTTGGAAGTTTTAGCTTCAGATAATTAGAGTTTGAGGTGTACTAATGACTTGGACTTTTCCAAGGCTACGTGATTAAACTATTATTATTAGTGTCTTCTATCATAGCTTAACCTTATCTTACCTTAATGCAAAAAACAATATGTTGTTCTGTTGTGTGTTATAACTAAAAAGCCTTGTGGCATTAGAATTTCCTGTTTCAGAAAAAGGCTTTATTGTCTTGCTCAAGGGCATTTGAAATTCCCTGTTGCTGGAGTCAAAGCTTCTACCTTTTAGCTGACTCTAATTGCAAGAATACACACTACATCAACAGTTTTCAATTTTTAGGGGGAGTTGTGAGGCTTGCTTACGGCTAGACTCGCATTAGTTTTGATATGAAAATAATTTGTGTTGTTAATTTCTAATTAGAATTTCCTTTTTGAAAGTCAGTGTCAATATTGAGCACAGGCCTGCGGGACATTGCAGTGCGAGCGTGGCATTGTCGGTCAGAACGGACTGTAGCGGTGGTGGTCAGCTTTGCGCTGTGGAAGCAGCCGAAGCTCAGCGCAGTGGCAGGCAGCCTGGAGGGTCCTGAGCCTTCACTTCACAGCTCCCTGTTTGGCTCTCACACACATTGTGCTATTCAGAGACCAGACCGTATATTCACCCTGCTCCAGGCACCCCACCATTGTGAGAGTGAGCTCATTTGAAAAGCCTTCAGGATTTTTTTTTTTTTTGGTGCAAGCAAGTCAGCGCTATTTGCATTTGTTCCAGTCTCGAAGATTTTACAGGTCAATTGAGACAGGCGGATATCGAAGCATGCCAAAGAGAGCTTTCCTCTTCATCCTCATCTTCATCATCCCCTTGTCCTTGCTTGTTTCACCGAGTCTCAGACTCTATTTTCCTAGTTAAGTAGGACTATTGCTCTGTTTTCTTTAAGAAATGAACTGATTTGCCACAAAAGGGTGCAGTTTTAGAAAATTAGTCCTTTGAATTTAAGCCCTATTGTCATACTTTCTCAGACAAGCATGCAGCCATATCTCTCTTTTTCTCCCTGTCTGTTGATTAGGGGCAGAAATACCTTTGTTGGCATCTAGGGTAGCAACAGGGGATCAGATAGAGGAGGCAGGGGTAAGTGCCAGCCTTTCATTCCTGGCCTCCTGGCAGGCACACTGCAGTCAGGCCGGGCATGGGTGAGGCCAGAGCCAGCAAACCAAGACAGTATTCAGACAAAAACACCTAATCACTTTAATTAGCCCAAGCCTACCATGTTGAGCTTGCTATCAGGTTTGTTTGTTGCCTGTGTGTGTGTGTGTGTGAGAGAGAGAGAGACAGAGAGGGAGTACATTATAATTATAGATGTTCAGATGCCATAATATGCACAAGTGCAAATATACAAGTTTGGGTCTGAGTAAAGTCTCAGCTCTTTCTAGTGGTTCATAATGTTATTTCCAATTAGGTAGCCTTATTCATGAGTGTATAAACCATGTAAAAATGAAAATTACGTCTTAGACCGAATGAAAATAAATTCAGACATTTATTATTGAAAATTTGACTGGTCTAACCCTGCAGACAAATATGGGACCTTAATACAAAGTATTTCAGTAAAACAAAAAACAAAAATCAAGTTTTGACCAATATATGGGGCAGAAAGGTCTTTTAAACAAACTCATATCAGAATTTAGCTTATATTGTTATGACTAATGTCTTGTAACACAACATTATCAAAAATAGCAACAATATAGTGTAGTTCAGTATATGGTCATAGAAATAGTAGCTTTTTAATTTGTTTTCATGATAGTTGAGGTTTCCCTATGGTGCATGTGTTTGACTAAAAGTCACAGTCTTTCAGTCTTTCTGTCACCAAAGTTGTCACATGACCTGCAGTTCTGATTTTCTCCACTGTGCTAAAATAACTGCAATGCACAATTTTATCTGAGGAAGCATAATATGCATATCTTTAGAAAACCTTATTAGATGAACCATTTTATGGCTTTCTTTCTCTCTCTTTATTTTGTACAAATACTTGTTGATGTGTACACAGACGCATTGCAGATTTATTGTTTCAACACATATTTACACTAGGTTAAAATGGCTGTAGTGGCTGATTAAGGTTTATTTAAAGAAAACTGGTGGAAATACTGAGTCTGAAAAAAACTAGCTGCCAATTTGGATGGTAATCCCAAAAACTTAATTTCAAGGCGCGAGCACACGCTGACATTGAGTGAAAAATTACAGTAGTCAGTACGTCATGTGCTCTCTCCTCTTTTTGTGTTCCCTGACCTGGCATTGTGATACACAAAACACAAAGTGATTTACGATTTTTGAAACAAGAACAAGATGGAGACTTCTGGCAATCATTTTAGTTTTCCAGTCATCTATCAGCGGTGATCTCAGCGGTTTAACCTTGAACACCACATTTATCATTTCGATGACCGCCAGCGTTAGAAACCACAAACTTGTGAGTTTTATTTGAGGACAGTAAAATTCTATCATCGTGGGGGAAAAGATGTTCCTGCCCCATCTCTTGCTAACGTGCTTGCTGTAGTGAGCTCGCTTGCTAGCTAACGTTAATTTGTTAGCTAACAAGCACGTAATGAATGCAAGACAAGATGTCTCTGTAAGCTCTTCACTTCTGTCTTCCACTTTCCTACATTTGAATGTTAACATCTGTGCAAGCTCAGTGCAAGTGCTTCAGCAGCTTCAGCCTTATGTGAAGGGGTTAACGTGACCGTCAGTGTGTGTGTGTGTGTGTGTTGTCCATCTGTCCATTGGTGAAAATGGCCATATGACTTGGTGCTCTGGCAGGACAGGAATCTGTCTGAGAGTCACGATGTCCTGGTCAGTGGGAGGATGTGACGTCTTCTCGGCAGACGGGATGTCAGTGGGAGTCATCTCATCTCTCAGGGGAAAGAGGTGGCACCAGGATAGAGTCGGCACTTTCAACACTGAGCTGACTCCCTTATTCAGAGATTCATGCATTACAAGCATGACAGAGACAGAGGTCAAAGCTACAGCATCAAGATAAGAGTGAAGCAGACTTGACATTAAAATGTCTTTTTTTTTTGTTGCCTTGACCATTCACATGATCATTGTGATGCATGTGCCCCATTGTTTAACCTGTTAGGAGCTTCAGTTGGTTGGTATTTAAAAAAGGAGGTTAATCTTTTCCAACCCAATAATCCTTAGTTAACATCAGGTAAGTTTGACATGCTTTCCTGGACTTTAACTTTCTGCCACTATTTGTGGCAATCCAAGCTCTCCCAAGGTTGTTAAACCACACAACAGAGATTATTTGTTTAATTCATTCATTCATATTTGACTCTGATGGACTTGTTAGACAGTAGATGGGGCTCTATTTGTGATCCCACCATGGGGTCATCCTCTTAGCAAACCTTGTGGCCCCATCCTCCCTAATGTATGAACCTGGCAGGACCAGGATGGCTTGGTTCTCCTTTTCCGTGCCCCCTCCCCCCACCAGACACAGTGATGGCACTCAGTGCCAGAGACACCCCTCCCACCCCTCCCTTCCCTTCACCAACACTCTTCTCTCCTCTCCTCCCTCCCTTCCCTCTCTGCCGCAGGCAGAGCCAGGCATGGGATCTCCATCTGTGCACAAAGGAGCCTCCTCTATCTGCATACGCTGCACATAAAAGGGCCTTTTGTCATGAGCTCTGCACACATGACCGTCCGCCTTTCACCCCACTGGAAAAAAAGATCACTCTCTCCAGCAATCCAACCCCACCCCCAACACCAGACTCAAGCCCCGTCCCCAGACCCCCACCCAGCCAGATTTTCGTCTGCGGAGAGAGAGAGAGAGAGAGAGCAAGAGAGTGAGACAGATCCACTCTGAACTTTGACAAACAGAGACAAACATCAGATGGGGCTGCTTCCATCACCGCAACCTCCTTTTTTCTCTTTTTCATTTCCCCTTTTTTCATGTCTGCCTTCTCTTTTTTCTCTCTCCTGGTGTCCTTGTGTACACCCACTGTGAGGCGTCAATGCGTTATAGCATCTGCCTCACTGAAATATGAATGTGCTCTCGTTTTTGCTGTCTCTCTTCCTTTCTGCAGTCTCTGACATTTAAGGGGCATTAGTGGTTGGTTTTGTGCCAGGTTACCCACCCCTCCCACTCCCCATTACACAGGCACAGACTCAGTTGACAGCAGTCCAAGAGCTGATGCTTTTCTCTCCTTGACAATTCACTGCCTTCTGCCTTTGAACCCCTCGGCCCTAGTAGGCTTCAGCAGACCCAGAGGTATTTGTAATGTGTAGAGATAACAACAACACAAAAAGTCTGTACATGTAAGACCCATATCAAGATGACACAAGGTAAAATTCTCCACTGAGACAAATGGGCTGCATGCCATTTTGGCTACTAGAGATGAGAGATATTGGGGATGAGGGATATTGAGTCAGGTTGGGGACAGAGCAAAGACACAGAGGCAGGCTAATACACACTGTCAAGTGCATGAGTGCTGCCACAAAAAACGCTTTCCTCAGCATTTCCTTTGAAACACACACGGCACTGATGCCTTGCTCCCAGCCAAACGAGTGTGGATTTTGGAAAGCCCTCTAGCTCATCTTGCTGTCGCTGCACACAGGCCTGTGGCAGAACGGAAGGATAAGACTGACTTCTCCCTCCACCGTCATGTCCTCTGCGTGACCCTTAGCCTCTCTAAGCTGGTGTGAGAGTTCCGAGGCTGTCACATCACAGTTTCCTGTGTGCTGTCTGCACCTTGAGCCTGATGATGATGATGGGCGGACCAGACAGTGTTACACAGTATATAGTCAGGACAGCTCAGCAGAATTGTCTGTGTGTCTGCATGTAATTTACACACAGGAACCCTCTGGAAGGTGTAAACTGTAATGTACTGTCTTTTAATCATGAGGAACAGGACTGTTTGTTCCTACAAAGGTATTCTAACATGAGAAATAATGATTACGATGTTAAAAATGAACATCATAAGAATGATAAATTTATTTTCATGACAAGCAGTTCAGTCAACTTTGTATTTAACAATTTCAGACAAAAAGTTATTGCTTAAAATGTTGAAATAATTTAAATAGCATATTTGATTGCTGTACACTGTAGCCAAGTGTATCTTGCATACCCTGCAGGAGCAAAGAGCTGTGGAGGAAAACCTTTCTGTCAAACTCACCAGCCAACCTGTTGTAAACTCACATGACTACAGTACAGGACACCTGTGTGAGTGTTAATGTCTCCCAGCTCTTCAGTGCTCTACTTGCTCATGTAATGGGCACAAACATAATGCAAAATAATAGAGTAGGTCACTTAGCTGTATGAAAAAATTTGTTCGTTCAAAGAAAGTGGCCAGTTGTTATCTCAAAATGCTGGAAACAGCATCAATGCACTCTACCATAAATGATCAAATTTACATTAATGCATCTTTTACATTATGCCCTAAGATGACCATTACTTTCATTACCTACATAATCTGAAATATGGACAATGACACAAAGTAAAATACAGAGAAGAACTAATGAATATTATGTTTTTAAAATGTGCAACGTACATTTTTAGACCTGTAGAGTGTTGGCAGCAGAACTGTTTTATTTGAAATTTGAAGCATACCTTAAACACATTATTTTGCTGCTCTTAGAAATAATATTTGACTGGAATTGAAAAATATCCACTAAATTTGCAGAAATAGCCCATGGAGTAATAAAACCTGTGTTTACGCAGCTGTCCTGTGAAGCGCTGCTTTTCTCCCGCATAGATAAATATCCTTCTGCTAGTAACATTATGCACATCAATTACAGTCTGTCAGCCCAAGCGGAATTTACTTGATCAGTGTTTTTATCCATGTCACTTTCAAATCGATATCAGCACTGGTCCCCCATTTTTTAAAGGATGATGCAGATTTTTTTTTCTCGCAGAAAGTTAGAGAAGCAATTATGAAGCTCATTAAATGGCATTGCTGAAATGGGAACTGGATGAGCATCTGCGATATCTCCCGCCTCACTTGTTGTCTTAGATCAAAGCTATTTTGTGACTGAGTTCACTTTGCTGTGGCCATCAGAAGAGAGAAAGTGCTGTGAAGTGTTTCAGGGGCTGGAGGCTCAGTTATTCTGTGTTGGAGAAGGCACCAGAAGGAGAGCATGTTTATGAAATGGATAAAATGTATTAGGTGCGTGTTTTGCTGTTCTCGGTGGAACAGGGAAGCTCGAGAAAGTGTGCAAGATAACAACACCAGCACGCATAAAGTGTTTGTCGAGGCAGTGAACCGCTGAGTGCGTACGGCTCGACTGTTGGACTCCGTGCAGCAGCCCTGCGGCACAGACACAGGCGCTTCGACGTGGCCCCTAAAATGCCAGGCCTTTGCAGTGCTGGCTTAAAGCTGAGGAAGAATAAAACAAAACGGCCATGGCTGCTTAAAGTAGGTGTAAGCAGCCCTCAGGGAAAAAGGGCAGCGGGAGAGTTCAGGTATGTACTACCCTGGCGCAGACTGTCAAGTGGACAGACAAGGAGAATTTACTTTTTTATTATAATGCATCAGTGACTTTTGAGAATTTTCTGCCAGCACCTCAGCTAACTTAGGTAAGTTTATTCACAGTACAGTTTAATTAGCACCGCATATTATCCATTAAACAATACTTCAAATTCCATATAAATGGCTCTTTTAATTACTGTGATAACTTGGGCATTACAATAAATATTTCTGTTAAAAGAAGATCTTTGGTTATTATAGGAAAATTTTATAATTTTGAAAATTACATTATCCTGCATCGTAATTCATCTTCATTCATACATTACTAACACTTGTGCTATAATACCAAATATAAAAACTGAAAAATCAGGTCCATGTTGTATCAGTGTTTGATTCTGGTAATACCACAGGCAGGTCTAAAAAGCTTGGGAGAGCATTTACATACATGATAATATTTAATTTTAAGAATCTTTGCTATCAGTATTTTCGTCAAGTCGTGACAACCCTCCAGTTTAATCTTTTTCTCATACTGTGTGACCGTTACATGTTTGACTAGCAAAATGAAGGGATCATAGAGCTTAATCTGTGTCTCAAATGTGAAAAAATACATTCATTTACTTATAATACGTCACAAACAACATTTGAATTTCATTTCTGATGCTGTACCTTGACATAAATTGCTTGCTTTAGCTGCCCTAGTTCGTTGCTGCCATGCAAAAGCTGCCCTGATCCAGGACAATATGTTTGGCTGTTGAGGGGCTGCCAGAAGTAGTTGTTAGTTACAGTTAGGGCGCGTCCCTCTTTGGATAGGTTGTCCACTCTGAGGTCTGATATCGAATCGGTCCATAATTTCCAGCTTGTTCCCAGGAGAAGCTCTACTTTGCTCTTTTTCTCTCTCTGTCTCTTTTCCTCTTCTTCTTTGACAGTCCTGTGAGAAACAGCAAAGGTGAGTTCATTTCTGCCATGAAAAAAACTTTTGATGCTTATTTTCCTGCTTATTTGATTCTTTTAGACTTGTTAGACTTGAAATTGTAGTTTCTCAAAAATATATGACTTTAAATGATTTGAAACACAGCTCAGCATGATTCCATGTGATTTTTACATTTTTTGATTAGTTAAATATGAAACAACAGGATCAAAATCCAACTGTTTGGCGTTTGGCACATTAAAATCAATGCTCTGTTTTGCGTTTTGATATTTGAGAAATATCGCCGGGCACATTGTAAAACATTTCAGGCCAAGTCAGTCAAACTAACTATCATTTAAAGTAAACTGAACAGATGCAGTAATTCATTCATGCATTTACAAGCAGTGGAGTAAATTTGAAATATGCCCCCAAAATTATCCAGTGTTATCAGATATATATTCCTTAAGGGGAAAAAAAGTATTGCCCTGAATTGTTAGATTTATAACCATTGTAACAAACTGTATTAATTTATTCCAATCCAGGATGCTCATGGTTGCAAACATGTAATTTGGTCAGTAGTGTATCTTTCAAAATTTAAAAAAATGTCTGCAGTTTTCTGTGGCTGAAATCTGTTCTCTAGTATTTATATAACAGCAAATTTAGGAAAGTCAGTAAGAACACACATATGAAGCAAAGTTTCAACAATTGTTATTAAATTCCAATATGTACTATATGTCTGCCTAGGGAACACACAAAAAAGAAGTTTTATCAAACTAAAATGTTCTTTATGTGCTGTGTGTTAATTAGGAATCATAACATGGGTTTGATGCTTTAAATCCATGCACAAATTCTAAAGTTTTGCCAAAACAAAATCATTACACTTGAAATGTTTGTTTTTCAATAATAAATTGCCTGTTACACCTTACAATAAAGCCTACATAAAGAAAAAAATTACCAATGTATTTTACATAAATTAATTAAACTAAAATATTACACATTTTTGCATCCAGTTTTTTTCCATTGTATGCTCCTAAAAACAATATTATTTGAAATTGGCTTTTAAACCTTTTTAAAAAAAATTATATATGAGACAGTGCTATCTCAGTCATAACCTGATCAGCTTTTACAACAATGAATAACATTAGTTCATTCTATAAAATTTATATATATTTTATAGAATGAACTAATGCTATTCACATTGTAACTTTGTTTTCAAATCTTCCAAATGCATTAAACTTTTAAATGGTACATTTTCAAATAAGTGCTCTATTGAAATATCTACAGTTTTTACATGTGAAGACAAATTGTGACTTGTGTAAATTTTGCATTCATTGCAGAAACATGAACTTGACCTTTTAGGAAAACACTCCAGGCAAAATTCACTGGTATTCCTGCTATTCCCTTCTTTCCTTTAAATTAATATATTTTTAGTTCAGGGGAGATGCCAACAAATGATCTGAGCAGTAATTTCAAAGTTGGTGAGTGTGAGTTATGCTTCATCACGAGGTGTTATTGGCTTGCTGTTTTAGGACTTGTAAGATGAAGTCAGTTCATCACACTGTGACTGTTACTTATTTCTCAGCTGTTGCAAAAATAATGTTTGAATAAACATGGCAGGAAGAGTTTGTGAAGAAATTGCACCCTTCTTGCCTTTCATCATATGATCATCTGGGACATCATCATCATATGATATATCTGGAACATCAATACTGCGCATGTCTCATGTCCACCATTTTGTGATCAGAACTTTATTGCACAGGCCCCCATTTTATGAACTTCGATGGAGCACGTGCTTTTGAGTCGGAGGCCTTGAAAACAGCCTTTTTGAATCGATTGTTTTCAATTCATAAATTATAGTTATTAGAAATATTCCTGTGATTATTTTACGATTGACAGATGATGCACAGATTTCTAATACAAATCAAACAAGCTTCTTTTTTAAAAAGGGTTGACAGAGACGAGTGCCATTGCAAATACTGTGCAGTGACAGAATTGTATCGTGTATTCATTTTTAACCAAACACAACTTTTTTTTTTCAAGCTGTGCTGCACCTTGCCTTGATACTGTTCATTCTTTGTCTGTGTGTGTGTGTGCGTCAGACAGGGAGCTGAAAGTGGTGGTCACAGTCTGCTGCATGAGGTGACTGCTGGGGTCAAAGGTCAGGTTGTGTTAATAAGACGTGATGTGCTGCCCTGAGACCTCAGTCCCATGAGGGATAACCTCTTAATCGGCATTAGTTAATGTGTTAGTAATCTTTACCTTCTTAAAGCAAACAGCAATGGAAATTTCAATGGGCCCGCTTGGCCTCCCGTGTAACGCTTTTGACCCCGGGGTCATGGCCTTTGTTCCCTGCTCGATGGGGAGTGCCCTCAGAGGTCTCGGCTGTAATAGAGAAGTTGTTTAGACACGTGCGGGGCTTAAGCAAGACCACCTCATAGACTCGGCTCCTGCTCCTGAAGAGTATAAAGTGGTGCAGGGATACTTTTGTGGTTAGCTCCTATCCCCCTGAATAAGTCCATTAGAATATCTATGTGTTTTTATATGCCACATATCATGTCTAGTATGTTGATGTAGTTGTGGTTGCTGACCAAGCACAGAACCAGCCCGTCTTTCACCCTCCCACCCTCCTAATGCGTCCTTGATGTTTGCAAATGACTAAGTGCAATATTGTTTGTCTTTGCAGATCCCCTGCCCACTGCAATTTCATATTCCTCCAGCTCTCCTCCCGTTTCCTGTAGCTCCACAAAGAAAGCTATAGAAAAACAGCATATTTTTGCACTGGTGTGTCCTCGTCAGGTCCCCTTATCTGAACTTTGTGCAATACAGAGCATATGCCTTGACTGACAGATGTCTTTAAAGGCACTTAAATGAGTGTTTAGTGTGCTCTCCTGCCTGCAGAACACACCAGCACATATGCTATATCAGGCAGAGAGTTCAGTCAGTGTGAGAATAAAGGATTTTTCAACGCCTTGATATTCACATTAAAATTATTCTAATTTTACCATAATAAATCTAGTTAGTATTTTACAATGGGATGTATATGACCAACATTTATATTATATTTCACTTTCTTTTTTAACATTTCGAAGTGTATTTTCATCTTCTGTGTAAATTTCTTAATATGCTTTTTGCGGGCTTTTTATGAGACACAAAACTTTAATATTACAAATACAAATAGTCATCTAATGCTTTTTACAAAAAACAATGAAAAAGATCTGTAGCTTAGAAAGCAAGTAGTAATGTTGCTGTTGTTTCTAAAATAGCCCAATGATGTCGGGCAGAGTCTATAACATGGCGTCATCTGCCATTTTGTTTCATATCGTATTATCAATAGGCCTGATTGACGGGTTCTGTATCGCACAGATGTTGTAGCCATGTCCTCCACGTGAAAAGCTCTTACTTTCCTCTCCTCTCTTTTTTTCCATTAAGTTTTTAAATCAAAGAGAAGTCATGTTTTTGCGTCACATCGAATTGTACAAAAATTGTATTTGCTAATTTATCTTGGAAATAAATCAAAAAATTAAAACAGTAGCAGTTGTAAAAAGACGTAAGGCTTGTAAAGGTACAAAAAAACCTTGCAAAATGCATTTTATGGGAAGCAGGTTTATTTTGTCACTGTAAAACCTCTGTACTAGTTGCTAAAATATGCTGAATTATGACTTTGAAATTAAAACATGATCAGTAATTGGGAAACACAACAGGGAAACAGTGTAGAGGAGCACAGCGGTAAGAGTTGGCAGGCGACCCAAAACCAAAACCGTATCCTCAAATGAACTTTATGCCATGCAAAGTGCAGTATGCACACTAAGCATAAATGCACAAACGACTTGGAGTATTGACATATTCTATTCTATTGGATCTGTATGATCCAAGTTGTTTGCAAATGAGATCCCTTAACATATAGGTATCACAACATTACACACAGAAGCCATAAGGAAGTCAATGAAGTCAAGCCTCAATTGGTTAAAACGTGTGGCGAGATGTGACGTACAGCTGCGCTCCTTCTAATAGGACTCTATAGCTCATGCCAATGCAGACACCTGAACCGATCTCATATCTCATACAGGGAAAGAGAGCAGAGAACAAATAAATTGCAATACAGCCGTTTTCCACACTAAGTCAGTGTAAATAACGCTAGCACTTTCCCCTGACTCTCTGCACATCGTCTGCTTTTAGCCACCTGTGTTTTTATTGAAACCTGTCGAGCAGAGAGGAGCACCGAGGGGAGAAAAAACGGTCTTTGTGGAGAGAGTCCGGTCTCTGTGCTGCTGCAAGTGAGGAAGAGAGCTGGTGAGGAACGGGGTGGTGGCCGTGCTATGAAAGCAGCCCCTCACAAACTGCGCAGCCTGAAGCAGCAGCAGCAGCAGCCATGTTAGACAAATCTGCGTGAGCTCGAGCCCCACTAATAACGCAGTGCCCTCCAAAACCAACACAAAGTTTTCACAGAGTAGAAGTAAGAAAAGTTTAACCCCCACCTTTTTTCTCTCTCTCTCTCATTGTGTCTGCTAGGCATGTAGTCCCCTCTTGCCCTCTTAAATTCTCAGCAGTTTTTTAAAGCAGAAATGCAATCAAAGTAGTTCCTCTGTAACAGACACACTTTACATATCCCCTTCCTTCTTTTATTTCCTTATAGAGCTCCTGCAGTTCAAGGCCGAGGGGGAAAAGTTAAAGCCACGAGCTCTGCCTTTGCAGTTTTTAGAACCACGGCCAAAAGAGGCAGGAAGTTGTTGTACAATAGCGTTACAGTAATCTGCCACAAATGGAAAAAGCCAAATGCTGATCGCCGAGCAGAGAAGGTGGCAGAACAGAGGCAGAAAGAGGGAGGGAGGGACAGAAGAGAGAGAAAGAGAGCTAGCTGTGTGTGTGTGTGTGTGTGTGTGTGCCTGTGTGTGTGTGTGAGGGACACAGACATTACAGCAAAAGAATAATCAATACAATCTAAGATGGTGGAAACAGCCATGCTGTTTAGGTCTCCCGCTTGAGTTCCCTCTCTGGCTTGCTCACTCTTCATGTAAATGGGTGCATGGATTCGCTTAGAACACACTGTTTAGACTATTATATTTTCTATTTTTTTTTTATCCCTCCTCCATTTTCAAAAGGACAAATCAGCATCTCTGGGGTGGGGGGTGGTGTTGGTGGTGGTGTGTGTGTGTGTGTGTGTGTGTGTGTGGGGGATTTCTCGAACATTTTCCCTGAACCGAACTTGAATGCGCTTCTCGGGGCAAGTGGCAGCTGTTTTTCCTCGAGGAAAAAACAGCAAAGTCTCACCCAAAAATGCTTATCAGCCTTTTTTGACCGTGTGCCAAAATAGCTGCGAGGGTTCAGCCACAGCGTTCAGTTCGCTTTGTGACAGAGCCGGGGAGCGGGGAGGAAGGGCCTGGCCGTGCGTTCTTTGCCACATGTTCTTGAAATAAACACTCTGCAAGCTTATCTTTTTCCTGTGTGTGCGCGCCCGGACTCTTCTCTGTGCATTCACTCTAGTCACTGTGGCACGCTAAAGAGTTAATGCACTCCGAGAGCGTGTGCTTCACAGAGAGTGCTCCCAAGACTGAGCGGGAGACGAGCGACGAGAGCCCCACTACAGTAAGAGATAAGGTTAATAATTCAACCGGCTCTCAGAAGTCTTGCATATTTCAGGGTTCCTTCAGACGTGCGGTCCACTCTGTGTTTCTGTCTCTTTTTTCCTCGCTTTTTCTTTTCACTAGTTGATATAGTAGCTGAGGTACTGTATAGTGTATCCCAGTATGGCGTGTGAGTGTGTGCACTGCGTCTGCGCATGCACTGCTGGAGGAGTGGATTTCTGTGTCATTCTTCCTCCTCTACCCCTCCCACATTTAGTGCTTTCCACCCTCCCACTCTCCCTCTCCCTCTCTTTCTCTCTCTCCCTCTCTCTCTCGCTCCCTCCATGTCTCCATCTCCCACCCATCTTATGCCCCCCCGTCTCCAGTGCAAATACAGTTCCTTGCCGTGTTGGACATGTGATGAAAAAGTGACTGGTTCGCGCGCTCCGCCGCACCTCCTATTTCATCATCAGCAGAGCTTTTCTCCCCTTCACTGTGCGCTCGCTGTCTCCTCCTCTCTTCCTCTCTCTCTATCGCTCGCTCTCTCTCTCTTCTTTTTCTCTCTCTGCTTCGGTTGCTCCCCTCTTTCTGCTCCAGCCACACGCAAGGGGGAGACTTAAGCTCTGTGAGGGGGGAACAAAAAAAAGAAAAAGTCTGCTGCTATTTCTACAGTCAGGGCCTCCCCACAGCCCGCCCTTCCATAGACGGAGCTTTTTTTTCACTCACTACTAGCTGGATTTTAACCCTCTGCCTCCAACTAGCTGCACAGCAGCTCTGCAAAACCTGGCAACAAGTTGCTTTTTAGGGGCCTTTTCTCACTTTTGGCACATTGATTTTTGCATCACTTTGGATTTTGGTGCCTTTCCTTCCGTTCTTCTGTATTTTATTTTCTAAAAATGCCCCGTCTCTTCATAGGTTTTTTTCTCCGCTGTTGGGTTTCTAGTAGTATTTATTTGGTTTCTCCCTTTTTGGATGGAAATTCAGGAAGGTGGTGTTTCGCCATGTGACGGGCCTTGTTCCACCTGGAGTGCTGGGGCGCCATTTCTGAAGGGTAACCTGCTTGTGGTGGGCTTGTGGTCCGGATGACCACTGTAGATGACAAGCATAGAGTGTGACCAGTATCTGAGCATGGTACACATCCCTGTTTTAATGAAATATCGGTCATCAGCGCTTGCGTCTGGTGTGAAGTATCGCACCTCCTTCGTCTTTACTCTCTGTCTCTCCTTCTATTTCCTTCCCATGTCCTCTCTCTCTCTCTGTCTGTCTTTGCCTCTGAGTCTCTCCCTCACCCTTGTTCTCTCTCTTTCACACCGACTCGCTCTCCTAACAGGGGAATGAGTGGTGTACTGAGCCGGAGCTCTTTCTGGGACAGGTGCCAACTGCAAACAAAAGACATTAAAAGGCAATAAGAGGAAAAAAAATGTAGTATTCGCAAAATTTTGAATTGTTGCAGTGAAATATCAGACGCCGCCCTGCATGTTGTGTCTCTACATAGCCACTTTGTGCTATTATTGCATGTTTTTGCAAAGTATTACAACTGATATCGCGACCGATGCTGTTGTTTAAGCAGGGGTTTGAATACTTTGCCACACTTACTCTAGTGAAGGCATTTCATTTGGGAAGAGGGAGGGAGTAATGTGGGAGAGCAGCATATAGACTGCTGAATTATTCATGTGCCCAGCCAAGGCTGTGACTGGACTGGTTGTGCTATTTGCATGCATCAGACATGCTGTTTGTCTGTTTGCTAACAGTCCTCATTCAAAGACTAGTTAACTCGCAGACGGGCTTAGCTGGAGCCTTGCAGACAGCCTCATGGCCTCCTATTGTTTCAGGCCTCGCCAGGCCCAGACCCAGCCGGTGGCAGGCGAGCTGTGCAGCCCCGAGCCTGGTGCTCAAACTGTGGCTCAAAGAAGGAGTAGTGCCTGGAGCTGAGATTGAGGCTGGGGCTCAGATTGGAGCCGGGGATGAGGCACGGCTGTGAAAAAGGGAGACAGTCTGAGGGAAATCACTGGGTCTCGCAAGAACCACCAAAACGGGAGCTCATGGTTTTCTCCTCTTCTTGACAGAGATGTGGATGAAAGCGGGAAGAGCTGCCAAATTTTGTATCCTGACCGGACATTTGCCTGCTTTGCTCTGAAATATTGGTGAGTAATATCTGTTTTAATATGTCTACGCTTGCGTGGTTTCGATTGAAGTTTATCCATGTGTTTACATTTCAGTATTTCAATGTTTAACAAGCAACTTATGCAAATAAACATTTGTTGCACATGAGGTTCTTACAGAAAGTTTCTTTTTACTTAAGTGTGCATTTGTTGTACGGAATTGTATAGTATACAGTGGCACTTTTGAGAACAACAGATCTAGTCCTTTATCTTCGAGATTGCTTTTCTGGTACTTTTCCCAGCGATTGTAATTTAGTAATGCAAAAACAAAAGTCATTAATGGCACTTTGAACGCTGCCAGGATAATCCTACTTCATTGTAATCAGTGGATGAGTGGAAGGCCAACGGTTGTGGAGGTATTTGAGTGTCTATGAGTGATGCGGTCGTCCGGGCTTAGTGTTGCTGTATGAAGAGAAGTACGTGGTGTACTGATCATGTTGTTCATTTCAGCTAAATTTCATTGAGCATGCTCTGTAATTCTTCGAACTATAAGTTTTGTGGGGAGTATTTGCCAAGATGGAACAGAGTCAGGAAAAAAAAATATAAAATAGCCCATCACTTTATTTGTCTGTATACGCCTACTTTTAATGTTGATCACATCATTTCCTGATTTTTTAAAAATTGTTTTTTCACATCTTTCTTCTGTGAAGACAGGATGTCTTAAAAAGTATGCTTAGCATTGTAACATTTTGTGGCAAGTGTATGCAAAGTCTCTGAAAATGCCTTTGATGCATATGCTAGGATGCATAGGTATATTAATTTTCATTAGAAGGAAGAGCAAACCTGAATGAGGATTAATGCTCTGTAAGCAGTCACAAAGCACCTCTACAAAAAAAGAAACTATTTGTGAAATGAAGAATATGACTTCAGATACGTTACTTTCAAATAAAACGTAATTTACTTTGGCACGTTCGGCTCTTTGTCAGGTACTTGGTAGTTAAGAATTTCATGGAAAATTCAGATTGCATTAGTATAAGGGCGTTTATATGGCAATTTACAATTCCCAGGTGTATTCATAACATTTAATATGTAGTAGGGGAGCCAGATACAGAGTAATAACTGCTTTCAAAAATCAGTTGGGTTTTTTTCAACCTGACATGTTAGCAGTTGATTCATGGAAACCTTCCATCTTTGACCTATTTTGTGCTCAGATGTTAGGCTGCTTATCAGGGTTATGAAAGGGTATTTTTATTTTCTTTTTGATGGGTAAAACCAACATGATATTAGCCTTCAGGTGATTTGAGATTCAGGTTCAGCTTTTCGATACACAGGTGATTATGTTCATCCATATGAATATAAGTTCTGCTAAAGGAGCAGTGGACACATGGTTTTAGCTGGCAGAGTATCACACTCCGCCACCCCTAAGGCCTTTTTGGCAGTGGATGGCAGGAGTCCAGGGGAAGGTTGCATGTTGAGAGGCAGATGGCAGGGTGGTGAGGGTTTGCAGTATTTTCTCTCTGTAAAAGTATACCTGACCAATCCAACAGCCTGGTACAGCCCACAATGAGGCATTCTATGCACTGAAGCAAACTTCATCTTAACTACAGCTACACAGCAAACACAAATCGTTGGACACACACACTCACACACACACACGCAAATACACAAACTACACAATCAAATGTACATTTTTGTAAGTATAATTTTCTAATTGCATGATGTCAACATATTCTTTTAATCATCATCTGTTTTTGCCCTTTCATTGTGTGTCATTAGGCTTGACGAAAATGGTGTGTTCAAAGTCTTAATGCTTTTAAACACATGTGACAGCCAGAAGGGCCCTTTTAATAAATTTTAATAGTAAATTTGTTTTTCATTTATTTATTTTTTTTAATTTTTATGTGCAAAGACACCAGTGTTTCATGAATATACTGCAAAAGCAGAGCCAAAGGAAATTGCAGGCCACAGCTAGAACACCAAGTTCCCAAACCTGAACTTGACGTTGGCCTTGAACTTGGATGTGATTTTCTGAATTTTTTAAAAAATGAAATTGTACTTAAAATTTGCATTTTATTAGAAAATTCATGTTAATATGTTAAAATATGTTTAGATTTTTTAAAAAATACTTTAAAAATGAACAAAAACTGACACCTCAAAATTTTACAGGTATCAATGAAAAAATTGTAAAACGTGAGCACTCCGGAAATGAGTTATGCTTTGTGAAGAACTATAGTTATGCAGTGTTCACAGTAACTGTCAGTAATTATTATTGTATATAATTCAGGCTTTTAAAAATATTTGAGCTATTTTTCATTCATGGGTAATTTGTTTGTGTTTTATATTAATGTAGTGTAAAGAGACAAAAAGATTAAATGTTACAGAACAATGTGCCACGTGAAATTTTTATGTAAAGCAAGAATTATTTAAGAATTTTAGAAAGTTATAAATAGAGAATACTTGCAGGGAAAAGTACTTTGTTTTCTATAAGCATACACTGACATAGCAAAAAATACACCAGAAAGCAGAAAACGAAATGACTGTATATATGATACGACAAATACACACTTTATGTTTTTACAGCTTTGCTTTTGGTTTTGAGCATACAGTAATGGTTAACTAATATACAGCCTCAGCATATTTTCGTCAGCGCGCGTGTGTGTGTGTGTGTTTAGCAAGACCATGCATGCATGCATGTGCATATGCGAGTGCCCTCCATTTGCTTCTAGTGTTTGATTTTTGTTATCTTGTTAATGATTTTTTAAAATACTGGATTTATTAGAATATTTCCTGTTTCTTTTCAAATATTGAGAAGAAATTCAAAATTCTGTCAAGTGTCTCATTATTATTGTTTGACTTTTTCACAACAGACATTTTTATGCATTTATTTATTTCAAACGACAATTCTCACTTTTTCCTAATATTTATCTAGTTATGCATTTAGGCTAGTGTGAAGTTTAGTGCAATAGTCACATGAGCTATTTAGTTTCGTATAAGCCCAGCTGCACATGAATTGTATTATAACATTTAAATGTAAGAAATCTATCCATGTAGATAAGAAAGTAGAGCAACCTTTTCTCAAAAGCTGCCAGCCTGAGGCATTGCCACATGTCTTGAGTTCAGTATATTTAATATTACAAATCTTATTTCACACAACATTAACACATAACAGATGGGAATAACACAGTCCGGGGGTGGAATATTATTATTAGCATTGTCATCTAAATGGAGATGAGAGAGGTTTTTGATCTCTGGATAACTTTTTGAATAAGATGTTTCCTTCTGTAGAATATAATGGTACAAGGGGTGTGTGAGTGTATATGTGTGTGTGTGTGTGTGTGTGTGTGTGTACAGCAGCACTGTATAGACTACTGTATGTCTCTGGATCTGAGTATTCCTGCCAGATACTTTTCAAGTGTTGAGTATGTGGTTTAGGTCATGTGCCAGTGCTCATGGTATTCTTACTCTTGCAGCACACAGTTAATATGAGTCATTCGCCATTACAACACAGCAATAAGCCACCAATACACTGCTTCATTTGTTAAGTGGATAAATTGGTATTTAAGATTATGTGATTTTGTTTCATTTATGAGCTTGCTGTGATGTTAGGAATTCCATCCAATTTCCTCCTGGCTAATATGAAATCCAGATTGGAGTGGTGAATGGGGGCCAAGTGAGCACTCACTGTAAATATATTTTTCTGCCATAATAATGAAGCCTCTTTTATTTCTCCCGCTAAAATGGTTTCGATGAGCTGTTTTAAGTACAATAAAACTGAGGAGCCCAGCATATGAAAGTTATATTATATGTCTAAGCTCTCTGGAGGACTGTCAGGGTTAGGGATTTGATTGACATGCTGTACTGCCTGGGCTGCCTGTGCTGAAAATGCATTGCACTGTAGTCCTGTATGAGGACTTTGATGTCTTAACCAATTTGTTGTCATATATATTTGTTATATATTTGCTATATATTTAATCAGCAGACAGTGATGCAGTATGTATTTATTGCTTATAGTATGATGTTTTTTCAGCCATATTTTCTGAAATTAATGGATTTAATATAAAGACTTTAAAGCTCTGTAAAAATAAGGATTTCTTTCTGATCAGCGGACAGTTATATTGTTCCATGATCAAATATGTAATAACGCAGTCTTCATATTTCAAGTGCAAGTTAGTTGATTCCCCAGTGCATTTACTCCTTGTAGCGTAAAGGACATGGAAAGTAAAATCTGACATGATGTCATGCAGGTTGAAAATATATTTATGTAGGGTATCAATATGACAACTTTGCAGTTCGGCCTCTGATTTAGGTCCAGTATTCTTACTGACAGGCTATAAGCAGCAGTGCAAAGTAACTAACACTATGCAGCAAGTTAGCATAAGCAAGTCAATGCTTGTAGAAATGGAGATGGGTTGAAATCCCACTTCAGCAGCCTAGCACATCTGAAGGTCACGGAACATTCTGCAAAAACCTGCGAGACAATTGGTTGCATTTTACAGTGCTAGTGTCAGTCATGGCAACATTGGCCTCAGGGTTTTATTTAGCACTTGTCAGTCAGTGGGAAAAGCCGGCTCAAATCTCCTCGAGGTACACAACAGGCTAGTCAGATTGGGTCTCTGTGGTAGAAACTGGCCAGGATTCCTGCTGCCCTTCTGTACTATGAATGTGGGCTAGCGGATGAGTGGATCTACAGTGGCCACTACAGGCTGTGGAGGAGGAAGCAGGCAAGGCCAGAAAAGAGAGAGGAGAGAGGCTGAACAAATAGGCTGTGACCCCAGTAAGCATACCTGCAATATACATGAATTGTTGGAGCTGGTGTTGTTGGTGCAAGTGCTGGAATTATTGCACAAAAGCAAAACTTTTGAGGCTCAGTAAGAAAGAGTGATTACAGGCACATATGTTGATGCACTTACACAGATCTTGCGCATATTCAAAGGCACTCCAAAGTCTCTAAACCTGCTTTTCCTCGCTTCTCTCGACATACATGGAAGCCATTAGTGCATACGCCATTGACTACTGAGGATTGGGGGCCATTTTATTCTCCCTGTGTTAATCAGGATGTCAGCTGGGAGTGTCACGTGTAATTTATCCACAAAACCACAGCAACTCCACAGAGGCAGTGAGCACAATCATAATGACATAATATTGGACTGGGGGAGAGTTTCAGGGGTGACGGATGATGTAGATTTTCCTCCCCTGTGCCTCCCCCTCTTTTGCTTGAGATGGTTGCTTTACATCATAGGCCCTTTTGGCTGAGATCAAGGTGATTTTTTTTCTCGAGTTTATTTACCCAAGGACGATTTTCTTATACTGTTGCTCTACAACCAAAGTCTTACTGCTGAAAATTGAGCATTTAAACGACTTTCTCAAGGGAATGTGTCAGATGTCTGGCAGGGAGATCGCTCTCATCCCACCAGATTAACATTTAGAATCATCAACATATAACTAAAGGTTTTCTTTGCCTCTGACCGCTCGATGTTCAATGTGTCAGTGTGTGTTTTAGAGAGTCTTTAGTCTGTGGTCTGCAGCATCACGTGTGAGTGTCTCTCCACGCACATCGTCAGTACAGATACTTGTTTTATGTACCTGCCAGGCGAAGCGATATTCCAGATAACACTGAGCTGCGCCCACTCAACTTTTCTTTTCCAACGCTCATATATTTCTTCAGCTTTTGGCCTCCGCTGTCTCCAAGGCAATTTAGTCAGAGAAAAAAATGCAGAATCAGCAAAACTGTTCCACTTGGACGTAAGGTTGGAAGTGTTGAAAGGCCTTGCCTGCAACTCTCTGACTATCAAAATACTGTAAATCCCTTCCCTCGCCTCACCTCCACTTCATCACTTTCTTACTGTTCATCAGCCCTGAGCTGAATTTATGCTGGCTTTGTGTCGTGATGAAAATAAATACACTGGCCTGAGCTGTCTTTTTGTTTTTCATCCCAGCACAGAAAAAAATGAATATATGTCAGTACCTGCATTTTCATTTCCTGATTCAATGGCAATTTTCTACATCTGTTCTACTGATTTCTACTGTAAAAGTAGCAAAGCTAGAGTGACCAAATCAGACTACACAAATCCTCCTACCTAACGAAAAGGAGTACTGCACATCTGTTTTAATTATCAAAAGAAAATATTTTGGAATAGAGATGAGTTTTAAATATATATATTTATCCTTCCATGTGGTGTATACTAATACATCGTCGACTGTCCCTTCTGCACATACTCTCCCAGGCTTTTGTGAGTCACCAACTTACATATACACACAAACAGCACTGCACACAGAGTGCAGCGAGTGCACAGCTCGGACATGAATCTCCCTCCACGGGCTGGAGGAGTTGGGTTACTCATGAGCCCATAAACATGTGCTGGCAGCAGTCCAAGACACTGCACTGTAATTACAAACATTAGAAACAATATATAAAAGACCCCTCCCCCGGCGAGGCTCTGTCCCGCGCTGCAATTAGCGTCCTTGTACAGAATTATCACCCTTCAGCAGCCGCTGCCGCCTCGCTGAGTGGATGCCTTTAATTGGCAGGGCACTCCTTGGTCTGCTAGAGGACAATGCTCACGTCTCTCTTTCACCCTCTATTTTTCTGCAATCTGAGATTTGACTAATGATGACTAACTACCTCTGTTGTCCTTTGTTCAGTTCCCTTTCCACACGATGGTCCCTACTAGCACACACCTACGTATGCACAGGACAATTGCCTCGTACATGAACGTTGCGCAGGTTGTACATGCCGTGTGTGTGTGTGTGTATGAACGTGAACATACTGTGCTGCATGTGCAGAAAATCACTTATTATGCTCACAAGTACACGCATATGCGCCGCTTCACCCACGCACATGACACTGCAGGCTTTCAGTAGTACGGCGTGCCAAAATGTGTGCACGTATGCAGCGAGTGGGTGCTACTTGGGCAAGGCCAAGACCACGGCGGAGCTTGTGTGTTGGTGTTGGGTGAGCGTGCGGCAGTGAGAGTTGGCCAGTGTACAGGCCGGCAGAGAGGGTGCGGTGTGTTACATGTTCCACTAATGAGTTTCCTTGGCCAGGCAAGACCGTGGGGCGAGCTTATTAGTAAACAGGCTACAGAGAGGAGACCCTGCAGCCCTCTGCTGCTGCTGCTGCTGCTGCTGCTGCTGGCTCTCCAACCGATCACTCTCTGTGTTTCAGCTTCTCTCTGTTCTTTTCTCTGCCTCTCTTTTTCTATCGCTGTAAATTATATCTCCCTTCGATTCTACAATTCTGTCTCTCTCTCTCTCTCTCTCTCTCTCTCTCTCCCACTTACAGGCAGTAAGATGGGTTCTGACTTCAGCCAAGGCACAAACAGTTTTTGCCAAGAAGTGAAATCCCGGATAGACAGACTGGCGATCGCGGCAGCATTGTAAGTACCATAATGTATTGTAAATTTAATATGTTGTTATTTAATGATGCATTGTAATGCCATTGCGTTGTCTTGCATTTCATTTAATGAGATGGATACTGTAATTAGATGTTGCATAAGTTTCATTTGTTATATGCAAGGCATGTAACTGCTGTCTACATCCATTCTCTTTCTCTTTCTGAGACTTATTATAATGGGAGCCTGCATTAGATTAAAACATAATGGCTGGATATTGTGCCTTTACCCCATTTGAAAGGCCAAGTGGTCCCAATGGCTTGTTAGTGCAGCAGATTAAAAAGCAAAACAAAAACAAGCATAAGCTTCACTGCATGTGCACAGAAAACACACGGGGTGTAATCTTAATCGTCCTCTAGGCATTGGAAGTCTTGACTCTCTCTCTGTTCCGGGGCCTGGAACTGTTAGAAAATGGCTTCCACTCTCTGCCTTCCAGCTCTCAGCTCCCCACCGCCATTTTGTGTATTGCTGCCAAAGTAGTCAGGTAGCAGTATGAGAAGGACAGAGTAAAGTGGGAGAGAAAAGGTGGGTGCAACTGTATGCCGGGTTAAGGAGAAAATTAAAAGAAAAAACAGAAAGGGGTTGTAAGAATTGGAGAAAAGAGGTGCTCCCTTGTACACTGATAGAATATTAACATGTCTTTTTATCATGGTGAGGTTTTTAATTGTTGCCGACTGACTGCATACAAATAATCAGACGCCCCTCTGGACCCTTCCCAGCTCTGTAGCTTCTTGGGTGGACGTCATAAACGGTTCTTTTCTAGCACGGGCAAACGTGCTGGCAGGGCCCACAGCTGCATGACCCTCTTGCCCCCTCCACCCTCCATAAGTCCTTCCTCTTTCCTCCACCCCACCCAGATTCCCCAGTCCACTGGCCCCCACAGAAACACAACCTGTCTGCTAACACGTAGTACTTGTAGAGCCAAAGTGCTTGGGGTAGAGTTTTAACCTCCGGTTGTTGTACCTGTCTCCACCCTAACAACAGCACACTGTTCGCTGCAGCTTCAAACCCATACTGCGCCTGCATCACATGCACTTAGTAACCCTGGGCCCCACCCTGCAACCTCCAGCAGCAGTAAGTAGCTCTGGTATTCTGAATGCGCCAGGCATATGATTACATGCGCAGATGTTATTAAAATCCTCCTCTCATCTGACTCTAAGAGCACTGATACTATATCGGGCTTGCAGTAGGTGTCTGCTGCTGCTTTTCTCTTGATCAACCCGTTGCTAAACTTACCTGACAAAGTCACACAAAACCATCCAGCGTTTAAAAATACATTGCGGCGAGCGATAAGTGGAAGATTAGTGGAAGGAGAACTGATGTTTCAGGGGTTGTTTTTCATCATTTGTGGTTTGTGTCATTTGACCTCCAGTTCCACGAAAATGAAATCATTTACTTACATAATATATCAGAAGTACCCGAGTTCACTAGGAATATTTCGGTTTAACAAATATGAATCTGCTGCACAATGGTTTCCCCACCCCTGATTTCCCGCCACATTCACAGAATTAGCCTCCATATATTGACGTTGAAGAGTTGTTAATTTTCTCACTTTTAAAGTGACTTTACCTACTTACTGTCACTCATCATGGTCATGGTAGCACCACAATTATTGGCCTAACAGAAAGACAGATTGTTTCTTTTTTTGCAATTTGGGGGTAAACTGACCAGCAAGCCAACTTCCTAAAACATTTGCTACTTTCTTTTTAGGAGGTGTAGAATACATCAACATATTTGTATATTACAAATATATATATATATATACAAATGAATTTTATTGTTAATGGGGCAAAACATATTGACAGGGAAAGAACAGTACAAGTGTATATGTGGTATCTGTTTATGGCCTAAATGATGCTGTAAAAACTCCCTTGCTGTATCAGTGTGTATCTTTGCTGGCATGTAACTGATTTAGACTCTAGGTGCAAAATATAGCAGAGGTCCCTCCAGCAGTTAAACCTGGCCTATTTAGGCCTGTCACAGACAAGCTCTCATTGAGAGAGACAGACAGTCGATGGCTTTGCTTACAGTTCAGAATGCACTCTGTCCCCTTTGGCTCCCCACTTCTTAATCTGTCCGTGTGTTTGCATATGGGACAGAGTGGCCTCCATATTGTGTTTGTGGAATGAATTATGAATACTATTGCATGACCGTGGCCTGTTTCTAGGGCATATCTTTACCAACATCTACCCAGAGACCAAAGCATGAATACATTTACCCAGCGTAGACCTTTTGGAAATGATACTGTGAAGATGCCTGCCCGCGTTTGTTTATGGTTATATAGAGCAGATGGCCGAGCAACATGGTCATATATCACATACTGGCTGCCTCACTGGCACTGGCACACACACAAGTGATTATAGGCAGAAATATAGGACCAAGTGTGATTCAAATCCACCGAAACGTATTCATTATTCTATCACTCATTGAGGGAAAAATCTTACATGTCTTTATCAGAGTCCTTTACTGTATGTTCAGGTCATCCTGGTGCCAATCCTGGAATATAGGCACTGGTGCTGATAACTGCTGCCAAACCAAGCTTTCCAATACTAACTGTGGTTAACTGTGCTGTATTTACAGCCTTAGCTTTCAGCTGTAACTGCTAACCACTGTTGTGAGTCTGACTGCAGCAGCTGTAGCCTGGGGGTAACAGGCTCTTCAAGGTTACAAACTGTACAGATCCCTGTCTGTCTGCCGACTCTGGCCCTCTGTCTGTCAGCTGAAGTTCATATTCAGGGAGAAAGGTATTTGTCCCACCCTCTAAATATAGCTGGCGACAGATGCAGCTCGATGGGGCACTGCCCAAGCAGAAAAGGGCCCTGCAGGCAGGCCAGAGCAGAGCTGGGCACGCAGCTCGTGTCAGAACTATAGACTTCCCCTAATAGATAAGTACCCTACAGGTCAGCAGCAGCCACATGGCAGTGCACGTTTCAGATTAAGCCTGTGAATATTTACAGGAGAAAAATATAGATGATATTTGATATGGCTCTGTGAGACATATATAGGAAAAATATCACAAGTCACTCTGTCGAAAAAGGAGGAACATCATCTTCTAATGGACTTAATGGACACTATAAAATTTGTACTCAAGCTCTTTTGATGCATGACCACAATTTAGATTTTAGTGCGTATGTGTCCTTGAATTTCACAACCTTATACAAGGCAATCACTCTCATGACCCTAAAGTAGAAGCAATGGGCCGTATGCTGGTTCCAGTGAATAAATTTCCAGACGCAGATCTGTTTTTGAAATGCCATTCATCAAACGTTCAAATATGCCTATATGAAAGGCAAAATCAAGGTAGAGGCAATTATGCTTTTATAGCATTTACCAAAGAAACAACTAATGTGTAACTGTCCTTGATTTAATCATCATTTTAAACATTTAGCAATTAAATGAGTCTAAAGCATCTTTTCTGTATTCTTTGTTTTTTTAGCACAGTATACATAGGCTTGAGAACATGAGCGATCATGAGTAAAATGATGCAACCTGTTTTAAGGCATTATGCCTTAGGTGTCCAAATAATTATTGCAATTGTAATAGACGCCTGCGAACCCTTCATAAACAAGTAATTTCCATGTGGACCTTTCTACAGGCCTGCACCCTGCTGTGCATCCTGCAGCCTCACCGTGTCTGAATGCACACACGTGCATGCAAGCGTGTGTATGTTTCTCTATGTACATGTGACTGTATACTGTGTGTGAGAGATGAGAAGCAGCTGGCAAGGTTGGGTTGAGTGGTCTGGGCGACCCCTGCTGCGTGCCCTGTCATTACAATGATTGGGGTCGTTTTTTACCTCTAAGGATGGGGCCGGGGGGCCGCACTGGGATCAGCTAACTCTGCCTAATCCAGCCCTCTTCACCTGGCATGTTTATGGCTCTGGTGGGGGTTTGGGGTAGGGTGGAGTGGGTCACTGGGTCCGGTTCATCTCACAGCCTGACAGGCAGACACACATATTATGCGTGTAGGCGTGAGTGCATGCACACTCCATCACGCATGTATACACATGTTGATCTGCATGCACAAACGCCACATGTACGCATGTGCGTCTATTTCACATGCACTGATAAGTAGATATAGCTTCACATACACACATAGGCAAATACATTCAAACACCTCATATGCGCCCATAGATTCCCTCTTCTTTCACTCTCCTAAGACACACTCACACAAGGTTTACAAGCTCAATATCTGCCTCATGCAGAGGTGACGGGGAGGTCAGCCTGTCTGACTTTGAGCAGAATCCCCCTGTGGCTTGCCCCAGCCATCCCCCCTGGCATGTGTAACAGGACCTGCCCATGCAGCCTCTCCTCTTTCCGCGCTCCTGTCCTCCCCCTCCTCCCACTGCCTCCCCCTGGCCCTGGTATAAATAGATGGGTCATGCCTGCTGTGCTACCCTGAGGGGGCGATGGGGGGGCACAGAAGCCATGCTTCCCTTTATAAATGGTCCACCGTGTCTATCTGGATTCCTCCTGTCTGCGCCCAGACACCACTTAACTTGTGGCAGGGCTCACATGTAAATGTAGACGGACGGAGAAATACATACACACGCTGGTGCGCATGTACCTACACCTATACCACATCCTTGATTCAAGGAAAGCCACATATGTATAAACATGAGGACTAATGAGCACATGTACTCACCATACTTGCTAATTCAACCATAAGCTTATGGAGCCAACAGGCATCCAAAAAGGCCAGGCTAAGGAGAAGGGTAAATCTGAAAATCTGAGGGAGTTCCTTTTCCTCTGACTCCCCCAGTTAAGTGCTTAAATAAAGATCAAGCATGAGCTACAGTGCTCAGACACTGAAAATCACTTCGATTTTTTCCCAATAGTACTGTGAATAAGAAAGCTGCTTTTTGGTGCAAATACCTTACTTTCAGGAATATAAATGGGGTATCTATAAAACCCCCAAAACAAGAAAGTACAAGTGGCTCAACAATCTAAATTATGTTATAAATCTCATTTCTGATTATAGAATAGATAAACAAGACCATGAATCTACTGTAAGTAGGAATTTGATGCCAGCTTTCTGCACTTGAATTTTGCTACTGACACATTTCTGTCTACCTGAAAGCTATTGGGTTTGATACAGAGTCTTATTTGTGACTCCTGCACTTGTCTACAAGGTCGCTGGATGTGCATGCTGACTATGAATTGTAAATTGTGTAGCTATTTTCAACATTTGGGCTCAGACCCTCTCACAAAAGAGGGCGCCTGAGCCATCATCGTAAACTCCTAAAACACAAGACTCAACCTTGACTTGTGTGATCACATATGATTAAATTGGAATGTTTTTGATTTTTAAATAAGGTATTAGGAATGTCCAAATGCATATATTCTAAATGTCCAGCTTCTTTTTCCAAATTACTCGCTGCACTGCCTGACCACAGACCACCAGAACCTAAAGATCAGGTTACAAGGTTACAGCACTTCACTCCATCTGACTATCACTGCAGTGAAACTCAGCTTCAGTATTGATTGATGGGCACTGTAGCACTTAGACTGAATTGTGATTGAATTAAGGTGGCTTTTTAAGCACTGCATGCCTTTGCTTTGAGCACAGTGTGAAAATGTGATGAGGTAAATGAATATCATGTTTGGCCTCATTCCCTCCAAAAGGTATATTTGTGTGTGAATGTGCGCACATTTTAAAACTGTGTCCTTGTGCGTGTATGTATTTGTTTATACGCGTGCGTGTGCCTGTCCCACAGTGTGGCTCTGTGTTTGTGTGACACTGTGAGACGATGAAGTGTAGTAAGCGGGACTTTGCACCTCAGCCCCTCTAAACAGCTAATGGAAGTGGAAGGCTAAAGGAGCGGATCAGTTGCAGATGCCGTGCTTTCAAGTGAAGGAGCGCTTGCTGAGTTTGCACACTTTTAAGGGGGCTGAATTTTCAGATGGACAAGCGCTCAGTAAAGGAGGTGTTTTTAGATCGTATTGCATAACTGTGTGGAGAGCCCTTAACAAGTGTGCGCAAGACTACATGCCTGCTTGTGTGTGTGCGTGTATGCATTGCATATTAGTCCTCTGCAGTATGCGCGTGTGTGTGGGTGTGAGTGTGAATATTTCCCTGTCACTGGATGATAGCAACTGGCTTCACTTGAAAGCAATAGCTTTCCTGGACATGCTCTCTGTTGGTCAGGACCCCAGAGCTATCTACTATATTAGCTTGAAGTATGTCCAGTCAGCAGACTGAGAGGACAGTGTGCCTTGACCTTACCTTATGAAGTCTGGGCCCACACCGCTGAGCTTTTTGCAGGACTGTACAATGAGAATAGACTGTGACATGAATTCTGATATGCCCTGCACAGAGCAGACAGTTTCCTATATGTAGTTACTGTTTAAGCACTTAAACTCAAAACATATTAGCTTAAACATTGCTTGATTTCTCTAATGTGTTGTTTTGTAGTTTGGGTTTCAGCTACTCGGTAATCTTCTAGCTCTTGTAAACATTATTTTTCTCAGTTCAATAGATTAAGCTTGAATGAAATTCTGTTCGAAGTAAATTTAGTCTTTGTACAGTATTCTCTCTATGCTGCTGTTAGCTCATTTCTTTCCGTCATTACCTTATGCATACTGTCCCTTTCCTTCTCTCAGCTTGTGCCTGTGCTCCTTGTGTGTGTCGGTGCATACTTAAAATCCACTCATCCAGTGCTATGGTGTAAGAAAGGCAGTGTTGAATAATGCAGAGAGCCGTAGACTCGCCACCAAACAGACACAATGGGGCCCCTCAGCTCGAGACATTTTGCATTGTGCTGTGCTGTATTTGTGCCTTCACTGATAGAATAATTCCACTGTGGAGGTATGTGCTGGGAAAGGTGACCCCGGTTTGACTTTGTTTCAGCATCTCGTGACAGTTAAACATGCAGGACGGTGCGGTTTTCTCACAGAACACACTCAAGTATGAGCCCTACAGAATTTCACAGAAGCATGCTGTAAATACATGTAACCACATACTCAAATTCCAAGCAAACAATATGTTTTCACCCATGAATCAAAAACACGCTTGTACAGGCTGTCAGCCACTGGAGTATTTGCAATTGATCTCACAGAAGTCAAATGTAAAAGTCACAGAGCTGAAGTATTTCTCCATTTCCTTTGTTACAGAAGTAACAGATTTTCCCTCTCGGGGATTTTCACATGGAGGCTACCTGACATTCTGCTGAAACCGTGATGGAGGGAGAAGGCGATAGGCCAGTGTGCCCCCCCACCCCACACACACAACTGCCTTCGCTGCGTGTTACTGAGCAGGTGAGAAACATTAACGGAGGCAGAAGCAGCTGCGGCCCTCTGCTCCACACATGTGGGCCAGGATATGAGCTAGCTCGAGCTCGCCCACTCGCAACAGTGGTCACTGATGTTAACACTCTCCTTTCTGTGGCACAGAAAACAGCACTGAGAAAAAATGGAAACGTAGTGGAATCAAGATTGCTCTACAAAACCCCCCACAAAACAAAATTATTTTCTGATTAGCAGTCAATTGTCTGCAGTGCTCAGCAGTGTTTCTTCTGGCTGGTGAGCCAACCATTTATTACTCACAACCTCACTTCACATATGAAATGTACATCTTGTATGAGGTGAAAGCAGTTCAACCAAAGAGAGATTTTAGGCAGGTAAAACCTTCAAGTATTTAACAAGTTTAAAAAAAATCTGAGATAACTAAAAAATAACTAAATACATTTAAAAGAAGATGTACTGTAACAACCTATCTTTCAGAATTGATCATAACACCAACCAAACAATGATTGTTTTGTTGTTTTTTTAAATGGCTCATTGCATTCTAATAGTTTTGAGTAGAATCCTCACCATGGATGTCACAGTACACTTCAAGTTATACACTTGTAGCATTTGAATATGGAAATATCTTGGCTATACAATTTGTTTGGGATGTACACGCCCGGTCGGATCATTTGAATTCCCCCTCAGCTCGAGCCATGAACCGGATGACCCAGTCGTCACATCGTGTTCTTGAACACACAGCCTCCAGTCAACAGCAGTGAGATGTCCCAGAGGAGAGTGGCATGTGTATTTGTGTTTCTGTGAATCATAACTGCTGTTTTGTATTCAGTGAGGTGTGTCAAAGTGGATTACCTGCATGAACAGGGACCTGAAAGGATTTTGTTTTTAAAGACTGTCCTTTGGGGTGAGGTAGTAGGTTGTATAGTTTTAGGGTCATACCCTTCCTGTCAGATAACTATACAACTTACTGTCTTTCCTGAAGTGGCTGTAATCTCTTCAGATGCCATTGTTGGAGCTTTTGGATCTGGACCTCCTCTGGAATGTGCATGTTTACCCATTGACTGCTAAGAACAGAACTCAGTTGCAGCATTTGTGGTAGGTCACTCAGGGTAGTGGTTACTTTCGGAAGGCTTCCATCTTATCATCCTCATGCTTGCACTTGAAGAATAGCAATACTGTTGTAATGTGTTATTGATCCTATTTGTGCCAAACAAAACAACAACAAGCAACAAATATTTCATCAAAACTTGTGTAAACTTTTACGCAAACCTTTTCACATTAAATTTTTTGTCTTTTTGTCTCAACTTATGAAGTCAGTCATTGTACAATGCTTTTGATGTGAAGTGCTTTTGTTCTCAAAATGTATGAGGTTATTTTCATCTACTAAATCATCTAATAAAATGTGGTGTTTATATGTCACTCTGTCGTAACATCGTCCAGCAGGAGTTACATCCAAGCTTCCCATCCTGTAGGACCCTTCTGATGTTCGTACGGGGTGAGGTAGTAGGTTGTGTGGTTTCAGGGTAGTGATTTTGCCCAATCAGGAGATAACTATACAACCTACTGCCTTCCCTGAAGGGCAGCAATACTTCAACATACAGATAACAGGGGGTATCATGTGTAGAGCAAAAAAGATTCCCAGGATCAATGAATTGTCAACTATCCAGACCCTAAGTCATCAAGTCATCTCTTACCTGAAACATGAGCATCCACCCACATCAGAGTCAAAGCAGCAAAGGGGGAGACCAGGTAAAGTCTGTTCACTATGGAACTTGTATTTGATTTTCATTTTCTGCTTTAAAAAATAATACAAAAAAACTAGATAACAAAACAGTTTGTCTGTGAGGTTTTGTTCATAAATCCCATGAGTGTCAAATGGTTTCCAAAGCATCATCATTCCTGTCATAAAGTTTACATACAGTACATTTTATAGCACTAGCTCACTGATGAACTACCCAAAACAATAGATCACTCAGCAGCTACCAAATTCTAGTAAATTTTTTGTCAGGTCTGATCAATGTCATCAGTCTATGAACCTGTGTCGAGCGTAACCAAACAGTTTTTATCACTGCAAAATATTGGAAATATCTTTGAAAAAAAGCCTGACTCGACCACCCCCATCCAGTCTTGGGATCAGCCAGGAGCCGAGGCACATTGTGAAGCTGCAGAGCAAAGCAGATGGAAAGAAGAGCCATGGCACAGTATCACCTCCTGGGCTCCAGCGTGATTCATATGGCAACAGATGATGGTTACAGTACTCTCTATCTCTCTTTGGCCAACAGCACACACACACACAAATAGATGACGAGGCGAGTGCCAGCCAGTATCAGGCCAACTTGGGCATCAGACATGCCTTGCTGTCTGAGACCGCTGCCCTGTATCTCATATCAAGGTCAGTCTTGGGGTTGTCATTCACAGTGAGAGCTCTCGCTCACCCCTGTACCACCATTCTACAGTCATATAACCAGCGATCAAATTTGCGCAGATAGAGATTAATATGCATTTTCTCCAAAATATGCATGTGCAGATGCATCTAAAGATGACTGTGCACACGCTTTGTGCTTTACGGTTCCACGCATATCAGTTAGACCAAATAGGCTGAACTAGTTACATATTCACCAAATGTTTCTGACACAATGAGAAGGATTATGTGACTACTGGAGTAGTACAGCTCAGAGCTGTAACACTGCAGCGTGGGAAAAAAATCTACCACTGTACTGTATCCCATGTGTCCAGAGACCAGTGTTTGGAGTATTTGTATGTGGGCTACACCCACTGTGTAGCTGTCCCCTGCCAGCCACCATATTGAATCGATTTGAGCCTTGGCCTCAGTGATAGAGCAAAGTGAGTTGAATACTAAGCCTGATGAGACAATGGATCTGTGTGCATCCTGTCTCCGGGGCTGCCTCTCCAAAGGCAATCCTCCATCCTTCATCTCCTGCCTCGCTGCTTCACCAAAAAAAAAGAATAGAAAAACATTGCAAAAGCTTTGACATCCACCCTGGGATTTTCTTGTCCCATGCAATAAGGAACTAATGAAAAGCTTTCAGGACTCAGTCTGAAACACATGAGTCAGAATTCAATAATATACTGTTGTTTTGTCCAAACCTGCCAGGAATTTGAAAAGAATAACACTCAGCAGTGCTTTTATGAGCCTTCGTATGATGTCATAGCTGTATAAATGGAATAGTATTATTGATCGAATGTAAGTGGATAGGACTGAAGGCACCATGTGGGCAGGCCTCTCAAATAAACCACTGAGCAGGATGCATTCACTGAAATGAAGAAATGCTGAGCCTGCATCAAAATAGATTCAACAACACTAATCTCTGCCACGGTGATTATAAAATGTGCTATTGATGTGAAATGTAGGGCAAGGAAATGAGATGACTTGTTTCTATAGCAATGGTATATATTCCATATTCATATTTAGATTTTCTGCTCATAGAAAAAGACTGTTTTAATGTAATTTATCACCAGTAACTTCAATAAGAGAAATTAAACCGCCTCTCTCACTGTGTTTGATGTGGTCAAAGTGCCACCTAGTGGATGCTCGGCCAATGTTCTTCATTTACACATTTGCGTCTTACCTAATATTGTCATTCATGTTTCTCCCAGTTGTAATTTTACTGTTGTTATTTCTGTATACTCTCAGAGCTGCAACTAATGATTATTTCCATTATCAGTCTGTTAGTAAATAATGTATTATTCATGTATTATTGCTGTAAGAAATTTCAAAATAGTTACTTATTCTGTAATCATCTCACCTATTTATAAACACATATTTATTTTCCTATTATCGTATAAGAATTTACAGATCGATGGTGTTGTAAGGCCATCTCTGACAAATTTGTTATTTTCATTTACATTAGTAAAATTGTTATGATATTGATGTGGCTTGAGTAAATAATTAATCGTTTATTTTATTGTAGTTGTTAAACTGAACCATTCATCGTTAGTAGCAGCCAGTGTGCTGCTACTCCAGTGAAAAAACGAAGTTGTAGTTGGTGAAGAACTGGACTGACACACGATATGCACAGTAACTGCCATCTACAGCTTTTCAGCAGCAGGGGGCAGCAGGGTTCTGTCTACTGTTGCACCGCTACGGCGGCCCACTTTCTGTACTTCAGTGGGTCACATGCAGTATTGACCCTTGTCAAAAGAGGTGCATGTTATTTTACATAAGACTCATTTTATATAAAGCTTCAACATTATATGTGACTTAAAACATGAAGGCTGAGAAGAGAATGTCAAGATCATGTGCATTTGACTTGACTCATTCTCATAGCTTTATATGTCATACACTATCAATGGTCATCACTAGTTACCAGATGGTATAAAACAAACAGAAAACATATATGTTACAGTATACTGTATAAAACAGGCAGTGAGTGAAGCAGTTATCCCTACCCTAAACTGTGGGTATTGTTTCATAACAGTAAATTACTTCATCTAGTTTTTGGTCTTCATAGCCTGTTTTATTATAGAAGTTTCACTTCAGGGACAGACATGTTGTAAGTGAATGGGGGCAGTTGTCATTATATTATCTAGATGTGGAAAGTCTCCCCTTAATTGAGAAACCAGCTGTTACCCAGACAGAAAGTCTTGACTGTAGCCCAATGACTGTGGACTCCGTTTCTGTCTGTCTACAGTGAAAGCTCGTAAGTGGACCTTTGGTTTGGTTTGTCAAACTACTATTTTCAAGGTCAAGAATGAATATACATGCTTAGTCCTACATAACATTGATCAAGTAATGTATATCACCAGTTTAAGGTTTGTTCATGTTCATTAGAGAGTCTCAGTCAACGGATGCTTAAATCTAATGTGTGATGACATGATGTTTGGGACACATTGTACTTGAGCATTCCAGTCAGTACCTGGGATTATTAGAGTTATCCTAGTCTGACGCACTTTACCTTGGTATTTGATTAATTTTGATGTGAGTGAGATTTTCTACTTTGGACTCCAGTTTTTTGCTTTTTTTATCTATAGTCAAGCACAATAGTTACTTTGCAAGTTAAGAGTATAGGTACAAAACACATGATTTCTGTACAATGTGCATGTAATGCTTTGCTACAGAATGAAATCCAACAGTTCAATTTAACCTCACTCCTAACATGATAAGGTATCACTTAAGCCATGGCTAAAATTTGTTTTTCAGTTTCTCCTTATGTAAAGGATGTGAATACTTCTTTCAGCACTTGCATGTGTTACGTGGTATATGAGGAGGTTGTGAGGGTTCCACTGTGGCCCCAGGACTCTTGCAGACCAGCCAGTATCTCCTGCCAGGCCTCGAGCCAAGCTTCAGAGCGACGCCCACATTGCTCTGCCAAAGACGTGAACAGAGTGTGATGGGGAAACGGGATGAGGAAACACAAGAACAGAGAGATGCAATCGGAGCACGGGGTCGCACACGCAGCATCTGGCATGAGCTGGGAATACAGAGCCATTTCATTAATGGGCAGTTTATTGCAACAGTTTGACTGGAAACCGTCACAACTTTGGCCGAGTGTCAGTGTGGAACACAATGTTCTCCGGCTGCCATGGGATTCTCCTGAAAATTACACAATTACCTCATACAAACTTGCATTTCATAAACGACTTCTCATGCTGTGGGGGCATCTGGAAATTTAAAGATGTGGTCTTCGAATTGAAAGAACCGCGTGATCAGCAAAAATCGGGTCAGACTTGACTACTGGAGTTTTCAAATGAAAAGTATACAAGCAAAATTTCCTAAAGCCCCCTCATTACAATATGTGCTTTGCTTATTACTTGACTTGATGTTTGGACTTCATTGCACAGAATGATGTACGTGCATCTTTCTACCCTCATCTAAAGAAGGAGGGCTTGATTTTGGGATGTAGCCACTAGTTTGAAGGCCGAGGTTCAATACGCAACCTATTGAAGTGTGGTATGGAAACTTGAAACTTTTGAAACCTTGCACACACCAAGAGTGGATGTTTCAGTGAAGTTGGAGACATCTTGCATTCAGCAGATTGTACTATTGTAACAACAATGAAAAAACATATGTGAAACATTCAAGATTATGTATTTGTTTTGTTAGGAATTCAAATCAGACTAATTATTCTTCAAAGCAAGTCCTTGAAAACATGGGAAGGGGGATTGTGAATATATAAATTATCCATGATTCTTCTTCTAACATATGCTGAGGTCCATTTTCTAACAAAGTATATAAAATAGATTCTGATATGACTGCCTGCCATTCAACAAGACTTATCCATTTGGACTCTCTTTAAATAATAATTTTGTAGTCAAGTTCAGGATATTTTTTTTGAACTTGACTGTGTTGCTGTGCTGTATTTATTATATTATATATTTATCACTGCCTCTTTGCGCATATGCATAACTTAATGTTCTGTATGCACAATAATGTGTGATCAGAAATGCCATTAAAAGTTCATAGACCTGAATCAATTTGAAATGAACTGCGAGTAAACGAGCAGGAAGAACGTGGCTGACCTGGGGTGGTGGCGGTCACATGAGGACAGTGTCACGGGCATTAGCCAGCCCGTGTTCGGTCAGCTCAGCACCACTGGATCTTATTATCACACATTGCTAAACTTTAACCGTCTGTTTTCGTTCGCTTGTCTCTGATTCGTTTTGTCTGAACATTGCACCGCTGTAAAGAGTCGTCTTCCGCGTACCCCCCACCTGCACTTGTCACTATGGTTAGGGGGCGTCCTTTCTCAAGAGAAACTGCTGCGCTCTTCCTATTCGCTGAAACTATAGGTGTGTCGGGGGGGTGTGCGCCTTCTCTTCGCCAGCTGTCAATCATGAGGTCACTTCCTGCGGGTGTGAGCTCCGCTGCTCTGCTTTGTATGGACGTGGTGGGGGATTTTTGACAGCGGTAGCGCTGTTGGGAAACAAGCAAGGTCGGGGTCGGGGTCTATTTCTTTATTTTCCCCCCACCTCTCCTCTCGATCTCGCACCGACCTGACCTGCGAGGATATGGCGGTTTTAGGATCGGGCTGCTTGCTGCGAGGTAAGGCGTTTTCATCTGGCCCCCTTTTTTATTCTAGAAGTGCACCCTCCCTTCAGCAGCTGGGAGACGTATCTGTGAGGGAATGTTGTTCGGTGCACAGACGCGGGTTGCAGCCGAGGGGTGCGCGTTCTCCAGCTTGAAACCGCGACCGGTTTGCAGCGCTGAAACCTGCACACATAACTGTTTAGGTGCAACATTGATAAATTCTGTACCGTTGTTGTTGTTGTGCGACGTTGATGTGATTTCAGTTGGCACGCCTGCGCAGCTCGAGTGAGCCTCGCTCGTCAGTGGGCAACATCTCCCTGTGATGTAAGCTGTTCATTAGTGAGCCATGCACTGGACACAATGGCTGTTTATTGGCCTGCTGGTATGCCCTGTTACTCTAACAGCGGTTATATAGTGATTGTTGGTCGCTTACAGGCTCCTGCTCAGCATGTCTGACAGTGACAGTAATGTCAAAGGGTCAGTGCTGTATGATAGAATACGTGCTAGTTGCTAGAATCAGGCGCGTCACACCTGCACATGGTCTCCTTGATTCAAAAGTTTTTTTCCAGGAGCCTCGTACTACATTTGGTACGGGTTTACAATACTGCCTTGAAATCATAGGTTGTTTATGATAATTATTGCTTGTGGCCAGCACAAGCTCTTCACCATGAGGTGAAGTGATGGATGAATGGGTGAAGCAGTGGGGCCGCAGGTGCTAACTCCTAAAGTAACCCTTAGGCATTTGTCTTTCTCCCTTTACCTCAGCGACTCCTTCTCTCTTTGTGTTGGGAACATGCAAAACATTGGGATGACTGCCACAGGCAAAGTCAAGGCCAACACCAGTGTGTTACATATTTGTCTGAAAAGTGTTCAACTTGTGGTGAATGAAGTTCAGATCTCTTCACTGTTGCATGCAACAAATTCATTTAGGGCAGAAACTGATCTTCATATTAACATTACTAACTTGGAGTAGAATGTGTGAACACCGCCAACAGCTTAGTTTCTCATCAGAAAACTGGCCACCTTATTGCGGTCATTTCTTAATAACGACATTTCTGTGAAAGTGAATATACACATCCTGTTAGCCCAGGCAATATAAGAATGCTTTCTTTTCCATAAGTAGAAGGATCCTATGTGTAACATAAATTGTCTGTTTCTTTAATTGCCCCTTGTGTATATGTCTTCCACTAAAATGGCTTCAGTAGGGCCATAAGTGTCAAAAGGGTTTCCAGAGAGTGTTATTTTTTTGTTTTGTTTTTCCTTTGTTCGTTGGAAGATGGCATTAGGACTGACTGGATATGACAGTGATGAATATTTGTTTTTGTTTTTAAATGCACACGGGTTGGACAGTTGTAAGCTGCATCATTAGTTGCCGTTGGAAAGCTGTTTTCTGCTGATATGTTTTATAGAAGTTAGACTGAGTTGATCAGAAGACAGATGCTCCTTTCTGCAGTCCCTTTTGGAATACATCAAGATGCAGCTAATTTCCTGTGTACCAGGCTTTCACCCATATTTGCTAACCCTTAAAAGCCAGTCTCCACATTGACGTGGCACTTACGTTGGGAGCAAAGGTCTTCAGACATCACCATTATTGCTCTGCTTATCATACTCGTAAGTATAGTTGAAAATCCATTAAAAGTTATGTGAGGTTTGTACACAGTGTCAAAGTGTCATTATTTTTACATTGATGTAGGGAAGCCAATTGAAAACATCATGTTGAATAATTTAGAATTTTTTTAGACTGAAAAATGAATCATTTTATAGTCTAAAAATGTTCCGAGAGATAACATCAAAATACCTAACCCTGATCAAATAGTAAACGCAAATAAGGTTGTGTTGTTTTAATGTACTGGAGAGTACCAAGTGGGTGGGGTTACTCCATAAGGGAAGTCAGATAATGTCAGATACATCCCACTTATCTGAAAAATGTAGGGACGTAAATTTAAGACCTTTCCTTCTGGTTTTCTGAACACTGTTTTTCCCCATGATAAGTTCCACCTATGCTTTCTTTACTCCATGCAAACTTCATTGGACACATGTGACTCTCACTTACACTATTTGCAGGAGTGGTCCTGTTTTATTTTTTCTTTCAGGTCTTATCACTACTTGTAATTCATAGAATTTAACTTCTGTAATCAGGGGAACAAAATGTGTTTTAAGATAGTCTTATCTCTCGTGCACACTGCATGAGAATTGTCTTCAGAATCAAACTGTCAAAACTCAGACAAGTGCATGTGCTTCTTTAAGACAGCCTCAAGGGAACTTGCCAAGCCAATGTTTTTAACCATAGCTAGTTTCTTGTCTGGCTGCACATGCTGCAGCTTTGTCTCCGGGAACCTGAGACCTTTAATCATCCTTTGCTTGGTTGCATTCGCACCCTGGAGAGACTAGCTTTTGGACTCTTTTGGAGACGGGAACAGATTTCTCATTCTCTAAATGTACAAAGTTGGGTTCTTGGCTTCATACACACAGCAAGCATGGAACACCGAGCTGCCAGGCATAACAGAAAACATTTCACACCAAAAAGAAGCTATTATTTGCATAAAATCCTTAACTTTTCTGTTCTCTGTGTCCAACAGGTCCGGGGGGGGTGCGAGGAAGCCAAAGGGAGGGATATCAGATGGGGATTGCAAAGTTTTGGCTGATTAATGCATGGCCATTTGTGATTTAATTCATCTGCTTTATTTGTGATCTATGCGCTTATATATCCACCCCTATATACCTGTGTTTAAATACCAACAAAAAAACAGGTTGAGGAAGAGTTTTCTCGTCTCTGCTCTTCAAACAGGACGTTCAGGTTCTCTCCCCAGCTGCAATCTCAAGAGTTTATCTTTTGTCTGTGTTGTAGGTTTAATAAAGAGGTGTATTGAGAGTATGTTTAGCAGCAAGAACCTACGTCCATTGAACAATTTTTCCAAGTCCATGTAGCGCAGATGAGTGAAAGAAGGAAATGAAAGTACTGGGCATAGATCAGAGATAAATAGTAAGATAAGTTATAGTCTGGGATCGACCCAGCATTCGTTTTGTTTGCATTTAAAGTAGCTTTATGGAAAATGTAATTCCAGAAGGCTCTTCCAGCTCTAGTAGATGCTCACTAGCAGGGATGAATGTTATCGCTACCTTGCTATCGATTCTGCAGGTTTTCAAGGGCGCATCTGGCATTTCTCACCTGTGAGAAAAACCCCAAAGAAACACAAGCTCAAGGAAGGTGGTGGCTCTTGCACTAGGGACTGAAAAAAACTAGTTCACCGGAAGTGTCCTCTACCTACATTTAAAGCCACAAATGTTTTTCTTTGCAGTCCCTTATGGCTACATGGAAATGATGCACTTAAAAGTCTGGAAAAATATGTTATGGTAGGGCAAAATGTGATGATCATCCAAACTCAGAATCACATGGTGCAAATTTTTTTTTTTCTCTCCTTGAAGAAATTTACAGTGCTGTACTCGTGGGACGATAGGAGTCCAACGTCAGAAATGTGTATGAGTTTGTTTCATGCACTGTTTGACAAACCAGCACGTGTTGTTTGACGCCCCAAGGCTACATTCAGATCAAAAATCTCTCATACAAATGCCCCCTCCTCATTTATTTCACTGAGGCCACCTAGTTGGCCACCTTAGGCAACGACAACAGACATGTAGACATATTTTTGTAGATTACATTGTAAATGAAACATTTTCTGTTTCCTTCCCAGTAACAGGGATGGGCAATAAATTGCCGCTGTAATAACTTTGCACAGTTGTAAAATCTCATATAGTAAACAGCTGACCAATGTTTTGAAGTCTGTCAAGCCTTCCAACGGCTCATGGATGTGTTATTTAAACTTTACTTCCTGGATCAGATTTCAGCTTCTCACTGGCACCTGTAGTAACACACCCACACCAAGGTAGATTTTCTTTTTTTTCATACACACTTCTATTTTCTGTCCAAATGTGGTCTCAGCATAACAAGGGTTGTTTTGGCTGTTTGTAGTCCCTTCTGTTGTCTGTTTTTTTGCAACTCGTGTCCTTTATTGGCCAGGTTTGACCTTCATCTGAGCCGGGTCTATTCCCTCTTTGAGCATTTCTTATGGTAAAGTCCTTCTTGGTTGAATAGGATTGGGGCCCTCTAGCCAGACTTACAGTAAGCAGCTCTGGACAGGAGATTGTCTGCGCTAATGATCGGGGAGGGATGTTGCATATAAGCTGAATTTGTTTGTCAAACCACGACTTGACGGGTGGGATTGGACCGATCTCTCAGAGGAATGTCTTTCTCACTGAAGCCCCTTTGTCTCTCCCGGGCCTGTGTTTCTGGTCTGCATGTGTGAGTGTCACATCTCTCCAACATCCTGTTTGTCTAAGTAAATTATTGCTGGAAGATTTACTCTTTCTTGTCAACTTGAAGTTGAGGCAATGGTCCTAATCCACATGAGCCATGGCCTGTTGAGATCCTCATCCATGACCTGGTCCTGGTTGATTTTACACTTATTTTATAGCACAACAAATGAACAGGCATTTAAAGTGTTTCATAGCAGTTTTGCTTGAGTTGGTGTAATGGAGGTCTTTGACACTAGTGTGGAAATTGATAGAACTTATTAACATGACAGATGAGCATGACAAAGGTCGAGGCAGGGCAAAGATTGTTTTGGATGAAGACCTTAAACTAACTCTTTCAGCTCTTTATGAAGTCATTGAGAAACAAACACCAATGTTTAAGACATTTATGAAGATTTTCTGATTGCAGCTGCTGCTGCTTACTCATTGCATGCAGGAAGCAAAAATAAAACTTTGGTCTTATGTCGTACTTGGATATCCTACTACAGTAGCAAATTAGTTTTGCTCTGTCACCAGGCGCTGTGTGCTGCATGCCTCCCCACAAACACGTAGGCTGGTTTGGCAGCCAGAAAGGGGGAACTCAGGATTCCAGTGTCATGCTGGAAAATGAAATAAGATACACACAGCTGTCAGAGCGATGGAGGAAAAACTCTCAGCCTCATGTTGTTCTCATCTCAATTTTAGCGATATCTGCGCTCTGGCATGCCATGCTCTATGGTATTTCACTAAGACAAGATTAGGGAAGCTTGAGAAAAGACTGAAAGCTGCCTTTTCTGGTGGCTAATACAGTTGGTGTCTTTAAATGGTGATTAATCTGTAAATGATTGTTATGATGAGTCATTTGTTGTTAAAAATTCAAGTTGCAACAGTCCACCTTAAACATTAAGCTCGAGCCAGCAAAAGTTTGGTATATTTGCTTGGTAGATCTAAAAAGAGAAAACATTTTTTCACAATTGTTGATCAGTTTTCCTCCAAATAATTTTAGCCATAAAACAGTATGATAAGAATTCCCAGAGTGATTTTTGCACATAATAAAAATAATACACTTTAAGTAAAGAGGTGGGGGGCTGGGGGGATTTAACTTGTAATGTTGTAGCACATGTACCGTCCTCTTAAATACAGGCTAAGCATGTAAAATGATTTGTATTTCCTGGCAGCACCACACTCATGGTGGTCAGTCACAATTATACATACTGAGAGCTTTGTCTGCTGCTTTCCCTATGTTGCCCTGGTATCTTGGCAGAGCCTCAGGAGCCAGAGCAGCTGGACGAGATGTACGACTCACTTGAACGTACCTTCCTCTTTGGCACTAACCAAGATATGTACATTGTGCTGATTCTACAAGAAGTATTTTTATTTTTGGAGGAGCTGGTACAGCAGACCAACTCCTGAATATGTGCTTGCACCATACAGTTTATGGTATGCCTGTCTCTGTATCCAAACCCAGAAATGCCTGAGCAAATCTGCACGAATACTGCATTCCTTTTATATTTTTGTACAGTAATTTACAGTTCTGCCATCCAGCACAGTGTCTGTATATCACCATGAGTATGTAAAGGGGGAAATAATAAGTAATAAATGCAGCTCAATGATAGCATAGACCATAAAAAGAGGAAATTAAGGTGACTCTTAAAGTCACTTTATGGTGTTGTTGCTCCAGTTAAATATATGCAAGTGCCACTTGCTGTTACCGCAGCCATACATCTGTGAAGTGATGAACACAGCTCGAAGAGACCACAGCAGTTTCTCCACTGGAAATTTACAGTCTGGATGCACTGCAGGGAGGTTTTGCAATGGTGGCCTGCATGATCCTTGTGACTGATTTGGAAATGAGAACAAAGTGGCAGCCAGGAGCCAGCACTCGGCACAGAGCGGAGATGTTGCTTAAGGACAGCGTTGTCTGCCATTGGTGATTTTAGCAGCTGGAAATGGCAAGGGATGAGCCTGCTGTTGGCTCAGCTGTAAATGCATCTAACACAGTGGGGGAGCCTGTTAAACTGTGGCTACACGGTGGGTCAAGGTTACACAGCAGCTGCGTCAGCTGACTTTGCTGACACATCACACTCCGTCCAATGCACAAAAAACTGTTTTAATAATGTATGATTTCCACTTGCTCAAACTCCACTATCCTACCCTTCCTTTGCTATATTCCCCTCAGCCAAACAAAGAATGGTATCAGATTTATTGTAAATGATATGCTTTCAAACCTAACTTCTCCGTAAGGTCATTTCTAACAGTTTATTTGGAACTAATAGTTATCAATACATAATAAAACATTCCAACATTATGAAAAAGAGATAATGCATAAGATTAGAAAGCTTTAACCTGCTAAAATCTATAAAAGCCATTATATATAAGGTATCGAAGATTTAATTCTGACTTTGATATTTTCTAGGTTTACACATTTTTTCTTCCCCAAAACAGACAATGGCAGTCAACAACTGCTTCCACAAACTTCTCCATCATAAGGAGGACATCACCTGAAGTTTTGTTGTTGTTTTGACTCCAAAACACACACACACACACACACACACACATGCAGGCACACTTTACCACCACACTGCACTCCACTGTTCACAGCCAGTGTGATGGGTCAGGACAGCACATACCTTTTAGAGGTAACGTGATATACTGTCACATTGCACCTCCTGCAGTGTTTTATGGTCAGATTGTATGCGCTTGTGTCTTGTTGAGCGCGTAGGGACATTTAATTATTATTTTGACACTGGACACGCTGTCAATGCAGAGGTCAAGAGTCCACCAGGGGTTATGTAACTCTCTGTTGTATTTCTCAACTCAGTGCAGCAGTGGGTCTTACATGCAGGACCCAACATGCAGGCAGCCAAAAGTAGTTCTGCGTATTGTTTAAAAAACAGCGGATGAGTGGAAAGATGGACAATAATTAATCTAAAAATCAAAAACTTTATAGCATGCACTTTAAAGTCGGTCATCAAAAATGTAAATATACAGTACATAGTTTATTTTTTCCAAAAATTTGCGAAGACCCAGGTATGAACCTTCAAATCTAAAAGTAGCAACCAAAATTTCCCAAGGGGTGTACATTAAAACTGTGACCTCAACCTGATAAGGTAAGTGACCTGATAGCAGGGTGATTAAACTGTCAGCTATCATACGGCTCATCTGTCACAGACTGCAGCTGAAGTCCATTGTCAATCACTTGCCTAGCCTGTACTTTGGCCAATCTACCTAACGATAAGAGGGCGCCGGCCGGCGTATCAGCCTCAATGTGATAAGTGTCTGCTCGAGTGTTTACACTGCGGGCACGGTCCAGGCCGAGCTCATAGAGTGAGCTCTTCAAACAAATGGACAGGCAGAGCGTGGGTGGGACAGCCCCATCAGCCCATGTTCCTGCTCGAAGACCACCGTTATGCCCTCTGAAGCCTTTCCTCTTACAGGCCTTTCAGCAATCAGGCCACAGGATAGTTGGATTAAACATTAACCTATACTCTGCTCCATCTCACACACACAAACACACACACACACACACACATACACATACACACTCTTCCACACAATTATCCATCCATCCTCCAAGCCACACAAACTCTTGAACAGAGCTTGGTGTCATGTTGTCAGGGATTCCAAAATGCATGGAAGATGTCAAATTTTTGGATGCAGACGGTAGGGCGGGGACGTTTTGTTTACATGGGTTATTGCTGGATTTTTTATATTTCATTAACTATACCTACCAACAGTCTTTTATAGATTAATTGCAAAACTAGGTTTATTATTAACATAACAGACAACAGTACAACTTATCTCTCAGTCACAGTACAAATCCTCATGTGTTTGCTTCCGCTTTATCTGCGTTTTCTTGTCATCACACTCATTGCTGTTTGTTGTCCTCATCCTTGCTGGATTTGGAAAGTTTTATTGGACACCCCAGATCTAATAGTTAGACATGGAGACTAAGGGATCATACCCTCCCGGCATCATCAGACATCAGCTGTGGCCAGATACCCATCTGTGTGAAGGAACACAGTATATATGCCACAGGGTCAGATAACATGATGCCTTGAGTACACTACTTCTTGATTTGACGGATATCAGAGAGTCGGTCTAACAGTGCAGGTGATTTGTAGATTAATTTCTGAAAGATCTCAGGCAGCCATGTAAACTGACTTTACTCTGTTGTGTACTTTTCTGTTTGTGGAGAGCAGGGGGCTGTCTGAATGCCTGGGTCATGTTCAGAGCATGTTTATCTGCCTCGGGTGGAGCTTACTGTTGCTTCAAGGCCTGTCTGTCTTATGTGGGTCTTGACAACGATGGATGAGAATAAATGTTGGGGGCTGGGTGACCGTGCTGCGCAGAAATCCATCGGACCATATGGATTATTTATGCTGCGCTCATACATCTGGCCCTGCGGTTACTGGCAGACATACACTTTAGCCTATTTTTGCAACAAAAGGCAATGGGATTTATTGATTTTAATGAGGGATTGAATTCCACTGGTAGCAGGTGGTAGGTGTCTTCACGCACCTGCTGCCCGCCCTTTATCACTGATTTCAAAGTGGCAGCCGTGTGTCAGACCTCGGTGGCTCTTGGTTTAGCTCCTCTTTTGTAGGCGTAACCCCCATCCTCTTCTTTGGAACCTGACCCCTAACACCCGATCATACGTAGGCAAACACGTTCGACCTTGCTCACCTTTCACTCAGTGCACGTGGTACCCTCAGCAGTCTTGGTTGAGTGAGCACAAGATAGGTCTTGACCTATGGGGAAAAAGGTTTGCTGTTACCGTAGGAACCTCTGTTTTCTTCCCCTCTCTCTGTCTTGCTCTCCCTGCCTCACCTGCTCTTTCTGTATGCTGATAATGACTCTGTAATGTAGCTTAGCTGACATTCCTCTCCACCCTATGTCTCTGTCTGTCTCATTCCACTAGACCTCTGCAGTCTGCAGCTGAGCAGCTCTGTGTGTTTACATTTTCTCATTTGTATGTTGGTGGCAACATGTGGTTAGCTTAGTCCACTGCTTCATAGCTGGTGGTGGTGGTGGTGGTGGTGGTGTGTGTGTGTGTGTGGGGGGTATCATGAGGTTAGAAAAGAACTTGTGTCATATACAGTAGGTTATTCAAGTAGAAAGTTGCAGGAGTTTTTACTTACCTCAGCAAAATAAAAAATTTCAAGCACAAATTCATCTCATCTTACCACTTGATAATAACTCAGATGGGTTAATTGGGGGTGTTTTCCCAAACTGACAGCACAGATGTAGGTCAAGCTGCAGCCAAGAAGGTTCTTTTTTCACCTTGACACAGATTATAATGAGACAGTGCTGAGTGAAGTGACTGTATGAAAACAGGATGTCTTCTAAAGGGAGACCTGAGGCCCCAGAGCTAGAATGCTAAAGAAGTTTGCTTTGCACATTTATTGTAGAGTGAGTGGCTCAGAAAAGCTGCCTGTTCATGTGCCAGGATCCTCTTCATTTAGGGTCTTTAGTGGGTGGGAGTCTTCAGGGTCTTCGCTATTGGAGTTACCTCTTTTATTCGCTTCCTGCTGTCAAGGTGAAACTATATGCAAATGATCCGTACTTTCCATAGCTGCTTCAGTGGAATACCATTCATTTCTGTCATTACACCTTTTTAAATAGACTCACAAGGAGCACTGAGGGCAAAAACGCTTTGAGCATGCAGTCAGTCTCCCTTCTAAAATAGTCTGCAGGGGTGGGTTAAGGATAAGTTAAGGTTATCCTACAGCATATGAAGCTTCAGAATGGCTGAGAACAGCTGTTATCTTGTAGCCTATATTTCCACCATCACCATCACCCCCCACCCCCACCCCACCCTTGATGTGCTCATTAGTTGGGCCTGATGGAAAGGGCTTACTAAAGATTGACCCAGTTTACATATCTGAAGTTTGAATATGCAATGTAAGGTCCATTCCCTTTGCTGGTCTTAAGCTAAGCCGATAAGGCAAGCCCACTTCTTATTGCACTTTCATGTGGAGCCCACCCCATGCAATTCAGCAAAATCTCATCCAGCCACTGTACAACTCGGCCTGTCATGTCTCCTCCAGCCAACCCCCTGACCCAGCCTTCCTATCACAACACAGCCCATTGACCTACATTCTTTCCTCCACATGTCTCTGTGTTTCTCTGTCCTCTGTCTTTCTGTTTCTGCAGCACTATGAGCTCTGTGAGGATAAGGTTACTGTATTTGGAGTGAATAGCTCAGAGGAGTGGATTGTGTTGTGTCATAAGATATATTCTGTCCTTCATTCCTTCATTGCCTGCTGACCCACTACGGCAACATGCGTAACCTGTTTGCATGGATGACCACGTGTTGCATCACCACTACTAATGAATAAGGCCTAAATGTCCTGTATTGGCCAGCATTGTGTTTAATCATGTGTGCTGAAAGATAAAGTAGTATTACATTGTGGTGTTGATGCTGATAATGTTGTTTCGTGGCATGGTTTCATGGCCGGCAATGTTCATCAGCCCACCACCAAGAAACCTTTCCTCTCATACCATCAGCAAATTTTTCACTCACCCACTAAAATATTTCAACATCTACTTGATGGCAAAACATGTTGTGCAGACCTTCAAGGTTCCCACCTGATGAATCCTAAAACTGTGTAGATTCCTTTTAGTTTACCACCATAAGGTTGACATTTGCGGTTTTGATTCTGCAAACAGGCTATATTTTTTATTGCTATTTATAAAATGTTAGCATGCTTACATGTTTATTTAGGTGGTAAAGAAGGAGAGCGTTATACCTGCTAAATGTCATCATGTTATCAAGCTGACATTAGCATTTAGTACTAAACATTGCTTTATCAAAGTACAGCTTCACAGAGATACCAGCGTGGATATAGATTCTTAGTCTCTAGAAATGAATTATTATCTCGTCTCCCTCTGTCTGCCTGCCTGAGTTTCCATATCACTTCTTTGACCTCTGTCTCTCCCTGCCACCCACCCACTGTCTTCCGTCTTTAGTTTGATGAGTGAGACTGCTGGCAGCCTGCTCCTCCACCGCGATGGTCGATATGGAGAGCCACTACCATCCCCCTTCACCCCTGGAGGACTCGGTGCTAGACAGCCCCCTGTGCGCCGATGACGACTTCATGGACGGCATGGAGGAGCTCCAGGACATCTCCCAGTCCATCGACAACGATGCCCTCAGCTCCTTTGACGTCCCAGAATACCAGTCCTCCAGCAATGGTTCAGAGGGTTCCACTGTCCTAGGTGAAAGGGTCTTAATGTCATTGAATGTAAATATCTCTTTGGGTCATTAATAAGATGGTGAGTTTCAAAGTGCCCCCAGTGGCTTAATCTAATCACCTGGCCATTTTTGTTGTTGTCAGAGCAGTGGTCCCTCAGTTTAGCCACGGGACATACTCTTATTTAACCTCTTGCTTTAACCTACAACACGGCTGTGGTACCAACGTTTGACAGTCTGTTTTACTTAAATTGCCTGACTGACCTACTTTTTCATTCCTTTGGGCAATAGTCCCTTGATCTTGACTGATTTGTTCATCTTTCTCTGATTTACTGAGTGTCTTGAAGAATTTTCCTGCTCATTGCCTGCCAAATCCTTTCTGTATTTCCTCATTTCTCCTTTTCCATCTTGCCTTATCTACCTCATATTTTCTGCAGGCCCTTGTTTTACCTCTCTGTCCTCTTTCAGCCCTACTCTTTGCTCCATATCCAATGAGGAATTCACACATTCCTCAGCCACCATGCACCACCTCTCAGGAAACATCCGCTTTTTACTGCTGTGTTTCCCCCTGAATAGAAGTCACATGGACATCTGGGAAATTTATGCTACTACCACATTATGCAACGAGTGAATGGGTGGTGAATAGTCGAGAAAGATAAACATTTAATGGAAATGGAAAAGACTAAAAGAGAGGGAAGCGTTGGGAGAAGGCATCATGGAAACATTTGCTGATGTCATGGAAAGAGAGGGGGTTTAGGATTTGTTGGTGTTTAAAAGTGCTAACGGTGAGCGGCAGGATCAGAAGAACATGCTTTTCTTGTCCACTCTTGGTCATAACATGTACACTTGCACCAAGCAGGAACACAGCACCAGGTCCACAGCCAAATGCTGCTTATCCCCGTTCTGGCATCCCTTGACAAACTCATGTGGCTTGACTTAATGCTACTGTTTTGTTCCATTTCATCTTTGCTATTTGTGTACCAAGCAAGCACTATCGACCACGTTCCCTTCTCAAGGTGAAAATAGAAAACTGCTGGCAACCTATGGCAAACCCCATGACCTGTCTTGCATGAGGAAGCTCAGTAATACTACTCCAACACTGTTATGCTTGTGGCAGGGAAGACGCCACAGATAGCATGCTAACATCTATGAATAAATAGTCACTGTGATGGAACAGACTGTTTTTGTTGGGGTAAAGAGGTCAAACTGTACTTAACTTCCACTAGTTTTTTTGCCACAGGGAAAATAGACTTACAGTGGGGACATATTCATAAAGGCAGCCATGATTGCAGCTTTTTATTTTCCTTTTTTTAAAACAACGACCCAGTTTGTTGGCTGATTGTGGTGACAGTTTGTCTAACATAGACTATAACTTCACCAGAAATAGAAAAACAAGGTTGGGGTATATTTCAACCACATATTCAGAAAGGAGCATTTTACCTGATTTCAAATGGTCACAGGAGAAGGGTGATGGATGAGGGGTGATATACCATACAACGGTGCACACTTTTGGACAGTTGCTCGTCAAAGGCTTAATTGTGTTGCACTCAAAGAAATGCTGCCAGTTGAAATACAGAATTGTGAAAAGGATTAGGATTGCAGCAGTAGGATCAATTAATTGCTGGTTTTGGTCTATTTGTGGATTTTTTTGACAATAAGCAAAACATACAATCTCACCACACTTGTCCTTTAATTGACCATTGATCAGTGTTGTGGTTGCAACAAGATGTGTGCATTGGTTGGAGTGAATAGTGCCATGACATTTTTAGGTGTTAACCGTCGTGTGCTATTGGTTTTGTAGATGCCCTGACACCGGCGTCCAGCCCCTCATCAGTTGTTTATGGGGTGGCGGCAGGCCAGGAGGAGTTCTCATCTTCCTCTTCGCTCAGTCTAGAGTGTCGAGTGTGCGCTGACCGCGCCTCGGGCTATCACTACGGAGTCCACGCCTGCGAGGGCTGCAAGGTGAGATGAAGATTACACACACGATGCAGTTGAATTAGAGGCAGTAACCAATTTCAAGACAATCAATCACATTTGAAATTATAACACTGAAGAAAGTAGGACAAGTGAGGCCAGAAATCCAGAGGCTATGTGTCTTGTGACTAATGATAACTCCTAAAAGCATCAGAACCACCAGGCTCGGCCTTCACACGTGGTTGCCCAATAATCTGTCAGTTAATTGTTTACCAGTCATGTTGAAGAACAACCCAAGGTTGTACTTTTAGAGGCAGTAAAGGACAAAGATAGTGTTACTTGAGGTGTTTGTCCCTAAAATTTAAGTTGTTTTTGACTCTATGATGGTATGTTCATATTTTGTATTCTTTTATATTTTTATCACTGAAGGGAAAAGAACTGAAGGCAAACTAGCTACTGAAGCGAGAGTCTTTTCTCCCCCTCTGCACTGAGTCCACTTAGTTCTGCTTAATGTTTCAGCCAAAACAGCAATGGGAGTATGAATGTCAGGAAGTGATACATAAACTCTATCATGTCAGCACGCTGTTACATAAACATTCACATCAGGGTAGCAGCTCACTGAAGTGTTTGTGTGTACAGGAGCAGAGTAATTGTTGATCAATCGTGTCTCAGTCTCAGTGTGGATATATTGTTATATATATGTTATGTGACCAGTACAGGGTGAAGCTGTAGGACTGTAAAACGGCAAGTTATCACAAAAGTCAAGGTACATTTGTTTAGCCTGTAATCTGCCTTTAGGAGGGAGTCATTAATGGCGCATATATCAGACGTGACCTCTAAAGTGCCAAAGGCTAATTAATGGTGAAGCCCCTACTTACAACATTAGCTGGATAAATTTAAGTCAGCATTTTCTTGATGAGGTTTAGTGATATCCATTGGAAGGCCTTTCCTGTTTCAAAGGCTCCTCCAAATTCAGCTAAGAAATTCAGCCTTCTTTTGTAGAAATTTTGAGCACACCACAATTTTATATTTAATCCCTTTACAGCTCTTGTCACTTGTTGGGAAAAAAAATGTAATTAAATTTAGCAGGCTATTTGGTCAAACATGTATCCTAATGTCTTCATGTACGTAGTAGTTGTATTCAAATTATAGAAGGCAACTAAGAAGTTATGTTTTAAATCTCATGGAAAATTTGGCTGCTTTCCTACAGCATTAAACATTCATGGCTAAATGAGCCACCATCAGAGTTGAAGTTTAAATACATAGACTGTACAATCCACGCTCTCATCTGCATGTTATACCGTCATGGGACAGTAACAGGATGTGGCTGGCCCCTGTGATGTCAATACACGGATCCTTTATTACAGTGGCACTTGACATGGCATCCAGTTGGCCTTAATTCTACTTCTGTTTGGGCATCATGTCACTCTTTTAGTGCACAGTCTGACTGACTGTGCGAGTCAGTCAGAATTACATAACATGTGATCACATGGTTGTGGCATGTCTGTGTAGTATGTATTTTGGCATTCGGGGTGACAGTTTTGGATAAGTATGTTATTAAGCAATTCCCCAGGCCATTTTACCCTCCAGCGAACCACTAGCGCACAACTTGGTCCATCTCTTTTTCGCCACAGTTAAATTCTGTTTGTTTCAAGGTTGTGTAAGTGAGGAAAATCTGATGGTGAAACTTTGTATCTGATATTTGTCATGCACCATCCACATGGGAATAAATAAATAACTGGTTTCTAATGCAATGTTTCCAACAAATTATTTTTTGGTTTGAGTTCATTAAAAGGTAATTTAATACAGTTAGCCTGAAAGATCTCATCTATTCATGGTAGTTACATTTTTTTCCTTTATTTGACGCATATTCTCATTTTTGTACCTGTTTTTTTTTTTTTTTCCCTTCACTCCTCCAGGGCTTTTTTCGTCGGACCATTCGTCTGAAGCTGGAATATGACAAGTGTGAGCGTCGCTGCAAGATCCAAAAGAAGAACCGCAACAAGTGCCAATACTGCCGCTTCCAGAAGTGCCTGTCAGTGGGCATGTCCCACAATGGTGAGTTTTGCAGGGCAGGGCGAGTCTGGGCAGCTCTTCAAGCACAGCAACCCACACACACACACATACATTTATGGGTCTAGTAAATACACAACACTTAAGAGAGTACCACATTTGGGCAAATGCCAAAAAAGATTGGACAGGCACGTACGCACATTACTAGCTCAAATAAGCAATCTGACAGTGCAGTTAGGTGTTAAGTTGCATGTAAAGACAAGTCACTAACTGAAGATTAAGCCAGTCTACTGTGTCTTCTGTGAAAATTTAACAATGCTTTGTTGTCCTGTGACAATGTTCAAAAAATGTTGGAAAAAATGTTTTCCTTTAAATTCTGTTTTGGTACCATTAAGACTCAAATATATTTTCTCAGTGCCCTTAATGCTGTGAAATAAGATGAAAATTCATCCCACGTGAATTCCTTGATACTAATATGTTTTTGTTTGTTTATCTTATAGGTACTTCTTTTTTTCAGTCTGGCAAATGTATGGAGTTTGATACTTAAGCATCAAAAGCACCTTCACATGCAACATCAAATTGAAATTGTGTCTTTCTTTAAAGCCTTACATCAGATTTCGCCTTCAGCACCACCTGTCTTTGTTCGGAGTGCAGTGATGTTGAGGTCAAAGAGTGAGATTCAGATGAATTTAGTTTACCTTGTGTAAACATACCAACATGTCATGCTGACCCTTGGCCAAGGTCAGTGTTCCAGTCAGTCTGACACAGATTTTGGAGATGACGTGTGCATGTATGTATGTATGTATGTATGTATGTGTGTGTGTGTGTGTGTTTGGGGCGGGGGCACCTGGGCTTGCTGTCCTGTGCATTTCTAGGAGAAAAAGGTCAAAAGGGTGTAATCATTTAGACTGTGCAGTGAACTTGTGGAACTCAGGACTCGACTGAGTGTCTTTATTTTGTCTCTTGGGGTTATCGATTTAAAAGTCCTTCCAATGCTTCCCCATGGCATAACCCAGATTTTGATAATGTTCGTGCCTTAGAGCTCAGCACTAGCAGTATTTCTGTCCACTGCACTTCCTCTTATGGTATATGTGCATTGAATTTCATGGGCCGAAATGTAACCATAGAAAAGCAGGAGGAAGGTGATTTGAGATGTAAGTGCAACCTAATATCTTGAGGTGTGATGTTCTAAGATACTACAGGACCACAGCACTGCTAATTTCGATAGGTTCGCTGCTCAGTTTGTATCGATTGCCAGTTAAATTTAAAACTGACTGTTCCGGACGTTCCTTACTAAAATGGTTCCTCAGTTTTTCCTTTTTTTTATTGAAACATCAACATGTATCAACAAACATTGAGACATCATTAGAGTGGGAAAATATAATTAAAATAAAATGAATAATAATGAATTATTGCTTTATCAAATTAATTAATTAAAATTATGTAGTTTAAAGCACAGTGAGTTTTGTTGGACTCAGATTTTGTTCAGTTCATAACATATGTGCTTAATTGGTTCTGGTTTAGCATAACAAAATTTACATTCGCATTGTTGTTGCAAATGATTTGAAAGATGCAGAAATCAAATTTATGCATGAAATGGCCAAGGGTCAAGCCACTCGCTCAGTCCTTTCTGACTGTTAATTTGACAGAAATTTCCTTGGGTGAAACTTTATTTTGATCCCTTACTATTTTTCTCTACAGTACACTATACCAACAAAATCTCATTTATGCTGTTGCAGCAGCAAGGTGCATTCATTGTCACATAAGATACACGTGACTGATTATTTCTTGAATCAAGCAATTTAATAATGCTTCCTTCCTCATATGCTGACAAGATGTGCTTGAATAAAAACATGTTTTTGCAGTCTAAAATAACAGATCCAGAGCAGTTGTAAGTTTGACTGTAAAGAGGGAGGTGTTTGTTGGCTGGAATCTTCCTCCACAAATCAGCCTTTGAAACAGATGATTCATCTGAATGGCAGACCGTCCCCCACCCAACTTGAGTCACAGACTCATCCCCTCACACCGGCTCTTAGGAAATGGACTTACACTCAGCTTAGCATCACTCACTTCCTCTCATCTTAATTAGACTTGGCTCCTGCCCAGGCGACCACTGTGGCGCTTTACCAGCTTCAGATGATCCATCCACTTTGTAAGCAGTAATCTAATGGGCCCTCATGCTGCCTGCTCGCTCACTACCTCATCCCTGCTTAGTTTCGCTCAGTGTGCCTGGATTTGTTTTATCAGTGGGTGGCCCGCTGGATAACAGGGAAATCAAATCTCCTTTTATGCTTTTATAGTCCTGTAAATACAGGCAGTCAGAGCAGCTGGATGTTGGGCTTTTAGAAAGGTGTGTGTGTGTGTGTGTGTGTGTGTGTGTGTGTGTGTGTGTGTGTGTGTGTGTGTGTGTTTGTACCAGCTTGTGCCTTTTCAGATTGGTGAGGAAGGGTTAAAAACAGTTCACCAATAATCTCATTAGTCAAATGGGATCAGGCCGTTTGAGAGATGCTAGCATCCTCTCGTGGAAAAACACTGTCTTGAAGCACACTTTACACAGCCGGCACGTCTCATAACGGGTAGTAACCTGGTGTGTTCATTCATAATTTACTATGACTGTAATCTATAAAAAGGAAAGTCTTATTGTGTTTTATTGAGCAGACATTGATTTGGTTTCTGTGTTTCTTTTGCTTTAGCTTTTAAAGTCTGTACCTCAGGGGCTTTGAAATAGAGAACCTTGCTCGGTCAAAAAATTCAGTGCCTGTTTGTGAACATTAATTATTAATGGATATCAGTGTTACTGTGTCTCACATGCTCTTGTGTTTCATTTTGGTGTGGTTGTGTAACAGTGCAATGGAGTTCTGCACTTAAGGTTTGTTTTTGTTTTCCTATCCAGTTAGATGTGATGACTAAGTGTGAACTCCGGACTTTGGATTTAATGTCATTTAATAGGATTTTCCCAGCAGCTCCAGCTGATAAACATATGTTCTTTCGGGAGCCAGAATACCTCACCGCTTTACACTTGACTTTATTACACAATGACATTTTGGACCCAGATTTATTGTAATTTGTATCAACAGTATATTGTTGTTTTAATTGCACAGTTTGCACATGGAGATTGAAGGAAAACTTTTGCATGTCAGACTGAAGTAGACATAGGTGATATTTGTGTTTTGGATGTTGTGTGGTGTTTACTGTTTATATTGTGTGTATCAATAAAATATTAGGTTCCTTATTTAGAATACAACAAGATACTGTCCTCAGATCCATAGACTGAGAGAAGGCTTTGGCTACAGGTGTTAGAAAAACAATGAGCACAGTAGGAATTTGAATAGTCCAAGAACTGCTTTTCGCATTTTCAGTGATGCTATTTTTGAACATTTCATTGCTACTGCTCCACAAGTTTTATTTGGATGGATTTAATATTGTTGGATACAGTTAAAGTTTTTTTCTTTATTGATTTATTGACTTGGAGTCATTTTACTTCGTGGGGTTTCGTTGTAGAGATTTTAAAAAATGACTCCTCCAGATGTTAGCATCTTGAATAATTGGTGACTTTTGTGGTTTTGTGGAGCTCAAGTTCTATTTTCCGAAACTGGCTTTCTTTAAAGTTCTCCCTGTACTCTCCTTGTTATTATACCATAGTTTTTCTCTGTTGTACTACATACTCCTGTTATATTAACTGTTTTTTATTACATGAACAGTAATATTGATTTAAATATGATTGGCAAAAATTCCCTCATCTCAGTCTGACTTGCTTTCTGCTCTCCACAGCCATCCGTTTTGGTAGGATGCCTCAGTCGGAGAAGCTAAAGCTGAAGGCGGAGATGGTGACGGGGGACAGGGAGGTGGAAGACCCTCAGCATGCTGACCAGAAAACACTGGCCAGGCAGATTTATGAGGCCTACCTCAAGAACTTCAACATGAACAAGGCCAAGGCTCGAACCATTCTCACCGGCAAGACCAGCACCCCTGTATGTCAATTGAAGAGTACAGGGTTGTGTGTATGTGCGTTTGTGTACATCTGTGCCTTTGCACCAGATTTGCATGTTCATGTCTCTCCTTGTTACCAGAGTTTCTTCACAGGTCAAAATTGCATTGTCTTGCAACATTTAATTTATTTCTTCCCCACTAGAGTGATTTCAATGTCATTCTGAGTGCACAGAAAATTTGCAATCAAACTGGTGTCTCAATATAACATAGCAGCCACTACCTCTGAGATTATGTGCAGCCAGCCAATGACAGAAATAACTTGCTCAATCAGTAGTGCAAGCCAGCACACAGTCAGGACAAGGAAATGTCTGTTTGCACTGAAACGATATAAAGAGCCAGTGTATGAGCCCATCACTTCACCCTCCACCTCCTGTTTCCCTTCATTTCTGTGGTCTTTTCATCACCCGTCCCCAATCTCACCAAGAACATGCCCTCCCAGCCTTACTTCTTTTGCTTTCTTTTCATTTTAAAAGCGGGGTCAGTAAAGGGAGGGTTGGGGACTGCAGGCCGGAGTTGTTGTGAATTCCATGGATGGATGTGTGTAGGTGTGAAATAGGTCAAGGGGGACAGGTCAGTCCAAGTGCACAATCCATGTTCTAACACAGACCTTTCTCCCATGTCTTCTGCAGATCAAAGCTTCTAAATTGATTTGTGCATTTGGAATCTAGAGGTTTTGCGGACATTTGGAAGCAGTCATTTGGAAATGCACACATTTGCACATACATGTTTGATCCACCTTTTGATTTTAAGTTCATTCATGGTGTCACAGCACTTTAATACAACAATGAGCTCCCCACAAAATAATATTGTACCATAATATTTTATTGCCAGTACTCTATGTACAAATGCTAATGTGTTACATAGCTTGTTGTACATATTCAGGAGACATGGTTAATTGCCCTAATGCAAAAAGTGAGTCATCTGTGAATAACTACTTCTACTACTAATTACTAGGGTTAAGGCTGTGAATATTCTCATTTGCCCAGGTCATGGTTATCTCAAGGAAATTTGAAATTTCCTTACAATTACAAGGGTTGAGAGAAAGTTTTGATCAGGTTTGACTCATCAGTCTCAATGTCTTGGTAGAATACTGAAGCGTGATTGATGTCAGTGTTGGCTCTGATTTGTGTACACCTAAATTTATCACCTGATTTAACAGGTTTTGCACTGGTATGATTCACCTTAACCATGCAGTCAAAAAAAGCTGGTAATTAAATGCCAGACTCTTGCTGCTGCTGCATTGTACTGTGGATAGTTTATTAGGAATCAAATACTTTGTTTTATACCAAATACCTCCAAAATTAATGACACCCCCATCAGTGACCGCTGTACATTTTCTTTATGCTTAATAGCAAGTGTTAGCATGCTAACACACTACACAATGTTAGCAAACATGGAAAACGTCATGCCTGCTAAAGTTTAGCATGCTTGCATTGTCACTGAGCACGGTAGTCTTCTGATGTTAGCGTGTTACTCAAACGTCATTGCACCAAAGTAAGAGCCTTGCAGAGCTGTTAGCGTAGCTGTTGCTTTTTAGCTACTCATAGCTCTCTTGCTTGTCAAAGTGCTGTAGTCTGGTGGAGACTGTGCAATGTTGTCATCGTACAGCTTCTGTAACACACGATAAGGCCAGATCAAACTCTGCTTTCTCGGATGTGCTGCAGCTGATAATCAGGTCAAGTGTAGTACCACCAGGGTAGCTCTGTTTTCAGTATAAACCCTCACTTTGAGCACCTGTAAGCACGTCACTTCAGGGTCAAGGAGCGTCATCCTCATACCAGCATTTCAACAAGGCTGTGAGCCTGCAAAGAAGTGAAGTGTATCTATTTGGAAAACTACAGTTATTCAGTTATTCACTCAGAATATTATGTGCACAAAGCCTTTGTCAGCAGTTGTGGTGCAGCATTTCAGAGCATGCTGAAAATGAGATCAATAATTAATGAATAAAATCTAGATTGTATAGTAACAGCTTGACGTCACGTCTCTCATACCTTCCCTTTCTACTCCATCCCACATTTAGCACAACATTAATGAGTCAGAGCTTTGATACGATGTGCAACAGCAGGTGTTGCTGCTCATCAGATGCTGTAACTTCTCCACTGTGGCAACAGTGACACAGCTAAAATGCCTATTAGCTAGATTTGCTGCTATGTAGTGCTGAAGTGGTTGTTTACATTTACATATCTGTGTCTCTTCAACAACATTATCAGGATACTGTACACATCTTTATTTATTATGAAAGAATTGTTTGAACTGGGACATTGTTACAGAAGAACTCCCTTCTTATTTTTTAGCAATTTCAGTTTGTCCTGGTAAGCCTTCTTTGGCCCTGATACCGCTTTAAATTCAACATGAACTGTGCATATTTCTAGAGAAATGGTTTGTACCTGAAACTCTTGTTTATGTTAAGGGTAATAATATTAATAATAATTGTGTAACTCCAGGGTCAAGGAGAGTAACTATGTAAATGTGGAAATTTCAAGTGTCAGTAAGGGCTCTGGGCTTAGCCTAGCCCCCCAGTAAAGCTTATGTGTAAACAGCACAGTCACTCGAGTTTTTCATGTAGAGAAGTGTGCTGATTCAGCTTTTTCCATATTTATGCAGTCAAATCAGGTCAGGTTTATTTATGCAGGCCACAAATCACAGTGTACACTGTGCTGACTGTGTTGCATTTCAGTTAAAAACACATTTTTAACCATATTTTACACATGCAGCTCATAAAAGTGTTTCTTTCTCCTCATCCACAGCCTTTCGTCATCCACGACATGGAGACCCTCCAGCTGGCAGAGCAGACACTGGTGGCCAAGATGGTCGGTTCTGCGGGAGCGCTGAAGGACAGAGAAGCAGAAGTCCGGATCTTCCACTGCTGCCAGTGCACATCAGTGGAAACTGTCACAGAGCTCACAGAGTTCGCAAAGTCCGTCCCTGGGTTCTCGAGCCTAGACCTCAACGATCAGGTGACTCTTTTGAAATACGGAGTGTACGAGGCTCTCTTTGCTATGCTCGCCTCCAGTATGAACAAGGACGGGCTACTTGTGGCGTATGGCTCAGGCTTCATAACCCGGGAATTCCTCAAGAGCCTGCGGCGTCCGTTCAGTGATATGATGGAGCCAAAGTTCCAGTTTGCCATGAAGTTTAATGCACTGGAGCTGGATGACAGTGACCTGGCTCTGTTTGTGGCCGCTATCATCTGCTGTGGAGGTGAGGATGCAGGAAAAATTACATTGTTTATTAATTAAACAATTTCATGCATGGAATATTATAACTTTTTGCTCTTTGAAAGCTTTCACTCTGTCTTAAAACAAATGCTTCAGTTTCACTGCATAAATTATAATGGCATTCTGGAAGTTCTTTATTTTGAATATTTTATTCTATCAAGAGATTGTAGTTTAGGAATCTCACCCATCTTTTATTTCTCCTCCACCATGATTAGACCGACCAGGCCTGGTGAATGTTGCCCACATCGAGCGAATGCAGGAGAGCATTGTGCAGGTCCTGCAGCTCCATCTGCTGGCCAATCATCCAGATGACACGTTCCTCTTCCCCAAGCTGCTGCAGAAACTGGCTGACCTCCGGCAGCTAGTCACTGAGCACGCACAGCTGGTGCAGGAGATCAAAAAGACTGAGGATACGTCACTTCACCCACTCCTGCAGGAGATCTACAGAGACATGTACTGAGGATTGTGGATGAATAACCAGGAGACGCAATCTGCAAACCATCTCCTTTTTTCAGGGACAGAAGAAGAAGTAGTCCTCTATAAGCTAGGGTTGAACCACTTAAACCCCCCTGATGCAGCAAGAGTTCACTATAGTCAGTACGAGAGGCCCCATTTAGGCTCCAGCAAAAAAGCTGATGATTCTTTTGGTTTGTCACAGTGCTCTCCACTCCATTGTGTGGACCTTCCCAGGAAGAAAAGTCATGTATGCACACATGTGATATCCAGCTGATTTAGCCCTAACCTATACACCAGTGTATGCAGTCTGACCAACCTCATAGACAAAAAACACTAAATGCTAATTTAGAAGTCTTTGGGGTGGTTATCCCAATCCCGACCCTTAACAAAAATGAGGAAAGAGCAAAATGAAGAGAGGAAGTAAACCTGATAATTGCCACTCCAGCAGTATATTTGAAAGTATCAATTTTAATACTGATGTCAAAGAGCAAACAGCCATATACCTTCATAGTGAATGACACCCAACCGACTTCTGTGGCGGCAGCAGCATTAAGATATAAATACTGAGATACATTTTTCACGTGAGGCAGCTTTGGCCAAATTGGCAACCAATTATTTTTTTAAATTGGCAGCCCTCCAGCATCTTTCCTTTAACTTTTTATACCCTGGGACACAACTGTCACCAGGCTCCTGAGCATAATCATTTATACTGTAAGACATCTAAGCCATACTTTGTAACGGTAATGGAAATTATCAACTTCTTTCATCTTCTTTCTCCTCGTAAGAAGATGGCATCAAGACTAGGAAAGGACTATCATCACCTGTTTCTCCACTTGTACACAAACTGTTCAGGCAATAGTATTTTTTACACTTCAGAATAAGTTAAGAAAAATCTTGCTTTTGAAGTCTGAAATGGCCACAGGCACAGATTCACTGTGTACATGCACTGCCATGCACATCTGAAGCACAAATACGCCTGTTATATGTTAATAGGACGCTATTTTATACTGGACCTCTGTGGATTGCCTTTTCTCGCAAAACACATGCACAAACGTTTGGCACTCCATCCTGTTTTTTGTCCTGGTATTCAAGGGCTAACACCAAGATAAACCACATTGCAACCTTAATACAGGCAGACTTAGGGCGGATTTGCTGGAAATGAGTTCATCCATTTCGTTGGTTCTCATTCAGTGAAGCCCTGTTCCTCAAAAAAATAACATCTCATTCTTTCTTCTCCTCAGTTTGTCATGTTGTCTCTCTTCTGCTTCTCCTGTCCGTACCTCTGCCTTCTGTTTCACTTCATTGGTTATGTTTGGTATTACCCTTTTCTTCAAGGACAAAATTATAATGAAACAGCCTCTCAGATTAAACCAACACTTTCATTATCAGAAGCATGTCATTTTGGGTAAAAAGTGTTCTCTGTCACACAAGTAGACAAAGGCACTTATTTGATTCAGTGAGGAAAATAAAGCAAATCTGACTTTTTAAACAACACGGTTCGACAAGTATACAGTGATGGGTGAAGACCAAATACATTTCCACGTATCATTTAGACCTTTTTGTCTACTGTTATAAATGTGCATGTGAAAAGGCCACTCCTGTATTTTTTGTCATATAGCCTTTTGAAAAAAAGTTAACATGCTACACAGAAGACTTACAGTAAAGGAATGTTGATGGTGAAAGCAGGCATGTCTAATAGTTTGGATAATACATACAGTATGTGGATCTGTGAAAGAATCCCCCCCCCCCCCATATGTTATCCAACCAAATCTCCTAAAATCACCATGCATTAATTGAAATTCCAGCATGAGAAATGGACATTGCATTGTTAATTACATTATACTGTATAAACGTACTGTACATAGCTGAAATGATCATACTGACTGCTTGCCCCAGATTTAAACTCTTGAGGTATACAAAGTACGAATGATGATCAACTTTTGTATTCCTCTGGTTTGGTAAATACTTTTAAATGTTTAAATGAAATTTTACAGTAAATGTAGTTATGTACTGTATGTTCTTTTTTTGCTTAAATGCCACATAATTGTGTTTTAATTGAATTGGATCATATTTTTATACTAAAGTATATATATATGTATGTCTAAATCAGAAAATTGTTTATTTGAAATGGCACGACTGAAGAGTGCAGTGTAAATAGAATTAAGGGTAATAGGGCAACCGGTGATTTGAATATCCATAGATCTGAATCCCATTGTGGACATTCCTTTTGTTAATCGCCATTTTCTAGAAAGAGAACCATCGAGGCTACAACATGCATTCACTTCATTTCAACTTTACTTCACTTATATGTTAAATTAAGCAGTGATCTAAACAAAGTATAAAAGTCTGCACTAGCTCAAAAGTTGAGTAGTGGATTAAAACTTGACATCCATGACCTGAAAACTACATTTATCATTTGAAAGGTCAAGCTACAGCTCAGCGCCCATTATACAATACTCTCAGGTTCTCAGATTGCACATTAAAAACCATCAAATGGGGCAATTTATATATGCACAGAATTTCATCAGCAACGCCTCACAGTTTCCTCTTCATACTGAACAAATCAAAATTTTATTATTTTTTCTTGCTCAAAGATCTCTATTGGTCAAATAGAGAGAGTGAATGCACTTATAATTTGCCATCACATCACATGCTATTACAGTGAAAAAGATGCAGTGATGAAAATGCAGTATATATTGTTTGATAATCCTGTTTGTCATGCTTTTCAACTGACTTTTCTTTCCTCACTTGCTGCTATGTCGTACTAACCCACCTAACATCTCATATGCCATGAGTGGATTACAGACTCTTCAAGCTGCCTCTTACTTTTTATATCTTGTCACAGAATGTCAGTATGTCAGTCCCACATGCAGAATTCATTGAATGCAGCTCTGGGTTTTTTTCCCCCTGCAGACTCTTGGAACTTTGTGTGCCCAAGTATGCTCAGCGGGGATTAACCGCATACAATCTGTGCCTTAGCGTGTGCCAATGCCATACAACATTCAGAAAAAAGACTTGACTTGCACACTCTCTCTCACACACAAACACACACACACACTTTTAGAATTGTAAACTGTTTGTGTCTCCTTAGCTAGATGTTAGCAGTTGGTGACACAGTTGGGCCACGCAGACAGGAAATGATGTCACAACATATTTAGGAAAATAGCCTATGTAAACTACAGTAAGATGGAGGCTCAAAAGTGCTGTTGAAGCTTCATTTTACAGTAATGATGAAGGATTTGCTTTAAAGAAAAGACAGATTTTTAAAGGCTTAAACACAGAATGATTGAAACGCTAGAGCCAGGTCCTTGAGGAGAAATCATGTAAATTTGTGATGTCTGCCTATCCTTAGGAATATGTGTTTTGTGTTGAATTGACAAGGGACTTTTTAACTCGTATCAGGGAAACCTAGTCTTCCTCTGTTTTACTAGCTCAGGACATAGAAAGGTACTGTTCCTTCTCTCTCTCTCTCTCTCTCTCTCTCTCTCTCTCAAATTCTCTCTGGAATAAGTTTATAGTGCTCTGCCTTCCAGCACACAAGCACCAACAACAATATTGATTAATATTACATTACTTTTATTTTCCAAAACTGACAGAAAAACATGTTACCAGGAGGGGGGCAGCAGTCATAAGAATTCAGTTGTTTTTTTGTTTTTGTTTTTGTTTTGGGTTTTTTTTTTTTTTGGGGGGGTCCCTGGATTTCATGGAGTTTTTTTGTGGCTATAGTTTTATACAAAGAGGCAACAGAGACTCTCTTTGGATGTGTTGTTAATGTGTACTGTGGCTTGGTAACAATACTGTAAATGTTTGATGAATGTATATCTAGTCATTTAAACAATGAAACAAGTTGACAGTGAATGGATTTCAAAATAAAATTATTTTAAAATCCTCACTGTTTTGTTTTTTACAACATAAGATCACAAAGGTTTTTTTCCAAGGTAAACCAGAAGACCCCAAACAGATTCACGCTGGTCACATATTAATGCTGCTAAGATGGAATTTTAACATTATCCATACAGTATATGGTGAAGAAGCAGTAAAACGTTTGAGAAGTAGACAAAACACTTTTATATCTAGGTTCAGGGTGTACAGTGTAGCTTATAATAATAATAATAATAATATAAGCAGAGGAAATAGATGAATCAAGGAAGACATTAAACATGCAACCTGAATAAAATGAAAATGATGGCACGCAATGCTATCAATGTGTCAAGAAGGGCTCACAACTTATTTTGCCTTAAAGTGCCTGGGACCACAGAGTGGGTAATGTGGTCATGTGTCAGGACATATAGCCGCTTTGCCCGGTTCATCCTTCCTGTGTGATTGGGCTTGGGGTTTTCCGTAACCAAAAGGTGATATTCTTCTTTGAGACACCAGTGCACCAGAGGGCGCTGTACTCTGAACAACCGACCCAGGCCTCCGCTACTTGCTTGTCACATTGTCCAACATGGCTGCGTCCATGGTGAGGACTTGCCGTCAACTATCGCGGCATGGATCCTGTATTGTCCTCAGTCGGTCGGGTCTTTGCTCCTCGCTCAGGTCGAAATTTCATCGTTCTTCCACTGCACAAAGCGGACTCCTCTTCTCTCTAAACAAACGCGGTGTCCTGAAGGAATCTTTCCCAGAAAACGCAGCTCAGGACCAGTTGCCTCGGTTACTCCAGTCCTGTGCTCAGACGGTATACTGTGGCTTCGACCCCACAGCCGACAGCCTCCATGTGGGCAACTTGCTCGCCATCATTGCCCTAATTCATTTCCGAAGCGCTGGCCACCACGTCCTCGCTTTGCTCGGAGGGGCCACGGCACAAATCGGGGACCCGAGCGGGAAGACGAGCGAGAGGGAGCGGCTGTCCGGGGACGCCGTGGAGGCGAACACGCGCAGCATCCGGGAGAGCATCCAGAGGATTTTCTCAAACCACGAACTCTACTTCCACAAAAGCTGCAGAAAGCTAGGCACCGTGACTGTGCTGAACAACCTGAGCTGGTACAAGGACTGGGGCGTGGTGGCCTTCCTGTCGGAGGCCGGCAGGCACTTCAGGATGGGCACCATGCTCAGCCGCCACAGCGTGCAGTCCAGGCTGAAGAGTGCAGATGGCATGAGCCTGACAGAGTTCACCTACCAGGTGTTCCAAGCTTATGACTTCTACCACCTGAACCAAATATATGGCTGCAGGATCCAGCTCGGGGGCACCGACCAGCTGGGCAATTTGATGTCTGGCCATGAGTACATACACAAGTAAATGTCCATCCTACTTAAAAAGAGTGCAATCCTTTATGTAGTATATTTATGTGGAGGGAGCTTTGTTCTAAACCTCATTGAAAAGTTTGCTAATTTCTTTAAAAGCTTCACACTCAATTTTGGTTGATTTCTTTGTGGACAGTTGCCAAATTCTAGCTACCAATGAGACACTATTATGTATGACAATATTAGTGAGAATTTTCTTTAGTATTGATACATACGGCACATGGCAAATTAATGTAAAATTCCCTTTATTCCCCAAACTAGACTTGTAACACTTGAAATTCTGATGTCTCTCCAGAATGAGCGGTGAGGAGGTGTACGGCCTGACCGTCCCCCTGGTGACCAGCTCTGTCGGGGACAAGCTGGGGAAAACAGCAGGCAATGCGGTCTGGCTCAACAGAGACAAGACCTCACCCTTTGAGCTCTACCAGTTCTTTCTAAGACAGCCTGACAACAGTGTGGAAGGGTACGTGAAGATGAAGCCATGTGTAACATCTGAAAGCATCTCATAAGTAGGTGCTTGTAGACGCATCACCTAATCAGTTTGTTTGTGTTAGTCTAAGATACTGTAAATAGAACAAAAAGTATTCAGACACTGTCACTTATTGAACATTTAATTGTGCTGTAGATTCAAGGGTAAATGGATAAAATTGGCTATCACCACTCAATCTATAATGACAATTGGAAAATTGTTTTTTAATTTTTTTGCAGATTTTTTAAAGAATCGAAAACAGAAATGTCACATCAGTTTTTCCCTGGGTGATTCATACAGTCAGAGACTTATCCCAAAGCAATTTCAGCGTTCTTCTTTCGGCCATGTGCTTCAGGTCGTTGTTGTGCTGAAAGGTGAACCATCACCCAAGTCTTAGGTCTCATGCACTCTGGAGCAGGTTTTGTTCAAAAACATCTTTCAAAGCTACAGTAAGTCCAGTCAATTAACTTTGCCACGTGTGGACTCCAGTCCATTTCTGGACACATCTCAAGGATAACTTAAGCAAATAAGATGGACCTGAGTGCCATTTGGAGTGACATTGTGGATTATTGAGTGTAGATGGTTAGGCAAAAGTAGCAATTTTATCCCTTTAAGGACCGAATTTTCCGCACAGTTTAGTGTTAAAGTGGGATTTGAGTACTTCCTGAATCCCCTGTTGGAATTCTCTGCACTGTCACAGGAGGCTGAGGTATGTTGTGTGGTCTTTTCACAGGTACCTGAAGCTGTTCACCTTCCTGCCTCTGGTGGAGGTGGAGAGGCTGATGGAGCAGCAGAGAGAGGATCCAAGCAAACGCCTCGCACATAAACGACTGGCCGCAGAGGTGACGAAACTGGTGCATGGAAAGGAAGGCCTCGAAAGTGCAAAGAGGTCAGAACAAGTTGCCTGTGTGTTTGTATGTGGTATATAATGTCCATATAATGTTGAGATTTCTCACTGGTTTATACATATTTTTTATGTGGGTCATCCAAGTTTAAATTATGAAGATGTCATATGATTAACTCTACCAGAGATAGTGGCCCGTGGCCTCTAATCTCATAGCAGAGGGGACAATTTACCTATACATAAATGAAAAGTTAATATTATCATTTCAGATGTACCAATGCCCTGTACCACAGTAGTGTGCAGGCCTTGGAGGAAATGAGTGACGAGGAGCTCCAGGAGCTCTTCAGGGAGGCTCCTTTCCATGAGATGTTGTTGGAGCCGGGGACCACTGTGATCGACGCCTGCCGCAAAATTCATGCGATCCCAGAAGGACCCAGAGGGTGAGCACCCCATTCCTGCTTAACTCAAATCCAATTCCAGGGTGCAGACTTCCAAAAGTCAATATTAATATTTCATTAAAAACCATATTAAACACATTAAACTGTCAATGGATTAATTAAAGGCTCAGTCATCCTAGATATCAAAAACACAAACCTGTATTTATTAAAAAGAGAGTGGTTCCAAAGAAATATATTGGCAGCATATTAAGTCGATTATTCAGTGTCAGTGGGTCACCATTTATGGAGACAGATATAGCTGTTTTTGAATTTCACTGTTCATCACTTTGTGAACCACAAACAAAATTCAATTCACCGGCATTGTATGTGGGCTGGCATCACCTGGGCACATGACAAATGAATTTGCATGTTCATAGATGTGCTCTGCAGCAATGCAAGGCTACGTACTGACTATTTCAGGCAGTTGATGTAGAAGAAACCCTGTCCTGTCTGACAGTATAAACATTTGTGTACAGGTATCAGATGGTTTCAGACGGAGCAGTGTGGATCAACCACAGGCGGACAGACAATCCAGAGCAAGTGCTGATCCCCAAACTCCACATCCTGTCTAATGGACTTTCATTGCTCAGAGTGGGCAAGAGAAACTTCTACATCATCAAGTGGCTCAGTCTCTGACGTTGCCTGCTCTCGCAAGGGACTGGTTCACAGTAATGGACTGGAAGGTAGGCAACTACAGTACACCTCAGCAGGATCATTGGAGAGAAATGGATTGGATGGACTGATATTTTAGTACATGGTAGTAGCTTAAAATAGTGATTGCCTATGGTTGTCATATATATGTATATGCACAGATGTACATTTATCAAAAGCTAAGGTATTAAAAAAACATTTAATATAAACATTGTTTCTATTTGACTTTGTACTGTAGAGATCTTGCGAAGTAAACACTAGGGGGCGGTATTGCCCCAGTCATAATAGTGGTGCCACAGCTACGCCACATAGCCTGCTGTGACCCCATAGGTAAATAATTGCTAACAGTAAAATTAAATTGCGTCATTTCTCGCAAACAGGTTATGGTTCTATTTTAAGCAAATCATGTTTTTTCCTATTTGATGTGAACATGAGGCCAACATCTGTCTTACTGTGGCTGTTTTTCCCAGTCTTAGTGGTGGTAAGTGTAAACTGTTCCAAAAGAAGAGAAAGAGGCTTTAGGTGAATGCAAAAACAAACAAATTGGGCAGACAGATCATTATTAAATTCCATAAATTTCAAATTTTCATTAGTAGAATATTTTTTCAAGATTGGCAGTAAATTTTCCCACAAAGTTCAAAGTTTTCACTGTGGTGTGACTATTTCTAACTTTCACCATGCAAGGCCTTTGTCTGTCATTCTTTGCTTCTTCATTTTGCTTTTTCATTTGCTGTTTCTTAAATTTGGAGACGTTCAGGACTTTTTAGTCCTACATCTGTTCTTCTCTTTTTCTCCTGGGGGGCCAGTGGAGATGAGGACAGGGTCTGGTGTGCTGACCTTGACTCACCCCACTCAGCTCCTGATTGTTGGTGGAAATATCATTTCATGAATAGGCTTGTACTCCATTTTATTTTATTTTATTTTATTTTATTTACCTTATTGGCTTTCATTGGCTAGTTTGACATTTGGGGGATATCTCTACTCTAGCAAAGACCCACACCTTGAAAGTCCAGCCTATGTATTTTCAGAAATGTCATCTCTTTTAAGGTGGAATTTTACAAGCAATTTGCTTTTAAAAACAGAACTTCACAACTTATTTTTCCATATCATATTGGAGATTGTCTGACAGCCTTTTAATTTGGTATATGTATATGGTTATGAGTTTTATTAGTTGTAAATCCCTAAAGAACATTTGGTTCAGGGTAAAAAGCAAAAGAGAGAAAAAATGTCCTGTACATGTAAGAAAGGTAGAGCTCATCTGATTTAAAACAAGGCAATGTCATTTCTCAAACTGAAGTCTGGCCTTGTTTTTTTATTTTATGGAGGCTGTTTATAAATTGCAATATACATGCTTAAATACATTAGCAGCTTTTCAAGTGAGCCAAATTAATCTATTTTTATAATCTTATAGCTGAAATAAAAACAAATAATTAGAAATGACTAACATCTTTTCTTACTGGAAAAAAATATAATGCAACATGTGTATTTTTAAAAAAGCTTATCAAAAAGTAATAGCACAAAGTTAATTTCACCTCTTGAGACGTGCAGTTGGAGTTTCTCACGTCCAGGGTTCGAGTCGCCATCGAAGCACTCTTACTCGGAAGAAAAACTTTAGGGATTAGTGTAATAACGCAGAGGTGCCTGGATGTTGCAGCCCCGCTGCAACTAGCTAGGTCCACCTTAAGAGAAGTGGGCGGGCTTTAAACGGTCTGACCAATGAGCGACCTTCTCACATTTAAATAGCTCAGAGTGTCAATCACACCCCTCCTCCTCCTCCCCACCTCCCCCCTCAAAGTCAAGCTCCCCTCTCAATCCCAAGTACATCTCTCAATCGCCATATTGGGTACTGAGAAGGTTTGTCTGCAGTTTCTCTCACTACGGGACGAAATTGACAGAAGCGGCTTCGGTTCCCATGCACTTTGTTTTTTAATGATCCGCGGAGACGACTCTCGGCTTCGATGCACCGCGGTCGTTACCGTCTCCAGCTCGACGTATGCATGGCATAAGTCATTTCACGCTTGTTTTCGGATCTTGCTCACCGACGAGGAGATACCCGTTTGTTTTTGAGCGGTGTATGTGTCTTTTTTTCTCGTGAAAACTGGACGCTCCCGGCCGTTCGAGAATTCGTGTCTTTTCTTCGGCGCGGAGGAACAAAAAATGTCACATGTTCGACTTTCAAACGGGAGCCCGACGTTGGAGCGGACGGACCCGCGGGTGTCGGATCACCCGAAGCCGTCAGCCTGCAGGAACCTCTTCGGCTCGGTGGATCACGAAGAGTTAAAGAGGGATTTAAAGGGACATTTGCGGGAGATGGAAGAGACTGCCTCCGCCAAGTGGGGCTTCGACTTCGCCAATCAGACGCCGCTGGTCAACGACAGGCTCGAGTGGGAATTAGTGGACTGCAGAGACGTCCCGGATTTCTACAGCCGACCGCTCCGCAGGGAGAAGGGCGTCTGCTCCGCCGGGAATAACAATGTGGATCTAAATGGGAATCATAACTGTGTTGTGGTTGCGCCGGGCGACGACACCGGCAGGTCTGACGGGCCGACGGAGTGCACGGAGCAGTGTATCGGGCTGAGGAAAAGACCTGCATGTCACGGTACTACATTTAAAACCAAATTACCGCTTAATTTCCCCCCGACTGCGTGTGTGTGTAGCAGGCAACGAGGCTGGGGCTTCACAAATCGATCACAGTGGTGGTAGTTATTTAGCTCATCACGACAAAAGTGCACCGTATTTTAATTAATTATTAACTAATTGTATCGAGCTGTTAAAAAAATTGAAAAAATAATTTCGTCTGAAAAGCTCTGACATCTGGCAATAAAATGTGACTTGTTGGTTTCTTTCAATGTCTTTTCGGGTTAAATTATTTAATTTTATTTATTGTAACTGACGCTGAACTTTGTCTTCGCAGACCCCTCGGCCCAAAACAAGAGGTCACACACCAGCTCAGATGAGGTTAGCTGTCCAAGTCTGAGCCACTCTGCAGAACACACGCCCAGAAAGACGAGTCCCAAGAGACAAACGTGAGGACGACGACACGGTAAGGCGCCGTTTCCACTGATGTAGCTCTAAAATGTTCTATTTGTCTGCTTCTTACTATTATTTATTATTATTATTATTATTATTATTATTATTATTATTGGGATTTTGCATGGTGTAACCGCAGTTAGATGTTTGCCAGCGTCATGTTAGAAAATGCAGAATACATTCCCCTCCAGCTGTTGTTTGCCCTCGACATAATTTTCACATAATATATACAATGTTTATTTTTGTATCGTATAATTTCCGTGCTATCAAGTGGTAATCCTTAATTCAACCGCATTTGCAGTGTAGATTATATAATCGTGTCAATTTGGATCTTTAAGCAAGTGTGTAGCTTTGACAACCAAGATTCCTTGCTCTTTGTGTGTGCACTGCAAAGGTGTTGTCAGCTGGTCCCATTCATTGAGAACTAGTAGAAATAATAATAGTAGTAGTAGTAATAGTAGTAGTGGGGGGAAAGGTGGCTGCTGCAGCTGGAGTTCACGGGAGGCTTTCGGTTGTATTATTTTGCACTGAGACATGTTTGAAACATGCAAGAGAAGAAAAAAACCCCAGAGACACAGAGACGTGGGCTGCACATTTACACCTTTTACTACAACCGCTGCCTGCCACGGCGAGCCCGAGTTTCCGACTAAACTGTAAACAGCAAGTGCTGAACAACAGTGTAGTAGTAACACGTCAGCAGCCACTGCCCTCAGCACGGAGCAGAGCAGGGACGGGAAGGGGCTGGTCTCTGTGTGTGTGTGTGTGTGTGTGTGCGTGCTACACTCTGCACACTAATGTTACAACACACACACATCTGTCTCTGCCGGTGCTGAAGAGCCTTGCATGTTTGAAATCAAAGTGTGCTTGTTGCTCCACAGCGAGAGAGGGGGTTGGGGGGTGGGGTGGAGAGTGGGGGGGTTGGGAGGGCAGGCATGAAATCTGCATTGTCGTGGCAGCATGTGAACTGTCACGGCTGCAGTGGAGGATAAACACCAAGTCAGCCTGTTTTTACTTTAGATATACATTTTAATTTGTGGAAAACAGTCAAGTTTCTAGGGGTGGTTGACATTATGAGTACAATGAAATATGCACAAATGATGGATGTCTTTGATGTAGAAATATGGTGAGTTTATTGTTCTCTGGGGAAAAAAAACATTTTTCAAAAATTGCTGGGAGTTGTTTTTGCCTTTTATATATAATCCATACAAGTACTGATGTAAAATCGCACCTTCCCGTAATTTTATCTCTTTAGTATTGGCCCACAATTTGAATGAATGAACAATTCTTGCACCAGTCCTGTTATGTACAATGACTCTCACTGGAGGAAAACCTGCTACATGATCTCCAGACTATTCGTGTGCTTCCCACTAAAGCACTGATGCTAATATTTTTTTTCATATGTTGAATGAAATGAGGTACTGCCCATTGTCACTTCCCTCACAAAGGTTTTCTGTATGATGCTCAGAGACAAAAAAGTGACTCTTGAATCTAATTTATTTTCTTTTTATTTGTCCCACAGAGCCGAAGACGTATGTCCCCTTTTATGTGGGGAAAACTCAGTGTTGGCCGATTTTGTTTTTTGTTTTTTTTTTGGAAGAGGAACTACACAGCATCAGAAACATATCAACTCTCTTGGAGACGGGGAGGACGCTGTTGAAGCACTGAACAGAAACACTAAAGTTGTGGCACTCAATTAAAAGTTACTGCCTCTAAAAGCAGTCAATGTAGCAGTGTGCAATTAGGTTTGATTTCCTTTTTTGCTCCTTTTTTACTACCTGTGTGTAAATAAATATATATATTATATTATATTTCTCTCCATATGTAGCACATAAGATAACATGATTTGAAAACAAATCCTTTGTGTAAAAAGGTGTGAATTTTGATTTGACTTGAAGAATTGCAGTGTAGTTTTATACATGTTTCCAAAATGCTGTTTCGTTTTTTTGTTGTTTTTTTTCTGAAAGGCAGTGTGACTTTGACACAGTCCCTAATTGCTACATTTCAAACAGAATCATGGCTTCTTACAGTTTCTTGACAGTGTATCTTCACTCCGTCATCTTCCTAACTCAGCAGTGAAGAATGGTACCAATGTAGCTCATCTGTCTTTTTTTTTATGTAATTTTTTTTCCTTCCTCTTGTCATTTCATTGTCACCAAGTGCAGGTTCCTCTATAAAAGATCTATTTTTCCAAGGAAATCAACACAGGAAAAAAAGTAATATTTCTGTGTAGCGTAATTTTTAAGAGAGTCCTATTTATTTTGTGATTAGTGCTTTTAGCATCAGCTGAAATCTGGAATATTGAATTTTTTTTCCTCTCTCTCTCAAGTACTCCCACACACCTCAGCCACATTGTAATGGTGTGTTTCATATCTTTTGGAGTTGTGAGGTACTCAGATATTGAAGGACAAAGACCGTACAAAACTGCACAGGTTGTGTTGTAAAGTCATCCTTTCCTTGACTGTATTCCTATTGTTGCATCAGCCTTAATGCTCGTCGGAGAGGAGGGTTCATCTTTTTTTATTATAAGGGTTGAATGTCCTACAATACCAAATACATGGTTGCTTCAGTATGGTTGCCAACACTGCCTGTGCTTCTTAGTTGACTTCACATTGTATTACATTGTGATAACCTAGACTTAAATTTCCATTGATGTTTATGCTCTTTCTTCACCAATGTTGTTAGCCTGCTGACGATGCAAATGTGAGCATCTAAAAGCTTCCCTCTATTTTCCTAAAGTGTGGGTTATATTCAAAGAGACCAGTATACAGTACACCTGGATGGAGAGAGAAAACAGCTTGTCTCAGAAATGCAGTCACCATGCCTGTGTATTTGTGTAAGTCTTTGCAATGTACCTATGTACATAATTTTGTAAAAACACTGAGAAATTATACTAACTTATTTATGTCAAGCTTTTTTTTAATGTAGAATAAAAAATGGGTTTTTTGATTACGGTTATCCAAAGTGGCATTTACTTTATTATAATTGTCTTATTTTGTAAAAGCATATTTTTGGTAGGTTTTTTTCTTATCAATAAGGTTGCAAACTGAGCCTGATAAAATATTTGATGTGCATTTTGTAATGTGTGGTTATAAAATGTGTTGCAATCAATTAAAAGAGAAAATTCAATCTGTCTTCAGTTGTGGTTGCTTTTTACACTTGGTGTAAATTCCTGATAGCACACACACACACACACACACTCTTTGGTTTTATCTCTTTAAACATTGCGTTTGCCGAACTAAACCCAAGAAAAACTTGACTGCTGAAAAAACATAATATCAAAAAATTCAGATCACAATTACTTTCCTTAAGACACTTTTAGAAGTGCAGAGAGGATTTCTGTGCATAGAAGCATCCAGCAGTGACACTCCCAATATGAATCCACTAGTGTTTTGAGCGGGCTGATGATTGACACTTTGCTCCTCCAATGAAAAAGAGAATAAGAAAAGCAGACCACTTGTTGCAGCCAGTAACATCCAGTAACTTATCATGGGAATGGCTTGCATGAAAAAAGTAAATGCTTTGAGCTCAGAATACGATCCTCAGCTGCAAGGTAAAATATTGCAATTTAAATTATTTTTCACAGTTTCACTGGCTTCAGTCACATCTGTATTTCTATGAGTGTGTGTATGTGTGTGAGCATGAGTGTATGTAAGAAGCAAGTGTGTTATGTGTATTGCTGGGTGTAGTTTAAATTCTAGTTTCATATTTTCATTTTAAATTTGTCACTATAACTTACAGATTTTTTTACATTTGTTTTTAGTAATTGAAGGAAAAACATTTTTTTGGTGAAATGTTCTATGCCTGTGGTGAAATTGGAAGTGTATTTTTGTACTTAGATCCATGATTTGGAATTCAAAATGTTTAAAAATAAATCCAAATTGATTTATAATATATTTCATATACATTTATGTAGTTATTGGTTTTGATTTTCTATATAGTGATGGGATGCTGCTTGTTAAATTCATAACACTGGAAAAAAAATAGTTACCAAGTTGTCACTTTACTGCTTCAAATGAACAATTGTTGCTCTAACTGAACTTGTCTTATTTTAATTCTTATTTTTACATTAAAAAATTATTGTAATGTGAGGTATACACAACAACAGCAGAGCCCCAATTGGTGGATAGCTGCTCTTTGACCTTTGCTACATGTGTCTCTTCCCGTCATGGCACATCTGTTGCTACAAAACCAAACTGTTGCTTTCACTACACGGCATCCTCCTGCTTCCTCCTTGTGCCACTGACACAGGAAGACACCTGTAGCAGCTCTTTAAAGCTGGATAGGTAGGGTCTGTGTGTGTGTGTGTATGTGTGATGGGAAGGGGGGGTCTGATTCTGAAGTGTGCAGGTGGGTAACCTCAGCTCAGCCGTCCACCCCCACTCTGAGCCTGGCCCATTGTCCTAGTGTGTGGGCTTTTGTGTGGAGGGCCATTGTGAGGGGCCAGGGCTGGCCACTGTTGTGTCTGGGGCTTCTCTGTTCAGACAAAGGGTCTGTCTACGAGCCTCCACCCTGCCCAAACAGCAGACAGTTTGACTGACTGACTGACTGACTGGGGGTCTGACTGACTGCTTGACTAGGTGGCTCTCTGGCTGACTAACTGGTTGAATGGCTGACTGGGTGTCTGTTTGGTTGACTGATTGATTGGATGGAGGCAGAGAAGGAGGAAGTGTGTGTGTTTCAGTCAGTCTGTTGTACCCAGTCTGTTAGTAGTAGTGTTATCTACTTTGAATAATAAGCTTTAAATACTCTGTGCAAATTTTTTATGATTAAAAAATGTACTTTGAAGTTAGATTTTAAATGTAGTATTTTTTCATGTAACTGTCAAATTTCACTGATTTCTTTTTACAATTAAAATTCTTGAAGTACTTTTGACAAAATATGCCACCAAAAATGGTGGTGTGGTTGGGGTGTTAGTCGCACAAAGGATAGAAAGGAAATAATATAAGTTTATCAGAAAATTGCATTTGTAGGAAAGTGTAATAATTCCAAGGCTTACTCTGTGTGTGTGTGTGTGTGTGTGTGTGAGACAGAGAGAGTTCACTGAAAGCATTGCATGGCTGTAAAGGGCTGTCCGATGCCATAGATACAACATTTTATATAAATCATTTTTTCTACACTATACAGTAAGCACATGTAAAGTAATGTGAGCAGTGTGAAAAACCTGTTATTACTTCAGTGCCGCATGGACATTTTCTTATTTCTTCAGGCAAAAGGGAGGTACTATCTCACCACACTGATGCAATAATTACACACAGTGACTACAAAATGCTATGCTGTTGGTAAAAAAAATTGACACATTTCTTTATGAATTATATATCTATATTTAGATGAATTCTAGAAATGGAAAGTTTGACCAGCCTTGTCTTTAACACATTTTTTAATTTCATTTGATTTTGTTTGACTTCCAAATAACCTGTTGACAGATAATGACCAATCATTCCATGTTATCCTTCTTGAAGTGGCTGCTCAGAACTGAGTAATTGTTCATTTTTACACAGTTGTTTCACAGTCTAGAGTATGTCAGACAAAACTGTTTATTTGTAAGCACCACAAAAATGACCACAGATGAAAAGGTCAGTTATCCAAGAGACTACAGTATGTGGCACACATCAATGCAATAGTATCGCTCATTGCATAAGAAACACCTTTTTACAGCAGGAATGTCCCTGAAAGCATTCCTGTAACTCTCAAACACTCCATCACAGCCACCCAAACAAAACCACAGTGAACTCGAGGAAATTCCAGTAAGCCAGTCAATCAGACATGGAAGGCATCGACGGGCCTGTTCCTCTCTGCGACATCTCGCATGTGCCAAGAATTCACACTTCCTCGCTATATCAACAGAAACAGGTTATCTTTTCCTGCGAACCGCCCCAGCACTTAATATAAAGCCGCAAGTTCCTCCCCATGTTTCCTGCCCAGGCCACAACCCACGTCATCAAGCTATTCCCCTGGCACCTTAGGCTCTGAATGAGGGGAAAGAAGTGCCCACAAACAAACACCTAACATCTCTCTCTCTCTGTCTCACTGTCTATAACCCTCTTCTTTCTGCAACGTGCCTCTAACAGGCTGTGAGCAGGCCAGCTTGCATCTGAATTACTGTATTTTTTTTCCATTTCTCTGAGCGTTTGTTTTAGCCTGCATGGAATGCCCAAAGTGGGTGGGGTTTGGATGTTTTCTTGGACTGCTCAATTTTGAATCAGCAAGCCAGGAAAGCTGTATCAATACAGGCAAACTATTTCATTCAATAGCAAATGCACTGACATCGTTTTGTTTCCTCAAACGTTGTGGCGTGTGTGATATGTTCGAGGTGTGTGTGTGTGTGTGTGTGTGTGTGTGAGATGAGAGAGAGAGAGAGAGCGAGAGGGAAAGCCTGGGGATGAGTGACAGGCCCTGAGCCGGGGGGGAGAGGTTAGGGAGATGCTGTAGAGAATCGAATGACAGATGTGCAGATGTGCATCTGCGGTACGTTTTTTGCAGGGAAGAAAAGGGGTGGTGGTGGTAACGCTCATTAAAGCAGCGCACCTGCAGCCTATCAAAGAGCCTTTATCTTTTATCAAGGCAAATCTGCTCAAGCACGCAGCGTGAGACGTGAAAACAAGCAGCCTGTGCTGCACACTCACCCTGACTCATTCTCTTCTTATCTCTCTCTTCTGACCAGTGGATGGTACCTGGCTCAGTAATCCCGTCAGGAATGCTCAAGGATGCGTTTAGATGCATTTGGCCGAGAAACAGAGGCATACCTTCCAGCTGAAACATCTGTGCAGGGCAGATAGACAGACTTTTTGTTCTCTTGGTGAGGACTCACTTTCTGTCAGTCTCACTGTGATGTCCTCTTTCATTAAATGCGGTAAATGAATGATCAGCTTCTGTCCCTCTAGTCATCTACTTTGAAAGCCGCCTGTAGTTGTTTTCCTCAATGTGAAACCACTAACTGATCTCAATGACAGTACCTGTTTAAATAAAGGATGCATAGATTAAAAATAAACCAATAAATTATAGCTGCATTAGTCATTGCTTTCATTATAAATGATATCATATTAATTTATATATTTTTCTTTCCTTTTAATCAATTAATCGTTTATTCAGGAAATAGTGAAAAATGCCCATCACAAAGTCCAATAGCCCAAGGTGCCATCTTGTGCTTAGTTCCATTGTCAGACCAACAGTCCAAACTCAAAGGTATTAAATTGTATATCTATATAAATATGAATTTACAATGATGTTACAATTTACAGAAACTGAGGACAGCAGGTTACTGGAAGGCTGGTCACAGAAAATATTTTTTTGCATGCCAAATTAGCTAATTAATTGAATCCATCGTTACATTTCTTGTTGACTGACTGAATGATTAATCAAATAATCATTTCATTTTATTTACTAATTCATAAACTGACTAATTTGACCTTATCGATAATTCCCATATACAATTGTATGATCAGAAAGGATGGAAGAAGTGTGTGGTTGTAGTGTATAATTGTAGTTGGTGTGTAGTAGTTTACTTTGTTGTGGGAGAGCAGACTCGTAGTTAATATCACCACATAATAATGTTATGTTTTATGACCAAATTTTAATTTCCTCTGTAATAAACAGTTGAGTTAATTGTGTAACATTGTGTAACACAGTATGTTACAGTATCTTCTGCTTATAACACTGAGCTTACTGAGCTTTTCCACAGTGATGATGATGTTGACAGGATGAGTGTGTTAGGATGCAATGTGAATTTGACATGGTGCAAAATGTTTCAATATGATGCAACTTTTTGTAACATTTGCAAAAGACTATGTGGCAATAATTCAACTCAGTAAAATGCAGTCAAAATACATCTTAAAATATTGACCACAGCATACATCAAATTACATCCCATCCACTGAGTCGGCTTGCCATGATGTCTAAACCCATGACAAGGGAACCCTGTTGGTTAAAATAAATGGAAAATTGTCTTCAGTGTTGTTTTGGACTGGGACCAGAAATGCATCAACTTTCTACTTTTCATGAGCAATAAAGTGGCCCACATTTCATATGAATATACCCAAACTTCTTTCTAACTTTCTTTTTTTTCGTCCTGCTTCTGCTGCCCTCATCAGGAGGCTCGTGGGGCCGCCGCACTGCACGGCCCTCAGTTCTGGTGTTGAAAAGATTCCTGCCATAAGAATGAGTGAACATGTTCTCCAACACAGGGCTTGATGAGAAAAGCAGACTCTTCACCATCTGAAACCTACCTCTGCTTTTGGACAACCATAGATGTGGTGCGTTGGCTAGCCAATATTCAATTTTTCAGTCTGTTTTCAATTTTCACTCACTGCAGATTGTGGTGTTGCTGTTTAGGGGATTTAGAGTAGGCAGGTATAAAATCTAAAGATTCTCAGTTTGCTTTACATTTACTGAACTACTCTCCTGATTCAGTTTATTAAAGAGATACTGCTATAAATAAGAGGCTATAAAGAGGTTGATTGGGATTTTGATAGCAGTTGATGGCTGGATAGAAATGTCTGCTTTCTCTTCTTTTGTCTGCTTTGACTTTGTCTGCTATACCACTCATCATTCTTGAAAACCCCATTCTTCACACATCACTTCTGAGAATTAGGGTTGTGTGTAATAAGAAACATGTAATAATGAAACCATATTGCACATAACTACATGATGAGTTTTTCAAGTAATCCTTAGGCCTTGAGTTAATGTTCTATTTTCACTTCCCTTTTCTACTTAAGGCTAAAGCTTGTACAGTATATCACTTCTGCGTTGTTTTAGAATAACAGTCACCCTCCCCCCTTCTCTCTTACAGTAGCTCTATGCAGCTGTCCACCATGCCTAACATTCTGCCTCGGCTGGCCAAACCCCAGCGCACCACTGAAGTCCTTCCAGTTTCAAGCCAGGAATTCTCTCCCTGTCTGGGGGAAAAGTCCCCAATATTATGACCTATATAGGCAGACCCCAGTCAGCCTTTCTTTGCCCCCACCTCACAGAGTGCCTGGACCTGAAGCAGCCGTAACAACACATTAGCAGCAGTCACACTTAGCATAGCCAGCCATGGGTGGGGTTTCTATGGCTGGCTGCTGGACCCAGGATGTGAAACTGAGCAGCTCAGACAGATCTTTGGATCTGAATAGGGCTAGTTTGTGCTGTTGTTCTTGGCTGCTGCACTTTCCCCTGGTCATGGGGAGGGGTAGGGCATGGTGAGCCACAGACATATGGTTGAGGGAAATCTCATAAGGCCAAAGGTCACAGGGGGTCAATCTAACCTCCTGGCCTCAGGCTGATTTATTATCCGATGGGGTGATGTTGCCCTGCTCGGACCAAACAGAGGAAGGGTCAAAGGGCATACTGTATCTGTTGTGACAGGTTGCACAAAAAGCAGTTTTCTGAGCTGTGAAGAGGGGATACAGAGGGCCCTGCAAACAGAGCCCAAGGTACTGTGGGGCCATTTAAAGCTCAACCACTGCTGCATTTCCCACAAGGACACCATGGAAACCAAGTCAACATTTAAGTAATACAAGGGCTTAACAGTGATTTGGACATCTAAAAGGTACTGTTAGTGCATAACATGACTAGCTGTGTCTCTGTTGTTGCTCAAGCTTAACCTTAGTAAAGCATACCAAACTACCTAGAAATCACGATCACAAAGATCCAATACAAATTATAAAACATAAACTGAATGTTATTCTTCCAAATTATTCCCTTGTATTCCTTTATGAGCTGGGATTCTTTTTTCTTTGGAAACACATTAATACATTCACTCTAATGGGATCAGAGGACGATGTTTATTGGGCGTAAATGATGGTTGTAAGCCAGACTAAGTGAATCAGAATAAACTGGAACAGTCTATTTTATCTCTGAAGACCAGAAATTGGAATGTCAAATATTCTATGGTTAACAGAGGTAGTGGGAGAACAGGGAGGTACAACAACTGTCCTCCCAGCAACTGCTGGCCTCAGCTATTTAGGGACAACTCCTGACAGGGTTCTTGGCATCAGCTGCTGCTGACATTGTTTGTCACAATCTGGGTTGATTCTGTACAAATACATACATGCACATGTGCACACACCTGTTGAGTCATATCTGCTTTCATATATCAATGCTGGGCCACTGCATGCATGGGCCTCTCTTGACAGGTGGCCTCCAAGTACCCCCACAGTCAGAGGCAGGCATGGTCGCACAGCCTGAAAAGTACCCCTCATTCGCCAGCCACTGCTTCCCTGCTGAGCCTCCTTGGCTGTGGTTAATTTTGATTTTATTTCATACATTATGGGCCCAAACCCTGATGGGTACATGGCATGACACATGTATCCACAACATTAAAACCAAGTAAAACATGTATATAATATATAATATGATAATATAGTAGAGCACAGTAACTGAAAAATATCATAGTACAGTAACATATAAAAACATCAAGAAAAATGCCATGTAATAATAAGGCAGAAAAATCATTATGAACAATGCTGTCGTATCGTAAAATTATTATACATGTTACATAGTATACTGAGGCCTAATAATGTTATATGAAACAACTTTCCAATGTGTTATTTTGTGGTTTTCACAAAAATCCCTGACAAAATTCTTAACACCTTTTATGTGTTATGTGTTATGTGGTATGGTATGTGTTACCTTTTATTTTTCTACATAGTAAAGTATGTCGTTTTTCATCAGTTTAGGGACCTGATATGACCTTTTTGGCATTTTTTACACCTTCTATGCCATGGAGTGGTTATAAAACACTGTTCTATGATGTTTTAAAGCGTTTTTAGCACCTTTTATTTTTTGTCATTTTTTGATATTTTTCGACATAGTAAAGTATGTCTTTTCATCAGTTTAGTGACCTGATATGACATGCTCGGATATGACCTTTTTTGGCATTTTTAACATCTTCTATGCCATGGAGTGGTTATAAAACACTGTTCTACGATGTTTTAAAGCGTTTTTAGCACTTTTTATTTTTTTTCATTTTTTGACATTTTTTGACATTTTTCGACACAGTTTGTCGCTTCTTTGCATTTTTGGAACCTGATATGACATGCTCGGATATGACCTTTTTTGGCATTTTTAACACCTTTTATGCTATGGAGAGGTTATAAAACACTGTTCTATGATGTTTTAAAGCGTTTTTAGGACTTTTTATTTTTTGTCATTTTTTTGTCATTTTTTGACATTTTTCGACACAGTTTGTCGCTTCTTTGCATTTTTGGGACATGATATGACATGCTCGGCTATGACCTTTTTTGGCATTTTTAACACCTTCTATGCCATGGAGTGGTTATAAAACACTGTTTTTTGATGTTTTGAGGCGTTTTTAGCACTTTTCATTTTTTTTTCATTTTTTGACATTTTTCGACATAGTAAAGTATGTCGTTTTTCATCAGTTTAGGGACCTGATATGACCTTTTTTGGCATTTTTAACACCTTCTATGACATGGAGTGGTTATAAAACACTGTTCTATGATGTTTTAAAGCGTTTTTAGCACTTTTTATTTTTGTCCTTTTTTGACATTTTTTGACATTTTTCGACACACTATGTTACTTCTTTGCATTTTAGGGACCTGATATGACATGCTCGGATATGACCTTTTTTGGCATTTTGAACACCTTCTATGACGTGGAGTGGTTATAAAACACTGTTCTATGATGTTTTACAGTGTTTTTAGCACTTTTTTTTTTTATTTTTGTCATTTTTGACATTTTTGACATTTTTGACATTTTTCGACACAGTTTGTTTGCATTTTTGGGACATGATATGAAATGCTCGGATATGACCTTTTTTGGCATTTTTAACACATTTTATGCTATGGAGTGGTTATAAAACACTGTTCTATGATGTTTTAAAGCGTTTTTAGCACTTTTTATTTTTTGTTATTTTTTTACATTTTTCGCCGTTTTTTGACATTTTTCCACACAGTTTGTCGCTTCTTTTACATTTTCGGGACCTGATATGACATGTTCGGATATGACCATTTTTTGGCATTTTAAACACCTTTTATGCTATGGAGTGGTTATAAAACACTGTTCTATGATGTTTTAAAGCGTTTTTAGTACTTTTTATTTTTTGTCATTTTTTAAAATTTTTGACATTTTTCGACACAGTTTGTCGCTTCTTTGCATTTTGGGACCTGATATGACATGCTCGGATATGACCTTTTTTGGCATTTTTAACACCTTTTATGTTATGGAGTGGTTATCAAACAGTGTTTTACGATGTTTTAAAGCGTTTTTAGCACTTTTTATTTTTTGTCATTTTTTGACATTTTTCGACACAGTTTGTCTCTTCTTTGCATTTTTGGGACCTGATATGACATGCTCGGATATGAAATATTTTGGCATTTTTAACACCTCTTATGCTATGACGTGGTTATAAAACACTGTTCTATGATGTTTTAAAGTATTTTTCGCACTTTTTATTTTTTGTCATTTTTTGACGTTTTTTGACATTTTTCGACACAGTTTGTTGCTTCTTTTACATTTTTGGGACCTGATATGACATGCTCGGATATGACCTTTTTTGGCATTTTTAATACATTTTATGCTATGGAGTGGTTATAAAACACTGTTCTATGATGTTTTAAAGCGTTTTTAGCACTTTTTATTTTTTGTTATTTTTTTACATTTTTCGACGTTTTTTGACATTTTTCCACACGGTTTGTCGCTTCTTTTACATTTTCGGGACCTGATATGACATGTTCGGATATGACCTTTTTTGGCATTTTAAACACCTTTTATGCTATGGAGTGGTTATAAAACACTGTTCTATGATGTTTTAAAGCGTTTTTAGTACTTTTTATTTTTTGTCATTTTTTAAAATTTTTTGACATTTTTCGACACAGTTTGTCGCTTCTTTGCATTTTTGGGACCTGATATGACATGCTCGGATATGACCTTTTTTGGCATTTTTAACACCTTTTATGTTTTGGAGTGGTTATAAAACACTGTTCTATGATGTTTTAAAACATTTTTAGCACTTTTTATTTTTTATCATTTTTTGACATTTTTCGACACAGTTTGTCGCTTCTTTGCATTTTTGGGACCTGATATGACATGCTTGGATGTGACCTTTTTTGGCATTTTTAACACCTTTTATGCTATGGAGTGGTTATAAAACACTGTTCTATGATGTCTTAAAGCGTTTTTAGCACTTTTTATTTTTTGTCATTTTTTAATATTTTTTGACACAGTTTGTCGCTTCTTTGCATTTTTGGGACCTGATATGACATGCTCGGATATGACCTTTTTTGGCATTTTGAACACCTTCTATGACATGGAGTGGTTATAAAACACTGTTCTATGATGTTTTACAGTGTTTTTAGCACTTTTTATTTTTTGTCATTTTTTGACATTTTTTGACATTTTTCGACACAGTTTGTTTGCATTTTTGGGACCTGATATGAAATGCTCGGATATGACCTTTTTTGGCATTTTTAACACCTTTTATGCTATGAAGTCGTCATAAAACACTGTTCTATGATGTCTTAAAGCATTTTTAGCACTTTTCATTTTTTGTCATTTTTTGACATTGTTGGACATTTTTCGACACAGTTTGTCGCTTCTTTTACATTTTTGGGACCTGATATGACATGCTCGGATATGTCCTTTTTTGTCATTTTTCACACCTTTTATGCTATGGAGTGGTTATAAAACACTGTTCTATGATGTTTTAAAGCGTTTTTAGCACTTTTTATTTTTTGTCATTTTTTGACATTTTTCATCATTTTTCGACACAGTTTGTCGCTTCTTTTACATTTTTGGGACCTGATATGACATGCTCGGATATGACGTTTTTGGGCATTTTTAACACCTTTTATGCTATGGAGTGGTTATAAAACACGGTTCTATGATGTTTTAAAGCGTTTTTAACACTTTTTATTTTTTGTCATTTTTTGACATTTTTCGACATAGTAAAGTATGTCATTTTTCATCAGTTTAGGGACCTGATATGACATGCTCGGATATGACCTTTTTTTCCGCATTTTTAACACCTTCTATGCCATGGAGTGGTTGTAAAACACTGTTCTATGATGTTTTAAAGCGTTTTTAGCACATTTTATTTTTTGTCATTTTTCGACATTTTTCGACACAGTTTGTCGCTTCTTTGAATTTTTGGGACCTGATATGACATGCTCGGATATGACCTTTTTTGGCATTTTTAACACCTTTTATGCTATGAAGTGGTTATAAAACACTGTTCTATGATGTTTTAAAGCGTTTTTAGCACTTTTTATTTTTTGTCAATTTTTGACATTTTTCGACATAGTAAAGTATGTCGTTTTTCATCAGTTTAGGGACCTGATATGACATGCTTGGATATGACCTTTTTTGGCATTTTTAACACCTTTTATGCCATGGAGTGGTTATAAAACACTGTTCTGTGACGTTTCAAATCGTTTTTAGCACTTTTTATTTTTTGTCATTTTTTGACATTTTTTGACATTTTTTGACACAGTTTGTCACTTCTTTGCATTTTTGGGACCTGATATGACATGCTCGGATATGACCTTTTTTGGCATTTTTAACACCTTCTATGCCATGGAGTGGTTATAAAACACTGTTCTATGATGTTTTAAAGCATTTTTAGCACTTTTATTTTTGTCATTTTTCAAAATTTTTTGACATTTTTCGACACAGTTTGTTGCTTCTTTGTATTTTTGGGACGTGATATGACATGCTCGGATATGACCTTTTTGGCATTTTTAACACCTTCTATGCCATGGAGTGGTTATAAAACACTGTTCTATGATGTTTTAAAGCATTTTTAGCACTTTTTATTTTTTATCATTTTTTGACATTTTTCGACACAGTTTGTTGCTTCTTTGCATTTTTGGGACCTGATATGACATGCTTGGATGTGACCTTTTTTGGCATTTTTAACACCTTTTATGCTATGGAGTGGTTATAAAACACTGTTCTATGATGTCTTAAAGCGTTTTTAGCACTTTTTATTTTTTGTCATTTTTTTATATTTTTTGACACAGTTTGTCGCTTCTTTGCATTTTTGGGACCTGATATGACATGCTCGGATATGACCTTTTTTGGCATTTTGAACACCTTCTATGACGTGGAGTGGTTATAAAACACTGTTCTATGATGTTTTACAGTGTTTTTAGCACTTTTTATTTTTTGTCATTTTTTGACATTTTTTGACATTTTTTGACATTTTTCGACACAGTTTGTTTGCATTTTTGGGACCTGATATGAAATGCTCGGATATGACCTTTTTTGGCATTTTTAACACCTTTTATGCCATGAAGTGGTTATAAAACACTGTTCTATGATGTCTTAAACCATTTTTAGCACTTTTTATTTTTTGTCAATTTTTGACATTTTTCGACATAGTAAAGTATGTCGTTTTTCATCAGTTTAGGGACCTGATATGACATGCTTGGATATGACCTTTTTTGGCATTTTTAACACCTTTTATGCCATGGAGTGGTTATAAAACACTGTTCTGTGACGTTTCAAATCGTTTTTAGCACTTTTTATTTTTTGTCATTTTTTGACATTTTTTGACATTTTTTGACACAGTTTGTCGCTTCTTTGCATTTTTGGGACCTGATATGACATGCTCGGATATGACCTTTTTTGGCATTTTTAACACCTTTTATGCTATGGAGTGGTTATAAAACACTGTTCTATGATGTTTTAAAGCATTTTTAGTACTTTTTATTTTTTGTCATTTTTTAAAATTTTTTGACATTTTTCGACACAGTTTGTTGCTTCTTTGTATTTTTGGGACGTGATATGACATGCTCGGATATGACCTTTTTGGCATTTTTAACACCATCTATGCCATGGAGTGGTTATAAAACACTGTTCTATGATGTTTTAAAGCATTTTTAGCACTTTTTATTTTTTTTATTTTTTGTCATTTTTGACATTTTTCGACACAGTTTGTTGCTTTTTTTTGCATTTTGGGACCTGATATGACATGCTTGGATATGACCTTTTTTGGCATTTTTAACACCTTTTATGCTATGGAGTGGTTATAAAACACTGTTCTATGATGTTTTAAAGCGTTTTTTTTAGCTTTTTATTTTTTTTTTTGTCATTTTTTGACATTTTTTGACACAGTTTGTTTTTTTTGCATTTTTGGGACCTGATATGACATGCTCGGATATGACCTTTTTTGGCATTTTTAACACCTTTTATGCCATGGAGTGGTTATAAAACACTGTTCTATGATGTTTTACAGTGTTTTTAGCACTTTTTATTTTTTGTCATTTTTGACATTTTTTGACATTTTTGACATTTTTGACACAGTTTTTTTGCATTTTTGGGACCTGATATGACATGCTCGGATATGACCTTTTTGGCATTTTTAACACCTTTTATGCTATGGAGTGGTTATAAAACACTGTTCTATGATGTTTTAAAGCATTTTTAGCACTTTTTATTTTTTGTCATTTTTGACATTTTTTGGACATTTTTCGACACAGTTTGTCGCTTCTTTTACATTTTTGGGACCCGATATGACATGCTCGGATATGACCTTTTTTGGCATTTTTAACACCTTTTATGCTATGGAGTGGTTATAAAACACGGTTCTATGATGTTTTAAAGTTTTTTTAACACTTTTTATTTTTTTGTCATTTTTTGACATTTTTCGACATAGTAAAGTATGTCATTTTTTTTTTGCATTTTTGGGACCTGATATGACATGCTTGGATATGACCTATTTTGGCATTTTTAACACCTTCTATGCTATGGAGTGGTTATAAAACACTGTTCTATGATGTTTTTAAAGCATTTTTAGCACTTTTTTTTTTTGTCATTTTTTGACATTTTTTCGACATTTTTGACACAGTTTTTTTTTTTTTTGCATTTTTGGGACCTGATATGACATGCTCGGATATGACCTTTTTTGGCATTTTTAACACCTTTTATGACATGGAGTGGTTATAAAACACTGTTCTATGATGTTTTACAGTGTTTTTAGCACTTTTTATTTTTTTGTCATTTTTGACATTTTTTGACATTTTTCGACACAGTTTGTTTTTTTTGCATTTTTGGGACCTGATATGACATGCTCGGATATGACCTATTTTGGCATTTTAACACCTTTTATGCTATGGAGTCTTTATAAAACACTGTTCTATGATGTTTTAAAGCATTTTTAGCACTTTTTATTTTTTGTCATTTTTGACATTTTTGGACATTTTTCGTACACAGTTTGTTTTTTTTACATTTTTGGGACCTGATATGACATGCTCGGATATGACCTTTTTGGCATTTTTAACACCTTTTATGCTATGGAGTCTTTATAAAACACTGTTTTATGATGTTTTAAAAGTTTTTTAGCACTTTTTATTTTTTGTCATTTTTGACATTTTTTCAACATTTTTTCGACACAGTTTGTTTTTTTTGCATTTTTTGGGACCTGATATGACATGCTCTGATATGACCTATTTTGGCATTTTAACACCTTTTATGCTATGGAGTCTTTATAAAACACTGTTTTATGATGTTTTGAAGCATTTTTAGCACTTTTTATTTTTTGTCATTTTTTGACATTTTTCGACATAGTAAAGTATGTTGTTTTTTCATCATTTTTGGGACCTGATATGACATGCTCTGATATGACCTATTTTGGCATTTTTAACACCTTTTATGCCATGGAGTCTTTATAAAACACTGTTTTATGATGTTTTGAGGCATTTTTAGCACTTTTTATTTTTTTGTCATTTTTGACATTTTTCGACATTGTATAGTTTGTTTTTTTTGCATTTTTGGGACCTGATATGACATGCTCTGATATGACCTTTTTTTGGCATTTTTAACACCTTTTTATGCCATGGAGTCTTATAAAACACTGTTTTATGATGTTTTTGAGGCATTTTTAGCACTTTTTATTTTTCGTCATTTTTTGACATTTTTCGACATTGTATAGCATGTTGTTTTTTTACATTTTGGGGACCTGATATGACATGCTCTGATATGACCTATTTTGGCATTTTTAATACCTTTTATGCCATGGAGTCTTTATAAAACACTGTTTTATGATGTTTTGAAGCATTTTAGCACTTTTTATTTTTTGTCATTTTTTGACATTTTTCGACATTGTATATGTCATTTTTTTGCATTTTTGGGACCTGATATGACATGCTCTGATATGACCTATTTTGGCATTTTAACACCTTTTTATGCTATGGAGTCTTTATAAAACACTGTTTTATGATGTTTTTGAGCATTTTTTAGCACTTTTTATTTTTTGTCATTTTTTGACATTTTTCGACATTGTATAGTATGTTGTTTTTTTTGCATTTTTGGGACCTGATATGGCATGCTCCAATATGACCTATTTTGGCAATTTTAACACCTTTTATGCCATGGAGTCTGTATAAAACACTGTTTTATGATGTTTTGAGGTTTTTTTAGCACTTTTTTTTTTTTTTGTCATTTTTGACATTTTTCGACATTGTATGTAGTGTGTTTTTTTTTGCATTTTTGGGACCTGATATGACATGCTCTGATATGACCTTTTTGGCATTTTAACACCTTTTATGCTATGGAGTCTTATAAAACACTGTTTTATGATGTTTTGAGGCTTTTTTAGCACTTTTTATTTTTTGTCATTTTTTGACATTTTTCGACATCATATAGTATGTTTTTTTTTTGCATTTTGGGGACCTGATATGACATGCTCTGATATGACCTATTTTGGCATTTTTAACACCTTTTATGCCATGGAGTCTTTATAAAACACTGTTTTATGATGTTTTGAGGCATTTTTAGCACTTTTTATTTTTTGTCATTTTTTGACATTTTTTCGACATATAGTATGTTGTTTTTTTTTGCATTTTGGGGACCTGATATGACATGCTCCGATATGACCTATTTTGGCATTTTTAACACCTTTTCTGCCATGGAGTCTTAATAAAACACTGTTTTATGAAGTTTTGAGGCATTTTTAGCACTTTTTATTTTTCGTCATTTTTTGACATTTTTCGACATTGTATAGTATGTTGTTTTTTTGCATTTTTGGGACCTGATATGACATGCTCCGATATGACCTATTTTGGCATTTTTAATACCTTTTATGCCATGGAGTCTTTATAAAACACTGTTTTATGATGTTTTGAGGCGTTTTTAGCACTTTTTATTTTTTGTCATTTTTTGACATTTTTCGACATCGTATATGGTTTTTTTTTTTTGCATTTTTGGGGCGTGATATGACATGCTCTGATATGACCTATTTTGGCAATTTTAACACCTTTTCTGCCATGGAGTCTTAATAAAACAGTGTTTTATGAAGTTTTGAGGCATTTTTAGCACTTTTTATTTTTTTGTCATTTTTTGACATTTTTCGACATTGTGTAGTGTGATGTTTTTTTGCATTTTTGGGACCTGATACGACATGCTCTGATATGACCTATTTTGGCAATTTTAACACCTTTTATGCCATGGAGTCTTTATAAAACACTGTTTTATGATGTTTTGAGGGCATTTTTTAGCACTTTTTATTTTTTGTCATTTTTTGACATTTTTCGACATTGTATATGTATGTTTTTTTTTTTGCATTTTTGGGACCTGATATGACATGCTCCGATATGACCTATTTTTGGCATTTTAACACCTTTTCTGCCATGGAGTCTTTATAAAACACTGTTTTATGATGTTTTGAGGCATTTTTAGCACTTTTTATTTTTTGTCATTTTTTGACATTTTTCGACATTGTATAGTATGTTGTTTTTTTGCATTTTTGGGACCTGATATGACATGCTCGATATGACCTATTTTGGCAATTTTAACACCTTTTATGCCATGGAGTCTTTATAAAACACTGTTTTATGATGTTTTGAGGCATTTTTAGCACTTTTTATTTTTTGTCATTTTTTGACATTTGTCGACATCGTATAATGTTTTTTTTTTTTGCATTTTTGGGACCTGATATGACATGCTCCGATATGACCTATTTTGGCAATTTTAACACCTTTTATGCCATGGAGTCTTTATAAAACACTGTTTTATGATGTTTTGAGGCATTTTTAGCACTTTTTATTTTTTGTCATTTTTTGACATTTTTCGACATTGTATAGTATGTTGTTTTTTTTGCATTTTTGGGACCTGATATGGCATGCTCTGATATGACCTATTTTGGCAATTTTAACACCTTTTATGCCATGGAGTCTTTATAAAACACTGTTTTATGATGTTTTGAGGCATTTTTAGCACTTTTTATTTTTTGTCATTTTTGACATTTTTCGACATTGACATAGTATGTATGTTTTTTTTTGCATTTTTGGGACCTGATATGGCATGCTCCGATATGACCTATTTTGGCAATTTTAACACCTTTTCTGCCATGGAGTCTTTATAAAACACTGTTTTATGATGTTTTGAGGCTTTTTTAGCACTTTTTATTTTTTTGTCATTTTTTGACATTTTTCGACATGTATATATGTGTTTTTTTTTGCATTTTTGGGACCTGATATGACATGCTCTGATATGACCTATTTTGGCAATTTTAACACCTTTTATGCCATGGAGTCTTTATAAAACACTGTTTTATGATGTTTTGAGGCATTTTTTTAGCACTTTTTTTTTTTTTGTCATTTTTTGACATTTTTCGACATTGTATAGTATGTTGTTTTTTTGCATTTTTGGGACCTGATATGGCATGCTCTGATATGACCTATTTTGGCAATTTTAACACCTTTTATGCCATGGAGTCTTTATAAAACACTGTTTTATGATGTTTTGAGGCATTTTTAGCACTTTTTATTTTTTTGTCATTTTTGACATTTTTGACATCGACATTGTATAGTATGTTTTTTTTTTGCATTTTTGGGACCTGATATGACATGCTCCGATATGACCTATTTTGGCATTTTTAATACCTTTTATGCCATGGAGTCTTTATAAAACACTGTTTTATGATGTTTTGAGGCATTTTTTAGCACTTTTTATTTTTTGTCATTTTTTTGACATTTTTCGACATTGTATAGTATGTGTTTTTTTTTGCATTTTTGGGACCTGATATGACATGCTCTGATATGACCTATTTTGGCAATTTTAACACCTTTTATGCCATGGAGTCTTTATAAAACACTGTTTTATGATGTTTTGAGGCTTTTTTAGCACTTTTTATTTTTTGTCATTTTTTGACATTTGTCGACATCGTATATGTCATTTTTTTTTGCATTTTTGGGACCTGATATGGCATGCTCCGATATGACCTATTTTGGCAATTTTAACACCTTTTATGCCATGGAGTCTTTATAAAACACTGTTTTATGATGTTTTGAGGCATTTTTAGCACTTTTTATTTTTTGTCATTTTTTGACATTTTTCGACATTGTATAGTAGTGATGTTTTTTTGCATTTTTGGGACCTGATATGACATGCTCTGATATGACCTATTTTGGCAATTTTAACACCTTTTATGCCATGGAGTCTTTATAAAACACTGTTTATGATGTTTTGAGGCATTTTTTAGCACTTTTTTTATTTTTGTCATTTTTTGACATTTTTCGACATTCGTATATGTATGTTTTTTTTTGCATTTTTGGGACCTGATATGGCATGCTCCGATATGACCTATTTTGGCAATTTTAACACCTTTTATGCCATGGAGTCTTTATAAAACACTGTTTTATGATGTTTTGAGGCATTTTTAGCACTTTTTATTTTTTGTCATTTTTTGACATTTTTTCACATTGTATAGTATGTTTGTTTTTTTTGCACTTTTGGGACCTGATATGGCATGCTCTGATATGACCTATTTTGGCAATTTTAACACCTTTTATGCCATGGAGTCTTTATAAAACACTGTTTTATGATGTTTTGAGGCATTTTTAGCACTTTTTATTTTTTGTCATTTTTTGACATTTTTCGACATTGTATAGTATGTTGTTTTTTTGCATTTTTGGGACCTGATATGACATGCTCCGATATGACCTATTTTGGCAATTTTAACACCTTTTATGCCATGGAGTCTTTATAAAACACTGTTTTATGATGTTTTGAGGCATTTTTAGCACTTTTTATTTTTTGTCATTTTTTGACATTTTTCGACATTGTATAGTATGTTGTTTTTTTGCATTTTTGGGACCTGATATGACATGCTCCGATATGACCTATTTTGGCATTTTTAATACCTTTTATGCCATGGAGTCTTTATAAAACACTGTTTTATGATGTTTTGAGGCTTTTTTAGCACTTTTTATTTTTTGTCATTTTTTGACATTTTTCGACATCGTAAATGTCATTTTTTTTGCATTTTTGGGACATGATATGACATGCTCGATATGACCTTTTTTTTGGCATTTTTAACACCTTTTATGCCATGGAGTGGTTATAAAACACTGTTTTATGATGTTTTTGAGCATTTTTTAGCACTTTTTATTTTTTGTCATTTTTTGACATTTTTCGACATTGTATAGTTGATTTTTTTTGCATTTTGGGACCTGATATGACATGCTCGGATATGACCTTTTTTTTTTGGCATTTTTAACACCTTTTATGCCATGAAGTGGTTATAAAACACTGTTCTATGATGTTTTAAAGCGTTTTTAGCACTTTTTATTTTTTGTCATTTTTTGACATTTTTCGACATAGTAAAGTATGTCGTTTTTCATCAGTTTAGGGACCTGACATGACATGCTCGGATATGACCTTTTTTGGCATTTTTAACACCTTCTATGCCATGGTGTGGTTATAAAACAGTGTTCTATGATGTTTTAAAGCGTTTTTAGCACTTTTTATTTTTTGTCATTTTTTGACATTTTTTGACATTTGTTGACATTTTTTTGACAGTTTGTCGCTTCTTTGAATTTTTGGGACCTGATGTGACATGCTCGGATATGACCTTTTTTGGCATTTTTAACACTTTTTATGCTATGGAGTGGTTATAAAACACTGTTCTATGATGTTTTAAAGCGTTTTTAGCACTTTTTATTCTTTGTCATTTTTTGACGTTTTTTGACATTTTTTGACACAGTTTGTCACTTCTTTGCATTTTTGGGACCTGATATGACATGCTCGGATATGACCTTTTTTGGCATTTTTAACACCTTCTATGTCATGGAGTGGTTATAAAATATTGTTCTATGACGTTTTAAAGCGATTTTAGCACTTTTTATTTTTTTTAATTTTTTGACATTTTTCGACATTTTTCGACACAGTTTGTCGCTTCTTTTACATTTTTGGGACCTGATATGACATGCTCGGATATGACCTTTTTTGGCATTTTTAACACTTTTTATGCTATGGAGTGGTTATAAAACCCTGTTCTATGATGTTTTAAAGCGTTTTCAGCACTTTTTATTTTTTGTCATTTTTTGACATTTTTCGACATAGTAAAGTATGTCGTTTTTCATCAGTTTAGGGACCTGATATGACATGCTCGGATATGACCTTTTTTGGCATTTTTAACACCTTCTATGCCATGGAGTGGTTATAAAACACTGTTCTATGATGTTTTAAAGCATTTTTAGCACTTTTTATTTTTTGTCATTTTTTGACATTTTTCGACACAGTTTGTCGCTTCTTTTACATTTTTGGGACCTGATATGACTTGTTCGGATACGACCTTTTTTGGCATTTTAAACACCTTTTATGCTATGGAGTGGTTATAAAACAGTGTTCTATGATGTTTTAAAGCGTTTTTAGCACTTTTTATTTTTTGTCATTTTTTGACATTTTTTGTGACATTTTCTTTGCATTTTTGGGACCTGATATGACATGCTTGGATGTGACCTCTTTTTTTGGCATTTTTAACACCTTTTATGCTATGAAGTGGTTATAAAACACTGTTCTATGATGTTTGAAAGCGTTTTTAGCATTTTTTATTTTTTGTCATTTTTTGACATTTTTCGACACAGTTTCTTTGCATTTTTGGGACCTGATATGAAATGCTCGGATATGACCTTTTTTGGCATTTTTAACACCTTTTATGCTATGAAGTCGTCATAAAACACTGTTCTATGATGTCTTAAAGCATTTTTAGCACTTTTCATTTTTTGTCATTTTTTGACATTTTTGGACATTTTTCGACACAGTTTGTCGCTTCTTTTACATTTTTGGGACCTGATATGACATGCTCGGATATGACCTTTTTTGTCATTTTTCACACCTTTTATGCTATGGAGTGGTTATAAAACACTGTTCTATGATGTTTTAAAGCGTTTTTAGCACTTTTTATTTTTTGTCATTTTTTGACATTTTTCAACATTTTTCGACACAGTTTGTCGCTTCTTTTACATTTTTGGGACCTGATATGACATGCTCGGATATGACGTTTTTGGGCATTTTTAACACCTTTTATGCTATGGAGTGGTTATAAAACACGGTTCTATGATGTTTTAAAGCGTTTTTAACACTTTTTATTTTTTGTCATTTTTTGACATTTTTCGACATAGTAAAGTATGTCATTTTTCATCAGTTTAGGGACCTGATATGACATGCTCGGATATGACCTTTTTTCCGCATTTTTAACACCTTCTATGCCATGGAGTGGTTGTAAAACACTGTTCTATGATGTTTTAAAGCGTTTTTAGCACATTTTATTTTTTGTCATTTTTTGACATTTTTCGACATAGTAAAGTATGTCGTTTTTCATCAGTTTAGGGACCTGACATGACATGCTCGGATATGACCTTTTTTGGCATTTTTAACACCTTCTATGCCATGGTGTGGTTATAAAACACTGTTCTATGATGTTTTAAAGCATTTTCAGCACTTTTTATTTTTTGACATTTTTTGACATTTTTGACACAGTAAAGTATGTCGTTTTTCATCAGTTTAGGGACCTGATATGACATGCTCGTATATGACCTTTTTTGGCATTTTTAACACCTTTTATGCTATGGAGTGGTTATAAAACAGTGTTCTATGATGTTTTAAAGCGTTTTTAGCACTTTTTATTTTTTGTCATTTTTTGACATTTTTTGACATTTGTTGACATTTTTTGACACAGTTTGTCGCTTCTTTGAATTTTTGGGACCTGATGTGACATGCTCGGATATGACCTTTTTTGGCATTTTTAACACTTTTTATGCTATGGAGTGGTTATAAAACACTGTTCTATGATGTTTTAAAGCGTTTTTAGCACTTTTTATTCTTTGTCATTTTTTGATATTTTTTGACACAGTTTGTCACTTCTTTGCATTTTTGGGACCTGATATGACATGCTCGGATATGAACTTTTTGTGGCATTTTTAACACCTTCTATGTCATGGAGTGGTTATAAAATATTGTTCTATGACGTTTTAAAGCGAGTTTAGCACTTTTTATTTTTTTTAATTTTTTGACATTTTTCGACATTTTTCGACACAGTTTGTCGCTTCTTTTACATTTTTGGGACCTGATATGACATGCTCGGATATGACCTTTTTTGGCATTTTTAACACTTTTTATGCTATGGAGTGGTTATAAAACCCTGTTCTATGATGTTTTAAAGCGTTTTCAGCACTTTTTATTTTTTGTCATTTTTTGACATTTTTCGACATAGTAAAGTATGTCGTTTTTCATCAGTTTAGGGACCCGATATGACATGCTCGGATATGACCTTTTTTGGCATTTTTAACACCTTCTATGCCATGGAGTGGTTATAAAACACTGTTCTATGATGTTTTAAAGCATTTTTAGCACTTTTTATTTTTTGTCATTTTTTGACATTTTTCGACACAGTTTGTCGCTTCTTTTACATTTTTGGGACCTGATATGACATGTTCGGATACGACCTTTTTTGGCATTTTAAACACCTTTTATGCTATGGAGTGGTTATAAAACAGTGTTCTATGATGTTTTAAAGCGTTTTTAGCACTTTTTATTTTTTGTCATTTTTTGACATTTTTTGTGACATTTTCTTTGCATTTTTGGGACCTGATATGACATGCTTGGATGTGACCTTTTTTGGCATTTTTAACACCTTTTATGCTATGGAGTGGTTATAAAACACTGTTCTATGATGTCTTAAAGCGTTTTTAGCACTTTTTATTTTTTGTCATTTTTTAATATTTTTTGACATTTTTTGACATTTTTTGACATTTTTCGACACAGTTTGTCGCTTCTTTGAATTTTTGGGACCTGATATGACATGCTCGGATATGACCTTTTTTGGCATTTTTAACACCTTTTATGCTATGGAGTGGTTATAAAACACGGTTCTATGATGTTTTAAAGTGTTTTTAACACTTTTCATTTTTTGTCATTTTTTGACATTTTTCGACATAGTAAAGTACGTCGTTTTTCATCAGTTTAGGGACCTGATATGACATGCTCGGATATGACCTTTTTTGGCATTTTTAACACCTTCTATGCCATGGAGTGGTTATAAAACACTGTTCTATGATGTTTTAAAGCATTTTTAGCAGTTTTTATTTATTGTCATTTTTTGACATTTTTCGACATTTTTCGACACAGTTTGTCGCTTCTTTTACATTTTGGGACCTGATATGACATGATTGGATATGACCTTTTTTGGCATTTTTAACACATTTTATGCTATGGAGTGGTTATAAAACACTGTTCTATGATGTTTTAAAGCGTTTTTAGCACTTTTTATTTTTTGTCATTTTTGACATTTTTCAACATTTTGGGACCCGATATTTTGACATTTTTCGACACAGTTTGTACGCTTCTTTTTACATTTTTGGGACCCGATATGACATGACATCTCGGATATGACCTTTTTGGCATTTTTAACACCTTTTATGCTATGGAGTGGTTATAAAACACGGTTCTATGATGTTTTAAAGTGTTTTTAACACTTTTCATTTTTTTTTGTCATTTTTTGACATTTTTGCGACATAAAGTAACAAGTCATTTTTTTGACATTTTTCGACATAGTAAAGTACGTCGTTTTTCATCAGTTTAGGGACCTGATATGACATGCTCGGATATGACCTTTTTTTTGGCATTTTGAACACCTTCTATGCCATGGAGTGGTTATAAAACACTGTTCTATGATGTTTTAAAGCATTTTTAGCAGTTTTTATTTATTGTCATTTTTTGACATTTTTCGACATTTTTCGACACAGTTTGTCGCTTCTTTTACATTTTGGGACCTGATATGACATGATTGGATATGACCTTTTTTGGCATTTTTAACACATTTTATGCTATGGAGTGGTTATAAAACACTGTTCTATGATGTTTTAAAGCGTTTTTAGCACTTTTTATTTTTTGTCATTTTTTGACATTTTTCAACGTTTTTTGACATTTTTCGACACAGTTTGTCGCTTCTTTTACATTTTTGGGACCTGATATGACATGTTCGGATATGACCTTTTTTGGCATTTTAAACACCTTTTATGCTATGGAGTGGTTATAAAACAGTGTTCTATGATGTTTTAAAGCGTTTTTAGCACTTTTTATTTTTCGTCATTTTTTGACTTTTTTTTTTGACATTTTCTTTGCATTTTTGGGACCTGATATGACATGCTTGGATGTGACCCTATTTGGCATTTTTAACACCTTTTATGCTATGGAGTGGTTATAAAACAGTGTTCTATGATGTTTTAAAGCGTTTTTAGCACTTTTCATTTTTCGTCATTTTTTGACATTTTTTTTTGACATTTTCTTTGCATTTTTGGGACCTGATATGACATGCTTGGATGTGACCCTATTTGGCATTTTTAACACCTTTTATGCTATGAAGTGGTTATAAAACACTGTTCTATGATGTTTAAAAGCATTTTTTATTTTTTTTTTTATGTTTTGTCAATTTTGACAGTTTTTTTCGACATAGTAATATGACGTTTTTGGGCATTTTTAACATGTCATTTTTCATCAGTAAAGCATTTTAACATGGACCTGATATGTCATTTTTCATCAGTTTATGGACCTGATATGACATGCTCGGATATGACCTTTTTCGGCATTTTTAAAACCTTTTATGCTATGGAGTGGTTATAAAACACTGTTCTATGATGTTTTAAAGCGTTTTTAACACTTTTTATTTTTTGTCATCTTTTGACATTTTTCGACATAGTAAAGTATGTCATTTTTCATCAGTTTAGGGACCTGAAATGACATGCTCGGATATGACCTTTTTGGCATTTTACCACCTTTTATGCCATGGAGTGGTTATGAAACACTGTTCTATGATGTTTTAAAGCATTTTTAGTACTGACATATTAATTAACAGTAATGACATATTACAATCCATATTGATCATCCATAATATGATGCCATATTATAAATAATTATATCTTGTAAAAAGGAATAAAATAAAATTTCACATGGCATAAAAACACAAAGAACATAGTTTAGTATGTCATAAAATGCAAAAGTAGCCATAGAGATGAATGTTGGAAAACGTGCAAAAAAAGTAATAGAAAATGTCCAACAAATCAAACAAAAAAACATGTCTCAGTATAATATGTTGTAAAAAAAAATAGTCACAGTATACTGTTCTAAAAACTCACAAAAAAGTTATGAATGGTATGACCTATTTCATAGTGTAGTATGTCATAAAAACACAAACAAATTTCATCTTATCATAAGTCATAACCCTAGCTAACTAACCTGAAAATCATACTCCATGTCATTTTTTCTGGTGTTTTTAGCTGTTCAGCATTTAAATCCATTTACCTGGTACCTTCTAAGTTTTCCTGTCTGTAACATGACTTTATCTGAGCTTTTCCTTTCGAGCTTACATCAGAGCTTTCGGATACAGTTGCCTGCTTCTTCTGAAGACGATAGTCATTCGAGCGCTCAGTGTGACACAAACAGAAAAGTAAAGACACTGAAATGCCCCTTTCATATTACCCATTGTTATTTGATCCTTGTTAATTTAAAACTATTGATTGGGTTATTGGATTGGCTTTGATTAATTTTTGAATTTATGTCTATCTTTATCTTTGTAATGTGAAAACCATTTCCACTGATACTAATCACTTCAGCATGTATGTCTTTTCATTGCTTTCCCACCTAAAACCACCATAAATCTAACCAATACCTGATTAGAAAAAAATGATGGGACTGTTGGGAGTATATACAAGCTGGTTGAAAACTATCTGCCCAGTGCAAGAGGAACAAACAGTCGAGGTGAGTGTTGCGGATTGAGGAGAGACTCAGGGGAACCAGTCAACTGGCGCTGTGGCAAGACTCAAGGATTAGATTTGTCACTAATATGACTCCATAATGCAGAAGTTGCTTTGATTCTGCTGTAATTCTTAAACTACAAGTAATGAAACATCATGTAATTTTTAAATGTTATTTTAGTATTTCCCCATCTTATTTCTTCCACCATTTTATGTGGAAGATGTACCAACTCCACAAAATGTCCACACATTGTGTGATCTGTGTGTTGTAACAACCTATTTTCAGGAGCACAATGAAGTTCTGTTCTTTTCTGAGCATGGCCAAGGTGTCAGGATGAAAGACAACATGGATGATCAGCAACCCTCAGAGAGTCTCACGTTTAATGACCTAGCATGGGTTCATCCTCTGTGCAGATTTTGGGATTGGCAGATTTCACTGTCTAGTACCTATGACAGTGTGCCCCTTATATATTCTCCTTTTAACTGTTTTCTCAGATCTTCTTTTAGGTTGTGCTCCTGTGTACTTCTGAGATCAAACTGTCTTTTGAAGTGGGAGTCCCTCTCTCTTCTTTCTGTCTCGCCTTGAGATGAAAGAGGAGCACCAGGCGACACGGAGTGGCCTCTGCAGATGGAGGTAACCAATGGGTCTCTCTTTCTTTCTCCCTCTCATTGCTCTCTCATTCCCTGCCAAAATCCCCCGGCAGTGATAGAAACCAGAAGAGGACAAAAGGCAGCAGAGCACTGCGGCCCTCCAGCCCATGTAGTCTCTCTGGCTAATTGAAAATGACTTTGCTCTCCTCTTTGCTCTCTTCCCCAGCTCACTTATACACCTTCTTGCCGCTCCTCCTTCACTTTCTCTCTGTCTCTTTCTTCCTTGCATGTCCACAACTCTCCCAGGACAACCCTCTCTCCTTCCTCCTCTCTTTCTTACTCTCCTCTCTCTCTCTCTCTCTCTCTCTCTCTCTCTGTCAGTGCTGGACCGTGCTGATCTTGGGACATCCCCAGTATTTTTTGGCCTCTGAAGACAAATATAATTGAGTGGTAATATGAGACGTGTTCTCTTTTCCTCCGCATGCCTCGCTCAATGGGTTATGGAATATTGAAGTTCAAAGTAGGCGCGGTGAATGTGTTATTTTTTCTTTCTCTTCTCCCTTTGTGGTGATTGCAGTGTGAAAGGAATTTAGTAAAATGATGAGCTGAGGAGATTTTATTTGGACGGAAACTCGGGCCCATGGCTTACCTTGACCCAGCTCAGCTCAAGATTTGAACAAACAGCTCAGGAAAACTATAAGACAGGTTTCACCCTCCAATGAAAGCAAATTATGGAATAGATGAGCCGGTAATCAAATTCTTCCCAAGCCAAGAGCGCAGGCCAGAGCGTAATGAAATGGAGTTTTATTATTTACAGCAGGGCTACAGTGCAGAGGGTGTGCATGAATATCCTTTACAATCATTTCCATCCATCTCTACAACAGAAGCCCCAGTCTCTGTGTTTCTCATCACTATGACAAGCAGACATGTTCCAGGTTGATCTATCTACATGATAATAAATATAGTATAATAAGGCAATGTTTCTATTTACAACTCTTATAAAACTGTACAGGAGAACAGACAGGCAGATACATACCAATGTCTGTTACAAAACTCAAATGCCTTTAAAATACAACCACTTTTTTTCATTGAAGATAAATATTAACCACTGCAAAAAAAAAAAGAAAATATATACTAGTGCAGAGAGAAAGCCTCTTCTCTTTCCTCTTCCAATGTACACCCCTCTTTTGTGTGTGCATCTTTTTAGGAATGTGCATGCTATAATTACCGGAGGCCTTTCATACAGTAGCTACATAGTTGAGTAATTTTCTATTTCATACTTCCTACATGCCTCGGTGTACTGTCAGATGAATACAATGTGTAAGGGGAACAAAGTGAGAGCATTGTCTTTTCATTTCAAATGTGGGCTTCTTAGTGGTAGCCTGATATTTCCCAACCTTTCACACAGAATTAGTGTGCCTGCTCCTCAAAGCTCACTGTTTAAATTCTGCACATTTTCCAGTGTTTCTTTTCATTAGATGCTCACAGTAAGTAATCTCCCCTTACCAGGAATTCAGCACTTAATTAGCTCAGGAGAGAAAAAATAATCAGAGCTTTAATGGGGCAAATTTATTTCAAATTGCACACAGCAGTGTGAGCCCCCTGAAGAGAGTAATAGAGGATATTAAGTAGGGTTCTGGTAGTGGTGTGAGTAGTGGTGCTGCCGAAAGAGCCTCAAATCGATATAAGAAAGAAATCTCCCGGTGAAAACCTTGAGCAAACAAAAGCCTTGCCATAAGTTCTGACTTTATTCCTGTAACACAGCACCAAGCCCTGTCTCGGCAGATTGGCTATTTTTATTAGCTCTAACATAGCTGTAAATCAGCACCATGTTAGCCACCCAACCCACCCCAGACAAATTTCTTTAGTTCCATTTCTTTTACTCCAGCCTTCCGGTCCCTAACACGGGGCTAAGTCAACAGATAATCTGCCTTTCCCTCCTCGTGTTATTTGATCACTACTAACAAACACCCACCGCAGTCTAAGTACAGTTAGGCTAGATGGATATGTGGCTATGGAAATAACCCTGTTGTGTACTTGGTGTGGATGGTGCCAAGATAATCAGAAGGATTTGAGGAATGCCTCTGCCATGGCTGGACTCTCAGTTTTTCTCTGTGTCTTTGGGGAACTTGAGGGCTTTGATTGCATTACGACTTCATTACTGGGTTAGTTAGCTTTGGAATAATATTTGGAGTAGAGGAATGCAGCTCAGTGACAGGCCACACATAAATTAACATCATCTGAGTGGTGTGATTATGAGGTTAATGTACTGAAATAAATTCATGCGGCGTGTCACTGCTTGAATGACTGTGTGCTGCAGGGAAAGACTGAGGGCCCACAATGTTAGTGGAGAAGAGAAAACCACATGTGGACAATAACAACAAAACAGGCCTGAAAAGGGCCCAGTAATGATCAGAAGGAAGAGATTAGTCAGCCTTCTTTTTACACCATGAGCCCCCACTCTCAGTGGTACTATGCACCAAGTGGACAATTAAAAATTGTTCTCCTTTCAGGGGTCAAAAGTCTGTGAGAAAAGTTGGGATCACAAAAGGAAGAGAGGGAGTGGGGTTCGGAATATTCAGTCCCTATATCATTTTGCAGACCGTCCATTGTAGGGGGATGGGCTGTCAAAATGTATTCATGCCCATTTAATTGTCCTTTGGTGATGATATCATTATACCCAGCATTCTTCCTCTTCCTGCATCAGGGCCCTTCGTCGATGCTGGCACCCTTGCACTTCTGTATGGTCACCCTGCGGATGGAGGGCTTAGACGTCAGCTCCGGCTTGGGCGGGAACTGCTCCATTAGAATCCGCAGGACTGAATCCATTTTCTTGTCCATCTGATGGATCTGAATTCAAAACAGTGACACAAGATAAACAGGTTAAATCACCTGAAAATCTCAAGGATAAACATTCTGAGCGTAAGTATAGTGTAGAGCTGTGTTATGAAACAAAGAATGTCAGCGAGTTTGTGCTTTTCTTTCATCTGCCTCTTTAATGATGTCATCCCAATGACAGAGGAGCACAGGGTATAATGACATGTTCGTCTGCTAGTCGCTGTCTACCTGCTAAAGCCCTCATTAAAAAAGCTGCTGAGCTATATGATCCCTGAGTGGGTGAACAGACACTTACACACATCCACATACATGCAGGCCACTGCTGTTTACATGCTTCATCAACTGTAAACACAGGTGTGTCACCCAACAGAGACATCTCTGACAAGGCGCAGCCAGCCTAACCATGGTGTGCATACAGACGAGCGGCTCCACCTGAGCGATGGAAGTAAACAGACAACAGACTGTCTGGTGACATGTAAATGGAGCAAGGACATCTGCATATGTACACGCCCAGGCGCTCTCATGTACGGTACACACTCGCGACCACAAAAAAAGAAGGTGCCGAAACTTACAGCGTGCAGCCTTGTGACATCAAAGGGATTTTCTACATCTTCACAGCCTTGGCCGTGGTTTTACCTCTGTACTTATCTCGTTAGACCTCCAGAAATACTCACAGCACACACACAAACCAATATCGTCTGATGGCTCCAGTGGCTTAGAGAGACCAAGGAAAATGATAAAGATGGCGCTTTGTACATCAGAAGCCTAAACAGCAAAGCACATCAAAGAGCCATAACATCTCACGCACCAGGCAGAACAGACAGATTCAGACTCCCAGCTCTACTCGACCCTGATAGAGAACAACCCTGGCCCAACTCTGGTATTTCTGGCAAGACACAGTCAGATAGTTAACATCAATGGCATTTTCATAGGCTTAAGGGTATGGCCCCTCTTTCTCCCCATCTTTTAGTGTGTGTGCCTGATGGGCCGGACATTTTTACGGCAGAGCAGGACATTTAGCAGCTATTATTGTTGTTGAAATATGAGCCACAGTAAGGAAGCATAAATCTGAAATATCAGAATGTGTGACAGAAAAGAATGATGTCACTTCATCAGCTAGTGATCATAATTTATAAACAACTGAGCATTGTCAAAATGTCTGACAAACATTGAGAGTCCAGAAAAATATATTAGATTTGCTTTTATTCTTTTTGCCAGTGGAAATCTCTGTTGTCAAGTTTTTAGGTGGGTCCAGTTGTACACATCTACAATTAAATATAACACAGATTGTAAACTTTAGGTCATTACTTTTTATATATACAGTATAATGGAGCAAGAATTACTTCATTTTGACCATTTATTTGAAGAGGTTTGCTAATATTTCACCATCCACAGTATTTTCCTCAGATTATATCATGACCTAAATAGTTGTGCTAAGTAGACGAAGCACGCGCTGGGCCCGGATGAAGCTTAGAGAATAATAGGCTATCATAAACATGTTGGGCAGTAATCTACAGACTTATCAACATTCTCGTTGGGGCTTAAAATGGATCAGGAATTCCTCCCGCCGCGCGTCTGAAAGGAGTGGCCCAGGAGCCTCACCAAGAGACAAGAAAAACATAATTAGACGGGTGTGTTGCAAACACACAACACTTGTTTATTGCTGCTTATTAAGTTTGCGTGTGTGTGTGTGCTCTCTGGTCATGGACATGGGTGAGAGATGCAACAGCGGGGTGTGTGTGTGTGTGTGTGTGTGTGGGTTTTGTGCAAGTGCGTGTGTACTAATGTGTCAATGGTGATTGTTTGAGCTTGAATGTTGCAAGAGTACATCCTCCTCGTATTTGTATTTTTACATGGATGTGGGTGAAAGAGATGGTGTGATTACAAATGAGGAGCGCAAAAGCAGGTGAGAGTGGATTTTGAGTTTGCAGTGTCGTTTGAGTGTCGTATGACCACTGTTCATCTCTACTAATAAACTTTCTTTCTGTTTGGCCACAAAATACCTTTATGTTGCTCTGGTTTATAAGACTTTTCCTTTTGCCACATTACATAATGTCGTAGTTCTTATGATAGCCGCTGAAGCAGTTCTTTTATGGCCTTCTGTGTCAATAAGCTAGAAATTACCTATAAAAAAGCTGTTAGAGTTGACAAATGTTGAATGTTGTATTAATTAAATATGGTTTACTTGTGTAGTCGCCTTTAGAAGTTCAATGCACTTCACATGCAGCATTTACTGTAAGGTTCTTGCATTGGGAAGGGTGTGTCTGTTAATTTTTCCACCGTGTGCAGTGCGTGAATGCTCGGGTTGGGTGTCACCACTGCTGTGTCACATAAACGCATGTGATCCAGTGACAGGTGAGGCTCCAGCTGTCCCCGAGCCTCCTTCTGACCACAGACAACACATGGGACAGTCACCAACAGGCCTGACAATTCAGCAGCAGGGATTTCCCTGAACCCAAATAAGGTCCCTCTGACTGAGGGAAAAGACATGTGTCCCCTGTTTTTAAGTGTAACTTAAGTTTTTTTTCCACTTTTGTCAATTGTACATGTACACAATAGTTTTACAAGAAAATTCAGCTTGTGTGGGAGATAACCTTTCTTTCCCTCTTTTCTCAACACTTTCCCCACATTTCTGAAGAAACGGAGCTGCAGACCTCCTTTATCCCCTAAACCAAAGAAAGAATACACAGGATGTAATACAGAACAGAAGTTGTGTATGTAGAAAGGCATACAACTTTATTCATTCAATAAAGATAGAAATGTCTTTCTCAGACTCACTGAAGACACTATGTCTCTCAAAATATTAATAATATAGGACTAAGACTGATTATCTTATTCATTAGTGATTAATAAATTGTTTTTTTTAAATTAACTGATTCATTATTTAATCTATGAATTCTCCAAATATAATGAAAATGCCCCTTACAATTCCTCTACATGACATGCTCAAATTTCTCAAATCTGACAGGCTGTTTTTATCTAAAAGTATTAAAATAAGAATTTACTGGGTGGGTAGTGGAAACACAAAGAAAGGGATATTGAATAAAGATGTAATTCACCAAGGAAGTCTTGACAAGCAACATTGTTACATTATGTACATTTGAACTTTGACACTGACGTCATGAAACTTCTCATCACCAGAGCGACTGGTGGAGACATGAAGTATGGGGACAACAGTGGGGAGGACAGAGAGCACCTGTTCACACAGGAACACCCTTCCTGAACCACCTTCCTGCACCCTCCTGGAACTCTTTATGTCTGTCTGTTATCTGGTACACCACAACAAACACACAAGAATACAAGTAGACAAACAAACACACACATCATATACACACACTTGTTGTGCTACTTTGCCTGTCACCTAGCAAACAACACTCAAATGAGGATTAAATGACAGACCACACCCTTGTCAGGATGTTAGCTGTGGAGCTGTAGGGGGGAGCATAAGCGACAGAGTAATAATGGAAAATTAATTAAGAGTGACACCATTAAAAGCCATTAGGAGAACCAACTGACAGTCTGACCAACAAACTAAAGTAAATGAATAATGTTAAAAGCTGTTGCTGTGGAATTTTGTTGCTTGGATTAGAAGAGTGATGGCTTTGCCAGTGCAGTTACATTAGGTATAAGGATTCAAGCCAAAGCCGTGATAAAAGAAGATGAAATAACACAGATACCATCCACTTTATTAATCCCGCAGGACACTGAGGCTGCAGCACAAAGGGCAATAAGCAGTGAGCATGAAAACAGGGATGGACAATAGCATATGTCAGACACGCAGTGCATTACGTCATGCATAGAGATTTGACATGGGTTTGCTTTATAAATCCTATTGGAGACTTGCTAGACTTGCTGTGCAGCCAAGCATTGTTTAAATACGCGCAGCCTTCTTCCTTATTCTATAGTGAATTAAAAAGTTTCCAGATATGAGTCAGGGTGATTTTTGTGAAACATATATAAAATAATGAACTAGACCACTGGAGGATAGCGCCTTGGGTTTGAATGTTTCCTTAAATGTAAGCAGCAGTTCAATGGGTAATTAACTTTCTCCCCCTGTCTATTTGAAAATGGGGAGAGTAGTCTGCTTTAAAATGAATGTCATGTACAACAGCAATCCTTCACAGCTGGCTGATGCCGATAGAGCGATTCACACTGCCATCTGTTGGGGGAGTTATAAAGCCTGCAGGAAAGGTTGGGGGCTGCTATCGCTGCCTTCTCTGATCCCTGCCAAATTCTGCCATTGCATGATTACTGACACATGGAGACATGAACATGCAGGCGGGACACGAGATACTGGATGAGGTAGAGTGAGGGAGTGTGCGGTAGCCTTGACATGTAATGAATGGTAATTAGGTGTTGTCAAGTGGTGTGGCTCATTCAGTGGGAAAACAAGGCCAGTATATGCAGTAAACCGTATAGTGCAGTTTCAATCGCACAGAGACAACAGAAAAAGACCCAGGACCGAAAGAGAGATAAGATGAGAGGAAAAGAGTGGCACAGGTCGTCATCCTCACGTTCTGTAATGACGTGTAAGGTGTTTTCCCACCACTGTGAACTGCGGCCCTTCAACCTGTGTAACACCAGACAAATTTAAAGTGTCATTCTTTCTTACCTTCAATATGACTGTGCCTACTCATACAGCACTAGTGTGACACTCATATGGTTGATTCCAGTTGGAAAGTAATTATTTAATATGCCTATTAATTAGTAAGTACTTATATACTGGGTCAATTGAACTACAAAGCAAGTTTTAAAATGCTGTTAGAGTGAAAACAGAAAATATCCATTCCCCGTCACTTTCTCAAGATGTTATTTTTTTCTTAGTGAAGTCCATTTCCCGTCAGCACGACAGAATAGAATCATTTCATTTCAGAATCAGAGTAGGCAAAACTCATATCAAGGACTTTGAGTGAAAAGTCACTGTAAATACACCAGTACTAAAATAAAACGCATTGAGTTTTCTTGTAAATTAGCAAATATGTTTGTATGTTTTGGATTTCACAGCCAATATAAAAAATAGCTCACTCAAAATCTCATGCATGCTAACTTCTTGCTAACTTCAGTCAAAGAAAAGAAGAAGAAAGAAGAAGCAAAAGAAGATAGAACACCACTGAAGACAGGTCTAGGGGATCAATCAAGCGACTTAACAGAGCTATCACAGATTTTTCAAAAACACAAACCTCTCCACCGTCAGTTAAATAAATCTGCCCCTCTCTCGCTAATGGTCTCACTATCCCACTTATCTGCCTCTGCAATCCCCCTAAGCACTACAGTGCATTTTAACATCTTTTTAAGGGCCTGTACCTTTATTGCTGTGGTTAACGCTCACTACTTTTATCTTCCCACTTCCAGCTGCAGCGGGCATCTGGTTTCATCAAAAAAGCTGAGATAAACCCATGGTACACTACCTGCCCATCACCAAATGGGGACCAGACAAGAGCTAAAAAAAGAATTACTATCAGAGTTACATTTATCAGGTTGCCAGAACAAACTTTTGCGTTATATCTCCTCAGAACACCAACCAGCAAAATGTAAAATAATCAAACTCAAAATGAGTATGTGTGTACATATCCAGTAAAACAATGGAGACTACAGTCTGTTTCTAACCATTTTCCATCAGTGTTCCTGTAAATCCTACAGTGCTACTGCATAGGGTCAGTTCAGGTGAATAATTCTGCCTCTCTGTAGATCCCCTGCCCTGCCTGGTCCTTGTGTTTCACCTACACGCACACACACGAACACACACAAGATCCAGCGTTTCTCTCTTAACACAATGGACAATGCAGAAAACGCAACAGAGGGTGTACACACTGGCCTCGCTGGTGGGCCAATAACAAGCTAGCATTACACAGAGGTCATCATTATCATCACTGTGACAGGGGCTGCATGAATGGAGAATGGAGATCAGGGGTAAGGGGAGGGAGACGAGGGAGGGAGGGAGGGAGGGAGGTAGAGGCCAGAAAGAGAGAGTAAAGAAAGAGGGAATTTTTTTTAAAAAAAGGCAGAAGAAAAGGAAAATACATTTGAAAGCAGGAAGAAAAAAATCGACAGGAGTTAACACACACACATACACCACACACACATGAATTGACCAATCCCTGCACTTTGAAACTGATAAAACAATGTAGTGCAGATATTCTAAACACAAGCAATTTTAAAAAAATTAAACTCAAGGTAAAGAAAAACCAATGTAGTTGCATAAACATGGATCATTTAATGCCATCTCATCAGTAAGTTATATCATTACCATGTGGATTAGCTACTTGGCTCATTTGATGCACTAAATGAATTTGTATGATTTAGGATGATTTTATGTGCTTACACTTCTCGATTCTCCCAACTGAGAAAATCTGCCACACGTTGCTGCATGTCTTTTCCAATTATTCACAATTTAACTTTGAACTGCCACAGTTCTTCAATTTCTACTGTTCTACTGCTGGGATTTTGCATGGAGTATTCAAACAAAAAAAAATCTGGATAATACCAGCATCTATGAAGAACAGCTTTTGTTATCATTTTCAGAAGAGGTGTGGAAGTTGCTTTGAGGACTTTTAGCCAGGACACACACACACACACACACACACACACACACGTATAAATGCACACTGTGCTGTGTGTAGTGTATGCACAGCACAGAGTGCAGCCTTGGCTTTGAAAGCAAAGCCACTGAATTTATAAAGCACATTTAAAAACAGCACAAGCTGACCGAGGCGCTTTAAAACGTTCAAAGAGACCTTGTAAAATCAAATATATAAAAACAAACCACACAGATATACAACGTAAAAGAGAAATACAAACAGAAGAGAAGACATGTAATTGTTTTATGACAAGCGCGAGCCGGTGGTTAAGAGAGGCCGGAGGAGGAGATGGACGGATAAACGGATGGATGAAAGACGGGGCAGAGAAAGGAGCGGAGGACAGTCAGGCAAACTTCAAACAGCTCTGGTGGCCTTTATTCAACAGTTTGTTTTTGCTGCCTTTTTGCTGAGTGTGTTGACTCATCTTCTGGGCTCTTTCATTTTTGAGAGGAGGAGAGGAGGATTGTGTTCAGTTTCTGGGCCTGAACCATGATTATGAAACGTGATAGCATCTCATTACTGGTGTGTTTGTGTCACTGTGTGTTTGTATCAGCTTTCATGAAAGAGTATGCAACTTTGGTAATGTGTTTTGGGTTATGTGTGTGTGTTTGCAGATGAGACCGCGTGAATGGGAAAGGGTTGCTCTTATTAGGTATTATTAACCATTTGTATAGTTCAGTAGGTTCATGTTTCATATGCACAGTGCAGTAATCTGTGTGTGCAGTTTGGTGTGTTTGAGTTCAGGCTTCCTGCTGTGACCCTGATGTAAAATTCCATGACTTTTCCAAGATTTTCCACAACTAAATAGGAGCACTTCTTTGACCCTAAAATGTTCTTCCTCCTTGGTTTCTTAAGGGATCAACAGTCTGGTTTCCATACAGATAAAGAAAAGCAGCTGAAAAACCACCAGCTAATGCAGTGAATGTGTGAAGCTGTCAATCTGGTGTATACTCATGTGACCCATTTGTAAAACTTTCTTAGAGAATTTATTAATATCTTTAATTTTTCCTCTCTTGAGTACACCTCTCAGAAGCATGTGACGTTACAGAAATGCCTGTATGTAGTCATACTTTGTGCAAATAGAGCAATAAGCCAGCATCCTCGAAATGTAATCTTGAAAAATGCTTCACACGAGGTGAGCTGGGGTCAGTCGAGTGAGAATGAGAGAGATGGAGAGCAAGAGCGACAGACTGCGTGAATGAATCCTAAACCAAAGTGTCAGCTGGACTGAAATTCACCAACCCAGCAAGCAACCAATCCGCTGCACCAGTGGCCTCGGTGCCAACTGGAAAACAGAGCTAGCCCGGCTCAGATTCACCACGGGCCGGGCCGCTGCCAAGGAGAATGGATTCACTTTAACGCTGGCAGATACAATATGTTCTTTGTATTTGTAAAAAGCAGGAGAAAGAGATGGACAGGGAAGGAGAGAGAGAAAGAGAGGAAGAAGAAATGAAGGCTGGACGGGAGCGTGTGTGTGGATGGACAGCTTCTGGACTGAGAGAAGGAGAAGGAGGAGGGAGTGAAAGAGGGAAATGGTGGTTATGTTTTAAAGAACAGGAAACCAAGTGAGAGCACCTGATGCACATGATAAGTATCAAGGGCTGCGCCACGTGCCGCTAAACTGCAGCCAAAGCCCTTTTCTACAGGGGTAGTGGTGGTGGTGGTGATGGTGGTGTGTCGGTGGGGGGGTATACCGGCTAATCTCTCTTCTGAGTGGGCGCGCACTCAAAGCTGCTTTTGTTTCTGAGGGCTACTTTCACGAGGACGTACAATCCCCCGCGTCCACTCCTCCCTCCTCCTCCTCCTCCTCTCCTTCTCTCCCCTTTTTTATCTCTCCGTTGTTCGAAGCACCACTCCTTCTCTCCGAAACACTGTGGGTGTTTTATTTGATTTACTGATCATTCTGTTTAGACGTGACTGCAAGGCTGTGTGTGAGAGAGAGAAAGTGTGTGTGTGTGACTGTGTACATACGTACATGTGCAGAAACACTGGTGGTCTTTCATGTTGTAAGAAGGTAAGGGTGTGTGTGTGTGTGTGTGTGTGAGGGGGGGGGGGTCGAAATGAGTCGGAACGGCCAGAGGAGATGCTTTGATGTCGTGTTAGAGGCGCATTAGCGTTTTTCACGTTGCGAGATGTGAGGGTCAAGGAAATGTTGCCACAAACAAAATAAATGTTGGGCATAAACAAGCCAAAGTAGATGGATTAGGAGAAGGCTGCCAAGAGATGAAGCTGCTGTCAGCTCAGAGGAACATGGGTGCATCTTTAGGTTTCTCTTCCCTGAATATAGGAAAATATTATTCCCAAGAATCACAAGTGTCAACATTTTCATTAGAATATGTGGGTAGCTAGATTGAAAACAGGAAGATACCACGAGAACTCACATTCTATATTTATAAAGACAAAAAACCTCAAATGTTTGAATCATAGCAAACATAGTAAACAGTAATAATGTTGCTTTTCTGTACAATTGTATCCCATTACACTGTAAAATCCTTTCCCCATCAGAGCCAAAGTTTGAACAAGTGAGCAAATGCAAAAACAAACTCAAATGTCTATTATCCTCCACTACATGTGAACCTGTAAAACAAAATCAGCATCTATCCATAAACACTCCAGCCTCCAAACTATTCCCAGGAAGTTGTCACCACACACACACACACAAACACACAGAGCTAGAGGATGAAATGAAAAAAGCACTTAAAATGTTTTTAGCAAGTGAGGTCAAGTAAACACATGGGAGTGTGTGTGTGTGTGTGTGTGTGTGGGGGGGCGAAGGAGTGAGAGATGGAGGGGTGAGAGGAGAGGGTGGTGGGGAATAAGCAGTTGCCCGATGGACCATTTGTCCTCAGAGACAGCTGGACATGATCTGCTCCTGACTGGTCCCAAGTGGAGGCCTGCATGAGCACAGAGCACGGCCACAAACACAATTTAAAACTTTACCGTCACATAACAATGAGTTGAGCAGAACACTGCACAGAAAACAGCACCTACAGAAAAAAGTGTCTGAGAATTTTGCCATGTTTCAACACAGGCAAACACATACATACAAAATATTATGCAAATATATGCACACAAACACCCCAAGGAAAAAAAGTGTTCTTGTGCATGCATGCCGGATTTCTTGTTATTTCAGACTTTGTCTCTTCAAGGAATTATTTCAACACATCCAATGAAGCAAAGCTGGAGGCTCTAATTTGGGAAGACAAATAACCGTCACATGACTCAGGACAGTTTGATTACATTCCCCTGTCCCTTCAGAGCTAATAAACAGCTCAGCGACGTGACACCGCCCTACATTTCATCGGCACGGCAGCAGTGAGTCAAGAGGACTCTGCGCTTTTGAGTTACTCACGGTCATTCAGTGCTGAGAAAAAAACACACACGTACTGATATGCACCTCCACAAATATGACACGACATTGACACATGCAGCACTGCAGCAGTGTTTGTGTGTTTAAAGGTAATCTGTCAGTTGCCCCGTCCGTGCTACTGCATATCTGTTTGTTTATCTTTGTGCTGCAGCACATGTCCGTGTTCACGAATGTACAAGCGTGTGTACGGCAAGCCATTTGGAGTTTGCATCCAGGGTGTGGCCGCGCATGGGGGGTTCACACAGGGGAGTCTTTATAGATGAGCCCCCCCCCACCTCGCTGCCTGCTCACTGCCAGCTGCCACAACCACCAAATGCCCCCCCAACCCCTTAAACACCCCCCCGTGCCAGGCTGTGGTGGCAGCCAGCGTGGCATCGTCAGTCACCGGGGAGGTGCCATGCTACTACGGCCACTGCTGTAGGTCGGCCACACTGTGGCTTTGTTCTCATCATCAATAGGCCAGTCAGCTTGATATTATAAATGACAAGGGGCGTGCCAGCACTTTGGTCTAGGTTGAGGGCAAGCATTGAAATGGATACTAATGGCATCATGGGGGCTTATGCACAGAAAAGAATTTCCCTCAACAACACAGAGCATTCTGTTTCTGAGTACCTAAAATACTTATACGGTTTATAGCACTTACATCCCCCCATTACTATTTTGACTGTATATGGAAAATATTGATTAAATAACATGTTGGTAAGTTGATCCATTTTAAATTATTAAATAAAAGATTATATAATAAAGAAAGAAAGTGTAGAGAAACCAACTTTTTGCTGATTGTGATGATCATTTTCTTCCAAGAAAATAACTTCTTCATTTGAAAGAGTTCTGTAAGGCAACTGGACTTCAGATTTTTTTTCTCAAGACTTAAATCTCAAGTCCAGTTGCCTTACAGAATTCTTTCAGCTTTGACAACCTTGACCTGGATGACTGAGAACCTACATAGATAAACTTCTTCATTTGTTTCAACATTAAAGCAACAATTGTTAGTTACAGCTGTTTTTTTCCCTTAATTCTTTCCCACAGGGTCACAATATTTTGTAAATAGAGCCATTTAATATTTGGAAAAAACTGTTGATTATGATGGTATATTTGAGCTCTATAGTGAGAAGCAGTGTTAATCGGCAAAGCATGCATTAAGGGTGGTCTGAAAGCATCCACTCAGGTATTACAGCCTGAAAAGTGATCCATGCTCAAAACCACAAAGCCACTCAGACATGAGAGAGACACAATACAATGCCCACGCGATGTAAACAAGAGTTGCCTAGGTACAGTGGAAGGAATTAAAGAAGATGATGTGTGTGAATGTGTCCCAGACAGAGAGAATCCTCCCCACCCCCCCACCAGCTGTCTGCCCTGCCCAGACAGTGGCCCTGTGCCTGGTGCCACGGCCCCCCGACGGCATGCCAGCTGATTCTTGGGCGCAGGAGTCAGCCTGACCCCAACCAGCCCCCTTTCCCCTTTTAACCAGCATTAAAGCCATTATTTCAGATAGAGAGGCTTATTATACTATATGACCACAGCTGGCCTCACACACAGACAGAGAGAAGGAGCGGGTGCGATGGCATAGTAAAGCAATGAGAGACTGAGCAAGAAAGAGAAGAGACATCTCGTCGCCTGTTCCAAATATAACTTGTTTCCCTCGTCCCACTCAGCCTCTTGTTTTTGTTATGGTTGCGTCCCCCCCATCAAAGACGCAGACATGAGAAGCAGTGTCGGTAGGGAGACTCGCTCCGCAGAGATGTTTGTTTGGCTTTTTGAGGAGTGATGTTGTGATGGCGTCTGCAAATGTCGGGGGAGGGAAGCTTGGGAGGATGGTTTCACAGACGGGAGACGCCCGGTTGGCCAGCGACAGAGTTTGGAGACACGCGATTGGTCAGCGTGTCCGGGAAAAACTGCAGAGAGGTCACCGGGTGTAGGGAGCCTTTGCTCATTTAACCGTAAATCACGAGGAGCAGAATGTTAGAAAATCTGAATGAAACCTTGTGGCATTACTAAATGCTGCTGGAATGAAAGCTGGACAGATTTTTTTCCCATTTACAGTGGACAGGGATGTCTGGTGTTATTCCATAATAACTCCATCAACTCTGCGTGATGACCCTACATTCTTTCCTGAGGACCAGCAGCGGGTCTGCCAGACTCGGCAGACAATACAAGACATGAAACTGATAAGGCCAGATGAATCTATTCCACTCATGTGGACAGTCACTGAGGCATGTATAATATCCTCTTTTCACTTAAAGGGGCTCCTGCATGTACTGTATGTGTACATGGTTATTTGAAAATTATACTTATTTTCTGACACTTTGAAAAACACAGAGTTTGCAGGATTAAACTAAGAACACCCAGAGTTAGCACAGCTATTAGCAGTTCTTATTTGTAACTAAAACCATGAATGTGCAGACAACAACCACAAAATTAAAGATCTTAAAGGATCTTGAGTGTCTTGTTTGCATCGTGCTGGTGTCGACGTCAACGACCCAATGTGCATTCCTGACGATGGCTGATGAAGAAACACTCAAATGTGTTGTGAGGATGGAGAGGCAGTTTCAAATTGATTTGTGTGATTTTTGAGGCAAGTGAATTAGGTGTGGCAAAATAGTGAGCGGGGAGGGAAATGATCATCATAAAAACCGTAAGATACAAAAAAAAGAAATTCTTTATCTGGTGGTTGTATGCATACATTTTGGTTGTTTCAGTATGGCGTGTTTTCAGCGTCTCAGGTATGCTGGTAATGACCCCAGGAGAGTGTGTTGGCCGCCAGCTTTACCTTGTTTTCAGCCCTCACATTCCCTACGAGGTAATCCTTATCTGATCGCCTCTGCCACATACAGGAAGGTATTTAATCACAGCATCAGTAACTACTCTCATTTTAGATATATGGAGGGGGACTAAGGAAGGGAGGGAGGAAGGGAGGGGGGGATGCACAGCTGCCTGGGCACAATCACCCTCACAGTACCTAGTCACTGTCATTTGAGAAGGCCAATTGCCTCTTGTCATCAGGGTAAAAGCAAGTAGTGGGGAGACACACATGCTACACCCCCCTCCACCAGCAAACACACACTCAAACATGTGTAAAAATAGAGGCGTAGTGAGCGAGCTGCCGCTGTGAATGGCCAGTACAGTACTCATACCAGAGCTTTAACATCAGCATCAACAACACGGTCATTAATTTTGATTCATAGCGCTGCCCCAGTTGGGATTTAAATAGATTAGAGAGCATGAATAAGACAATTCAGGACTGCGTTTAGCCAGAGACGGGCTCTGTGTGACGCTGGGGTTTTTAGAAAGGGCGCTGGCGTGTAACGCTCAAGTACACGTCTGCGTAGAATTCTGCACACGCCTCCCCGCAGGCCCAGTCGTACGCACGCACAAACCGGTACACACACTCAGGCATATGTACAGTACAAACACAGAACCACACGCCTTCTTGTCCACCTGTTGTCACCCCCGCAGCGATGTGGGACCCTCTATCAGCCCCTCTAACCTCCAGCTGTTGGGTTTGGGGCGACAGACGCACACATGTACACAGCCCCCCCACACACACACCCCCAACGCCTGCTGCAAACCAGGCTGGGTATTATTTTTAGCTTGTAGTAAACAGTGAGCCAGGCTTTCATCAAACACAACCCTGCCCTTCTCTCTTTCTCTCTGTTTTCCCCGCTTCTCGTCTCGCACACGATCTCCTCTGTCCCTGTCCTGCCCCCTCAAAGGAAGCAGTCAGGACAGATCACAGTCCTCATTTAGAGGACTGTCGATCTGCTGCAGGGAGGAAATGTGGCCTTACTCAGGAAATGTCTGCAGGTAGCTAAGTCTTTCCAAGCGCTGCGCTGAATTAACTCTACTATTTTTAACAACCACACCACCTTGGCACACTGTGCCCACTGTCGGTCAGAGAGGGGGAAAGACCTAAAGATCGGCTGCTGCTACAGTTACAGCACAGAACATGCTGGAAATATACAGTTATAGTAGTGTGTGTGTGCCACCCCCCCCCGCCCCTCACCAACTGAGTCTATTTTGGGCTCAGTAAATACAGAAAAAAAGAGGTTTGTGGGTAAACGCGAGAAAAAGAGTAAGAGGAAAATTAAACTTCCACATTTATTGCTAAGCGTTCATCACAAAGTGTGGGGAAAAAAAGAAGACTCGGCTAATTCGACATTGCACAATTTTCTCCTGCATGAGCACATGCGACAAGAAAAGAGGCGGAAGCCACCCAAGTTGGGCAACGGCGGCTGAAAGCCACTCCTCTTCACAGAGTGTGGTTTATAATAGAAGGAATAGCTCGGTGTCACACATCACGACACTTGAGGTCACATTATCATGCCGCCCCGGGCAGGATGACTCAGACAGAGCCAGCAGTGAAAAGCCAATGCATTCCACTGTGAAACATGGGCAAACTTGCTGAAATGGGTTTTGTCAGAACAGTCGCCGACAATCTTTTCCAAGCAAAAATCTCTTCTATTGTGATGGATAAGATGCAGAATAATAACTTCTCTTTCTGTACATGCTTTTTTTTTACTGCAGTACATTTGACCACAATCATGACGAGTGCACTATATGTTATGTTTTCTCAAGAGGAAAGTATAAAAATTAAAGACCCTTGTCCCTCCAACCAAACTTGAGGGCACAATTTAAAATGTAAATGACCATGATATATGAAAAAAAGGAGCAACTCTTTAATAACAGGCCAAAAATAGCCTTTTTCCACAGGGTTTGGACACCCATGCTGTGCGATGCCACGAGCAACCGCTATCAGATTTTGTGGTGCACGCACAGCTTGAGTGATTTTCCATCTAACAGGATGGCACAATAAAAGGCATTGTTTATTTGCAGGACATGTTAGAGGTATGCTGGATCTTACAGACTACAATGAGCATTTCAGCTGCAGCTTGTAGATTCAAACTCCTCAGTGTGGCTCCCTCATTTGAAGTGATTGGTCAAAAAGAAAAGTGTTGCAAATGTGCATAGCTTGTTGCCATCCCCGGTGGCAAACAAAATCTTGCTTTTCAAACTGTAAAACAACATTATTTCACCATATAGTGTATTATCATGCAACCCGTTCTGTGCTCCAACCACACATGCTTGTGAAAAGTGTCTTATAAGTCAGGAGAAGAGCAATAAGCGAACACGTAGCCTTATTTGGCGGACAAGTTGCACAACAGCCTTTTAGTGTGAGTCTGAGTTGCCCAGTGACGTTTTGTCACTTCAAGGCATGAGTAAGCAGGGATCCACCAGCCCCCCCACCCACTTACTTCTTCAAAATACACCCTGAGTCAGGAGGTGTCTAATGAGACTCAGCCTCTGAACGTGTGTGTGTGTGTGTGTGTGTGTGTGTGTCTGTGTGTGGGTGAATTCATGTGACTGAATATGTAAGTGTGTGTACAGAGGTTCCTGATTCCTGAAACGCCTAACTTTTTTCCTCACACACACATACACACATGCGAGGCCTTGTCTGGTGACACAGCACTAATAGCAGTGAGGGTGTATTGTGAAAACAGAGAGCTGTATGCTTTGCTGGTTCTGAACAAGGCCGCAGGGACTGAGCTCTGATCCTGATTAACCTTTCTGTAGCCAAACCCCTAACATCCGGACCACTCCTGCCAGCACACTAGCGAACCATCAACTTAATACCTGGGAGGATGCGAGGCTGGATGTGCACACAGAAGACAGGAGCATTTTCAGTCACTCTGACTCCATGAAACCATGGATCAGACTGAAAGACAACTAAATCACACTTAATTTTGAAAATAGATATTACAACATTGCAAGAGACACATAATATTGATGTAAAGCTACAGGCTTCACATCACTAATGCAGCTTATTTAAAGAAGAACTGGGCCGACCTTCGATAGGACCCTGATCACAAAAGAGACGTGTAGGGAAGGATCTTATAGCAGCGCCACAATTTAAGAGGGAACCAATGACATACAGTAATGTCTGAGATGAGTCATTCTAATTAGGAGAAAGTAAACTTTAAAACAATCTTTTTTTTCTCTCATTATAGAGAACAGCACTGGCTCTTATTCAGGGGACTTCGATGATGAAATTTTCTTTTTTTCTGACAAAATTCACACCCTGTATCATTATAAATGACTTTGTAGTGCTGAAACTTTTACTCTTCTTATTGATAATTTTGGAACCTTGCTTAAACACACAAAAACATCAATCAATTAATCAAAAAGGTAAATAGATTATTTTGAAATGATGACACTTGCTAGTGGTACTTGTATTAGAGTAAATCTATGTTAAGCTTAGGACTGATGTGGAAAAGTTTTTTATTCAAGATGCCAGAGAAGGAAAGGGGAGGGATTAATGTGCAGACCAGCCTAATACAAGGCAAATACAAGTGGCTGTAATAGGTTTACACCTCTTCTGCCCAGTGATGTCAAATACAAAATCCCAACTACTGGAAAAAGAAACATGGCTGTGATGCAAAAACAAAAACCTTCCTGACCAATGGCTTCCGTTAGCTAATTGGTTGACCTTGACTGATGGGAAGGATGTCTATCCTGTCTAGAAATATTTATAGGTCAAGAAACAAGCTAGCACTGTCCAAACAACATGAAGCTAAAAACAGCCCATTTTTTCTGAAAATAAAATAGAAATGATTCAAACAAACACAGTAAACAGCTGATGTGCTGGTGGTGGGAGCCCAAGTGCAAATAAACACATCAGGAAGGAAGACAGAGTGAAGGCTTTTCCGGAACAAATCCTTCTCCAAACAGAAAGACAGACAAGGGTTTGTTTGTCTCACTGGCCTCTTGACCTGGGCTTTGTGGTGGCAAACTCTGTGATTTGTTGTGGAGTTAGTGAGTCAGCTCGGCAGTTAGCGGAGAGCAGTGACGGAGTGATATTTGATGACACGATTTAACCCCGCTACCTGCTGTGGTTACTTTAGGATCATATTCACCATCACCCTATCCCCCATCCTCCATATCCTCCTCATTCCAGCAGAAAGACGGCCTCCAGAGGGTGGACGCTAAACTAAAGCAGCTTTCACACAGTCGTTGCACGAGTCAGACAAAGCATGCTGACTGCAGCGCTCTCCCCTGACGTGATAACAAAGACCTATCTCGGGACGTAACTCGAGCCCATGATAAGAAGAAAACTGTTTACTTTGGGTCATTACTGAAGATATTTCACTCATCCAGAGCACGGAGATAATTCTGGCAGGGCAAATATCTTTAGGGCTATCACTAATGTTATTTCATTGTCAAGGTCAGAGCCGTCTTCAGCTTTTCAAGGACAAGCGCAAAATACTTTCACTTCCAAGCTAAGAAGCAAACAGAACAAAACCCTTTCATAGCCATAATGTATATATTTTTAATGTCTTGTAGCTGTGTTCTACTTTTAATATGACTTACAAGTATACAGGCAAAGAAGAACATTTGGAAAAGTTGGAAAATCCTGTCTCAAAGAACCACATTGGACACAATGGCGTTATTGGTCTGAACACATCCAAAACTGTGTAAGTGAATGTGCAGAACTTCACTCATAAAGTTCTCCTGAGCCTCCAAAGTCCTGGACTGGAGAGTGGGTTAGCATCAGGCATTAGCTCCCTCTTTCCTCGTGCAGTGCTGCACTTAATGTCATCGACTTCACCGGTTAAATCTGACTTATGAAAATATTCTTCACATTAGCTTTGTGTTCCGTGGGGGAATCTCACCGATACCTTCATCCCAATGGCACGCAGATAAAGTGACTATTGTTTTAAAGGTGAAGGAATATGGACTGTGTTCACCATTGGCTAAGGGATGTGCTGACTTTACGTGTGTGTTAAGAGGCCCGCTATCAGATTTAGGCCTGGTCCCTCTGGGCTATAAAGTATGGTGTTGGATCACCACTCTGCTGGGGCCTGTAAGGGCTCAGTGTTGATGGGAGAGGGAGGGATACTCATTGGGGCTGCATCACGAGTGTGCTGGGGGTTTTCTTCCCCTTTATTTCTTTTCCCACCTCTGTGTTTATAGGTGAGGCTGTTTATCTTGACTGAAAAGACTTTCACTACTTCTTTTTTTCATCTTTTGAATTCCCTGGTCTCATCCAGTGTCCTTATATACTGTTTGGTGCTTTCTTTTCTTACCCTTTACTATGACTTAAACTCCAAATGTTCGATTTGTTACATTCTCTGACAAAAATCCATTCCAAAACTAGGAACATTTAGTTGCGGAAATCCAAGCAAACCTACAGTACAAGGACACACACTGCAAAAATCCTCATCATAAGTTCATTCTTTCAGGCTCTGAACGAGTTATTTTCTTGAATGAAATGAAAAAATCCTGCTAGCACACTAAAATTATTTCAAACTGCTTCCAATATAAATAAAACTGTTTCAAAACGGGTGTCAGCATCTTGACAGAAGACAGCACGAGTAAATCACTGCCCAAGAAGAAAACCAACACTTGATTGAAAAAAAAGTTCTTAAACTGAGTTGATTTGTATTGGAAATTAATTGAAAAAAAATATCTCGTGGCACTGGCAGATAACAAAAAAACTAAACTAAATAAACTGCCAGAACAGCAGACAAAACAGACTTCCTTGGTGTAAAGATGTCTCTCCCTCTCTCTCTCTCACCTCACTGTCCTCCAGCTTGGGAAGCCATCAGCGAGGCTTTCTGGCTGGCCTGCGGTGAAGCGGCGAGGGTTACGGCTCTGGCTAGTGAAATGCATGCAGACAGACACGCAGGTGGTGTTTCACTTTCACTCCGGGGGGAAAGTGACTGACTGGCTGACTGGGACTGGGCTCCCTCTGTCCTTGCACATCTGGAGTGGGCTGAATGGAGGGAGGGCAGAGGGGGGAGAGGGGTGCGCGGAGTGGTGAATGGCAAAAGACAGAGTGTGTGTGTCTGTGTGTAGAGGGCAGCATGATATGTGTGTTGTGGTTTTGATCTCTTTATTTTTTTGTGGATGAGAGGGCGCTTGTGTGTGTAAAGGGTGAAGGCAGAAAGACCACTGTCGGGAAGGTTTTCCATGGACATTTTTTTCATGTTGCTTTTTTGTGAAAGATGTTTAATCTGCTGCTTTAAAGACATAAAAGTGCTATAGGTGCTTGAAGAACATACAATTCCAATACAGTTGAACACACAACACATAGTTTGTACTTTATTTAATGTTTTGAGTTGGTTTTATGTTGTTTCACATTTTGTACTTTGTATACTTCTTCAGTTGATGCTCTTGCTTTGTGTTTTTCTGTTTTCAGCTGTTGTACTTCATTCCTGGAACAATGAAACTTCACACCCAACACATGTACTGTATATGGACAGGCCTGCATAAAAAAAATGTGCTTGACTAAGTATGACTGATTGTGCACCATTAACATGGCTCTATCAAGTATGAAAAATAAAGCATTTTAAATCCACTTCACTGTTGGAAACAACAATGAAGGAAAGTTTGAGCGGGTACTGAGTCAACAAGTCAGAATAATAATCAGAAGACACTTACAGAGAAGCAGAGAAAAGAGAGGAGGCTGCGAGTGCGAAGGAGAAAGAGATGTTCCAGTGTTGCTGCTGCTCTGCCCAGCGAGTGGCAGTGAAGCGCGCGGCTGCAAATCTCGATGACGAATCATTTCCCAGATCAAGACCCGTTTAAACGCAGGCAGGAAATTTCCAGTTACTTCATGTGTAGTGAGCTGATTACCTGCATGAGGGAGACTGCAGCACCATCCTTTATGACTGCAACACATAGTGCTATACCCACAAGCATGGGTAACGGAATGTTGACGCACAAACACTCACACACATACCTAGAATCATAGAACTACACAAGAGTGTCTGAATGTCTTCATAAACCATGAAAGAGAAGGAAAACTAGCACGAGGGCGATTGAACAACATCTATCTGGAGACTCCCTTTTAGTGCGAGTTGAATAAACACATAAAAGTAATTAATGTAAAAGAAGAGTGAGCCAGGCCCTTGAACTTTATTTTTCCTGCACTGCCTGGTGAGCGTTGTGCCTGCGAGGAGCGGCCGCTCTTCATCTGTGTGTGTTGGAGTGCGCTTCACAGAGGGCCACCGCTACGTTTGGCAAGGGAGGGGTCCCCTTCACACAGCTGTGCAAATCTTCCTGAGGATCATGACTGTGTGCGTGTCTGTGTGTGTGTGTGTTCGTTTAGGCACCAGCACCTGTACAAAATCTCACTGTCTCATCTCGGAGGCCCCTTCAAGAACTCGACACCGGGCCCTGCTCAATAGCAGCCCCGCACCGCCACATCGTTCCAAAAGCAACAGCGGAGCTGGGGGGGGGGGTTGCTCCACAGCGCTCCTGTGGCACGTGCCTGCCGCTCCTCCAGCTCATGACCCAAGATGGAGTTACGGGGGTTTAGGGGAGGAACGGCTGCCTGGTGCCCCCTGATCTCCCCTCGGCTCTTCAGGCTCGACGCTCGCTGACTACCCCCGGCCCCATCAAAGGCTCCACTGGGTGGAGAGGGGAACAAGGCTGGACCTCCGGCTCATTGTTTTTTTCCTCTCGCGCCAGCAGCCGAGAGCATTAGTGTGTGTGTGAGAGAGGCCACATGTTAAAGGTGGGTTTGAGCTGAATGAAAATATTAATGAAAAGGTGAACACGGAGATGGATGGGCTGCTTCTTTTAATTGCTCATTGTTTTGGGACCCACCCTGAAGAGAAAAACTGCTTGAAATGTTGTGGAAAAATGACAAATATAAGTGTAATACCGATTGTGAATGTTCATGTTGTCCCTCCTTTTGTGATTCCTTATTTTTCACTGCTTGACAATAACTTGGGGAGAAATATAGTCAAGTTTCTAGCTTTGAACAATGATGTGATAAACTCCCCCTAAAGATATCAGACTGCTCCATTTCATGGCCAGGCAAGTCCAAATAATACACTTGCAAATGTTTCCAAACATCTGCATTTATATTCTACTAAACATTTACAGATCTCACATAAAACGACTCAGGCACCTCAAGTATGAGGAGCGTATTGTTTCACAGCCGAAAAAGGAATCTCATCTTGGCACTGCTTGTTGTTTTTTACACAAGAATCTTGTGTCTCTTGATAAAAAACCATCGTAAGAGGGATGAGCTCAGAGTCAAGCTGAGAGGAAGACAAGGATGATGACGATGATGATGAGAAACTGGTATGGGGGGGTGTTTGAAGGACTACATGGACAGGCTTCGTGGGAATGTTCTATTTCAGTGTCAGCCATATTCTGGGAATAGAAACAATTTTAGTCATAACAATGGCACGCTCACAAGATGAGGCTGATAAGATGCTGATTAGATGAGCTCAGTCTGGGGAATGTGTGTGTGTGTTTATGAGATAGAGAGTGAGGGAGGGGAAGAAGGGAGAAAGAGACAAACAGGCAGAAGAGAAAGAAGTTGGGGTAAAAAACTTGCAGAAAAGAAATGCTCGCTTAGGATGTGAATGTGACTGAGCAAATACGGAATCTGTGTAATTGACTGAAGTCTGGTGACACACATACACACGGTACGCATAATGTGTAACCAGCGTCAGAGCCCCGTTACTGTTTGGTGTGAGCTTCCTGTTGGAGCGATTTCCACACTGTGGGGAGGGTGGGGGTGGAGCCTATATTTGTCATTTGTTTGTTAAAAAGCCGACAAGCTCACACAAAAATGCCAAAGGTCACAAAAGAGACAACAAACATGTTGACTTTGAGATAGCAGGCAGATGCCGATTTGGGGATTTGATTCACTTTTAATCTCTGCAGTTCAAATGCAGTTCAAATCCTGCTTTTTATCACATGAAAACACTTAATCGCCCTAAAACTATAACAGCTCTGGCACTGCTCTGCTGGGTGTCTAATGAACCTGCTTTATTTCCCTCTTCTCGAAGATTGAACAATGATCCTCTTATTGTGCGCAATTCATCTGTTTTATGCAGCACTAAGGTATAAAGCAGTGGCCAGGAAAAAAAACCTGTCCCAGTGAGCAGGAGATGAGGTGATTTAATATCAGAAGGTACTTTGTCTTATAGCACAATGTGTTTCTGACGTCTCCCTGCACCGCTAACAGCTAATGCTAAGTCCAGCTTGCAGCTGGAGGAGGCTGAAAGGAAGGAAGATGAAAATGAAAAGTGCTGTGGAAATTTATGAGCCCACTGTGGGAAACACACTTTTCTTATTGTCATTTTACATTTCCTATGCAAATGTAATGTAACCATTTTTGTTTTCTGCTGACAGACATTTTTCTGTTGGATTTCACAAGGACTTCATCAGCGGGACATATACAGGTGCCATTGGGGATGCAACGGGGGACTCATGAGTTAAGTCACTGTTAGTGGATGATGCGATGTTGCCACATCGTCAGACACCACAGACTGACAGAATGGAGGGAATGACGTGGCCTAATGGAATGACCACCCACCTGACATCATGCTGCATTGTCACATGCTGGCACAAGCCGACAAGCCCCTCCTCTGCTGAGTCTTGGCACCCGTCAGCGGTCGTGCCCTCGCGCGCCATGCCAAGGAGGTGTCCGAACACTCAAAGCCACAAAGGAGGCAAGAGGGGCCTTAATCAGCCCTATTTACACCTGCCAACCCGAGGAGGGATGTGGCACTTAATGTGTGCCAAGAAACAGAGCATGAAACTCTGCAGTGTCTGAATGCCACAAGGTTTGCTTTTCCCATGTTCCTTTATGACAAGATGGTGTACTGGTGGAAGAGGCTATCCAATAAATGAATCACCGTTACTTCACCATTACTATTGGAGACGTTATGAACTTCTTTCTCAGGCCTGACCAACCTTTCTCTTATTGAAATTTCTAGTTCCAACCCAGCTGTTTTCAAAAATAGCAACTAGTTGTTTATTAATATCGGCACTATTTAAAATTTGTATTCAATTTATAACTTCTGTCATGGAGGTTATTTTTTGGGTCTATCATTCATCTTGGAGGCATTTCCACAAAGTTTTTTTTTTTTTTTTTTTTTTTTTACCAGAGGTGGCTCTTGGTCCAACCATTAAATTTAGGAGAGATCTGGATCAGTATCTGGATCCAAGACATGTTTAAAGGATTATTCACCATTGCAAGATAGGGAAAAAAATCACATTTTTTAAAATCATATCTATTAAGTGTGGCGGCCTGACAGCCAATAGCTGTGTGGTTAAGGCACATACCACAAGGGCTTAAGCTCCCACCCAGGAGGTGGGACACTATCTCAGTGCTCTCAAGAAAATATTAGAAAATAATCTAAATCCAGATACACTTCTGGGTTTGGGGAACTATTCAGCCTTGGTGGAGGTCTGCGCTCTCAGAGTGCTTTCGGGTTTTTTAAAGTTTTTTTTTTCATTAAATTTAAATTTTTTAGCAAGGATGGAAAAAGAAGAGATGGCACGCGATAAAGCAGTTATGTGGTATTTGCCACAAGGCAAACTTTGATCTTAAAGGTCGTGGGTAACTTACTTATACAAGCAACCTAAATAATGAACAAAACAATGGTAATCATATGCAGGGAAAAATATCACCCAAGATGTCTGCCTGGTTTACCCACACATACATCGACATAATACACAACCATCTCTATAAATACACAAAGAATGCTCACCGCAGTCCCCCTCAAAAATATCGGCCTTTACAGGGATATAATGAGTCCTCATTCAGCTCATTTTCTTGCAATTATGCAATATCTCTGGGGTCACCATTTCAGCTCTTTTGTCTCATTGCCCCTTTACCACTCCATCACACACGATTATGATAAAGACATTACCAGCTACCATAACGCAATCTGAGGAATGACACATGCGTAGGAGCATTGTCTCTCTGCTACCTCGAAAGCTGGCCTGTGGCTACGTAGAGAAGAGTGCTGCTCATTTGTAGTGGGGTCCTTCTTCTCCTGCTGCATTTTCATGCTTTCAGTTCTCATTAAAACCACAAAAAGAGAACTGCAAAGGCCCCTTGGAGCCCGGGCCTTGGAAATTTCGCTACGCTAAACCACCATAATATGCCCCTCGGTCCCACAAACATACTCAAGGGGGGCTCTTTGGTTGCCGTGTAATAAGTCCTGGCGTGCTAGCCTTGTAATTGGCCATAATTAAAAGGAGGCAGAAGGAGACGAGGCTCTTCCTCTCAGCTTCAGCTGCCAGGCAGCAGGAAGTAGTAAAGACACGCTGTCTCTTCCTTTACTAGGTGCCACTCCGTCTTTCTCTTTGAGCCCCTTTTCTCCCTTTCTTCCTGTCACTCAGCATCTTTGTGCGTAGTATCTTTCGGGTCTCTGTTTGGAACCACCATAGAGGGGAGGGGGCTGAGCTGAGAGTATGTAAAGTCTATCCCTCTTTATCCTTAAAACCCCCGCCATCCTTACTGCACAGTGTGTGAGTGTGTGTGTGTGTGTGTGTGTGCGTCTTTACCATCTTTGTCTCTGTTCGCTCTGTAATTATTCAGTCTGCAGATGCTCCCTGTGTGTTTGTTGTTGTCTGCTTCCTGCCTGCAACATCGTCAATTTCGTGTCTGTGCAACTTTCATGACACTATGCCACATCGATGCAGCCTGGCGTCACTCGGCCGAACCGTTACATGTGAGAAGTGGAGAAATTTCTTTTTAAACTTGTGAATTAAGGGGCAGGACCCCCTCTTGGATAAAACTCTTTATAAAACACATAGTGTAACAGTGTTTTCGTCTGCACAAAACAAAATAGTAAATCAGCCTCAACTTATCATTTAGACTCTCTGACATTGTCTTAGCCTTCGGTTTATGTTCTCAACTCCAAGCTGCCGGATAAAGAAACGCTGAAGCCTTTGACTCATAAATCTGTTCATAAATGGTTCTGAAACAAAAAGTAACAAAACACCACTGGGCCTCTGAGCAGCTCAAATGCAAACGACTGCTTCCTAAACAGGCTGCCCAAAAATCACAGTGGGAAACACAGTATTAAGATTATGAATGATCTTTTAGACCTTACTTCACAGATTCATTTCATTGTGTCTGGGAGGATAGAATAACAGGGTTCTGAAATAGTGGATGGAAAGTTTCATCCAGAAATGCATCTGTAATGAACACTAATCACTACAGAACAAAAACTTTAATTTATGTTACTCATGCTGGGCTTTTAATACCCCCCCAAGCATCATGTCTAATTCATGACCATTATATCATTCACAAAGTGATCGTTTCTAATTTATAAAGCCCTCGAAGCCATCTGTAGTGTTTCAGGCATCGCGTTGGTATCTCGGCCCCAGCTAACATCTGCCCCAGCACACTGCTGACGGGACAACCTGGAGCTTTTGTTACCTGAGCGTCACTCACCGTAACCCAAAACAAGACAGCTGCTTGACTTAGCATCAGGCTGAAAGGTGACACCCACAAAGCAGGGATGGAGAGGAGCAGGGAGGGCAGGGAGGTGGGAGAAGGGAACAAGTTCATTTGCGTGCCAAGTTCATATACGTGATGCTGAGTGTTAGAGGCCTTCTCATGTATAAACACGGCGTTGATAGAAAAGTGTATTTAGACATAGGGTGGTGAGAAATGTAAATGTTGCCTGTTTGGCAGGTATAGTCAATGATATGAGGTACATTCAAAACCACAAACCAACAAGAATTGAGCATTCACTTATATCCAAACAAAATAAAAATGAATATATCTGTGGCCTATAAAAGCTAGAAGACCCTAAATAACCCCTCGTTTCATCCAGACTAAAGTATTAACTCCATTTTAACTGCTACTTGTCTCTTTCAGCCCTGAAGGCACATTTCTACCCCAAAACTTCTGAACTCAACTGAACTTTGTAGACTTCAGTTCCTTCTTTCTCTCGGTCTTGTCGGTTGTCAGAAGATGAAAAAAAATGACAAGGGGTCAGGCGGGCCCCAGTGGCAGCCATATTTCCTGGGGCTCCGCCTGTGGTCTTCACAGCCAAAAACACACACGGACAGACAGTGGGAGGATTCTGCCGTGACCTTACACCCCAGCTGGGCTCCCTTAGGGTCAGTGGAGGCCATGTTGCAATCCCTGCAGAGGCCAGCACCTGGATCACTGGACCCATCCACAAGGGAAAGGGTGTGTGTGTGTGTGTGTGTGCAAGGGCTTGGGGGAAGGGGGTCTCTAGGGAAATGAATCAGCTGCTTAGTTCAGCAACCCGCCCCCTCACTTACAGAGCTCGCTTCAGCAAGACCCAAAGGTCAACTCTCACCCTTTCTCGCATTTCTCTGTCTCTTTTTGCTGTTGCTCGCTACCTCCCCCACCTCTCTCATCAGAGGTGAACAAGGAGCTATTTCAGAGTGATATGAGAAACAGAAGTGGGTGCTTTGAGTGTATGTATATATGTATATGTGTGTGTGTGTGTGTGTGTGTGTGTGTGTGTGTGTGTGAGTGAGAACTAGAGTACAGGTCCCTTTTGTCACATCAGAACACCATGTCACCCTTCCTGTAATTTAAACAATACCATATAAAAAAGCAGACATGGTGAATTCCAGAGAGCATCACTGCCACTCATATTTTAATTCGTTCCTTGGCTTGAATTCAAGTTGAAATAACAGATGAGTCTTTATATGATATTCCACGCCTTTGTTGGTGGGTGCAAAGAGACCAAAAGCAGTCAGCTGTAATTGTACGTCTGAGGGAAAGCAGTAATTTAGCATTTTATATCTTACAAAGGTGTGGAGGGGAGTGAGCCTGCGGCAGACGATCAAAAAGCCTGCAGGATCACCATCTAAGAAGAAAAACCATTTCCTAATCTCCTTAAGCATACTGTAAGCGTGTTAAAAAAAAGGTGCGCAGGTAGCATATATGCGCCTGGATAAAGTGGATTCACGCTGGAGATGGCAAATCGCTAACTTCACAAGGCATGCTTTGTCAAAATTATGGCTCTGAGTGATTGTGGTTAAAATATGCCGAGCAGCATGATGATACCCATTCAACAACCACTCTTTTATCAAGGCACATACCTCCTTACCCTCAAAATGCCTCCCCTTTGGAAAACTTGGTAGAGTATATACTGCAAAGTATGAAACCATGTAAAATGAGCTGGTATCAGTGTGTGTGTGTGTATGTGAGATTGTGGGTCCAATCATTTTCTATTGGAGCATTTAGCTTGTGAATGCACATGTTTTTTTATGTATGTGCTGTAAATGTCTGAACAGGAAAGTGTGCATTTTGTGTCCATGCAGTGCCCAAAAGAGCACCAGCTGGGGCTATCTCTTACCTCGTCACCCTATACGAGATGAGCGTGTGCCAAAGGCAAGAGAGGAGAGTCAGATCTGTACATCGTATGACACTAGCACACCCGTATCCACCGCCGTCAAGGCTGCCAAACACCCACTGATGGAAATTCGGCATCGGCCCAACATGCCCCCGCCGGGCATAGCAACACAGGCTGACACACTGCCTTGCATACGCAAGCACAAAGACATGTACACAACCAAAATACACAAAGTGAAACTGGAGGTACACACCTACACTGCCACACCTAAGGGCAGAGAGGGGAGAAAGGATACTGTTATGTGTGAGAGAAGACAGGGAGAGGTTGATTTGTGACTGAGTGTGCGTGGTGCTGTTATGGCTGACATCTGGCTGTAAGAGAATCTGTGGCCACTTAGATGCCCGGGGGCCTGGGGCTGTTGACAGTCCCCTCCCGCACCCTCCTGCCTGATGGCAAGGACTGATAGTGATGGGACAAATGGGGCCTTCCTCCAACCGTGACTAGACCAAAGAGAAAATCATGTGTATATATATATATATATATCCCACAACAACTGAGAATGTCTTATACTCTTCAATAAGACAGGTCAGTCCATTTCAATCTGGAAAAACCAGGCAAAAAAATATCTGTCCTTGATCTTTCTAATGCAATAAATCATCAACATGGATAGGGATCCAGCGTCAGTACCCAACATGTCCCATATTATAACCTGCTGGAAATACAATTAATTACAAATGATGATATAAAGTAAATCGACTTATTAAACCACATGTGTTTTGCAGTTCACACCCTTAGAGGGAGGAGGGAGTCACATTCACAAACTCCATCACACAGCTGAGGGCCAGAACTGGAGAGATCATTGTGCAGGTCGGTGGCGTCCAGTTTCCACCCCCTTCCACTGCCACAGAGCAGCAGGCAGGTGCAACTGGATCTGTCAGCTGGGTCAATCAGATAGCCGCCATGGCTGTGTCTACCTCTGTCTACCTGTCAAGGCTGTGTGGCTGTCATCCAGCCAGTCAGGCAGCCATTGCTTGGCCACCGCCCCTGCCTTATCAGGATAATGAGCTGCATTTAGATCCATTACGAGCTGACCCTGAGGACTTTCTCTGCTGCTAAGCAGGGGTCTTGTGCCAGTGATGGACAGGCCAGCGGGAATGTGATATGGGGCTGCAAGAGCAGGACTGCAGGGCATAGCAATGAAAAAACAGTGAATGTCGAGGCCGGCTGCCTCAGGACAGTGATAAGATAGAACACGAAAGGTCTGCAGTAGGTTTGTACCATATCACATGTTAAGAAGGCATTATAATACTTAACGGATCAGAAACAGGGACAGAAACAGAAAATGAGAAGATTGGCAGCATCTTCCAGCCTCTACACTACATCTTTCATTCCATACTACCATTTTGGATTTTGTTGATCACAATGTTTTAGTTTTTTTTTTGGCACAAAAGCAAGTTTTCAGATGGTGGAAGGGGTAGAAGGGCAATGGAAAAAGTACCTAAGCCCATATTTGTCCTATGCAATGAAGTCAAATGATGAGATCAAACAAGAAGGTGAATGGGAAATGTGACCAGGTGGAAACATCCTTCCTGTCACAGCATAGATTTTGCTGTAAGAGAAATTTCAGTGTATGAGAAATCCTCCCATGTTGAATCATACTGCTATTTGTCTACAGTAATGACACCAAAGTGATTTCGGGGACTACTGACTCCCTGGAGCCCCTCTGGCAGTCCCTAGAGGGTACAATCTTTATTACAGCCCAAATCAACATGCTGGAACGTGGCGATTATTAAATAAGAACTTCATTTAAGGTCAAGGGGGTCATCAAAGACAAACAAGTCCATCCTCTGGGGATTATAAACATCCATAACACATTTCATGACCTGAGGAGTTCAAAATCCACCGGCACCAAATGATGTGTCTCAACACTGCCGCCTTTTTATCTTTAGTATAAACACCCACCAGCAGCAGCTTGCCACAGGTCAGTGCAGGTAGACACAACAGTTTACAACACTGTGCTATTTTCTGGCGTCAAAGTTTTTTTTTTTTTTGCACACTCTTGGACACATCTCAGCTATACTGTACCTTGACTTCCTCTGTTGTCAGGTTGTTGCTCTGTGGTCTTGTAGCTGTCACAATGGATGAGGAAAGGCAGGAAAATATCCAGATCTCTACAACCCACAATCCTGGTATAATATTTAAAAAGACATTCCCTAGTGAGCCATAGCTAGAAAGACTGTCTCTTTGGGTGAGGAATCAAGTGAAACAGCACACCAGCGTCTCCTCAATTCAACACAAATTCATTTTATGTGCCACATTTCTTTTTATCCTCATGTGCTTTGGACCCTGGGGAACCATATGAAAAGCCATACTAAATGTAATGGCAATCTGCCCAGGAGTTCTCAGGATTTCTGGAAACTGTTTTGAATGGTCACACTGACTGATTGACTGACTGATAGACCAACCAAGCAACCAACCTCATGGTTTGAAAGGGAACCTTTTGCCCCGCAACTACAATTCTTACAAGTAGAATTTAAATCTAGAGGTCACAAGTGTTTGTGTTTTTCTGTAGTCCTATATGTAGTGTTTGATGTACTTCTATATACTGGATTACTATTAGCCAGTTGATCAAACAATAAGCACCAATTTTGATGATTAACTTTCAAGCAAATAATACTTATACTATTTTCTGCTTTAATGCTTTAATCAAAGTTCCAACATAAGTCTGATTCCTGCAGTCAACCGGCTATTAAAATGATTTTTGAATAAAAAATCTGTATGAATAAAGAGGTTACATTTACACCAAACCATTAAACAAATAATAGGTAGGCCTACACACACACACACACACACACACACACTAACAGATGACACAAACACTCATTCATGCACAGAAATACAGGAATGAAAACCACACAGACATATAATTTTACTTCCCTCTAGCTCCCTCTTGTTATCTCTCACTCTCTCTCACTCCCCCATTCTTTCTTTCTCAATCAGTCAACAGTTATAATCTATTGATTGTGAGCTCCTAACAAGCTCCTCTTTGTTTTTGCACCCACAAATTGCTTTGAGGACAAACAACAGTAGAAAAAAAAACTGAGAGTGGGAAAACCTACAAAGCTTTGACCGAAGTGGTTGATTGCACTCATTACCATAATCACAAGGGATAATTAGAACAAGTGAGTATAAGATAAAGTTGCCATCAAGCAAAAGAAAGACAGTTGGGCTGGTGGTGGTGGGGGCACAACTGGTGAAAGAAAGACGAGGAGCAAAAGTGGCGGGAAGGCGAGTCAGCTGAGTAAAGCCCATGGGAACAGTCAGGGGACAGTCATCAGTATGTGTGGGAATGACTGGACAAGCACACACACACACAGCTTTTCATGGACCGAATAACACAATTCACACACCTATGCTTGTATCCAGCCGTATTTTCAATGTTCTGGTCTATTAAGCTTGATGTGATTCATTCAGACGTCTTTCTGCAAATTTCTTCAGTTTTATGGACATTGCCTGAATTTACTGTTCAACAAATAAGGCTGGTGAAAGTTTACTGACTGGGGACCCTCATGACAGAACAACGCCACAGAAAATCTGCATGGAGATTAATGACTTATTGGTCATCAAATGGTTAATGGCTTGCGGTGTTTGTCAGCGCAACCTTATCTGCTGTGATTGCAGCACGCTTGCTTGATTGCTTTGCATGAGTCTAACAAAATACCCATAGGCGCTCTCTCTCTCTTTGTCTCTTAACAGTCCCGATGACTTATAGCCGAGTTGATATTTTTATGGGTACAAACAAGCATTCTAATGCAATACTATTAATAACGCAGGCGCTACTCTGTCTTGATGTCAAATAGATTTATAGTTATGAACAATTCTTCCTTTTGTGGTGGCTCTTTAAAGTCGTTTTTAGACAATGGGGACATATTTTAGCTATAAAGAAGCAACCAAAACAAACAGTAGTGTGGACTGATCGCTGCATGCTTGTTTGTTGGTCAGAAGCCTGATGACTTGAAGAGTGCACTGCGTGGTGTGTTTTCTTGGCTTTGTCTGCTGGAAAGAGTAATTTTACCAGTCTTAAGTGTCCCGTTTTTTTATGAGCTGCATTAGTGTTTTCCATCAAGCTGCAATTACAGGCTATTCATACACAGGGCAGGCCCTCTTCAGAGTGCAGTGAATGGAACCAACTAGCGTGCTCTGCTTGGTACTTACTGGGAACGTCTAGCAGACACAAGCTTTTTATTGATATGCAAAGCATATATGCATTGGTATGCAAATACATATATATATATATAAAGTTTAGATCTATGGGACCAGGCAGGAAGACTGCAGATACCATGCAAATATGGACTTTGACTGTTGAGCATGAGCAAACTTGGGTCAGGCTCCACGCAAATAAATGTGACTTACTAATGTATTGGTAGGGCTGCTTGAAATTGTTAAATCAAGTGATTTTAGGTGGGACTGCTAATAAAAAAGAGGTAAGCCCCAGATATAGTGGAGTAGGAAACATTTTATTACCTTCTTGACATTTGTCTCTAACTCACATGGTCAATAACCTCACTCCAATGTTTCCCCTTTCTTTCCAAAACCTCCCCTAAGACTGAAGAGGTTACTCCACTGACAAAACATGCCAATGATTTACCCATATATACGACAGACTTTGAGCAGCAGCCACAGTCATGTACTTATAAACCACACCCTGGTGCTACGTAATGCTTACATCTATCGGGAAAACATCTCATCTGGTAGATCCTGGCGCTCCAGCCTCTTCTACCCTCAGAACCACAGTGGGAGCGGGAATTTCAGTCTTTCCTACAAAGGCCCAAATGAGCTTTCCATCCTGGGGAAAAGAGCTGATGGCCGGGCAAGCTGGAACTTAAGCACTGACACACATAATGACATGGGCTGAAAGATTTAAATGAATGACTAACCAGGGCCTGTACTGTAAAGAAAAATATTTAAGATGACATGCTGTCTTACCCTTCTTCTTTATAGGCCATGATGTTGATTTTCACTAATGCAGGTATACATTAAGACGGCGGTTTGGTTGATTGAAAGAGTGTTACAGAGCAGTTGTGCTTGAAGAAAAACCAAAAAACACCAACACTTTTTCAAAGTTAGATGAGCCAAATCACCCAATATCATTAAATTCTCAACTCAGACAGGGTTTTTAGAGCCTCAGGCCCAAGGCTTTTCAGGGTTCTCTGCCATCAACCGTTTTATTGGCTGCTCCATATGTGCATGGTATTTTTTTTTTTTTTCCTGTGGAAAATACAAATATTTACAAGGAGATATGAATAATAATCACCATTTAACATAAGGTGATGACGTCTCTAATCACACTGTTAGCATTCTGTATCTTAAAGACTTATGTCACTAATTATACTTAATGCTGTTGAATTTGTGTTTAATTTTTGTTACTGTTAACAGCAAGTGTCTTTTTTTCCCCCAAATAGTTTCAGGTCTTACATTTGATCTGGCCACTGACAGTCTGGGGTGGTGGTTGTGTCTTCACCACAGGATTGTCATGTTCCATTCCTTCATACTTCCAATTATGTTGTAACTCATTCCTCAATTATTCCATCGTTAATGCACAAAAACAAGGCTGTTTAATATCTGTTTCTTCTGAGAAGTGTTTTTTTTTTTTAATGATTAGCCTACGCCCTGTTTTCTTTTGGCTGCTGGTGTGTGCTTTATGGACTAAAGAAACACCTGGTGGGGAAGCTTCGCACCAGTCAATGAATAACATTTGTTAAAACACAATAAAATCCCTACCCTGTCATTCTTCCAGTCTGTGAGCCTTCTAACCATAGACAATAGATACAGTTAGTGTATTTCTGCTATGAAAGGGCCATTGTTTCTGAATTACTGAATTTTTCTTAAATTCTGTGTTATGCTCAGCGACATTACTTCCTATTTCCTATATCCAATGATTAGATTAATTACTACATAACTTGCAGCTCAACTGAACTGTGTCAGAGCCTTGCCCTGTATAATGATTTACCTGAAGCACTAAAATTTGATGATATTATAACCTTTCCTCCATTGCCGTCCCATGCTGAGAGGGGTCATTATCATGCTGCAGTAAATGTAGCTCAGGACAGCAGAGAAGCACGAGCTGGTGTTGCAGACCAAGTGTTCGCGTGGCTGGTTAATGTGTAACCTGTTCGACTGGCACTGTAGGGACAGGTGACAATCAGCTTTGCACGTTTTGTCCAGATTTTTGCAATCCCTGAAGCACTGAGCCTACCTAAAAAGAATTTGCCATAACAAAAGGCAGATTGATCAAAGGCCCTGTGCCTCCTCTCATCTGGTGTAGAGAAGCTGCACTTGAATGCACAGCAAAGACTGGAGCCGGTGACCAGCTGACCACTAGCATGAACACCAGTCAGAGGAAATCACTGGTAAACTTTGCTTTGCGCCACCATTGTCAACCAGTGGTCTTTGGTTACAGAAGTTTGGTTTGGTTGCAGTTTAAGTAGTAGATCCAGAGGCCTGAGGGTTTTATCAGATACTAAAACTCTGCACAGTATATTACAAGGAAACATTTTACTGCCCTGGGAAGTCTGTGTTGAACGATGTTGCACTATATTTGAGGAAGGTTGCACTGACACCCATGCTGCGTCAATGGGAAAAAAAGAAAAAAAAGTACTTCAGCCAAAGGCAGTAAACACCGAAAAGGCCTGACGTGTGGCAGTGGTGTGCCGGGGACCTCTGTCGCCATAGATCTGAAGAAAAGGCTTTTCCTGCCATGCCAGATTTGGGACATTTGGCTGGGAAAAGATGGGTTGAACTATGGGAAAATCTTAGCATACGACTGCTAAAGCGTGGGAAAATGCTATCCTACGTTACCGCACCATTCACACCCAATTTCATGGAAGTGCTTTAAAGTGTCACAGAGTGTGATAAAGCTTTACTGATAGCTTTAGGTTTACCATTTAAGAGTTAACAGCATAGAATGCAGCCAGAAAGAAAGTAGAGCAAGTTTCTATCTTAACTTGTGAGAATAGTTTTAGTGTCAGATTGCTGTTCATTAAAACACCCTGGGGAGCAGTGTGGTGAAATGTGCAGCATACAGGGGTTTATACTGTACCTTCACACAGTCATTCTCCGAAACTGCTCCAGGCGACTTTAAGACCTTAAAACCTACTTCTCTAATCTTTAAGGAACATTTCTCGTTAAATGCTTCTCATATTTTATTTTCTATTTGTCATTTTGTCTTATGAAAATCTTCGGTTTTCAGAGAGAGAGGTGGATCTCCTTTTCATGCGATGCTTTATTAAAGGAAGGTTAACTTCCCCAAATGCTTCTGTTACCAGACTACTGTGATGTTGAGTGTGTCCATCTGTGTGTATTGGTGTGAGAGAGAGGATGTTTGTGTACGTGTTTTGTCAGCTTTTCTCCTCGAGGCCTGTCACACCGCATCTTGTGATTCGGCAACCACACATGCGTGACTGCACGCCCCGATCCAGGGCATGACTCAGCCACCTTTCGACAGAGATTTAGCAGATCTGCTTGAACTTAGCTGCATGTGGTTTCACTTTAAGGCCTCTAACATGGCGTGCATCAAAAGCAACACTGTGAAGTGGATGAGTGGATTTACGTTAAGGTGTGTGTGTGGTACATCTTGCATGTGCAAAGCTGGTGGTGAGTGTTTGTATGTGTGTGTGTGTGTGTGTGTGTGTGTGCGTGTGTGTCTCCTCCGGTAGAGGTGACCACTAATGAGTGACTATAGCAGAGTGACCCCGTGGTCTGTGGAGAGAGCCAATGTACTGTGGCTGAAAACGCGCGTACATGCAGATGCACATGCGTGTATGAATATTCACTTATAGGTCAGTCTCTATGTGTGTGCGCGTACACGCTTGTGTCAGTGTGTATCATGATGACCACCACCCCCTCATTACCTCCATCATGGCTGGAAACAATCAGCCACTCTGCCCCAGTTGTAGGCCAGACTCAGGCGTTGCAGACCTACAGACCTAGCATTAGCGAAGCCTCGATCACCACAGCCTGACTGGCCTCAGATTGGATCCAGCTTTCTAAACTATGGGCAGTATAATCTCAGAAACCCAAATCAAAATAGCCCCCCCTCCCATTTCAACCATACATGCTCAATGCCTGGACATAAAATTTATTGATTGCCATATATTGTCAAGATATGACTTTTAAGTTCAGACTTGATACAGCTGGAAAAAGTGAGTTCAACCGCCGTAAACAGATTATTATTAATATGATTTATGAATTCCATTAAAATATAGATGGAGAAAGTGCACAGTGTTGCTTAAATAGTTGTAGAAATGTGCTTATTTTAACATGCCTTTTTACACAAGAATTAGATGGTTCCTGTTAAGTCAAAATGAAAATAAAAGTCTGATTTCAGAATTTATGCAACTATCTAAACCCCTTGGGTCGTATTTACTAAACAGTAACTGTGTCCACAAGTGAATGTGTGTAGGTTCCCCCTGTGATCTCAAAATCAAACAAGGAACACTCTGAGAATGCAGACCTTAGCCAAGGCTAAACATTTCCTTAAAATTAGAAGTGTCCGCATAGGTGGCGGGTGAGGTCGAGGTTTTGGGTAGGCTAATATTTGACCTGTTTTGACGGCCATGGGGCACAATGTTTTCATTTTCCAAATTGCTATTCCTGACCACACACAAAAATGCATAAATGAACATGGGTTATGTTACTTTTGCAGATCTAATCACACTATTATATATGTCATTATTTGCATATTATTAATTGGATAATCAGACTAAATCGAAAAAGTAGACTATGGTGTAAATTAAAAGCGGGCGATCCGTATGAAGACATGGCAATCAATTTAATATAATCATAGGCTTACCATCATTATCGCTTGCTCTTGGCATCGTAGGCATCGGGCACCTCCTCTGCTGCATCTTTTTCTGTGATGGCTCTGTGTTGACGACATATCCTGATGCATCGTTGCCCTTAGCCAATTTCAAATATGCTGCAAAGCTGTCTATAGCCACATTTTAACACTGCATCCACACTTTTCACGGACTGTGTTGAAAACCTTGTTGCACACTTGCCCAGAAGTTATTTTAACTTTAAGTGTATGCAATGTGGTGTACAATACAAAAGCCAGCCCAGCCGTTTGCTAAGGCTTAGCCTTCCCAATCTGTTACCAGCCGCCCCTGAGTATCCGAATCTGGTTCAACTTGTGGTACAGCCGGCCTGGAATCGAACCGGACTTGCTCTTCAGGAGGATCGGGTTGCCCCACACATTTCAAATATTTATGCATTAATACAGATATGGCTGAAAATGTGAAATTTTACTTATCTACTTATCTTGCAGTGGTGGAGAATCCTTCAAAAAATTCCTGGATCCAGATACTGATCCGGATCAATCTCAGAATTTAATAGTTTCCGGAAATAATAGTGTTTGTCATTACAGGGTAATATATATATTATACTACTACATTACCTCCTAGGTGAAGGTAAGTCCACCAAATACATTAGAAATGCTGTCGATAGAAATGTTGAGTCACAACAGACAAAATGAATACTATTTTTCTTACTAAATCCTGCTTTAAATACAATATGTATTCATTTAATTTTAATTTTAATCACTTTACATAACCATTGGTCTTTGTTTAGTGAAATGTTACAAGTTGTATGGCCCATTGTAAAAGTCCTCACCTTTTCAAGAATGATGCACTATACCTGCGGTAGTTTACTAGTAGCAGTTTATTTAAAATGGTATACCTATAGGTCACTGTTACATAATCTCGACAGTGCCATATTAAAATGAAAAAAAAGAAAAAGAAAGAAATGACCAGTCAAACACACAGCAGCCTCTGCAGAGTGACATTGTTGTTGCCAGGTGTGAAATGGTCTGAAGTGTAGATGTGTCAGACAACAAGACAATACACTTTGCACAGTTGTACTACAACACATTCCTTTCCAACAGCTGATGAAGAGTGATTCATTGCTGAAACTCTGAGGTAAACCGAGGCCCACGTGACAAGGAAACTCACGTGCACAACAGCACATACGGAAAAAAAATCTCTGGTACATGTGTAGGCATGCTAAAACTAAAAAAATGTATGTAACCTTGCATGCACACACTCAAATGTTGTGATAGTGTCAAAGAAGGGAAGGTACTCACAGATTCCTGTGCATGTGCACAAAAACACACACACACACACACACACTGGGCAGGGGACAGTGAGAGCAGGCCAGGCTGTTATTCTAGTGCAGGCTGGCTGAGCTGACCGTGTAATCTCCAGGGTGGAGTCCATATTGGGTTTCTAGGCAATTCACTGTTTTTGGCCCTTGTTTTGTGATTTAGCTAAAGAGAGGAAAGACAGAGAGAGAGAAATGGAGAGAGAGGACAACAAGTGTGGGTTGTTTTTCTTTCTGCCCGGCATATTGTTGATGAGTTGTAATGCAGTGTAATACAAGTGGTGGTTAACCTCAATGGGTGAGAGAAGAGAAGAGCGGGAAAGGGGGAATAAAGAAAGACAAAACAAAAGAGCGAATGAAAAGTAAGAAAAAGAAGTGAAGTGAAAGAAAAAGAGGGGAGATAAAACAAAGGAGGAGACAGATATAGAGACATCCTGATGAGGGTGGGTGGGTTTGTTTTCAAGAAAACTTGTGCAAAGCAAAGTTGCGTGACCATACCTCCTGTGCATTTTGATTACAGTTAAGAGTGGGAACGCTGTACGGGGAGGGAGGACTTATTGTACATGGTGACATGCTGGCTTGCGACTTGCGACAGATACCATCTGTCATTGTTGGGACAGGGGAGATAAGGCTCCAAAGACTGTCAAGGCTGTCATTGTCAAATACCTCCACTGAAAAATAGGCCCTAATCGCAGAAGTTTAAAGGAACAGTACACCGATTTCTTTATATTCATCTAATTTTCTTATTTTTATCAGATTATGAATAAAGTCAATCCCTTTGTATCTTGATTTGACTGAGCAAATGTACATTAGTGTTCATATTATTTGCTAACAGTGGAAATACACTTGCATGCAATTCCATATGTATTCATATCCTTCTGAATAAAGCATGATGGGGTGCACACCATTCAGGAATAGAGCTCACTGAGACAATTAGTCTATTAATTGCTAAACAATTAACTTAACAACAATATGCGTAACCAATGAACCTCAACATCTTTTATCAAGAAAGAAATCATAAATCTGCTGTCTTTGGGTTTGGCAGTGTTAAAAAACAAGTGAAACCTTAGATAATATATTATTAATCAAAAGGCTAACTAACAGATCGGATAATGAAAATAATCAACGCAGCACTAATGAATAAACACATAAACCAAAACCTAATTACCCCTGACTAAAACCTTACTTGCGTGAGAGTTAAGAGGAGATTGTTTTGATATTTTGGCAGCCATCTGCCGTAGCATGCTGTCATAGCAATGACAGCACAGTCTGAACGGCTGGTGTGACAGACGACAGACACTGAGCTTGCCCGGCGAGTCGAGGGAGGGGCTCTTTCAAAGCACGCACACAAACACACACGCACAGCACCTGCATTCCCACAGAAGTCCAAGTCAACAGTCACGGCCCATCCCCCTCCGTGACACTATCAGAGAGGGAGGGCCTGGGCGAGCGTGTGTAAGCGGGGGGAGGAAACCTTCCAGAGAGAAGGGAGTGATTTAAGTTCTTCTCCCCTGGTTGAGGGCAGCTGAAAGGGCCCTGAGCAGAGGTGGGAGTAGAGCAGCAGTGGGGGAGTGAGTGATGGAGGGGGAGAATGGTCAGGGGGGGAAAAGGGAGGAGAGCGATCCAGCTGAGGCAGCAGATCTCCGTGGAGGCACAGTGCCAATATCAAGGTGCTGAGTGAGCCAAGAAGGGGAGCTCCAAACACACACACACACACACACACAAAAGCTCACTCTCAATCTGAAGTCAAAAATAGCCTCATGCACAAACACACTCCTCACTTGCTTTCCTGCAAAATGCAGCAGTGAATACATGCAAACACAATGCACGCACACACACACACACACACACACACACACACACACACACAATCAGATGCTTGTGAACACACACAAACACAATCACTCTGCTCTCAAGTGCTTTTCTCACCCTCTTCCCTCCAGAGGAAACTCTTGTCGTTTCCCTCTTCACCTCTCTCTCTCTTTTGAGCCGTGCACAACCTCCCATCAGCGGACACAAACTGACAAGACAAGACGCGGATGGCCAGAATGGGATCCATTGTGCTCTAATGACCAGGCCTGCTGAGGTGACCTCTGACCCCCAGACACAGGCTGTTTGGCCAGCGGTGGACTGGTGGGAATGACCCTTTGGCCGACATCGACCTTTGGATGTTCGCTTCTCACCACAAGCTGCCCGTGTGTGCACTTGATCTATCTGTGTATTTCTGTGTGTGTGTGTGTGTGCATGTGAGTTCATGTGCAACCCTGCTGAGCTTCACAAGCATGTGTGCAAAGCTCATGCAACAGCAACAAGTGATTTGTCTCGGATTATCAGAATTTAAATTAGGCAAAAGGTGCATGAAAAGCAAGCACATATTTTTGGGCATTTTTACCATCCAACTGAACTTTGGATGCTTTTTAATACATATTCCCAATACAACCACTTGACCACACTCCTTCTGTCCAGTATCTGTGAGAACACAAGACACAGCAGAATTTTATCCAGTCCTTATCGCTCTGACTCTGGCCCAGTATCTCCAGTCTTCTCTGGACTTTTCTAAAAAAAACCTCCTCCTTTTGTGTGAAGGAAGGACAAATGTCTCAGTCAGCTCGCCCTTCTGTTTCGTTCTTGTCCCTGTCTGAGGTTCACGTCAGCCCTTTAATCTGCTCTGCTTATCAGGTCGACTTTGGCTCAGATGCTCCTGGCCTCCCTCTTCCTCGGCAGTATGTCACGGAGGAGACAGTATCGAGATCACCAAGCTAATGTCTGTCTCTCGTGCTGTCTGCTTGTCTGTCTCTGTATCTGCATATGTCTCGGTTCTTAAGTACCTCTGGAATGAGATTAAATGGATGTCTCATGCTGGGTTGCGTGCGTATATTATCAACCAATCTGAGTATTTGTCACCTGAGTCACCTTATTATCCCATTTTGTCGCCCTGCTGTCTGCAAACCTGCAGTGTTTCAGCTTCTCGTCTGTGCCTTCACCAACACCGGTGTGACAAATCACATGCTGTCAGTTATGTCCACACAAAACAAAGCAGAACTGGGAAAGGGGCACCAGTGTATTTTTTAATGTTATTCCCACATTTATATGGAGCAACACTTGCAGAATACTTCCCTTGTGACCTGCCATATCATGTCACTGCCTCTACTTAAAACTGTTGGGGTTTTTTTGGTCAATGTTGTTACTTTTATTCCCTCTGACCCATGTGTCAGACAGTGTCATATACCAAAAATCAACAACAAAAGGGCTTATCTGTAGCGCTCGGAGCCAGTCGAGGCCAGCAATAACCACAGTGCACACAGTGCCTGATCCTTACTGCTTGTGCTTTTTGCCAGTGACAGCACTACCTCCAGTGACAGTGCCGTCAGGGGCACAGCTCTCTCTTTTATCGCTGATCTAGGATTACAAACCATGCTTTCTGTTTTCTCCAAGTGTTGCTATCTGAGCTTTCCCTTTTACAGCTGAAAGATGTCATAAAGTGGCTCCAAAATACGTGTTTCTGATAAAACGTGTGACTTGGCAGGTAGCTACGTGAGGGATGATATGGCCGTTCGACTCTGTTTACAACATTTGGGACAGGATAAGCTGCACCGCCTGCAGCTGTACAATCGTGAGTTAGCTGCACAAAAGACAGGGTGGGGGGACCTTTCTTTTTTTTGATGGTCACCATTCAAAGTGTTGTAAATATGCAGCCCCCATTCACTGATTTAGCCTCAAATAAGAGTTTCCTGATTTTATCCATTGTACCGTACAAGACTAGGCGAGGTCTGCATCCTGTGTGGACTACAAAGTTAATTATACACAATTGAAAGGTGTGCCTCCTTAATTGTTTTACAGGGAAACACAGGGCCCAGAGGTATAGAAAAACACCCGCCATTACACTTCCATAAAATCATTATTCATTTACCAAGAAAAGAAAACTCACTATGGAATACAGACGTGCTTGTTAAGTGTTTTGCAAAGAAAAAAGCTGACGCCATTAAAGCAAATGGGAGACGACAGGAGACTTGGCGTAGAGTGGATGAAGCAAGTCGGGCAAACACATGCTGTAGGTGCGCACGTACACACACATACACTGTGATTTACTGTGGGCACTACCAACCCCACAGTTGCCTGAGGGTTGTGTCTGGGCACAGAGTACCACAGGGCCAATGTCTGAACCACAAGTGGCCCACTCAACTCCTTGCACAGTCATAAACACGCCAGCATTAGTAACAGCTAGTTAAAATCATTCCATGCACCTAAGGCGCTAGCCTGCTACAGCACAACATTCTGCAACAATAATGAAATGCATCTTATAACATTCTCAATGTACTCCTATATAATAGATTGGTAATGTCACCACTGTTGCTTCCACCGTTCTAGCTCAAACTGGCGGATTGGCGTGAAATTTGTTTTTATTACAGACAATCACGTCCCCAAAGGATGAGCCCCTGCTGATGTTGGTGATGCCCTGAATTTTCCTCTCATGGCAACATGAGGTTGGACTTTTTTTTGACATCTTTTTGTTGTTTGGCCATGGAATTTAGTAAAGATATTTGTGGGATTCTACAAATCCCTTTCATCCTCAAAAAACCCCAAATCAAGCCTTTCAGTGCATCACAAACAAAGTAAACATGACTAAGAATCTGACTAAGCATTTCTAATTCTTTGTCCAAGTATTGAGGATTTTATACCCAGCCCTAGGTAACACTGAGTCTCCAGTAACCCCTCCCTGATAGGGAGATGCACCAGAGGCTGATGGGAAACCGGTCAAACTCCAGGAGCAATTACAGGGTTCATGGGAATGAATCAGAAGGTGACGAGCTAAATTCATTTTTCTCTTACAGCATTTTATTCACAGGTGTGTGGAGGTTTACGGGCTGAGTAGCAGAGATGCATGTCTGCATAAAACACACACATACAGCACAGGCATACATAGTGCATTACACATACATATGCACATATTGCCCATTACAATGTATGTCCCCCAGGTACCAGCTTGACCTAAAGGCAGTGACATTTACACTCATGGTCTCTGGAGTAATTTACACAGTTTGGCATTATGCACAGCTGGTTTACTGTTCCATGCAGTAGACTGGTTTAATAGCATTCAAAAGAAGGGTGGCACCAGGGCTACTTAGCACTGTGTATTAGTAAAACTACAGGTCCCAATAAAAGACAGGACCCTGCTTCATGAACTGTACATTGACCCCTTCATAACCTTCTTAAAAAAGCTCACACCTCCCTGCTGATAATGAACTGGTCAATGTAGGAGTATATTAGTGGTCAGGCCCAACTAGAAGCAGTGGGGCATTTGGCCAAGACAATAAAATATATGTGCAAAAAATATATCCCAGGGCCCTGCGAAACTTGGGCAATTAAAATGGAAATGTAGCATGGGTATTTACAGCCAACAAGCAAGCCCACAGTGGGTGCTGGAGAGATGCAGAGAGAGCGATAGAGAGGCGGGGAGAGAGCTGACTAGAGACAGTGGCAGTGTACAACATGATTTAGATGCTGTGAGTGAGACTGCAGACCTATAATCCTGAAGGCACGGAACCAGACAGAGACAGGGGAAAGGCGAAGGGGCAAGATTTGGGAATGAGAGACCAGGAGCCACAGGAAAAAAGAGAGCTTGTGACAGCAGGCAAAAACAGGGAGCGAGAGCAGGAGAGTGATAGAGAGACACAAAAGCAGAGAGAGACAGAAAGGGAGAGAGCCTGTGAGATGGAGAGCAAGCAGCCAGACACGCAGGCAGACTGTCCGTCTCTGGTTTGTGGGAATGTGGTAAAGACACAGTAGTAGGCAGGGTCCCGGCTCTGAAATTAAAGAGTGGCGCTAAGAGAAGGGAACCAGAGCCAAAGGCCGTCTGGGAGCTGCCAGGGGCTGCATCCCCAGCACGCTGCCGAAACACGATTTACTGCTGGGCCTGCGCTACAAACGGCACACCACTCCCGTGCTCTATCTAACGCACAGCAGCACACCACTCGTTTGCATGCTATCGAGTTCACAGCAGTATAAAGATACCACATCAATGGTGAGAAGTGTCGACGTGAGAAAGACCAGTTCGTCTTGGTGCAGCAGGGTGGTGCAGTGAGTCAAAGGATGGCTGCCGGATCAGGAGCACGGACAAAAAAAGCAAAGAAAAAAATAGTGTGTTCAAAAACCACAAAAAGTAGCGATGGTGTGGGCATGTTGCAACAGGTATTAGTGAGGTTTTGGAGGTTTATCAGACAGCATAACACTGTGCACCAATTTATAATCCCATGAGAAAGGATTTCACAACTCTGGAATTAAAATAGTTTTTTCCACTGTTTTGATGATTATAAACTGTAGAATAAATATTCATCTTCGAGGATATTCCACCTGCAGTATTATGCTTGGACATATTTAAATGGGGAGACATTGTGTTTTGAGATAACATTACATTGTGCTGTAATTTAGCCAGGCTTTTATTTAAGGGTCCTGTCTTCCTTTGCTGGAGTCTGCTGTACTAGGAAAGTCATCTCATTGTCATGAATGAGGCTGCATTTCTAATGCAGGACTGTGTCGGTCAGCGGGGCCGAATGCCTCAGCTCTCCGCTGAAATGTTTGTGAGGAAAATGCTGAAAGCCTCATCGCTCCATGGGCGGGCGATGTTATGTAGATAACAATGACCTCTGACCTCCCTGTGGCAGGAAGACCGTGTCAATAAAAATTTCCTTTTTGCATCAAGAACATGAAGCTGAACAAGCAAATTTAGATTTAATCAAGGTAAACTCTTGTTTTAAAGGTTGTTGTGTACTGTCTGCTACACAAGGGCAAGTCTAGACATGCACGGACATTATGTGTGTGCGATGCTGCAGCACAGGGCAGTCGGGAGTAGGGCCACTCTACTGAAGCTCTGTGTTCCAGGATTTGTGTGTGTGTTTGTGTGTATACTGTATGTGTGTGTGCATGCGCTTCCTTTGCCAAGTTTCCTCTCTTTGTTTAGACCGGCCCGGTCAGTCCGGCTCCCCGCTGAGCACACTGCAGCCAAATACACACATATATCAAAACACAAGCACAACAACAGACAGGGTGCTTGTAGGGCAGAGAGGTGCTGGGAATATGAGCAAAGGGGAGTTCAGAGAGAGACAGACTGGTGTCTGTACACGAAAACAGTAAGAGCAGGGGGAACAAGGGGAGGGCTGGAAGGATGGACGCTGGTGGACGAGGGGAGGAGGAGGGATGGCAGCGGACTCAACCTTTCTAGCAGGAGGGCAGAAAAACGACAGACAGTGGGTCGCTGTGACCATCGCTCTAATTGCAGGGGGAAAGGGAAAGAGTTGAGGAAGCTAAGGAGAAGTGGAAGAATGAATGGAGCAACAGCAATGAACCGAAGGAAGGGAAGGAGGACGGAGCAGGGCAAGTTCACAGTGCGACCACTCTGACTGAGGAGCAACTTTACAGGACAAAAATATGATGGAAAAATGTTCAAAACTGCATTGTTAACAAGAACAAAAAACAGTTGTCTTATTACTCTAAATAACAAGATGCTTATTAAACGCTTTGTGCCTAAGAAAAACAGTTAACGCACTGAACTCAAAGTGATATCCACACAAAGTAATTCTTTTTCATAACAACAGTGAGTAATTACTTTTTATACAGCAGTCACATATGAGCCTGTTTGGTAGAAACAAGCATGCTCTGTAGGATACCAACATAATTGTGCAAATAGGTAATTCCCTCGTTTATTGACAATGGAGAAAGGTTACCCACTAAATCCTATGAATGTTTCCACCGAACTCATAAATAGGCTGAAAAACAACCATTCTCGCAAAAATTCAATTGAGCGTGACATAGTGGGAACCTTGCTGAACTCAAAAGCATCTTTCAAATCCAAAAATTTAAGAATCCATTTAAAGACTTTTCTCCCTCCGAATGTGGTTTACAACATGCTGTGTTTTAGCTTCTTGCTTCATTGCTTTGCTTTGGTTAAAAGTAAAGATTTTCTCTATCCTTTGATTCCTCTGCATTAACTTGGTTGTGATCATAAAAATCTTCAGAAATCTTTGCTGAGAAAAAAAAATCACAATTATAACCACAGATAATACCCCGGGCAGTAGAAAGGGGATTACAGTTCCTCTTGATGTGGGCGTAACTTGTTCCAGTGGGCAATATCAAAAACTGAGGAAAACATGACTGGATACAGTATATGTATTGATGCACACGCTGCAAATCATTTATAGATTAAAAGCTTGAAATCCTCCCCCTCCCTCCAGCTGTTCAGTCTCTGACCCATCCTGTACCGGCAGAAGAGATAATGAAGCTGTTCCTGTTTGCTGTGGCACTGCTGAGAGCTGAGCTGAGGCCCTGCTGAATGGACAACAGTGTGTGTATGTGTGTGTGACTGCATTTGTATATATATTCACTTGTATTTTTGTATATGGTCTAATGTGTAAATATGTGTACATATATCTGTGTGTGTACATTTACCAGGCCCTCATCTCTAAAGCCCTTCACTAGGTCTGGATTGGACCAGTCTAAACACACACACACACACACAGACACACACACACTCTTGCCCCCCTCAAAGCCATGCTTTTAGAGACGAGGGGCCCTTAATGCCTTACAGATGGACTCCTAACAAACACAACACTCTGTCCCGGGCCTCAAGTATTCCCAGTATTTGGCCTTGCTGTAATTTACAGCATACTTACCTAATTGAGATGCTATTAAGGTCAGGGCATGGCATTCTTCTGCGTGTGCCTGGTGCTAATGCATATGATATTACCGTGACATACACAGCACAGTATATTTGCCCTAATATAGCGGAGTGAAGTTAACCACAGAGAGAGCGTGATCTATGGTCCGTGTAGTGTACTTAGATCAACACAGATAATGATGCGTTGAGCAGAGATGTGTCTGCGCAGGCCTGGAGGGCACGTTAGGGGATGTTTTCCTCGCAAGACAATGCTGACGGTTTTACACCTACCAACTTTCTGCAATTTCCAAATACAACTGGGGGTCGCCGACATTGGGGGAAACACAGGGTCAACTGTCCCGGGCCTGGTTCAAGGGAGGGTCCAAAACCCTCTCTAAACCTTTAAATAAACTGCAGAAATAGTTCATTTAAACAATGTATTTAGTATCTGTAAGTCACATAAAAGATAAATTTTTTTTTCGATTTGTCTTCACAGAGTGGTCAAAATCAGTTTTACTTTCCCCTCCTATGATGCATGGTTTGGTCTGTCACACTTAAGCAAGGTTAAAAATATGATGTAGAAGAATGTTCAGACAGTGGCGGACTCAGCTGATATCACACATTTCATGTGCATATGTGCGTGTACAGGAGAGATTTGCACTGGTATTACTGAGTTTGAGGAGATGAAATGTGATTATTTGGACAAATCGCTGTGTTATCATGACTCTGCTGTAAAGAGCTTTAGTGGAGTTCTTTTGCAGCCCCATTTGATGCATACTTTTAATGCTGTTGACCCTTTGAGCACACTAGCATTGCACTAAACTATTTGCATGATGCGTATAGTGAATTTGCTTCAGTGTGTTGTTGCTGGTATGGTACAATGCAAATAGAGTGGGGGCATGATTGCATGGTGCCGTCCTGTGTTCAGATCATTAACGAGTTTATGAATTCTCCAGTACCCATATCGTCAGTATGACTGAATTTTGGTGGTGGGACTCCCCTTTAAGTTTGCTTACATTTGGTTTATAGTATGGTTATATATATAGTGTGGGAAAGGAGAGCTCTTGTACTGCACACAATTTGCACAGCAACCTGTGCACATCCAGAAATGTTTTTCTTTCTTTCTCCTTATTTAAAGTCAGCAATTTCATGCACAGATTTACTTTTGAAAGGACTTTTTGGCATTTTTATTGGGTGTAAAATGGAAATAAGTAAACAAATGAGAAAATTTAAAAAATGTAGACATATAAAGATCAATTAAATTTTAGTAAATCCAGACACTGACAAACACCCTTTAATTTCAAGTTACATTAGATTGTGGTATTAAACTGAAAACATAGCAGATCAAATTCATCATTTAAGCTATTCAATCATAAATTTGTTCAATTACATTCAGTAACCTAATTTTTTTATGTCAGATAATAATTTTCAGCTCTTAATGTGGACTAAAACTTTTTTCAACTTTGTGAAAAGCTTTCATCCTTGAACAAAACAAATTTCTCTTCCTACATAATTGAAGGCTGCTCTCTTCAGCTCTACACGCTAATTTCAGTTTAAAGTCACTGGCTTGCTCTGGACTGCACAACACTTTGCAATATTGTTAAATTGATGAAAAAAATAGGATCAGACTAAAAAAAGCATAAGCTTGTTTTTCAGACAGACATTTACAGGCCATGTGAAAGCATATTGTTGTAATTTCACTGCCCTTTCCGTCTGTTTCTATGAGGAAAAAAAAATCCTGTTCCTATAAAACTGGGAGAGATTCACCACAAGCAGTGGGCTGACTTCATCCTAAAGCAGCATGCTCTTCTCTGAAAGGCCACGCTGAAGCTCCAAGACAGCGGTCACTGTTTGAGCTTGTCGTTTGGGTATTTTTCATCAAGTGTGTCTGACAGAAAGATAACACACTGTCACAGAGTGCCATCCATCTTCGTTTCCAAGTCGCTCCTGGAGAATTCAATCTTGAGAGTGTGGGGTTAGACACATTGGTGATTAATCAACTCCACGCTCATGTGTGAGCGAGTGTATTTGTGCCTAGACCTATGTGTCTTTGTCTGCGTGTGATAAATCACTGTCTGACCCTGTACAGGACACACAATGCCTGAGCCTCCTTCAGCTCACTGAAGATAAATTCATCTATAAGTGATGTGCTGACAATAGTCAGACAAGAAAATGATTCCATCTTACTCAGCTGTAGCATAAAGCTCAGTTAGATCGGCCTATGCTGGGTGTTTTACAGGAAAATGGGTGTTAGAAGTGGGAATTTGTAAAAAAAAAAATGCAGCTGGAGGCTAACCAAGAGTGAGTATTGAAAAAGGCATGGGAAACACACTCTTATGCACACACAAACCCAAACATAAGGGCACAGAGTTGATGAATAATTCCTCAGAGCTGTTGGGTAAGATCCTATTCATGGGTGAGTCAACTGTGACACCAGGGTTTTGCTTTTGTGGGTGATTAGGTTTACTATTATGAACAAACATGCAAGAGGTGATACAACGTTATGAAATACGTCCAGCGATGTGAGACAAAAACAAAGCGGCAGTGCTGGGGATTGTGTTGCAAACATCACGCAACCGACGGCTGAACTCAAGGGCACTCCAACCCACGACAACAAACTTCATTCATCGAGTGTTTTATCTCATTATAGATCTCCTGTAAACTACACCCATTGTGGATTTAGTTTGAGTGCTATGTTTGAATGATGTATTGTACCATTGCTGGTTTCAAGAGCAAGGTGTCAAAATCGGAAAAATTCAGAATCTAGAATCTCAATAAGATTTACGTGAGAATGAAAGAGCAAAGAGCACAAACAACAGGCTGTGTCCCGTTAAGGGGATTATACTATCAACGTAATTGTAAAATCCACATCTTCTGAAAACATAAAAAAATCATTTACCTGACCTGGTCAATAATATCTATCAAATGGAGCTTAAAGGTGCAGGTGCATCAGGAGGAAGAGGACCAGGGAATGTACAAAGTAACAAGGGTCGACAGGTTCATTCACCTGCTGCCTGAGGGAATAAGGAAGCCCCCTTTACCATGTAACAGGTGTGCTGGCCCATCAGAACCATCAAAACAACAAATTCACACGACCAGTAAGGAGAGACGGGAAGCGGGTGGGTGCTGAGGCGAGGAAAACAGTAATTAGGAAGAATGGGCGGCTCTGGGTATGACAAGTTTCTGTTGGCACTGCACCATTCCACTCCGAGAGGTCGATGGTACATGAATGCAGCTTTGATTAGGAGAACGTGATTGGTTCCACATTGTTTTAGGAGGGAAAGCAGCCCGCATCAGTGGGGTTCCACTGATTTGTTTCCAAATTATCCACCTCTCAGTTTTGTTTTGCCTTTATGTCAAGTGAAAAGAGAGAAAAGCGAGCGACTGGAGGAGAAAGAGAGAGAGTCAGAGTCATAGGTAGGAGAGGCACTTCTGAACGCAGGTTTATGTTTCCAATCAGGAGATTATGATCGCAACATGTAGCCCAGAGCAAATGGGCCGGAACTCAATCACTGAGGGAGGTCTTTATGCCCAGAGCGAGCATTGGTTCAAGATCATTACTCCTCTCTCTCTAACAATGGCATCTGAGAACAGCAAACGCATGCAAACATTAGAGAACATCAGTGTTGATGAACGCATGGAGATGGGAAGGTAAATGTTGAAGAAAAGTGTGGTAAATCCTGAGCTGGCTGAGGTCAATAGAAAAGAAGTGACTGCACAATGCATTGTTCTATTGTATGGGAGTTTTCCACTGACTGTAAGATGTGAGAGCAACTCAACGATAAAGGTTAGTATTCCATTTGAAATACCAGTTTCATGAAAATGAAACACGATTGAAAACCATTTCCAAATCCACAAACGTAATTTCACTTTCTAGCAATGCCACCAGTCAGACAAACAGACAACAGATGTAGCCGCACACCGAAACTAACAAGCACATTTCATACCCTGTGATTTGCACACGGAGAGACAGAAAGGCAGACACATTCACACACGCAAACACCAGTCCAACTGGCACAACCGTCCCCACGGGGCAAATGCCTATCTTGGCATCATGCTGACACCAGAGTCGGCATCATGCTGGCATCACGTTGTGCCTGTTCCTCTATGAGACAGGACACGCCTAGTTACACCCATGGGTGTATTAACACAACTGTTGCCTTTTGGCTATGCCTCACCAGATAAAGATCCCCCCACCTCATGATGCCAACAATACACTCATATTACCTAATGGAAACATAAATATGAACAAAAATTTTCACCTGTCAAGGATGGCAGGAAAAAACAAGTGCTGGCATGGAAAATGATTAAGATTACTATGCAAAAAAAGAATGGTGAAAAAGAGTTGTAAAAATAAAACCCAGAACTGTAAGGACAACAGATGGTGATAAGGTGGAGAAAAAAGAGGAGGCGTGCATTAGATGTCGGCGCAGATTGAGCGAACCCAGTCACAACACGGCCATATCAAAAGATTCCACCACACGCGTTGATCTGATAACGCCAGACACGAGCAGGCTCAGAGCTGTGCCCACAACACACAGACAAACACACAGTCAGGCAGTCACACGCACACCTCTTCTCATGGGGGCAATCTAATCATCTTTAACTCTCTTAGAAAACACACACATGCACGCAGCAGCAGCAGCAGCAGCAGCAGCAGCAGCAGCAGGAGTACGTTTACCTTGTGTTCAAGCCTGATCAGTCGTGCTCCAATAGTTGGATATTCTTTATCTTCGCCTTTTCCTGGGGAATGAAGAAAAGAAATACTGTATATGAACACAAACAAATTTGCTTTGATGACAAGAATGCACTAGTAAATTTCTTGGTGCCCATCACAAGGGTGTAAATGAATGTGATGCAGAAAAGTGCATTTTGTCACACACCCGGAACGATTAGTGCACGCTCACGCACACACTGCAAACATAACATCTGCAGTCTGCGCCCTGAGGGCTCATGAAACCTCTCATTCATTTTCCATCACTTTTATGGTCAGTGGCAGTCAGTAATATCACTGATTTAAATGGATCAAGTTATGAATTTTCAAACAGCTGATTCTTTTGTTCTTTTGATCACTTCTTTTCACGTCATTACTGAATGGACAATTACAAATAGCACATACTCAATGGTTAATTTATCGCTCATTTTCACTATCAAATCAGAACAAATGTGCTTACTCTGAAGTAAACCCACGTTTACATGCACATACAGAACGCTTGCTAATACGTGTCTACACACACAGTGAAGCAAGCAGCATATGTACCCACGCCGACGTCATATGCACACACATCAGGCCCCCCCTGTTTCTCGCTTGTTTGGTCTGGCTCAGAGATGGATTGAGGAGCGATGGCTGTCTATCAGATGAAGACTCTGTATTTACCTGGAAGAAACATTCCTGGCTTCCCCAGTGTGCCATCCAGCCTAGGGGGGAGAGACAGAAGAAATTAGACTGAGAAAAGTAAAAACACTGGCCAGCAGTTTATTCCAGCTCACGAACCAAACAGTAAAATAATATGAGCCAATTTAGTATAGTGCCAATAAAACTAAACAAATGGCGTCAGCTTGAACAGGATTTACACTGTTTTCAGAAAAACCCACACGAAGGTTTTAAAGAGACAGGTAAACAAATACAATATGACTATTGAGATGCCAAGCTCCGAAAAATAAACATATGCTAGCCTGAGATGTTTCACTTGCATATGTGGACTCTAAATATAAGTTTAATGAAGCTGGTGAGATGTTATAAAGCCATTTTATTTTATTCATCACCTTAAATGAAGGATGGATTTTATTTAATCAAAGCAATCACACATCTTTAATAAGCTTTCATTCATGTTGGTGATGCTGAGCGGTCAACGCATTCAGTCAGATGTGGCAGTGCAGTGATTTTTTTTAATTTGAGGTTTTAGTATAAATCTTTTTAGGGTGATAAAAAGATGTGAAAACAAGCTGGATTTTTATGAAAAGAATGTAGCAGCATCACTAGAATTGTTATCGTTAAATATGTAAAAAAAAAAATGTAGTCTTGAATTTATGAGTCTATGTAACGAAGATTTTCATATTAATTTAATTTGTGAAAAAATTGATTGGTTTGCTTATACATGGTTTAAATATTTCACAGTGCATTACCACGATTCAGCTGAATTACTGCAAAAGCTGTTATGAGGTCCAGGTGACACACTTACATAAGTTTGACCCAGTTTATTATCTAACTGACCTGCTTCATGAGAAAGAGTGCTGTATGGTTTAAAGGAAGAAAATCCCTTTTTTTAAAAAAAACATAGGAATGAGACAAAAAAAGATTTTACTTTAGTGTGGACTGGTCTTCATTACAGCTCAGCAAAGTGCAACAAGGTGTAACAAATCAGGGACCGGCGAAGCTCCTGTCTATCACATGAAAAGTAAGAACAGGAACAAAGTGCACTGCAGGAGTATGAAAAAGGTCCAACTGACAGAAACTGTTAAAAGTTGTAAAGTTACTGTACGCTGAATGGAGAGGGCATTTATAATGGAGCCATCTCTCTTCCTGCTGTCTTTGTGACCCAGTTTAGTTGAGCATATGTGAGAGTAGGTTAGTTGAGGGCAAGACGAAACAGAAACACAAATGTTCATGGTATAACGTGACACTTCACAGCCAACGGAAAAATCCTATACTACAACGTGGCCAATTGAATATTTCACTTGCTTTTCCTTTTTTCGTTGACTGCGAGGTGGCATCGCAAAGTTGTACATCACATGACATGAGCTGGAGACAGAAACAGCACGAAACACAAACAAAGACGCCACCTTCTCTGCAGCTCTTTGATGCGGACCATCATGTTGAGGTGACCCTGGGAATACTGCTCGATCACGTCTCGCACATCATAGGGCTTCCGTGCTTGCTGCAGATCCGTGAGCACGTGCACACAGATGCACACGTACAAAAACATGAAACATACACAGAGAGAGAGAGAGAGAGAGAGAGAGAGAGAGAGAGAGGGGGACACAAAAGCCATTGTCAACGACAGCCTCTGTTGCTTGGTCCCCGAAAACATCCCCAACCCCCTTGGGTGCAAAGAGTTCATTGTTAACTCATTGTGTGCGTGTGTGTGCATTAGAGTGTGTGTGTGTGTGTGTGTGTGCACACCGACAAGTGCATGGTCATGTAGAAAGCAATCGTGTTAAGGTCCTTTCACAGCTTTGTTTAGTGTGACGTTGATACAAGGAGCGTCAGAAAGAACCCAGTGAACTCTTCGGGGTATCCTTCGTATACACAAAGTATAGCCTCTGCAGCTGAGATCACTTAGGCCCTAATTGAAAACATATAGAACACTTGGCTAGAGTAAGAATATAGGAACCATTCTGCAATAACATGTAGCATGAAAATGACGGCCAAAGTATCTCAAACATTATTATGTTTTGTTTTAACTCAAGTATTTTACTGCGCAAAAAAACATTTTTTCACAGATTTCTGCTGACTTCAGTGCTACGTGAGGCCATGTCCTGCTGCTTGTGTGTATAAGTGTATTTTGGTGTGTGTGTGCAGTACAGTAAGTGAATTCCTACTGTAGCGCCCCAGAGATAAGGTTAGTAGATTTCCCATGATACTATGCCTGAACTGAAGTGAGCACAAAGAAGACATGCAGGTGCAGGTTCCAGGCATTTACACACAAACACGCACGTACGCATGCACAGCAGCGCTGCAGCTGATATATGCCTTTGGGGCTCCCCCTTCTCTTCCTGTATAACCGCACACTCACTACACACACACACACACGCACAAACACACAACTTCCCTCACTCTGAATCTGTCTCTGTCTTTATTTCTGTGCCCCCCCCCCCCATCCCCCCACTTGCTCTCTTTAACTGTGGTGTTTCTCTCTCTCCTCTTCTGGATTTCCCTTTGCTTACCTGAAATTTCTTCCTGGCCACAAAGTACTGCATTCTGCGAAGGACTTTTACCGCTGATCTGTGGGCATGGGACAACCTGTGACAGAGAGGGAAACTGATTCAGTCTTAAAAAACAACAACAACAACAAAAATAACAGATGTTTCCTTGCGGTGAAATGTGAAGTGGCTTCTTTCGAAATAAACTGAGTTGTTTAAAAAAAAAAAGCCCAAAAAACAAAAGACAAAGAACGATGCACGTTCCAAGCCCCGTGTAGCTACGTTCAAGCATCAATGGAGAATGCGTGTAGCATGAAACGGCAAAACACATGTGGCCCCTGACATGACAGCACGCACACGTCGATCAACAGGTGTACATTTGTGTACTCAAAAGTGCACATTTGACCTACAACAATATGTGTCAACATAGATTAACGCCCGCTCTCTATCTGTTCCTGCCTTATGGGTCAAGACTGTGAATCTGCAACCGGGGCACAAAGTGAAGCAGAAGAAAGCCCAGATTCGGTTTGCATTAAGAGGAGCGCTGACCAACACACGTCCCTCCGGCTCGGAGCAGCACATCTGTGTCAACACAAAGGAAAACCCACTGGTATGGAGCTAAACACTGAAACAGAAACCAAACAACACACATACAACTCATACTTGCACATTGCAGTGGCTGTGTGGCGTGCACTCGTGTTTGTTTTCTCGTGGAAGCACTCATTTGGTTTATTTGTCAAAAAATGCTGAAACATGTCCTTGGGTGTGCCGTGTGTGTGTGTGTGTGACAGCAGCATGTTTGGATGATGCATGCTCATGAGTGAAAACTGACCATGAGAAAACAAGGACTGAAATTTTGCTGAGTGACTGGATTTCACTGGTCCAAGTGATTGAAAGATACACAAATACTGAGTGAAGACTGAGTTGGTCGCCACCACACACACACTTGCATACAAACAAGTCCAGTAACCTAAGAGAGGGTTGGCTTCTCAGCCTTGTTCAAGCAGTGACCCTGGTTCCAAAATATTCAGGACCATGGAAATTAAAGAGCTGTGATTGTCACGTAAATCTGAAAAAATACCATTATATGATTTTAAGAAATTCCTGTGGCTCCATCTGCGTGACAAACAACCCCACACTCATGCTCTGAGGAGCTCTGACCCGAAGGCTATCATCAGGTTTTAAAAACTAAAAATCATATGTCCTGAATTCATTCTTTTTAACAAATTATGCGAAAACTCTCTGTACTTTCTAGTGAATCACTGTGAAAGGCCTAAAATATAAACACAATGAAAACATATTTCTGCCAGGGCAATAATCTTAAAAATGATGTGTCTACAGTCCAGTTAAAAACTAAAGCACGATGATGTCCAGGGGTCCAACGCGCATGAACAAGTGCCACAACTAGAAAGTGCTAGTCCACCTTTATACTTTTAATATATAAATGCTGAAGAATCCTAATATATTAATTAATATACTGTTACAGCTGTTATTCCAAAACAAAGTGGGATAAAGCACACAGGATGCAGTATAATGCATTTATTAAGAGCATTTTTTAAAAATAAATACATGCAGTGAAAACAGCCTCTGTCCTGTGAGTGAGTGTTGGGTTTTTCTCCTTGCCCGTTTCTCTTTCTGTATTCTATTTCATGTACATTATGTCTTGGATACAGGTGACCTTTCAGCCATCTGTTGATATCAGAGACATCAAAGTTAAGCTGGTAAGCCGCGAGACAGTGTGCATTTGTGTGTGTGAGAGCAGTGTATATCCGCTGGGACGGTGGATTTAATGCAAACCGATGTCACCGGACTCTTGTCTGAGAGATCCGGAGAAAGATGGCAGAATCAAAAAAAGGGGGTGGAGAACAGGAGGGTGCTACAGCAAACCTGAGTGGTAGAAACATGCTCTAATGTTTGCAGTAAAGGTTAAAATTACGGGGAGGGTCGCAGGGCCACTTGTGCACACACTTGGAGTGTGTTTATGGTATACTGTGTGCAGTGTCACGCATGAATGCCGTTTCAAAATGACCTGCATGTTTGCATGTGTGTGTTTGTGCGCAGCTGTTTGTGCGCAGCTCTGTGCCGGTACTCTGAGCGTGACTGCAGCCGGAGATAAGTTTGTCCCCACTTACACGACTCCCAAACATAAAAATGAAAGCCTCCATTCTTGCGTCAAAGGCGGCGCTTTTGTGTGCAGAGGCTAAAGCATGTGTGCACGTTGTTTTGAACATGTCTCTCAAGCTCCATCAAAGCAGACACACCCACATGCACGCACACAGACACACACACACCCTTGACACACAGAGAAACACACATACACACGCACCACCCTCCCCCCTACCCAAGCAGGGGTCTTTGTGGAGTCAACAAGTCGCTCTGAGGTCTTAATTAGGCAGAGGAACAACAAAAGGACCTAACAGACAATGCGTTGACATGGGACCATAAAACCTGAACATCAAAGGCTGTCGGGCTGCTGTCTTTTTTCCTGCCCTCCATGGTGAGGCCTGCCCAAGCTATAGGAGGAAATGCACACAAACAATACCAAACATATAGAGCGTGAGCCCCTATTTTGGGAGGAAAAAGAAGTCAACCCCCCCACCTCCTTGCCCTCCACCATCGGTGGAGATTAAACATTCAGTACACAGAAAGTGAAGGAATGTAATTCCCATATCTCTCTGCTGATGCAGCGCCTAAAACGCTCGCCGGCTCTGACTCTGGCCTCTTACTCATCTCCTCCCGCCTCACCCCGCCCGTCTTTTCTCATCTTCACGTTTATTTTTCATCCGCACAGAAGATTTGACACGCAGCGTATCCCGGGGACTCCTCTTGAGTCAGCACAGCTCGGATCTCTCCCAGGATGACTTCAATATTCTTTCCATTGTCCTGCACTGTATGATTCATTCTCTACTGGGAAGGCCCGTCCTGTGTATTTTCTTTCTCCTGTGGATTAAACCCCAACTTCTAGCTCAGCTGCTGAAGTCATGTACAAGCTATACTTAGAGTCATGAACTGCCCTTGTCCCCCCACTCTTGAAAGGCTGTGACAGATTTACCCCATGGCCTCCCCTGGACCCTTCTCTCTTAATAAGTTTTCTCTTTTTTCATTTTCAGATGGTCACTTCGGAGATCTCAGAGTTGTCAATGGCAACTCTCCCTCGTTCCCCCGCCCCCTCTGATCTTTCTTTGGCAGGGGACCGTCAAATATCCTGTGCTTCCATGGTGCGCTGCAATAACCTTGGAGTCAGTCAGGAGAGAGCAGCCTCAGACATCAATGTGCTACGGTCAGGACCCAGCAAGACTGCTGGTCTGTGTGTGTGTGTGTGTGTGTGTGACTGTGTGAGATAAGCTTTAAGACCAGCACTTTGGACCATCAAAGAGATGTGCTCTTCTTCTGTTCTCAACAAAAACAGACCTTCCTTTATCATATCTTGGAGGGATAAGATGACCACATTCTTTGAGGCATGTTTGATCTAAGGGTGGCATGGTGAGAATTATAAGGCTATACTGCTGAGACTTTTCATCGCAACAGCCAAAGGTTCAGCGTTCAGTGAGGATTTTAAATGAATGGGCTTCCATTGCAGTTCTGATGCAAGAAACACCCCCACCCCTCCCAGTTTAGATAGATAGAGCCTTCAAGGGTTTGTCCAGTGACAAGCTGGTGGACAAGTGGCCTCAAGAAGAAGTTTTCAATCCAATCTCAGCTGATTAAACCTCTTTTGTGCCGCCCCCTGCTCCCCATGGTCACACATGCTATGACTGAACACAGCCAATTGTTTTCATTTTCTGTTGTCAGGCAGCTAAATAAGAATGAAACAGGGTTCTGTATACAGCTCATACTGTAAATGGATCAAATTACTATTTTATGAGCACAAATTCATCACTCTCTCAATCTTTCCATGTCCCATGCTCACATTCCGTCGTTCTCTCTGATATTGTTAATTTCCTCTTGAAAATGTCTTTGCTATTTATTTGCATTTACTTTCATCTTAAAGACAGCGCTTGACATATTCAGACGCTTGAGCCTGAAAGACTCGGCTGCACAACATGCAGCAAGACGCAGCTGGTTAAATATGGCTTCTTGATACAATAGGTTCCCGCTCCTCCCCGCATGTGTATGTGCGTATGTGTGCGTCTGCTCCAGTTGTTTTCATGTCCCCCATTCCCCCAGATCAATAGACACTGATCAAGACATGCTGGAGACAACAGCAGCAACCAAGCCACATCAAAGGCTGGTTCCCATTAAGGGCTGATGACAAAGAGAGAACAGAGAGAGCACACCATGTTTGATGTGCGTGGCCACAGAGGGAAAGAGAGCAAGAGAGAGAGAGAGACACCAGAGAAACTGTAGATTCGCTATCACCCTCACCTCCTGCCTTTCTATCACAAACACAAAGCGCACCTACACTGTATACAGTGAACAGAGGACATGTTTGTGTGTATATTTGCAGGAATCTATAAAGCAAAGGCAGACATTAACACACAGCATGGAAAAGAAACAAACCTTTAGTCAATGGGCAGATGATTAGAATTTTGTGGCACTATATATTTTAGGTTTCCATCTTTATAAAAGAGGTTGCTTGCACAAAGCATTTCTATACAACCTAATCTCATGCACACAAATGCTGACGCCACGTAAATCCAAAAGGTACATGTCAGTAGAAGCGAATGTGTTCGTGTGAGAATCCCACCAATGAAAAGAACTCCTCCATCCTCCGACCTCAGAAAGAGTCCCGCCCATGTTTAACATTAATGGTGGCACATCTCGCAACCTGTCATTATTTCAGGAGCGCAGACAGATGCAGCTCTTTTTTTTTCTTTCCACCACACGGAGGGAAGATTGGAGACGAGCGCACTTCTCACAAGTACACTAATGACTGGTGAACTCTTCGTGACACATGCCTAACTGCCAAATTAACTAAAAGATTGGGGCGAGGAGATTTCCAGTTAGAGAGCTGAGAAAATGAAAAACTACACTACAGCCGTGGGAAAAACACTTTTTTACTAGGGAATGAAGACCACAAGGAGCTAAGATTCTGTAATCTGTAAACTACATGCAAAACATTTAATTGGAGGTATTTTAAGGACATTAGTTGCCATGGGTTCTAACATAAAATGTAGACATTGTTTTACAGAGTAATGTACTTTAAATATCCACTTGATATGCTCATGAATCCTACAGTCGATCCTCTGAAGTTATGGTCTTGCAGTTCCTGGCATCAACAACCCGGGCCCAGTATAAAGGAGAAAAAAATGTTGGGGACAATAGCTACCTTATAGATGTGGCCGGACTAATTCAGGGTCTGAGGGTTAATGTTCCAGTCCTAAGGTGTAGCCTAAAGAGGAGGACGTGGCTGTAACTACTCTTCAAAGTGAGCCTAATTAGAGAGTCAGATAGATTTGGGGTTAATGACCCCCCTCTTTGGTGCCAGGCCTACGCTTGGTGTTTAGCCTAAGGTGTGTCGGTAAAGTGGGAATGTATGTTACTCAGTGCATCAGGCTAAAGGTTTTCTCTTCAGAAGGCATTTCTCCCCACTGATCCAATTTTTATGGATGTTTTGCATTTTTTTCAGCCAAACTAACAACCTGGATCCAGGATTGGAAATGTCAGTCGACCAGTCAGGCAACTGCAAAAATGCTTCAGAAACCTTTGTCTAGCACCATCATCAGGTCAAAATTTCCCAATATTTTGGTTTATCACTCTAATCGTTTAGTTTAGAGACTCACATATTTATGAGCATGGTTAATGTACAGACAGTTAGAGGGCCAGTATACTCAATCAGTACTGATTTTTCGGATGGTTGAATCACTTGGGAAGGCTTCTACCCTCGAGCTTCTCAGTTTCGAATGGGGAAGGGGCTTTTTGCATTTCTATACATACTTCCAAAACATTCTTGCCTGCTTGATACCTGTATAGGTCAGCTGTGTGGAGCTGAGAAATGAGTCAGGGTGTGAACTTTTCCCGCTAGTGACACTATGAATGCCATCCTGGAAACACTGTCTGAAAATGTCAATGTCAATGTCAATCTCAGCACACAGCATATTCTACATATTGCACCTTGGCTTCTTTTTTATAATGCATCCACTGCACGCCATATGCATCAACTCATTGGACATCCCTCCATGTTAAGACCACTGTTTTTATGTGTGTGCATGCATTTTATGAAGACATGAGGGCGATTGGGTTTCTTCAGTGGGGTAGGAGGGGGTGGGATAGGGGGTTTAGGTGGTGGAGAAGGATTTATAATTCATGGCCTAATAGGATTTGTTGCTGTTTAGCAGGATTAGGCATGTTAGAGAAAGAATCTATTTATTGCTGCCAGTCGGGGGGTCCCCTCTACTGGGTGGGGTGGGGAGGTTTATCGGGGTGGAGAGTGGTGGTTTGAGGTCGAAGGCGAGGGAGGGGCTGCACACTGGACCCTTGGATATCCCCCTCCCCAGTCATTTTCTGGGATAACCCTTGGCACTGAGGCTCCTGAGCATCCAAGCTCCCCCCACCCCCTTAGTCTCATTACAGCCACCATTTTTGGATTAAATTGGCTGTTTCTCTTTCATAGCACTCTGATAATCCAAGCACATAAGCCCAGTGGTTGGTCATGCCAACACAGATGGCTGTTCATGTGTGCCTTTGTGTTTGTGTATGTCCAGCGACTATTACCACCACCCCGCTCAAGGGGAGCAAGGGCCTGCAGGAGGTGGCGGTCACAGACCTGAGCAGGTTCAGCCTGGCTTAACCCTGGCTATGGACCCAGTAGGAGGACAAAGAGGAAGCTGAGGAGAAGGGAATGAGAGAGAGAGGAAGAGATGGAGGGTGACCTCTGGGCCTTCTTAGCTAAGGGGGCTTCCCTTTCATAAGCCAATGGGTTCAGATTATAAAACTGTGCTCCTTTTCAAAAGAGCATTGTGCTTTTATTCATGTGTGGCTGAGGCTACAGTGGGGGCCTGACGCACATTAAAGGCTGCTGTTTAATTAGGCCTTTCTACAGTGGTCACCCTTTTTGTTCCTACTTTCAGCTATGGGAGGCCTGGTTGGCCTCCCTTATGGCGGCATAATGCCACTGCTGAAACACAGATTTCAGATGGAATGTGGAGAGGAGAGGATTTCAGGTATAAGAGATGGCAGAGAGGTTTTACCAAACACAATGCCACAAGCAGTGCCATTTCTCTCTGATTTAGTTTGGTTTTCATTTATTTTCACAGTAATTACAAGAGAGAAAGTGGTAGAGTGATCGAAAGAGTAAGAAAAGAGAGAGAGGTCACGTGGTGGAGGGAGTGGCAGTGGAAGAGGCGGGATTTATGGCAGTAGATGAGGCTGAGAACGTCTTGGCAGACTCCGGTTTAATAGCTTCCGCTCCCAGGTCCAGCGTGCAATTAGCACGCCGCCTCTGTCTCCAGGTCTGTCCCCGCCTGGACGGTAATTACACAGGCAGTCCAAACATGCAAGCAGAGAGACAAGCAGGTAGGCAGGCAGATAGGAAAGCAGAGAGAGGCTCACACTCTCAAACTCTCTCATAATGCAGCTTTTTTACCGCCTCATATTTATCATATTGCTTATACAGTACTAAATTAAATCATAGCAATTTACTTTTTGGTGGTGGATCATGGTTCAAACAGAGAGTAGCAGCTTTAGGAGGCTCAACCGCCAAAGTTGCCTACTTGAGACTTAAGGTCTGGACTCCAGTCAGACTTGCGTCACATTAAGCGGGGCTTGAAACTTGACTTTTGATCCAACTTCTATGAGACTTAGTTTACTCAAGGCTCAACTCCCTACAGTTTTGACTTGAGTCTTTAAAGCAAGATCATGCAAGTCTTAAATTTTGACCTGCTAAAATCCCAGAACAAAAAAAAAATATGACAGAAGAAAGCAGGCCTCAATAATTAATCACTAGGCTTACACACTGGTAAGAACTGGTATGTAAAAAAAAATTAACAGTTTTCAAAAGACATCGTGTAATTCAATACTCGTTATTTATAGGCTTGTAACTGACATGTGGATTCAGACAGACATTAATCAAAGCTGCACCTTATCTTATTTAAATTCATATCATTAGTCACTGAGCTGACAGCGTACATTAACTGTATGTACAACTTATTTTATATGGAGCACAATTCATATGTTGCCCTAATTTCTCAGTTTCTGCCATCTTTGAGTCAATCAGAAATCCAAGGCCACTTCAGCTGTTTTTTGCTTTTATCCAGAGTTTGATTATAAATATAGTGTATATATATGTGTGTTATTATATCTAAACAAAAAGAGAGGTGACTTCGTCTTTTCTCTTTTTTCTTTTTCTCTGTATAGTTACATAAACAGTCATGGGGCAATTTTAAGTCTTTTCAAGTGTGGTGTCGAATAACTGGAACAAATGACGGCCCATATAAGGTCTTCTGTGTTTATACGCACAGAGAGCAAGGGAACTAATGAGGACCACCGTTCCATTTAAAAGGCTGACTACAAGCTATGATCCCACCTCTCCAGTCCAGGTCAGGAACTACCTCTTGCTCGCCACTATAGTGGGATCAGATGACTGTACACTGAGAGTTCACGGGCCCAGGAGGAGGTGAAAGATGATCAGAGGGCTCAGTGGGTGCAGCAGGGTCTATGATTGGTCAAATTGACCCTCCTAATGTTCTCTGGTGAGATGAGATGTGAGAGGGGAGTGTGTCAGGGTGAATTACGGGCCGGTGTCATTGCTCTTAAAGCTCCTCTTAAAATTGTACACTTTTGGTTGAACATTTTATTTTTGTATCAGCACTGTTTTGAGTGCTATTTCTCAGCTGTTTCAACATCTGTATACTGTTTGAGGGCCCCAAGGGCCGTATTGCTGCATTCAATCTGATCTTACAGTAAAACCTGGCCATGCCATTTCAGCATTTTGACCCAATATGTTTCATTTACACTGTTTTCAGTGTTGTGTGAATAACATCTAAACAGGTAATGAACTGTATTACCACTTTTTAACCTCAAGTTGAGAGCATATCCCTTTTATTTGTTTCTGTACTCTAAAGCTGCACCACTCTGAATGTTGTGAAGTTCCAGCATGATTTAAAATAATTTTTTTGGGTGATAGTTGTGTTATCATATTTCCTAGTTCTACAACAGTGAGCAGCCAGATCTGATGATCTCAAGACTGCGCTCCAAGAGACATGAAATCTAATTTGAGTGGGAGAGATAACAATGGCCAGAACATTTGGGACAATGCTCAGGGAACAGGAGCAGCTGCCAACCTTCAAAACAAAGTGCACTTGAACTGAGGGTCCAATTTATAAGCCTACAAGATAAAAGTGAACTTCAAATCCAAACATAGCGCTGACGAATATACATATGTGTGGTGCTGCAATAACAACTTAGAGCAATAATATTTCAAACAATCTTCCAGATTTAAGAAACTCTAGGACAGTTGGGACAGACTTAGCCAAGTGTTAGCACACAGTAAAAGGAGGCAGATACAGAGAATCATGCAAGGACATGCACAATTTATTGTAGCTGATGTAATAGTACCATGATTTAACAGTACTGACCTAATAACATGATGCAGTCTGATTAAAAATGACTTCCAACACTATTCAACACTGACAGACAGGAAAAACAGACACGCTGGCTCCGTGCCCAGAGCAGTAAATGACAGGCTGAAGTTCAGAGGCATTTATTTGTCATAATACTAAACTAACTGGAGATCAGCTGATATCTGTCAACATGCTTCACCTAACTTTGGCGTGATACAACAGCAATGTTTACATCTAACAAAAAAAAATCTTCAGAGACCACGAGGGATGGGGAAGAAAGAAATAGAGAAGGGGGGGGTGATATCCCAAATAAGAAAATGAAGGAGGAGGAGAAAAAGAAGATGAAGTAGAAGCGCAGGATTCATCCTGTTTTCAAAGAGCTCGGTTATGAGAGTGGTTATCTGAAATGAGGCGCTGGGAATGGGGTGCAAAGCCATAATTGGATGCTTGTCCCCGGCCAATTTTTCAGGGCAAATTATCAACGCATGGGTTGGATTGCTGGAACCACATTGTGGAGGTGGGAACAGTGGGAGCTTTGAGGGGCCAGCGTGACGCGCTAATAGAATCATTTAGCACACTGGGGTAAAGACAGCATGTGATGGATGGAGCAAAGGCCCAGCATCTGTTGCTGCTGCTGCTGCTGTTGCTGCTGCCACATTAGCCGCCGGACACACTGTAGAGGTAGGAAGCTGCGCCAAAGGTGCGGGCACCAGGGTCTGTGTGCGCAGACACTAAATTGTGTGTATAAGCATGGCAAAGGCCTTCTTGGCAAATTGCACAGAGCCTTGTCTATCTCTGTGCGTGTGAGCAAAGTGATGACTGGGCATGTTGCTTTTGGAAAGCCCACCACGCTGTGCCATCTCAGCTTAGGACCGCCTTGTGTGCCCTCCCCTACTCCCAAAAACAAACTGTCACTCACAGCTTGCCACTGACCTCCAAGTTTCCAAACTCAAACAGGCAAAAAAATATATACTTTGGATAACAATAACTTTAGACATGTTATTGTTTCTAGCTTCTTATTTGTTGACGCAAAATGCTACAGTGGATCGCCACTTCAAAGTTTGAGAGTGTAGAGAAGATTGGAATAATTGAAATTCTGCGAGCTGCCATAGTCATTACTGCAGTACAGTAAGCGTCTACAGTTTATACTGTATGTAAGTGTGTAGGGGTGTGTGTGCCCACACCTATAGTAAAATGAAGGGTCAGGCAGTCAGGTTTCTTAAAGCGTGCTGTTTAGTTTCTGCACAGACAATGGCAGTTCAGGATCTTTCAAGACATAGACGGCCACGAAAAATCACCAGCTTTCATCATTGGTGCGACAGAAATGATGTGTTGATAAAGAGACAACAAACACCACTCTGACGCTGAGCTTAAAATTCAGGGGGGAAACAACAACAATGGCAGAATGACGGTTGGCAATGTCCAATTTTCGATGAAGGCAGCTTACAACAAAGGGTTTTATATATTTGTTCCACTGCATTTACAGCCATTTTGCCATGTCACTGAAAAACGATGATTTCTGAGGATACAACTGCTGAAATACTGATAACTTATAAAGGCATAATAATTTAACATAACTTGTCAAATTATCCAGGTATATCTACCAGGAATAGTAGAGATATATTGTTTTGTTCAATACAGTGTTTCTCACAAATAGAAAGTAATTTTTCTGATCATTTTAATCATAAACTACAACTTGCCTCAATCTTAGCCAACTGTGACATGACTTAATGTGACTTCACAAAAGAATCAGGTTCATAGGTGAATGTAAAAGCTCAGCAGATGACCCAGCATTGGACTGGGTGTGTATAGGATCTTTAAGTAGAGGGTGGTATATGCTGTAGTTGGCCTGAAGCCAGTCCAGGAGGGAGGACATTTCAAAGATGAAATCCTCCCCGCGCAGGAGGAGAGGTAGCCCGGAGCTGTCAGGAGCGATGCATTTCCACCGCTGCATGCTGCCCGCTGCCCACGGCTGCACTTTGGGAAACGCAACCTCACATGCAACGCAAAACACACAAAAGCTTATATGTGCATTCCATGCTTCTCTTGCAGATAAGGATACACATATTCGCACAAAGACATGCCTCAAACACATGCACATAGAAACAACAGAGAAAGAGAGGGGTTGGGGGCAGTGATGCAAGAAAAGGGAGAGAGCGAGAGAAAGGGCAGTGAGAGAAAGAGTGCAAGATAAAGAGAGTGAAAGACGGGCTTCACAAACAAAAGAAAAGTCAGTTACACACAGGGAGCGAGGAGGGCAGGGGGAAAGAAAGCAGTGAAAAACAAAAATCAGCAAAAAAAAAAAAGAGGGGGGGCAGAGAGGGAAAAAAAACCTGCCTTCAGCCGTAGAATGGGAGGAGTGTGAGGGAGACGCAGCAGAGAAGGAGGACGGAGAGAAAGAAGAAAAAAAGAGAGGGAGAGAGCAGAAGAGGAGGAGGAGAGTGTCAGGGCTTGGGGTGATTAAGCCTGGGGTCTCCTCTCTGCAGAGACACGTGCGCAGACTTAATCAAGTCGACGCCAGCCAGCCACATTTCCACATTACTCCCTGGCCGCCTGCCTGACAGGTCCGAAAGAGGGAAGGGAAGAGGAGCTAAAGGAGTCCGCCTGCTCCACACACCCAGCCACCCACCCTCTCCTTCTCCTCCTCCCCGTCTTCCACCACCCCCAGGCCCCCGGAGCAATGCCAGAGCACATGTGAGCAGCACTGAAGGGAGTGGATGAGTGTAAGGAGCAAAGAGCAGAAATACTACTGAAATGTTATTAGTTGGGAGTACCCACAACTCCCCCTGAAAGCCCTGCTTTTCTCCTGCTGCCAGTGGAAAAGGAAGGTCTGCATGATAAAAACAATTTACTCTTACAAAGCTTGAGGAAGACCATATAGATGAAGTACATACTGTATATGGTATGGTACATGAGGTAATCTTTAAACTCTATTGCTGTGACAATATATTTAAAAAGCGCATTCTTTTCTGGCAGAATTTACGGCACCATATCAATTAGATCAGTGAATTTCATTTTTTAATTTTTGTTTTTATTATTTAATTTATCTGATGTGAAAACTTCTTAACATTGTCAAGTGTGATGTGAATAGATGTGTTTGTCTGTCTTTTAGTCACATAAAGTCACACAGACACACTTGAACTGAAAATGTGCAGTTTTTTCTTTTTTTCCTTTTTCTATTCTTCACATCCTGTCCCTACAAAAGAAAAATACTGTACACTCTCTCTTCCCTCTATTTTCTCCTTCACTGCTCCTATTTCACTTTCATGCACTTTCTTCCCTCCTCACCGGAGGCCAAGTGGGTCCAGGCCCAAGGTGGGGTATTGCGATGTCATTTAATAAGAAGCTTAACTCTTGCACACATGCCACAGAGAACGACCTGCAGAGGCATCTACACTGTAAAAAGTGTCCCGCAGAAGTCTTTTTCTTTGCTTCTGTCTGTATCTCAATTGATTATACTTGTACAGGTGTGTCACTTTTTTTTCTAGGTATGTGTAATGATATTAACAGCTAAAGGAAGAACAAAGGCATACCACTGAATCTAAACTTTGCACCTTGTGTTGTGTCCCAACAGTCATTCTTGCAAGTTTTTTACATTGTACATAGTCTAAGAGCATTCAAACTGTTGTAAAATGGGAAAAGTTTTGCCAGTTGCCTGGACATTTTTTGCAGCGGAGCTCAGTGTCATTTCACAACAATGACGGCTGCTTATAGCATTTCCAGTAATGAGTCGACTGCTAATCTCCTCCAGCGAAAAGTCCCCGATGGAGATGGAAACAGAGAGACGTTTGGTTCCACGCTGCTGTTTCTGTACAACTACCGAGGTGTAATTTCAACATATCAGTGGAACAAGGGCCAGTCGGTGCCAGTCTAATCCGTTTTAAAATTACGCACAGGTGGTTCGGTGATAAGGTTAGGAGGTCCAGATACAGCGTACGTGTGTGTGTGTGTGTGTGTGTATATATGCATGTGCACTCTTGTGTAATCCCTGGTCACATATAAAGCACAAAGCTGAATCCTAAAAAAAATGCATGGATGTGCACAGAAGGGATGGGGGGGGCTTCAACAGTCTCCTCTGACCTGTGAGTGAGGGCTAATTAAGTGAAGGGAGATGACAATGAACAACGGCCTCCCATAGGCCAAGCCATCACTCAGGCCTGCTGTAATGAACACCCACCTACAGGTGTGCTGATCCCAAGACAACTCTGCACACTTACACACACACACACACACACACACACATGAATGAGGTGCATTCTCAAACTTGCTCCCTTAAGTACAGCACATCATCAACGCATTTGCACATATGTTAGCAATACACCAGGAAAAAAACAGCAATTTGCACACAGACACTTGACACTGGGCAACACACTGACACGCACAGACACACTGACATGTCAGAGTGACGCTCAGCAGCTCTGCGTGCTCTCTGCTCCTGTTTTGCTGAGGGCTGTCACAACTGCAGCGCTGACAGTTCATTAGCAAGGAGTCCACCAGTCAAGGACAATAACATCTGTCACCTGGACCACTGGCCACAAGCTCTGTCAACTGATAACCACAAAAGACTGACTAAGAGTCTTATTAAAGTAAAAGAAAAGTCACACTGATCCACAAGACATTTACTTTTGTCTTTGTTTGTGAGGTGGTCTCATCTATCACACATTGCATTTGTGTTGAAGGCCCTGAGGAAACTTTAATTTTAATGTAGGATCATCTGCTTCATGAGAAATGTTACCAAAGCAGCCTTTCTTTACGGTGAAGCATAACTTAAATGTATTAAAACCAGGTCTCCCCTGCTGACTCTTCCTTTCCAATTTCCACTGAATGATTAAACTTCACCTTTTCATTTAGGAAAAATGCCAGGTTAAGTGCCATGGCTACGCCTGGGGCACAAATTACGCCTGCATTTTATGGCCTTAATTAATGGACCCTAATTGCTTCTGAAAGGAAATAAATAAGGCAGCCAGCAGAGCGCATCCTACTGTTAACGGATTATTTCCTCTCCGAAAACAATAACAGAATGTTCTGGTTTGGGCCCTGGGGGCCAGTTAACGATTCTCAGGCTCAATATTTTTTTCACAAGGGGTTATAACTGTAGAACTTGGTCTTCCTTTAGTCCTCAGGAGCCATGTGCCCAAGAAACGACACTGAGAAGCGATTGAGTGGAGTGAACGCTCATTTGTTCTGAAAACGCAACATTTTCCCATGTCACAGTAGTCGCCCGTAAAATTAACCTTGGAAAAACTTCACAGAAATATGGAAGTCTCTACAAATTTGATGAGTTTGAAGCTCACACAATCCCAACTGGCGCAATCACCATTCTGCATGTAATGAGAAAGGCCTCTCGCCAAAGCAAAGACACCCCCCCACCCTACCCCCACCCCCGCCTGCTCTTTCTAGTACTGTGACGACAGGAAATGAGTCTCGACATCAAAGTCTGAAGAGGAAGTGACTCTTTTCCCCTCCTCTGTGTGGAGCTGTCCACCACACCTGACACAAGATGGGAACACACACACACACACACGTGTGTGCACAAACATGCTGCCCCAGCCCGTTTAGTTTCCACCCTCTCACATAAACCCCTAACCATGATATCACCCGATGGTGTAATGGCAGGCCGGGGGCCACAAACACCTCGGTGTTTCTCAGGGGGCCAGGAGAAGAGCAGCGGGAAGTTTTATACGGTGGGAGAGTTCGTATTTTGTGGGGGAGGCTCGTCCTGCAGTGGAATGCAAATATTTAGCCTGTCCCTGGTATAAAATGAAAATTACACAGTGCGACAGGAATACCTGTGTAGCTACCCAGGTGACCGCCAGCCTGGCTCCATCCACCAGGACGTAAATATAGTAATTACCCACAAGCCTCACTGGCACAAAGAGGAGTCAGTAAAGGAGTCTTGCTGGACAATGATTCATGGCTAAAAATGAACTTGTGCTGGCACAGCTGGACTGCTGGATGACATAACCAATTGGGGAGGCCATGAGAATGTTTCTCTGAGATTTAGGATAGACGTAAATATTTGTTGCGCCGCGATAACGAGCAGGGGATTTATTTGATTGGAAGACACAACAGCCAAGAGACGGGTCAACAATACTGCTTCGGGAAAGTAGACTTGGGTGCACACTACAAGAGGAAAGCATGAGTGTGTTTGTGCGTGTGCGTCAGTGAGTGGGAAGGGAGGGGTTGCATAGATTCACTGTTTTAAGGCAACCCCACCGTGACCCTTATGTCACTGAGACATGCTCATATTTCCCACTGTCTGCTAATGCAACCTAGCTGCAGTTAAGAAAGGAAAGGAAAAGGAAAAAACAAGAGAGGAAAAGAAAACTTAATAAAAAAGTACATGGAGATATATAAATATATAAACAGAAATGGAGGTGAGAAAATAAAAAAAAAAATGAGAGCAGGGGCTCATGGATTGACAGAAACATGACAGAGGGAGGGAGGGAAGGAAGAAGAGGGAGAGTGCCCCCTACAGAGAGGAGAGAAAACTCTCACTGCATTGACCTTGACACTGAGTGGAAGAGACAAAGGAAAAAAAAATAGAGAGAAAGGCAGAAAGAGCTCCGTATCCTGTCTGATGCAACGACTGATGGAAATTACTATATCAAAAAGAGTTAAGTAAGTATATATGAGCCAATTTGTCGTTAACCTACGTTTTAAAAACTGGCTCCTTTTGTACTCACATTAAATGATGGGTAATTTGATGCGGTAGATGTGTACATAAGAAATGAAGTTATTCTACATTTAAAACAGATGATGGAGGCTGTTTTGATTTTCATGCACACTTACAGTCACTTGGACCCAACACAGTCAGTGTTTTTCATCCTTGCTAAAGCCGAATGTACCGAATCATCCACATTGTTTTGTTGTTTAAAAAAAAACCCAACTGACAGTCATTTTCTTTAAACAAGCCAGTATTTGATTCACTCTGTCCGTGTGCGTGCTTGTGCGAATGTGAGTTAAACACGTATCTCCTCCTACCCACGTGTGTCATCTTCTCATGCATGCGTTTGCGTATTTGTGTGACTTATGTGCACGTCTCAGGACACGCTGTGAGCGTGTGTCAGGGCCGGAGGAGTGTTTAAATGGATTTTCCAGAGGCCCACAATACCAGTGCCATGTGTGAGAGGTTCTTTCCCTCGTATATTGGCCATGACACCCTCCCCCTCCGTCGCTGCACAGCATGGAAGCCAGCAGCACCTGCTGCACCATAAACACACCTGCAACACAGTAAAACCATGGAAACACCCAGCATGGAAAAAAAAACCTTCACAATACAATACAGTACAATAGAGACGACCACACGGCTGCACAAAGACTGCACGCACTGGGCCCTTGGCCTGCTTAACCAACATGCAGGCTGAACAACATCATTTTGAGAGTATTTGTTTCCACTTAAACAGCATAAAATAGAAAGAGAGCAATACTAATTCTAATTCTAATCAACAGACATGGGGGGAATGAAAAAGATGATAATGATCAGCTGAAGACCTGCAGCATACACTAAACTCAGCTGCAGAGAAAAGTAAAACTTTGTTTTGGTTTTCAATGACTAAAATCAACAAATGGGCCCAAACATTATATGTATAGCCTGCTTCTGGTCAACACACAGTAGTGCTGCACTGCCTCCCTGCTCCTCTTGCCAGCACAAATCTTGACCTCAGAGTTTTCTTTATTCTGGACTCCTTGTAGTTTTTTTGGGGCTGGCATTCATCCCCGCAGAGGACTGTTCTAACTCACTGAAGGTGGAATGGCTATTGAAGCTGCTCATTTCCTTTTTCTCTTCCACTGTTGTGTAAGAATTTCTTGCTATCGGTCAAGGATGAGACAGATCCAATCTTGTCAGACCTGGCCAACAAGAGGTAAGCTGGCTAGAATATGGCTGGAGGCGTAGGAAATCTCCTCTGAGCGCTCAATGACTTTGCCTTGGCCAGAGCTTCACGGAAGAAAATGCAGGGGACATCTTGCTCGTGTCAGTGTGGCCTGAATTTTAAAAGGGATTGACTTTTTCATTTTTTTTTCAGTCCACCCAAATTTACAAAGATACTGTGTCTGTATGTCTACACAGGAGGTGTGACGTGAGCAGCAGAGGCAGCTTTTGTGTCTACACATGCAATCACTGTAGCTACGCATGTAAAACATTAGTATTATTAAGTATTATTATATAGTATCATTAAGAGTTATAGCCATGCCAGCTGCTCCGTAAGACTGTACTTGAAATGCTAACAAGCTGATAGTACTGTTTATCATGTTCGCTCTCTTATATTAGCATGTTAGCATGCTTAATTAGCAGTTTCAATGCTGAAGCTGATGAGAATGTTAGAATTTTGCAGGTACTTATTCATTAACCAAAGCACTCAACAGTTTAATAGTATCACCAATGGAAAGCTTTACATGATCATGCGCTGGGTACCATAGATTCATATTGACAGAATTTCATAAAGCCTCATTGGCAGCTTGCTTTGCAGGAAGACAGGTGGAGATTAATCTTATGACCAGAAAATATTCACACACTTTGTTTCCAAAAATGCCCCAGAAGCACAAAACATGTACTTTTTTTTTATTAGGAACAATAAAGACCTGAGGGATAATGGATGAATTCAACTGAATATGGTCAAAAATATTTCCCTTTGTTATGTAACTTTCTTTATGGTCACAATTCATGCTCACCCCTTAAACAAGATAGCAATTTTAACAGCTCCACATTCACAGCTTGCAATATGCTGACCTTGTCTGGTGCATATTGCAGCAGCCCACATGGCTGCTGACAAGTTTAAATAATTCCAAACAAATCCTGTAGGAACGTGTGAACGCAAAGATAGTTGTCTTCTGATGATAGTTGTCTTCTGATGAGAACGGGTACGTAGTGCAGCGCAGTGTGAAACGACCTCAGGAGAAACCCACCAATGAAACGACCAACTGCACTGCCCTCACTCACTGCACCGTGACTAAATGGCTTGTAAACCACACCCAAACTTTTGACAGCTTTGCATATGAACACGCATGTGCCTCGTAACAATTAAACATAAATGAAGGAATGGAAGAAAAAAAAACTTAAGAGGGAAAAAGTTCAGTTTTTGGTTCTTTTTTCATAACTGTCATTAAAGGAAAAGCAAGAGGAAGATAACTGCTGGGTTCAGTGGTAATGGTGTGATTAATTTTGGACGTTTATTTGAGTTTGTCACAGTGATGGGACGGGTGACAGGTGCTGAAAGCCGGTCCAAGTGTGGACACTGGATGATGGTTTGCAGATGATGGCTTCTTTTTCCAGAACCCCTAGCAACTGGACCGAGCCAAGTTGGCTGACTGAAGGCAGTAACCCGGACTGTTTCTCTCGCTTTCTCAGTTTGTTTTCCTCTTTCTCTCTCTCTCTATCCATCTCTCTCCTTCTCCACCCCGGCTTCCCTCTCCAACTTCTTTGGAAGGGCTTAATAGGAGTCAGAGCTGGAAAGAAAAATATGGACTTATAGGGGAAAAAAAAGAATGACTCGTTGCCATTCACTTTTAGTGATCTGATGTAGGATCAAATTCAAAGCCTCCCAAACATCAGGCCAATGTAACGTGATACAATCAGACCCTGTGTCAGTGATAAATCGGAACAACTTCTGTCATGTGTTTCTTTCACCGCAGGAGAGAAGAGAAAATATATCCCCACCCTTACAACATGTGTAATGTGCACCATAACAGTGAGTGTTTCTGTGCGTGTCCTCCTGTGTTTAATGCGAGGATATATGTCACAATTAACCCTGTGCTGTGTGCGCGTGTGTGTGTACGTGTGTGCACGTTCCATGCTTTCCCAGAGCTCTGCAGTTCCTCCACTATACGGCCAGTCAGTCAGCCAGTTAGTCATTAGGAGCAGAGTTGTCACTAGTGGGCCTGAAGGTCATTCATCACCTAAAAAGGCCCAAAGGAAAGGGACAGAACAGCACCCGCTCTGCCAAACACACACACACACACACACACACACCATAGCCACAGAGTGAGAAAGGCTCCAGGAGGTTTGGTTCAGGGAAGGCTACTTTGCGGTATACGCATGAATAAGACATGAGACATAAAAATACACACAACCAAATGCTGGGCACACTAACACCACATAAGCACACTTGCTAATCTAGAATGCCCCCTCTCTCTCCCACTTGAACGCACTAACATGTTACAGGTTTTCTGCCCCCGCCCCCCCTTGTGATTTTTATTGCACATGTAACAATATTCCCCACATAATAAAAAGGGCTTTTTACAGGGCCCAGGCTCATCAGTGGAGGGGGTGGGTGCAAAGAACAAGGTTAATATCCAATATCACCACACTGCTCAGGGCCCCCCTTTTAGTATTTTTTTTCAGGTAATTCATTACACATGACAGCATATTTCTGCTTTGAAAACAATTAAATGGTTTAATTTGCCATTTATCCCTCAAGAAAAAAAGAAAAGTTGTATTGATTTCAAAAGATAGCCAACTACAGCTAGTGCTCAAAGGAAGATATTTGCATTTTCTTAACTTATCTGAGAAAGGAAAACATGCATTTGTATGCCATACAAGAAAGGCCCTATCTTTAGGCCTACAACCCTTTTAACCTGCAGTTTAAAAAAAGTTTTACACTATCAGCTGAATCTTCCCCATGGAACCAAATCAATCTCAGCAACAATTCAAGACAAAACACCTTTATTCACTTCCTGTTAATTGTGGTTGATTGTTAAGCTTTGGCAGAAACTGAACATAATATCAGTTTGAAGAGTTCCCTCTGCGTGACTGGGGCTGGTGGGAGCTGAGATTTGAACCGAATATCACAAGTCCCTGATTTAATCTCATAATAGGCGGCTTTAATGTCCAAATGCAAGACATATGTGGCTTCGCTCTGGTTCGCTCACTCAGGCCACGTAGTACAATCTCCCAGGGCAAGACCCAGGAAAGGGAATTTGCATTGGAGCTGAAGCGTTCATGCTAGTTTAGTTTGATGCTAATTAGCCGAGACATTGTAAGCACCATTTGGTTAGTAGATTCAGAAGCGAGGTTATAGAAGATGGGCATTTACAGAACTATCTGCTAGATAACAGCTTGAAAATGAGATGACAAACATGAGATTAAATCATTTTTGGGGAGATTTTTATTGCAATATGGTGCTAGATGAAAACAAATGGAATGGATACAAACACTACTGTACTGTTGTTCTGGGCTTCATCCAACTCTGAACTCTGAACTGCTCTAAAACAAACACAGACTCCCAGTCATAAGTGCGTCCCCCCAACTTTGTCTCTCTCTCTGTCACTGGAAATTGATTTCACACACACACACAGACACACATGATCACACCATGCGCACACAAACAAAGTCTGCCTGTGGTGGCAGCTCATGCTCTCCCACACACACAAACACACACACATACACAGAGCTGCAGCACTACAGCAGCGGGAGTGTTGTGACTGACATAGGAAGAGCAGGGATTTGTTTAAAGCAACAAGCCCAGGGGAGCCTCAGCTCATACGGACAATGATACGGATCCTTTTCTCTGCGTCTGTCACTATGTGGCCCATGGTGCACTAACCTCACCCACTGTCACATGGCTAAAGCTACAGCTAGGCATCTCTAGCTCTTCTTTATCTCAGCTCTTTGGGAAGGGCACAAAAATATTCTTTGCTACTTTCATATAATTTAATTCTTGTATTTAAAATGGTAATAGCAAGATTATATATATATTTTTAATACTTTTAATGTAAAGCAGTTACTTTTGCAAATTGTGCTTCTGTTACAAATATTGCCAGTGTGCAGCCTTCTCTGTCAGGCAGGCTATGAAAGCTGACTATTAGCGTCCGATGCCATCTTTTTCTGGTCTAACCAAAATGAGCCTTACATAAATTGCAGATTATCCCAAATGAAATTGCACACACGCTAGCCAAGTCTGGAAGGAAAGCACACATTTTGTTTTTAAGTCCTTTCATTGCCTGCCTGTTTGTCTTTGAATAGACTTGACAATTCATCACTCGTTGGACTGGTACCTGACTATAGTTCTGACAAATTTTGTAAGGTGTGTCCCTGTCAGATCTGTCTGTTCTGATACTCGCCAGTTAGTTCTTCATTAAGCCAGAACTACAACCCCTGGAGAAGTTTCTTTTCTTGTCTATGGCCTGGCAGAAGACCAAAGGTTAAGTTATATACGATTTCACAACTGTCAACTGTTGAATAGGGTATGTCTCCGTTTTATATTATGTACACTTTTCCATAAAATGTGCCATGTAGGTTATGGTTGACTTGTTCTTGCACTGCCACTCTCGTTTATGTCATTCAATCAATAATAAAGTGTAATAAAGTGTAAGAGTACACTGTGATAGCTTCCCATGTGGGTTTTTCTGAGTTGTTGGTTGGATTATTAATACAATGATTTAACTAACCTAAATATATCAAAGAGGTTATGCGTAGCTATACTGTAAAAGATAATCCATAGTGTCACAGAATAACACAGTCGGTGTGTCACTGCCTCTTCTCAGAAGGGATTATCCAGTGATAACAATCCGGCACGGCCATAGCCAGCGACGATCCCCCTGACCTAACTGCGTGATTTTGCACAGCGTGTGACCGGATGGACCCCTTTTTGTCCCCACAACAGGAATGGGACAGAAAGCGGTATGCGAACGAGGAGGGGGAAGTTGGGGTTTCAGGTCCACATCCACTGCTTCTCGCTCACTGGCTGTGGGAGAGTTATTGTAGCTTCTTGCTGCAGCAGCCATCAGTTCTGGCTGGAACTGGTAAGGGGTCATCTAGAATAACAGTGGAAATCAAACATGTTTAATATGAATGTAAAACTGCCTCACTGAGAAGGTGTGAAATGAATCCTGAATTCCTGCACAAATCGAGGATAGATCTACAGCAAGATTGGGATTAAAAAGAGTCTTTGTCAGTGTGTTTCCAGTTTATATGAATATATGAATAATATATGTTTATATGAAAAATATAGATGAAGTATTGAGATTTAGACTGCTGACAAAAAATAGCCTAAACAGTGAGCAAATTCCTCGATTGTACCGAAGAGGCGAGACACATACCAAACAGAAAGCCACAAAACAGGGCATTCAGCATCTCCCCATGAAGTGAAAGCACTTGGATTCCTGGATTCATACAAATGATCACTGTATTTAATAGTAAAGATAAAAGCAATGCACAAACTGAATAAAACACAGGTGCAGGACCTGAGAAACCTACTAACAATGCTCATTCCTGCTTGAGCACTACTCCTTGGAGAGGAGGAACACCCTGGATTAAGCATTACATGCACATACAGGACTACAGATGCCCCTTCCTCTAGAGTGGGCAGTCCATCTGTCACTCTATATGCACTGAATTGGAGCGAGGACATTCATAAAAGATCTGGTCTCATGATGAACAGGAGAGGTTTGAACTAGCAGCCAAGAGCCACTGGCTGCACTTCCTGCCTCTGTGCATGTGTTTTGTTAGGTGCTTTTTCTAATTATACTTTGTGTAAACCTCTGTAGTACATTGTGTCGTGCATGTGTGCATGTGTTTTTGAGTGTGTGTGTCTGTGAGTAATCTGGTTTTGTAGGAGGGTCACATGAGGCTGGTGGGGCCCCTGCAATGCCAATGTGTCGGAGTGGAAAACCCCAGCACAATGGGACCGGGCCCTGATTTAAGACTGGCCATCCGCCACCACAAACAGAGCGATGAGTGTGTGTCTGTGTGTGATTTCACTGTCAATCAGTGGTAGAACACTTCATTTTTTTCTGTATATCCCTCTTTGATGAACATATGCACAGCCTGATATATTATGTGTATTACTTCAGGGGTCAGCGCACTTCTGTATCTACGAGTGTGAGTGCACATGTGCATTTCATCTTATCTCCTCTCCTGGTCAACTATAAACAAGGCTTGCACGAAAAACTTGTACTCGGTCTGCTAGTTGAGTAAATCAAATGGACCGTAATAATCGGGATTAGAATGGTACAGAATGGTCAAATGAGCAGTGCATCATATTGCATCATGGTGGTTAATTAACACAAAAATGCAAATAACAACTGACAGTCTCTGCATTGGCATTTCAGAACCCTTTTCTGAAGTTACTGACTAATGCAGATGTGACGACATTGCTTAAATGGGATTGATTTACATGTTGAATTGTCATGTGCTGTAAGATAAATTCCCTCTGAAAAACAGATGGTGCCAATATGGGCCGGTCACAGTATCAAGGTACCAACTGCGCGTGAGATGGGCTATGTGTTTTTTGAGCTTTAATGTCACAGGTTTACTGTATGTGTGTGTGGTCTGGCCATGTTTTGCCTGTGTGTGTGTGTGTGTGTGTGTGTGTGTGTGTGCGTTTGCCTACCACAGGACACCTGCAGTGATTATGATAGGATCGGACCCCTTGCTGAGGCCCTGCTGGGTGTGTGTGTGTGTGTGTGTGTGTGAGTGCACGCATGCTAAACCCAGCAGATGTTCTCCGTCTATCTGTCCATCTCATCAGGTTGTGAGGCAGTAGAAAAAATGTGCTAGTTTCAACTCATCCCCACTTGGATTGTTATGCTGCAGCCTGTTGCTGTTACTGTAAGTCAGCTTTAGCTAAAGTAAACAGCAGTGCCCTGTCCTGCCTTGAGGATTCACAACCCCAGGGGCCAGAAGGAATGAAAAATAGCCTGTTGCACAACTGCACACTACAGCTGCCTATGCATTGAAGTAAACTGCATGTACCAAGGCTGTGTGGAAATGTAATGACATATTCGTACATAGATGTAAACATATACTGAACAAATGGAACATATTCTAGATTTACATTTTAAGGAAAAGAAAACGCATACTGACTTTTTAGCTCATACTGTGCGCAAAGAACCCCCTATAGCATGCACTGTAACATAATAATGGATCTGATGAACATCAGCATATACTGGCAAAAGCATGGAAGAGCTGATTTTCCAGTCCAAGTCCACAGTGACCTTGTGTGTTGCGTCATCAGCAGCACGGTAGCCTAGAGGTTACAGAGGCTGGTTTGCGATAAGTAGGTCTGTGGTTAAATCCCAAGAAAAGGCATAATTTGGGTGGGGGAAAAGTGAATGAGTAACACTTTCCCTCCTTTAGGCAAGGTGCTTCGCCCACAGCTGTTGCTCCAGCGAAGCTTAGCACAGTGGCAAAAAGTGTAACTGCTGTGTGGTTGTGGCCGGGCAGCTTCTTAAGTGTGAATGTGCGTTACTGAATGAATGGGAAGAGCATATGTTTCCTGTAAAAGTGCCTTTTGGTGGGGAGTTTTAAAATGAAAACAACACTTTCTTGGGAATCAAAAGACTAAAACCGACTATTAGAAGAAACTTGAGAGAACAGTTGACACAAGTTTCTGAGTAACAAATGGGTCCCAAACTGGTTACAGTTACAATTTGAATTTCTTCAGCAAAAAAATGATGCAACGAGAGCCTCAATCAAAGAGACTCTCATATGATATTAACGAGGATTGTGACTCACGTGGATCACTGTCTCTGGCTCCCAGCTGTTTGTGCGTGTGTGTGTGTGTGTGTGTAAGTGTATGTGCCTATTCTGACTGGTACTATTTGCCTCCCTGTTTTCCTCCCTCCCAAAAGATTAATCACCCAGATGTTTCCTTGTTTTGCTGTTGGCTCTTTCTCACATTATATATCAAACAGAAACATCTCTCTCTCTCTCTCTCTCTCTCTCGTTTAAACTCCGTCCCTCCATCCCCCCAACCATACAGCAATGTGTTTTTTGTTAATGGGCATGTAGTGAGTGGAGGCGGACCAGCGAGAGTAGGGTTTCTTTTCCACTTGCAGTTTGATTTCAAACAGACACGTCTAATTAAATTACAATGAATTTGGGAAGATTTGTCCTTTTCAAGAAGTTGGAGTGTGGAGAAGAAAGAGCAGCCTCAAAAAAAAACTCTTTCTATTTTGCAAAAAAAAGCCCTGATAGTCTGTAGTCCACAGGTGTCTGATCATGTAAAAGGATCGGCCGTCACGCGAGGATGGTGGCTTTGGCAGCTGAACCTGTGATTCAATGTGAATCACAACTGTGATTCGTATGTGTCTTTACTTCTTTGCCCACACTGTCATGTGTTCCTCATCAACCATAAAGGGTGTTTTCTTTTTAAATCTATACAATACTCAACATGCCCATATGTGCTTTTGATGTGATACTGGTCCCTGTAATCATTATTATTGTTCATACTGGTCCTGAGGTGATCCCTTCTCAGTCTTTTGCACGCACCTGTAAACCCCTCCATTTCATCAATTATGAAAAAGGTGAAAAATTTCTATCGGCAGTCACGATGCCCGCACGGCTACTTGTTAATGACAGGCTCATAAAAAACTATGTGGCCTTCCCCATGCGATGCAGGACGCAGGGGTGAAAGTGTGACTCTAACAAGCCAAGTACACATCGACACATTGTGTGATTGGTTGCAGACAGTGTGCACAGTGGGCACAGAGAAGATGGCACACATTTTTGGCGTTGGGACGTTGATAAGCCATATCACTCAGGTTAGCTTCTCCTGCACTTTGGCATTTTCTCAGTGTTGGTGTACTAATTTTCAACTTTACACTTCAACAGTCCATAAAGACAAAGATTTCTAATAATAATAAAATGTTTTCACTTTAAGGCCTAAAATTAAAATTCATCCCCATAAAGGTAGATGTGTAAGAGAGCGCACACACACACACAGACACACACACAGGTATAACTCAATCCTGTAACTCAAGCCTGACCCCTTGACACTTAGGCAGCCCTGTAACTCTAGCCAAAACTGTGCCGATACAGAACATAATACACACACACACACGCTCGTGCACAATGACACACACCATTTGCACAGCATCTCTGCTGGTTGGCTTGCAGCATATGCAGGGCTGGTGCTGTGAAGTGAACAGGCTCCTTTCCTATACAGCCACCGGCCATATGGTGGCCATGGGCTGGCCTTGGTAATTGATGGTATCTGTTGGTCTGTCCATGGAGAGGGGCCCTGGGGCCCCGAAATGGGCGACCTAAAACATACAGAGTTCCAGCAGGGGGGGGCAGTGGGTTACTGAGGAGGGGGACATGCTAGTGTTTCAGCCCTCCTCTTCTATTCATCCATTCATCTATACAAAGAGTTAACTCCCCCAACTCCCACACTGCACACCACAATTGTGCTTGGGTTTGTTGATAAAGGCCCTTCTCTCTCTCTCGCTACCTCTCTCTGGCTTTGGCTGCTTGGCCTAGACCCCCTGTATGGGGCTAGGGTGAGGGGCTTCAAAGCCCCCTAGCCTAGGTCTGGTCTGGCTGCTCGGTTCTGGCCCTTTGCACCCTCCCCCATTTCACTGCTGCTGCTGCTGCTGCTGAGTTAACACCCAGAATGAGCTCTTTGACTGGGGCACAGCCAGACAGATGGCACCCAATGGATGGGGCTCACTGGGCACTGCCAGATTGGGACTGGGAGAAAACTACAACACTGGCGCAACACTTCCCGGGAGCCAGGGCCCCACACTGGCTTTGACTTACATGATTTGATCACTGGTCTTTAAGCTTTCACTGTATTGTAATGTATATGTACCTGATAATTTAAATGATGCCCATACAAGAGATTTTCAAATATAACGTGTGTGATCAGTAACCAACCAAATGTACTCAAAGCTTAAGGGTCTACCACTTACTGAACATAAACTGGAGATTCTCTGTGTCTTTTCATACCATTACTGAGTCCATAGTAAACAATACATCAGTCTACTTCATGTGTATTATTAATAAACGCAGCACCGATTAACACCTTGAGTCAGTACACAAAAAAAGCTGCCCACTCGCAAACCCTTATAATATAAACACATGCAGTCACATGCACATCCTTTTTCTCAGGGTCTGGTGACCCTCACACATGTGTGTGAGTTTTTCCAATGGTGGTGTTCCCCACACACCGCCTCCCCATCACCAGGGGTGAAGCAGAGGTACACAGGATGGGATGAGTGTAAAAGCGTGGGAGAGAGAGGAGAGAAGCTGGGCCTGTTCCCACAGGCCTGACTCATGGCTCTGCAGCTCGCAACAAAGACCTCTGAGCCAGAGCATGGCACCCCGGCGAGGTGGAGCCGACACATGCGGATGCACACATGAATACAAATACATACAAACATGTGCAATCTAAAATGCTCACCCAACAATATGCCATGCATCAAGATATATATATATATATATATATGAGACAACCTAAGAAAAATGATTTATTGTTAAACTAAGGCACTTTCAAGAGGAGACATGATGATCAAACAATATGTTTTATACTAACTGTTCCATACAACAAAAGAAAACCACTGGTGAAAAAGACAGATTTATCATCACTGTACAAGACATTTTAAAAGCAGCAAGTTCTCAATTACCAAGAAGGACTTTTTAGGTGAAGCTGCTGTTTCTCTGTCAGCCACATCCACACCCACACACGCACAAATCTCATGTCTCACAAGTCTCGCACCCACGCCGCCAAGCGTTTTACGACCGCGAGAGCACCGTCAAGTTTGTGCACTTGGACCTGAACTTTTGAGGATCCTGGTGATGAACTTGAACTTCAAAAAGTGCCGAGGGTGGATCGCCCATGGAAAAGACAGGCACGTGTGACGCAACGTCTCGGGCCAACTACAAAAACAAACATCAGTGGATGATGCATGAGAGTTTGAACCTAAATCAAACGTAGTGTGGTAAGCTGAAAGCCAGATGATATTCACTTTAATGTCCAAGCAATTTGTTCCCGTTTCAGCACCACTGTACCAGTGACAGTATTTAATCATTCCCACTGACTCCTCTGCTCAGCGTGTGAACTGTGTTAAATTCCAAATATTAAGAAATACTAAGGAATTTTAAGACAAAATATTGAAACTTAGACACTAAACCTTCATTTATTGATGTACAGTGAGTCTTGTATATTGTAGTGAATATACAGAACATCAATATTTTACAAGTAACAAATTTTGCCCAACATTTTGACAGTCAAGTTACAGACTTATGTTCTACATTTATAGTCTTTCTGTAATTCTGTGAAAGAAAAAAAACTAACTGTAATGATCATTATAAAATGTGTTTTTTACAGCTTTATCAGTTTCACACGTAATGCAAATTTGCACAACACAGCCAAATAGACAAATGCAATGCAAATACTCTCAACACAACCAAATAATCAAACGCTCTGCAAATACTCACAACACAGACAGACAAACATGTTGCAAATACGCACAACATGACCAAATGGACAAACGATCTGCAAATACTCACAAGACAGCCAAACAGACAAATGCGTTGCAAATATACACAACACAACCAAATAGACAAATGCTCTGCAAATACTCGTAACGGACTCAAATGCAGAAAAAGCTTGCAAGCAGCACAGAATACAACCCGGCTGGGTCATGCTAAACGAGGCTAGATTAGCAGATGATATCTGAAATAATATTGAAATCATACGATAAGAATGTTACAATAAACAACAACAAAAAAAACATGACACATTAAAACAACACTGGTGAACAATTCAATTACTTCAAAAGTCAGAAAGCACTGAACAACAAGTCTGGTTTCATCAGCTTGCTGTGTCCTCTGTTGTCATCTGTGCTAATTATAGCACATTTCTTGGTTGCACTCTGTGTACCTGCACAGCATGTTGTGATGAGTTGATGAAGATTTTTTTTCTCATCCTCCCCTCTGGCATTGGTGAGATCTTTGGTGATTGTTACCCCGACCCCACCCATTAACAGAAACAATGGAACTCCCTTAACTAGAAAACTCCAGTTGGAGTCCACTCTGATAAACTGTATATATTCTTATGGTAAATGAACTGAAGTTATACAGGACTCTTCTGGTTTTTGAAAACTGAACACAGTTGATGCCGCAAGCCATGTTATGCATCACATTCACAAGGAGACCTTTAACCATAACAACATCACCAATCCTTCTGGAATTGAACCAGCTACCTCAGGATTTCAGCTTAGCTATCAAAGGATGGCCATAAATAATCATTCTTACAGACTGGTAAATGATATGGTTCAGACTGGGAGACTTTTAAGCATTCCACCTCTCATAAAAGTGAATCTCCTTTGAGCCAGATTTGAATGCGCGATCTAAGAATTTGAGCTTTGACGCTATTACAGCCCTCCACTTTACCATCTGAGTTATCGAAGGGAAGTGACAAAGATGAACTTTGATACACTAAGGGGCTATCTCATGTACGCTCTCAGCGTGGTAAATGATAAGAATCATGAGCATGGAGACTTATAACCACTCCACCTCTCGTAAAAGTGAAACTCCTTCGAGCCGGATTTGAACCAGCGACCTAAGGATTACAGCCTGGACACCACTACAGTCCTCCGCTCTACCAACTGAGCTATCGAAGGGACACAAAAGTGAGACTGGATGACAGGATACAAGCCAGTTACAGCGCTGTTTGTGTCACCTTTAAACGTTTTGACTGACTCTACAGGCACAAAAGCAGTCAGTAAATGTGGAACTTAAACACCAGACATTTTGTTTTCGTCTCTATTCAAATTTTTCTGTACACAATGTTTTCTTCAACCACTTTACACAAGAAAGCAAATTTCCCACTTTTTTGAGTTTGAAAATCTTACTTTTATTGGTCTTTTCTATGGACACAGGTCTAATGCAGTTTCTAATGCACCTTTAAAATAGGTTGTTGATTTTTACCAAAGCCCAAAGGGTTAATATCGTAAGACACAAAACTTGTTGACACTGTATGTCTAGCCGGAGGATTCCATTGAAAACAAATCAGCAAAGTGAACCTTGAACCAGTGACCATGTCTGTGACAAGAGGAAAATCCACAAAGAATTAGCTGGACACCACATGGTCTTATGAAACTCGGGACCGACTTGAATTCTAATTGTAATTATGCGTTAATCTGATATGGTTTGTGTGGCAGCCGACACACGCAGCACAGACAGTCTCCTGTTAGTTTCGATTCCATATGGCACCACACCGTCCCTCTTTCTTTTATTTGCCATTTTCCTTCACTCGGTCATTCTTCCCTGTATTTTGTTCTGCTTGTAAGAGCTCCCGCCCCCCCTCATGTCTTTCTCTGTACGTTACAGGTCTGTCCCTGGCATGGGCAAACAAAGATGACTATAGTGAATGGCCGGCAGCATGGCTGAATGGCTGCTCTTATCTGCAGTATGCAGGCAGCGGGATGGCAGCAGCACATGTGCTGATGACAGCCTCACATTGGACAGACTCTGGGCGCCATACAATACCCCCCACTGTACACCTGTCACCTGCTTAGAGGTCTACAACCTCTGGACTAATCCACAATAAGAGCACGATGCTCTTTTGCACAGTGACGTGGCTTTTTGGGGATCAGTTTTTGGGGAGAGAAGAGGACACCATAAAATAAGCTCAACACATCTGCCACAGTGAGATTTAGCGCCACTGACCTTGGGAGGTGTCAGGGAAACATCAGCCACCTGCACACACCCCCTAACTGAGCCACCGCCTTTGTTGAGGCAGTGTTTGCCCTGAGCTGCCCTGGGCCAGACCTGTTTGCTCTTGGTGGATGGAGAGAGTGATAAAGGGATGGAGAGAGATGGAGAGGCGAGGAGGCTCTTCATTTGTATAAGGTCTCTGGCACCATTCAGGCCTGCAGGCTTTGACAAATGGAGGCAATAAAGGGGCGAGGCTTGGCAGGGGCTCAATTAACCACTAGTGGGGCAGGAGAAGAGGGGGACACGGACCAGGACCCCCGCCTCTATAGAGAAGGAACAAGTGAACTGCAAGGAGGGGGAGGTCTGGCAATTTGTTCAGCTGTCTGTCTGTCTGTCGGAGCTGACTCCGCCAGTCGTTCTCACTGTCTTTCCATCTTTCTTTTGGATGTATTGACTTAGCTTTTGCTCTTGAGGGGCAACTTGAACTTGTCTTACAGTGGCCTAGCAGACACAGATGAAGAGAGGGGCAAACAGGTTCAAGGACAAAAAAGTATGACGATAAAGCAGATGATGTCATGAGATGCTCTAAAAAGAAAACGACCACCGCCACCTCCCCGTAAAAGCCAAAAACAAAAAATCCTCTGGACAAAATGTCCACCTCAAAAATCTCCCATCCAATCCCAATGCTACATCAGCGAAGCGTACATCAATATGGCGCTTATGCTAGAGCAAACACCCCATAACTTATGCAGAGCCAAAAAGCCAACAGTGCTTATTTAGGGGACAAGTTCACAATCCCTGTAGCGCTGCTATCCATTCCCAGTGACAGTCATTTGTGTACCTTACACTCTCAGCACCAGCTAGCTACCTCATTCAAATTCAAATTGAAACCCAGTGGGGGACAATGGTTGGGGATTCTCTGAGAGCAATTAGTAGTGGACTCCTCCAGTGTCTGGCCCAGAGACTTTTAGCCCTGTGGTTCCATCATGCAGAGGCATTGACCCCTTTCAGATGCACGAAAGGAAGAAGAAAAGAGGGTGCAGGGGGGAAAAAGGGGGCTGCCTAGCGACAACGAAATGAGAGGAGGGGAGTGGATTGGCAGAGTTAGGACTGTGTGTTGGTTTTCCTCTCCCGACTTTACACTGGAAGACAAGAGCTGGAGTGTGATGGAGGGGTGCATGACTGTTGTGTCAACAGCGAATGCAATGAAGACAATATTATTGTCAGGCCGAGGACATATCAAGCCGAACTTACAGTGCACAGAGGGACAAATAAATGGGAAACACAAATCTGAAGAAAATGAACTCCAGAAAAAGTAGAACAGCTTTCATGAATACATCTTTTCTTTTTCACAGTCATTCATGAATTCAAATTAGGTTTCTGAGTGTTTTGTGAAGGTCCAACTCCCAAGGAGAATTGAGATTTTATGCATCACGATAAAAAACAAAGCAGATTCTCTAAATTCTAATAATGCTGACAAAAAAAAGCTCCAACTGGCAGAACAAAGGTTGTTTCATGTGGGAAACTGTTTTTGATGCTGGTACTCAGCCCAACCACAGTAATCCACTTCCTGTGTAAGAGAAGGTGCTGTAACCTGCTTATTTCTACAGCTGGCTGACATACATAACATATGTGCACACACAAATAAATGTAGAAACATTTAAACTCATCACAGCACACGACACAGATTATAAGAACATGCTCACCTAAGAATTAACAGTGAGACGCCCACACACACAAGCCACATCCTACACACAGCTGTCTTTCTGACACAGTGTGAAGTGAGGTGAGAAGGAGAGAATGGAGAAACAAAAGGGAACAGTAGACAGAGAACAAGATAATGACATGAAGCTTTAGAGTGAGAATCAGAAAGACCTACATCACCTATACCTGAGAGCTCAGTCTGGACAATGGCCATTCGTAGGAGCTAGCCCAAACACCTAATAGTAATTTAAATGTTAGGTTATAAGGAAAGGGATGCCAAAAATCCTCCGTGCGGGGGCACATAGTCAAATGTGTGTTGTGTGACGGCGGAACTGACGTGTGTGTATCCATAAGCCCCTGCCGGGTGTCCAGATGATGTGATCTCATATGTTTTCAACCCTCTCTGACTGACAGCGGGTCCGCCCTGCCTTCAGATGGATGTGGAATGTTTGTACAGTATGAGCGTCAGTGGCGACCCCAGGCCCAAGCGCGGGTGCTTAATCTGTTCCGAAACCAGTGGAAATCAAACAAGAGTATTTCCCCTGGTGGAGGATTTTGAGTGCGAGTATCTGTGTGTGTGTGTGTGTGTGTGTGTGTGTGTGAGAGACAGAGAGAGAGAGAGCTGGGCGGGGCAGGATTCTTGCCTATGGAAGAATAACACTTCATAGTGTGGGGGTTGGGGTGAAATCTTCATAATTCATTCTGACAAAAAAATTAGTGGTTCAACCGATGACAGCTAAAATGACGACAGTGATGAGGATGGTAATGACTGTGCTGACTATAATGATTGTGGTGCTGTGTGTACATACAGTACAGTAATGGATGAGAAATTATACCCCAACTTATTTCTTAATTTAAAGCTGCGTTCACTCATCTTTCTTTTTGGCCACTTGGGGGCAATGGAACAAAATAAAAACTTAACATTAACATATTATTGCTTTACACATTTTTTATGGCACACATTTACCCATTTACAAATCCCATACGCAAGATTAGCATAGCCTGTTTCTGGCCACCTGGTAAATTCAACCCATTCTCCTTTTAGTTTTGTTTTTTCTGCATCACCTACTGAGTTAAATTTCTTGTTCTTCAACAACTTAACACTCCAGTACCTTCACAAGCCACTCACTAAATTTTCTCTGTTGTTTGGCGTTGAACAGGTAGCATAGTGTATATGGAGGCGGAGCCCAGCTGATCCTGAAAATGAGACTAATAAGAGTGGAGTTTGTGGACCAGAGAACTGAAACAACGTGCTAAAAGATGCCAAAAAAGCTCTGGGGAACTCATTTGTATTCCTGCTGCTTGAAATGAGACTTTTGACTTCTTTTGTTGTCACACTCATGGGTAACAAATCTCAGGTTATTGTACAAGCACTGGTATACAAAAGATTCTACTGCTGCGGTGCCCCACCGATGGGTGTAAATCCCAACATCCCAAAAGCATGAAGTCACAAGCTAATTTTTCTTCATGTCTTTACGTGTGTGTGAAACAAAAAAAATCCAGTTAGATTAAATTATTCCTTTGGACTGCTAGAATTTGTAAAGAGATCATATTTACATAATCTCATCACAATCTGATTCCCCTGAAAGTCCATGAACCAAAATGTTGAACTGCACTGACTATGTGTTAGTGTATGCCATGCATGAGTCTGTGTGTGTGAGGCGGGTGTGCATGCGAGCAGATGTTTGTCGACTCATATGACTGTCATTTGACCTTGAACTTCAGCAATATCCAGTTCAACCTGCTCTCCAGCTGCGGACGTAGTGGAAACCCTGTCACTCCTCACTCATCTCCCATCTTGATCCTCTCGCTCACCTCCTCCTCTCTTCAGAAAACAATAAACATCGTTGTCAGGGGGTCTTGCAACGCTGCACATCACTATGTCACTGTTGATGTTTATTTAAACTCTCTATCTGCCCATCAGCAGAGGGAGGGCTGACGTGTTTGGGATATTTTTTCGGAGGATTCTCGGCCACTCATCTGTGAAAATGTACTCTGTGTGTACATTCAGGCATATACATATATATATATATGTGTGTGTGTGTGTGTGTGTGTTGTAGGAGCGAATGTGCGTCTATGTGTCAGTGTTCTCCTAGCTCCTCCTGAGTGATGAGCCCAATAGAGGCACCGGGGGGGTGTTGTTGTCTCAGCAGCTTAGACGAGGCCTCTTCAGCTGCATCTCTACCCTCCCGTGAGGTCAAACGCAGGTCGGGGCGATAAAGGCTGAACTCCTGACACCCGTCCCAAAGAATGAGACAGCTCATTGTGTAGCAACAGATAGCAGACACAATGAGCCCTAGTCTGAGTCCTGTTTTCGCCCGACGCGGCGCTTCTTTTCTTGGCCTTGGTGGCGGCAGCTTGCAGGGATTCTCCTTTATGGTTGGTTAGTGACCCCGTAATCACCCAGGGGTGTCCCCCCTTTATCAGATTTCTGTCCAAATTTCATATCAATGTAAATGAGGTTGGAGAGGAGTTCATCCTAGAACGCTTTGCGAGATGAGGTATTTCGAGGATGAGATTTGTGTATATGGTAGATGAAAGCGGGCCGATTGGTCTCCGGTGAAAGCATCACTGCAGTGTGGAGCTACTCCACTTTGCTCACTCTGCGCTATTTTTCCAAAACAGCACTAAGCCCACTTGAGAATACTTGAGGTTTGGACGAGTCCAATTTTGGCAGTGGCCATGAGAAAAGTTGGATGTCACCCAAAGACAATATTTTTGATAAAAGAAAAGAAAGAGGCCATGAGACAAACCATCGATGCTTATTACATTTCTGTTTGATTCTCTGTGCTTTCGCTCCCAAGTGAGGATCACTTATACGGGTATCAAGTCAGAGCTATTGTTTTGCTTTGTGATAAATCAACAAGAAAGTCGTTTTCAAAAACCTGAAAACAGAGGTTTGAGATTTTTCAAGCAGAGCTACAACCTGCTATAGTCATGAATTTTCAATACAGTGGTTTTATATTCCTTTGCTGAGTGTTCAAGCCGACTAAGGTTACTGATTAACAACAAGCACAGCCTTTCTGATGATATAAAAAGTTTACTCCACCTTACATCTCGGAGCACAAATCGTGGACACTACATAAAAACTAAATTCTTAGAATTTCTATGACCACAAAAAAGTTTGCACAACAGTGGTAAAGCGAATACTTGCATCAATGTGGGACCACAGTTTGATGAGCGTAACTGCGGAATAATGATTTCATTCTTCATTCATCGCAGTCAATCAAGGAATCCCAGCGGCACTGAGAGCCAAGTTAAAGAGCTCTATGTATCCCTCTGTGCCAGATGAAGAGGCACAAGAGCTTGGCAGCGATCCTGGATAAGAAAGCAGAGCGTTCGCAAAGACTTCCTTTCTCGAGAAAACTCAGGATACGCTGCCATCACCCTCTTAATTTGCTGGGTTGTCAAAGGGAGGCCCTCAAACTGCCGCTAAAATCATCTGTACCCACAGGAGTCAAATTAATGTGATGAAAACATGAGCCTGCCAAAGGGCTTGTCTCGCTTTGTCACTATAATGCATAAGTACCTCTTAAGGTTAGTGAAAAGTATTTAGGTGTTGGTGGGTGAAATATGACCTGACATCCTATGATTAGTTTAATAAATGACTGCGCCTTGTCCTGGCACGCGTAGATCAAATTCTGTGTTCATGTTCCTGTCACATTATACTGCCTGCTCCTTTATAGTTACTCATCAGTTAAATAAATGAATGCAGTGACTGTTAATAGTGTTTTGTCAATGAGTGTGAACAGTGCCAGCGTAACAATGGAGGGAACAATGATAGCTAAGAGCTGCTCAAATATATTGTAATGGCTGTTTTATTTATTTTAAGGAATGCCTTTACTTTGCCTCAGTTCCCAGTTTTACTGAAGCTTATAGATGCTGGGGATTGGTTTTAGTTATCTGAGCTGCCAAGGGCATTTAAAAAAAAAAAAAAAAAAAGCTACCATCTCATCAAAAAGGGATTGTGAGTGTGTGTTTCTACATGTGTCACAGCTGAGCTCTCGCAACCTTGGCCACAGAAGCTCAAATAGAGCCGGAGAAGCAGCAGGTGTGAACGCCGAGGGCCTGTCGGGCGAGCTCACACACACACACACACACACACACACACACACACACGCACACACGCACACACAACCACAAACACAGACACACACACGCCCCTTGGACAGTATTTTCACTTGTTGGCTTGCTCATAATCACCACCCCTTCTTCTCACTCACACCTCGCACTTTATCAAAAGAAGCCCCAGGGCCTTTCCCCACACCAAACCAGGTGGCTGTAAGAAAAGAAAAAAAACTTTGTGTCAAATAAGAGCCCCCGACCCCACCCTGCCCCCAACACACAACATCACTTTAGCCAGAGAGGAGGCCTGCCCAGCCCAGCTGTGGCTCTTGCCTTTACCATCTAATAACCATGACCTTCATGCTCTGCCTGTCAGACCTTTATTACTGCCTGCCACAGGGAGAGAGAGAGAGAGAGACTCAGAGAAAGAAAAAAAGAGAGAGAGAGAGAAAAGCAATAAAAGGCCACAGATGGGTGTGGGACAACACAGCTGATGAACAGGGAGACAGAGAGCTTTTCACATACCGTCACTGCCGATGATGACTTCGATGACCTGAGATTGGCTGACAGATGTCTGAGCCTTCACACAGGCAAAATGTCAATAGATGAGTTTGTGGCGGTTTATTGCAAAGTTTAAAATGTCTAACGTTGGTGTGTGTGTGTGTGTGTGTGCGTGCGCTCACACCAAAAAGGCAGTCAGCTCACATCCTAAATCAACACACACTGGGCCTTTGCTGACAGACTAAAAATAATATCTAGGTTACAATGCCCTGCCAAGCCCCAAACACAACAAAGTCTCAGGAAGCAGCCTTTTCAGCACGTTGCCATGGCGACTAACCACATGTGCAAGTCAGATAGGGGTGAGTGGTCAAACTAGCAGTCAGGCCGCGTTGTCTCCTCAACTATAATAGGCCTAAAATACAACCTTCATTTAACCAGGCGCAGATGTGTCGAAGATAGCGGGATTGTGCTCGCAGGTCACGCTGAGGGCACCTGGTGAGCCCAGCACCAGAGGAGTCGAGTTTTCACCGACGGCCCCACAGAGCCCTGTCCGGATTTCATATTCTGCCTAAAATGGGTTGAGGCAGTACCAAAACCCTCTGTAAAGCAAGCGTGGACTTGGTCTAATATGTGCATGTTGCACTAACATTTAAGGTGAGAGGGAACTCTTTGGTCATTCTGTTCTCCTCAGACTCCCCTTTTTATTGACCCATTGCTGAATCAACCTTGGCTGCAAGAAGATCCCAAAGTTTTCATGCATACAAAATTATGTCAGACTGAATTTGAAGTTAATACATAAAATGTTGCACGGGAGACCTGGAAAATTTCATTTAATGGAATAGTGCAGCCATGAAAAGCATGGAGTATTGTGTAAACAACATATAGCTTCAACAAAGAGCAGGAGCAAGCCTGGTATAAAAGAAGCTGGCAGACCTGAGGAAATCAGATAAATTATCCAACCTCAAAGCTACTTAGAACAACAGCAACAAGCAGCTGAAACATGACCCCAGCAAGACTGTGTATCTTAAAATACTCAACATGCTCATCATTTTCAATTAATCTCACAAACTGATGGATTGGGGGCTATAATTTGAGGATCAGTCATTGCCTGGCATAGTGTCTACCTGTTGTCCCGTCGCGGTGGATCACTGCCACAGGTGAAAGGAGGTGAGCCATAAATCCCACTGATGTTTACTGAAGCTGAGGTTAGCTGAGGCTGATCCATCCCCCCAGAGCAGGAAAGGATCCAGCGGCAACGTGAACAAACAAACTGCCACCAGAGAGCCATTCGCCGTTGTCATTTTTTTATTGCAGTCAAGATAATCTTTCAGGAGTAAATGACTCCTGCAGGGGCACTGCTCATATTAGTCCCTCATCATTTATTTTACCCATCTGTTCGCTACTACCTCAGAAGCCGCTGAAGCCAGCTTTCTTTCTTTTTCTGTTTTAAACAAATCAAACTCTGGCTCGCGGCCAATTGTCTTGAAAGAAAAAGTGAATGTGAAAAAAATAACTCTCTCCTCCCCTAAGCAACTACACTGTGCCATTATAGCAGGCAGTCCCCAACTAAACCAAAAGGAAATGCTCAGTGGCTAAGGGTACAGAACACCCTGTGCAGCTACAGTGGACGACTCCCGGGTGTGCATAAGTGTGAAGCAGGGTGCTGCTGAAAAAGAGCATACCTGTATATGCTCCGTCAACTTTTTCGGGGCTAAAACAAATAGACTGGCACTTCGTAGGTGCTCGAGAAGGGGAGTGAGGTGACGGATATGAATGACTGCGGCGAGTGAAACTACACTCACACTGAAAGACATTTATTAGAAAGTCTGACCCAGCCAATGCAGTTTGAAAATCACACAGTGTCCCCTCACACGGGCTGCACTTGATAAAAAAAAAACTACTACTGTGGACGGAGCATTAAAAATGTTAGTATGCAATTCAGCGAACACATAACAGGGCACTTATAGAGCCAAATGCTCTCACTGAGCAATAACAGTAAAAAAAAATACATATATATACAGTTTATGTATGTAATAAAACTGAATGTGAATCTGAAATGTACTGCCTTGAAATAAAATAATGTATGTGCACCACATTAATTTCTCACCCTTTATTTAACTAGAAGCTACAAGTACCTGGCTAACATACACAATCACAATTTAACCCTCATATGCAATAATATGGAAGATTGAAATAAATCACACCAAAAAGAAATGTGGGGTACAAATGCACATAAAAGAAATATCTGCACCGTTGACTAATGTTCTCAGTTTCAGTCATGCAATTAATGCATCTTCCTTCTCGGGGAGAGAAAATCTGTGCAGTGAGCTAAGTGTCAATAGCTTCAGCCTTGGAAACTGCTCTCTGCTCCAGGTGGAGAGTTGAGCCAAGGTTGAGCTCGACTGAAACCTAACAGGTTAGAACACATGGTCTGTTTTTAATGGTTTCGTGCAGCTGCAGAGAAAACAGATTCCATTTGGCAATAGTCAAACTAAAAAAAAAAAATTCCCAATGGCACATTTACATAGACTTTGAGCAGAAAACAGTCGTCCACTAAGTGTTTTTTCTCTGTGAGCTGCTTGACAGAAAATAAGGGAAATAGCAGGAGAAGCAAAGAAGAAATGAAACTCAACGCTCTGCCGCAGGACATGGATGTGGATGATCTCTGAGGACATATTCACTCAAAACAATATATTAATAAATGCTTATACAGTGCAGTTTATATGGTATGTTTGATGTTCACCCACAGTGTCATCAGACAAACACCAAGCCTTACTGAAGTTAACCTTTCCCTAACTCCTGGCACTTATCTTTGCAGGTACATAGCGTGCACAGTCAACTAGGTGAGTAAGTCAGTCAGCTGGCCAACCAGTCAGTCAGGGTTGGAGGCAGGGGCTCCCCAGCGAGCAGTGCAGCTGTGCTACTGACAGATCGGTGCAGGGCAGCATGCAGCCGGCCTCTCCAGACCCTGGCACATCAAAGCTCCCCGGCCCCATAGCTAGCCCCCCTGTAGCTCCCCACGCCGGCCACTTCAAAAGACTTTTGGGCGCATCGCAGATTCCCATCAAAGAGCCTGGACGCAGCGCTCACCCACGCAAGCAGGCCAGCCAAGGAGATATGATTAAAAGCACATTATTGGAGGAAGGAGGGAGGACAGAGAAGAGGTTCTGCAGGAACAGAGTGGAGGGAAAAAGAGGACAGGATATCAGGCCAAGGGGATCGTTCTTTACCTTTCCCTCATATTCTCGCTCTCCCCCTCATTCTTCATTTCTTTCCCAAATAATGCGGCTCTTGCCAGTTTCTTTAAGACCATCAAAGCAAAAAGATGACAGAACTTGACAAGATTGCAGGCGACCCCTCTTTCACATAATCTCTCTTTCTATTCCAAATGCTTACTCTGTTTCTTCCCTCCTCCCCCCTCCCCATCCCTCTCTCGCCTCCTCTACCCTTTGAGGTCACGTCTCAGGTCATTTAATATAAGCCACTGGCTACACAGCCAATTCACACCTGAAATTGCCCGTCGGCAGCAGCGAGTGGCCTTGAATGGTGGCATTGTTGTCCCCGTGGGGGACTCAGACAGCAGCACACCAGCCAGCGGCCACAATGGGAGCCTTAAGGCCTGGAATAATTTGACTAAACGCATGGGATTTGTGAGTGCGGATTATCACCGTTCAGCCACGCAACCGGCCAACCAACCAATCAACCCCCCACCAGTCTGACCAGTTAAAGCTGCATTGTTTTTCGGGCGAGACTGCAACCACGTCAGCTAAGCTACGCCGAGTTCATTGTATTACTTTGGTACAGTGGCGACAATTAAACACCAGCTGGAGCAGCAGTGCGCGCATGCAACATCCGTGATCGCTCTTCCGACTTGATTTATTGTGTTTCGTAACACGGTTGGAGTTTTTTTCCAGTACAGGCTGCACACGTGATGCTGTCAATACGCTTCTCTTTAGAAGCTCCAGACGTGCATCTCAATTTCCATTCATTTCATGCTTTGCCCCCATGGCTTCAAGCAACTTGCGTATTGTTGTTGTTTAAAAGTGTCTGCTGGCAAAGCTGGAGTTTTTTTTTTTGGTACCCATGATAGCTCTGCTCCCATTATCCTGCCTCATTAGAGTGGATGTCCAAAATGTCAGAAGAATGTTTTATGGACTGTTGAGAAATCACTCTCCAGCACAAGTCACCCAGTGTTCTGCCATGCAAGAGAGGGAGGGAGGGAAGAAGATAAGGGGTTTATATTCTTAACGGGTGGGGTGGAGGGAGCGGAGGGGGCAGCCTGCCTTTAGAAGAGCTTAGGGCCCAGTGTGGCGAATTAAATAGAATGCCCAGACAGAATTAGTTCCAAGGCAGACTGGGTCCCATTCTACGAAACTCAACAATTAGACGGATTAAACGTAATAACTCGGCCTGCACTGCCGCAGCAGCATTATGGTTACCCCAGCACCCGGGGGGTTGCTGTGCGTGTGTGCGAGTCTGTCTATGTGTGTGAGTGCGTGTGTGTGCCTTCGGGGTATTTATGCTCACATATGAAAAGTGACAACTTGGAGAGAGAATGCAATAAACTTTGGGAAGGAGAAGTAAACACAGTCCCAAACATTTGGAAACTGTATTTTTCATTCCACAAAATGCAGCCAGCCGACACGCTGCTGTGATTCTGGTCGTGTATACAGTGATTGCACGACGGGGTGAACTGCGTACGTCCCGGCTACACGTGATACTCAGAAGTGCAATCCACGGGGCTGACATTCACAGAAGTGTCAAGATGCTCCAATATGGTGACGATAATGGTGGCGGTGGTGATGATGATAGTGGTGGTGGTGAGACAGTTTAAGGAAATCCAGACATCCACAGACATTTCTTAGCACTCTTTTGGAACGGCTGTATGAGTGGAAGAAAAAGCTGTCAAGTCACAATGCGCTGGTCCAAACATCACACATGGTGCAGCTGAAGCCTCTGCTGTGTGAGTGGCAGATTGATTAAGTTACTGACTGGCTGCTTTGCTGACTGACTGGCTTTTGGACTGCAGACTACGCCCCCCCCCACCCCACGCCCCAAATCATCCACCTGTGTGTAAAAGGCCCTTTGTCAACAAGGCCTAATTTGATCTGACGCACCCTACACATGTGGAACAGCTCAGCGGCTCCACACACTTCTAGTCATTACGCTGTGCGTGTGCATGTGTGTGTGTGTGTGTGTGAAGAGACGATGCAGCAGAAGTCAGAGGGAAAGACGTCTGCCGACAAATAGGTGAAGCAAAGCGAAGCGCTAAAGCTTTGGTTCACCTCACACAGGCTCCGGCCTTCACCACTTCTTCATTCTCTCACAGATCTGAACTCTCATCAGTTGCTCTGTTCTTGTGGCGCTGTCCACACAGCAGATATAACAACCCTCACTCACACACACACACACACACACACACACATACTCATACTCACACAAGAAACCTACTCCTTCCAGCTTATAACAATTTGAGTTTTTATTATTTGTTTTTATATGTGCTGTTCTGGCCATAACACCTATTGGTTATGTGATCTCCCTTTTTTCACCCCTCAGTTTTTTTCTTTTTTTGAAACCATACAATGAAGAACTGGACTGGGTGATGGATGTCACAGCAGCACCACTGCCTCTGACAGCCTCCTCAGAAACAAGTCCTTCTCTTTTATATAAACGGACAAATATTCCTCAAAAACAACAGCCCTGCAAACTCTCCGCACCCCCCATGCCCAGTAAGTGTCTTGAGGACCCTCTGTGATTCCTGGTGAAACAGAGCAGAGCCAGGAGAGACGCAGCAGCAGCAGCGGCAGGGACAAGGCCTGTAGTGTAACAGAGCCAGTCCAGATCTGCGTGAAACCTGATCGACAAACAGACTGGGCTCGAGCAGATCAGGGGAGGGACCGGGACCGAGACCGCTGTCAGCCTTGCCGCTGTCATACGCGGCAGACACGTAAATCTATCTGAAGTGTAGCAGCGAGCAGAGACGTGGATGGATTTCAGTGACGCGAACACAGTAACAGGTTGTAGGAACCGCAGGGCGGTGACGGATCCGGTTGCAGGATGGAGATGTGGATCACTCGCTATCCGATTACGTATGACAGCTTGAGATTTTCGCACAAATACACGTGATTTCCAGAGCCGCAGAAATGAAACCAAAACAAAAGCGTGCATTCTCTCTTCCTCCACTTAACCTGCGAGCACTAATACCCTTCACTTGTGACACTGAAAAAGTGGTTCTAAGTGTTGCGCAGGAGAAAAACACAGTATTTTCCATAATCTAGAATTAGCTGTGGGTTGTTTTCTCTTTCTTCCCTTTTCACCTCTCTCTCTCTCTCTCTCTCTCTCTCTCTCTCTCTCTCTGTCTCTCTACCCTGCTCTCCCCCACCCCACCCTCCCACAGGTCAGCCCAGCTCTGGCCCGCTCCTGTGTATTTAAAGTAATTGCTCGTGGCAGTCAAGGTGTCTGCATAAGGGCCTGTCATAAGCAATCCACTGGCATGAGTAGGGGCCTTGTGCATGAACCTAATCCAGCCAGCATAGCCAAATGGATGGACGGAGGGGGTTAAGAAGTTGTTCAGCGGTGACCAGAAAGGGAATCGGTTGCGTGGACTTTTTAATCCTCCCTTCATAACATGAAAAGGAAGCCGAGTAACTTCTCTGATGCTGAAAAACGATTCTCCCTCGATGACTACCCTCCATGATTTTGCGTGGGCGTGTGTAACTTTGTTTTTGTTTTTCTAAGGTCCACCACACGCCACAGAGTTCAAAGAAAAACTAAATTCGTCCGTTTTCATTTCTGCTTCCGTGACAAATTGACTGCGTGCTCAAAAGCGGCGGCGTTTTAAACATACAACATTTTCTGTTATCGCCAACAGCCCCCCCCGCTTGTGTCCAATCAGTAGACGGACAGAAATAGTGCTTTCTGTGCACAAGAGAACCGGTCTCTGTATTTGCTTTGACACTGTGAGGGCTGTTTGCTGAAGGCCTTCGACACACACAGAAATTCCTCACCCCACTTACCCCCCCCACACACACACACACACACACACACACCACCACCACCCCAGGTTCTGTAGCATGTTCAGGAGGTGGAGAGACAGCCAGACATACAGGGACTAAGGGGCCGAGACCGAACGGCGAGCCTCACTGGGGCATGGCGACTCTGGTCAGACACAGCAATAAGAAGTGGAGCCCCGGCCCCTCCAGCCAGACTCGAGTGGAGACGACTTGAGGTCGTCTAAGTGTTTGGGAAACAGGCCCATCAATGTCAAAGCCTTTTATTGCTTTGGCTTCCTATTGCTTTTCCCTGCTTGGGGGTTAATGTGAATCTACTCCCAGCTAAAGGCAGCGGGATGGGTTCATCTGTTATCAGTCATAACCCTGCCAATTAAGTAGGCACACATGAGGAATGACCTAAGATTAAAACAAATACAGGTCATGGACGTTTTTAGTGGGTTGTGAGCAAGGCCTGACTGTTTTGTTCTTCATGAGTCTTGTGTAGCATATGCTGATGTGTTTTCAGTTCCTCTGTATTTTGAAGGAAATAACATGTTTGCTATGTGCATGCTGACAGTTAGTTATACAACTCTAGAACTATAATGCTCCACAAGCAAACAACATGACTAAAATCTGATTTAATCTACTTGACGGCCAGAAGACATTTCAAAGTCGGTGGCCATCACAGCGGTGTACATGCGTTACTTGGCGGACAAAGTAACATTTCATTTATTTTGCCAAGGTTTTACACCAAACTATGAATGGAAACTCTTTCTAGATTTCCATGGAACAAACCAATGATCATTACTGATGGTTTCATAAGCAAATTTTGCTGGAAAAAAAATTTAATAGCAACATCATGGCTGTTTTGTTTCAAAACAAGACACTGTGTTTAATGACAAATGAGGACTTGATGTCGATTTCATAGCACACAAATGACAAAATGCAAATGGCTCAGAAATGATGGAAACTTGTAAAGTCATATTTACTAATAAAATTTAGGCAAATAACAATGTCTGCTTTCTCGTCCAAACAACGTTTTACGGAGCTACTGAGAAACATTGCAAAACATAAGGGAAAAGGGAAAATGGGAATTGTTGGTCTTAATCCAGAAGTAATAGTTTAGTTAGCTCTGACTCACATTCTGCCCAAACTGTTTCAGTGTTTATAATCAAGATTGTTTTACAGTGTGTCCATGTGGTGCACAGAAATCTCTCTCTTACATTCTTTCTATATATATATATATATATATATATATATATATATATATATATATAACTATCCGGCCACCTGTCTATCTGTCTTTCTATTTATATAGGCAAGGACGCACACGAACACCCATACAGTTGCACACAGACACACACGATCGGTGTGTACCACTACAGTTTTGTACGAATGCGGCACCCAGGATGGAGCAAGTGGAAGGGTGCTGCCGGCTTTGGCACCTGACAAACAGCTTGCTTTACTGCTCCTGACAGCCCTGTGAGGCGAACCCCTGCTCACACCGACACAGTGCACTCCACTCTCAAGTCTCAAACACGAGGCGAATCCATTCCTCTCAACCCTCTGCCTCGCTTGCCCATTTTCCTTGGCCGATCTGGCCACTTCCACTCCGATCTGAAGGAGAACATGCGGGGATGCCTACATCTTTACTCCAACAGAATAAGTGTGGAATATGCAAACAGTGCCAAGAGGTGACTAGTTATTCTATTATACTGCCCTGCTTTTATCCTTTAAATACCATCTCTGCAGATGAAGTTTTCAGTTGTCATGTCTGACAAATGGTTTCTACGGAACTGAGAGACTGATCAGACAGAAACCAGTCCGCTGTGGTGTGATTTGCATATAGCAAAACATCTGAAATGGAAAGACCAAGGCCAACTTGTTATTTACTCTGAGCCAAGGCTGAGAATAAAAACACGGTTCTGAGGGAGTCTAAAAATGTTCAACTGCATTTGTCACGTTATTCAAGTATACAGTATGATTTAAAATGTGCAGTTTGAGGTAGTGTAAATTATTTGAAGTCAGACATGATTCACTTTATATGAATCTGACTGATTGTTTTTATTCTGCTTTTATGGAACTTGCTCTCCTCTGCAGGAAACTGTCACTGAGTCCAATAATATTGTTTTCCTCTTTGAAAGGGAGGCTGGCAATTGAGTCAGTTATCTGATGGCTAGGATATTCTTGCATGTGTGTGTGTGACATTGTGGGGTGGGGGGTGCTGACTTCTTGTCGTCGAGGCTTTCCTGAACCCACAGAGCCAAAATGCCGCAGGAAGAATCTGTGCTCCTGTGTACTACAATATCCTGTTTGGACTCGAGCTGCTCTCCCCGCCCCTACACACACTCAAAACATATATATAGACACACACACACACTTTCCTTGCTCATACATCACAGTCAAGCTACAAACATAAAACATATAGCTTTATTTTCGCTGCAGTTTTTGTGCACACCTTTCTGCAGCTCTGCTCTGCAGATCATGTGAGGCAGGTTTCTAATCTGTTTGGGGGTGTAAAGACGCAAGTGTGTGTATATGCGTTCTGTGTACGACAGTAGACTCAAGTTGTGGTTAAATGTGGAACCGATAGTAATCACAGGGCAAGAAAAAGTTTGTGAAGCTCTGTACTAATAGAGCTTTCTGCTCTATTATACCATATGCATCTTTACATAAGTGCTTAAATTCCTTCAATACATCCAAACCTCACCATCCCCACTTCCACACAGTCATTAATAGGAGGGCAGTCATCCACTCAGCTATCCATTCGTGTAAATACCTATCTACTCATCCAGCAAGTGAACGTATCAGTCTGCATGCAATCATTAAAAGAGAAGGGAGGGCTGAGCGAACGGTCCTGTTTGCACGGTGGAGCTCTGCTTCCCGTAAGCAGCCGATAAAAATTACCAAAAACAGAAAAAAAGACGGCTGGCCCAGAGGCAGATACCTCACTTCCCAACAGAGCACAGTGCATTTCCTGAAACTGACAACTGCTAGGAGTTGTACCGAGGCCAGGCCAAACGTGAAAGAGACAGACAGAGAGAGGGCGGGAGTGAGGGAGGGAGGAGAGAGAGAGAGAGAGGAAAGTGAGAGAGCGGGAGGGAAAGAGAAAGAGAGGGAGTGGGTGACTTGACCTACAGTCAGGAAAAATGTTGTAAATACTGGAGTGACACACCAAATGGAGCTTGCAAATTCACAGTAAAACACACAGCACATACATGCTCACACAAATACACACACACACACACACACTCGCAGCTTCTGATAAGTCCTCCGGCCCAAAGATAAAAGTGCCTGCTCCGAATCTTTATCTCAAACCAAACTGTTATCGACTGTTTTGGAACTGGCACACCACAGCTATTGTTCACAGCTATACACCAGAGCAGAATGTTTGACACACACGCAAAAAAAACTGAACACTGTTGGACCGCAAAAAGAAAAACAGAGGAGGGAAAGTGTGGTTTTGTCAATTATTTTCATGCATCTCTCCTTTTCTCCTTCTTTGACGGAAAGTGGGATAGGAGCATAATGAGCTGCAGGCAGAGAGCGGGGTTGACCGGGGGAGTAGCTCTGATAGGGGTGGTGGTGGTGGTGGTGTTGATGGTTTTGGTAATGGGCACACCCGGCTGCAGACACCAAACTCGTGAAAACACCCCGACAAGGACATTTCCACTTGAGCTCAACCCTACACTTACCATTTCCTTCTTACTCTCTGTGGAAAACCGGCAGAGGCCGAATTATTAAAAAATTCAGAACAAGAAAAAAAAGACAGAGAAAGAGCGCGAGAGCTTGGTGATTGTAGGCTGCCTGTCAGTGAAGAGAGGTGAGGGGAGTGATGTTGCTACAGCACAGCCTGCTGGTCAGGGAGGGGAGTTTGTTTCCTCCTCAGCTCCCCTCCTCCACCCTCTGTAGAATTGCTGACGTTAGGCTTTCTTCTTTTTTTTAACGCTGCTGTTTTAATTCAGCCCCTCAGTCTGAAGAAGCATCTCTCCCAAACAAAGTGAGCAGAAAAAAACCCTTCTGCATTTGCCGATAATTAGCCGTGTGTGAGCATGTGCGTCTTTTCCCCAGTAAGACACTCAAAAACACACATGGTGTGCTCAAGAGTTTAAAAGATTAAACCTCTTGTTGAAACACTGTTGACCTCCCAGTAGTTTGTTTACAGATGCACTGTATTTACACTGTTGAATGATCTGTCTCACTTTCACACACAAGGACCCCCATTGTCTTTCTCTTCTTTAAATAATGGTTAAAAAAAAAAAACAACAACACCAAAAAAACCCTAAAAAACCTTCAAGCAGTTCTAAAAAACAAGAGTTATGTTTTCTGGAAGGTACATTTTACATTCTGCAGTTAAAGGTTACACAAGCTGTTCTCTTCAAGGCTGTTTCAAATATTTTTCAGCTTAGTGCCTCTGAATTAGCATAGTTTTAGGCCAAACAATGAGAAAGGGCATCCACTGTCTCCCAGCAGTTGTGTGACTGCAATAAAATGTCATTTATGTGACCACAACCAGGGGAAAAACATGATTTAATTTTTACTTAAGGTTATTTAAAAAAAGAGACAGTTTTTGGTCTACTGGTACTAAAGAATCATATCAGCGGTGTAAGATAAGAAAACACAGCCCTTTATTGTTCCCCAAAGGAAAGAGTAAATGTGTTGAGTAAATAGAGAAAAGTAAAGACTATAGTTAGAAATATATAAACTAAAAACAAGAACGTAAATAAAACACATAAAAATAGAAAATATTCAAGAGCAATTAAACTAGAATTTCAAGGGAAGCAATGTACATACATTTTCTAATCATGCAGTAGCATCACAAGCGAAGCGACACAGTGTGTTCAGCAGCTGCAGGGTCCAGTATACAGTATGTACAGTATATGTAAGTGTAGTACATCCTCCAGCATACACCACAAGGATACACACTGATATCCCAACATTACAACTCGTTTTAATGTTGCTGTTGAGTGTATACAGTAATATGACTGACTGTATACATACATTAGAGTAATAAAATATCATTAAATATCAATATTATCGTATAATATATTATGGTATAGTGTAGGTATAGTAATACAGAAATACAGAATATATCATAAAATAAAATATTGTACTGCTATAGTACTAGTATTTGTAAAATCTTGGCTATTTCATTTAAACCAAAATGTGGATGATCTAAAAGGAAAAAAAGTCTTTGCCCTGTCCCACAATGCCCTGCTCTGATAAACACCAGCACGGGGCACATAAAGTATACTTAATAGAAACTGTAGAATATCTACATAGGATGTAGGTGCATATGTAGAATACATCTTCCTCTATTTTTTCATAAAGCATATGTTTTGTTGCACTTTTTTCTACATATATTAAAACTGTGGGAATCCAAAGCACATGAAAGGTTTGGAAGATTAAAAAAATTACAATCCCCCCTTCCTCTTTGACTTTAACTGAATTAGAATTCTGAGATTTTTAGATAGGTTTAGGGTTAGATTTTAGGTCAATTATTTCTTAGATTGTGGTGTGATTAGGATTTGACTTCTCTCCTCTCTTTATCATACAACCAGCAGAGATGTTCAGCAGCCAATCCAACACACAATAGACACTATCTGTATACAGATGCTGACCAAAACTGAGCGCTTGTTATCATCGCACAGTCCATTATGTAAAACTGTGAACTGTTATGAATAAATTCTTAAAGAAAGGGTAAAAACATGGCAGATATTTAACGTAATTTTATGCATTTTTACTACTTTATTTCAGAGCCTCCGACTAGGAGGGCCTGCAGCACTTTGATCCGCTGACACCCTCTCCGACTTCCCTCCCAATTTCTCTGACAGACTTTAAAAGAAAGGATAAAACAGAGCCATAAAATTACAGTACTAGACTGGAAAAGACTTTACAGCACATATACACTTTCAGTATAAAGAGGCCGGCCTTTCAGCACTAGAAGAGACTTATTTAGAGGGTTATTAGTCCCATTTACTACCATGGCCCCTGGGGGGTCTTTCATTATGAACTGGGCTCTATATGGCTCCTATTAACAGCAGTGGAAAAAATACTCTTGGGGAGTAGAAAGAAGTGTGCATGTGTGTGTGTGTGTGTGTTTGATTGAGCTCGGGGAGTGGAGGTGACAGAAGCGTTGCCTAGGCTTACCTGTTACCCCCCTCCCATGATTTACAGCTTGTCACTCCCTTGCTTTAAAACATCTGGCTTCAGAGGCCTTTCGGGCCTTGACTGATAAATCGTGGACAGCTTCTTTGTCGTAGACGACAGCAAATACCCAGATACAAAGCAGCAAGAAAAGCCTTTTTTTTTCTCGTCGCTTTAATTCTCTGCATTGCTTATCTTTTTTCTTCGTACCGCGCCAAGATGTCATGTGTTAAGATAAACTTCCAGTCCCGCAACCACAGGAACACTGCGGTGGGAGTTTTGTCTGAGAAGCAGAGAGCGCGCTAGATTCCAACGCACTCTCTGTGGTGAAGCTGCAAACGTGCGGCATCGTGAGGGGTGTTGTCCATAAAACCCATGTGAGGCCCAGCGATGGCATAGTGATAGGGGTAAGGCGACCGAGTCTCACACCCTGCTGTTTTTGTTCTCAGCAGTTGGGGTGATAAGAAAAGCTCTGAGGCGAGGCTTCAATTGAAACGTCTTTTTTTCAGAGAAATGACAAGTGAATATTATCTGCTACCAGGAACTTCAACCCCCTGATCAAGCAAGTAAAGCTGAGAGCTTGTGGTCAGGTTGGCTTTGTTGTATTCGATCCTTTCTCAAGATGGTCTTTTCTTCACATTTTTGTCCCCACGTTATGATGAGTGATTATTTTTATATAATACACACTGTTCATACTTTTGTTAAAATGTAAAACTATTTGAGAATTATTTGGAGAAAGTGCCAGTGCCAGAGTTACTACTTACAAGTTGAACTTCTACAATATATTACAACATATTGCTATTCTTGTTGGCCTCCTCTTTAGTAATTGAAGTCATTTTGCTACTTCCTGTTCAGTAATTAATGTGATTTGGCAATAATGTATTAAGGTTAATGGAAAACAGCAGCAGTTTGTTTACAGCTGTGTGCGTGTGTGTGTATGTGTGTGTGTGTTGTGGGGGGGGGGGGCGGTGATATCCTAAAGCTACCTCATTTTGACTTCAATTACTGGGATCCTGATCATTTAATTTTGGGTAATTATGTTGGTTAATTAGTTTAATTTGTAGATGTAACCTCATCGTTGTAACGCTACAATCCATTAGGACAAACATTATTGAATTTAAAATAAATAAATAAATAAAAAGGCCAAATAAAGTCCTGCATGGAAACAATTAAATATTGAAGGCAGCCAACTAAAATACTACTTGTCATTAATTTTGCCCCGAGAGTGTGTAATTGTTAACAGCACTCAGGTCTAATCAAAACAAGCATTTTCCCCTAGTTTTTCTTGAATTGTCTTGCCCCTAAACAAAAGGGAGCAGCGATGACACAAAGCCGCTCACTGAGTCATGTGAAAACAGCAATTTCCTGAGTTCATTTTCCTTTTCCATGATCTGTTTTTGCCCCCCACCCTCTTTTTTTTTTAAATTGGGCACTACATTTGTGGTGCTACTGGGGATGGGGTCAACCAGAGCAGTGGAGGGCAGAGGGGAGAGCTGGGGTAAGATTTCTGCAGATTTAATATGAACTCCTGAGGCCAAGCACACAGAGACACACAAACCATTCACAACATACAGTACATTTCTGCTCCACACACAAATCTTTCCTCGGACTTTTTTATTGGCCTATCAGGCAGCATTCAGATGTCCAGACATGCATAATGTCCAGCAGCCAAGATTTTGGAGCATTTCAAGCAGTGTACCTACAGAAATACACCTCATCATTAGAGTGAATATAAGCTCGCATTGTTAATATATTATATGATTGTAAAACAAAGCAACTGCCAGCCCAACAGTAAAATCAATGTGAATTGCTACTGTCCATTGCCAGCATCCCTGCGTAACCCCACTTTTGATTTTGGAGGAAAAGCAAATGCAACATACCTGTCGACAGCATCATCTGTCATACAGAACACAATGTAAAATAACTCAGCAAGATTATGAACTACAGGTTATGACTCCTACTCTTGTTTGCCTGTTTGCGTTGGCTTGCTGCAGCTTGCCACACAGCCTGGCATGGTGCAAACGGGAGTCATCCATGGAGTGCACCCTGATGCACCACACACGCCAAACCAGCATGTAGTGACATGGCCCACCTCCATCTACCACACTGCAGCCTCCCAAATTTCATTTTTCATTCACAGAGCCAAAATGGTGCCAACGCCATTTCCAGCCACTGTACTGAGACCGGGTGACAATCTGGATGCAGCAGGTAAGAGATCCTTTTCGGTGAGAGTATCTATTCAGTTCAGTCTGGATGGTGTATTTGCACACTTCTCGCTTGCCGAGTCTCCAGATTGTCCAACCTGCGGTGAGAGGCAATAAAGAGAGCCCCCACCCCACCACTGATGGTCTCTTGCCATAAAACCGTCCCAGAACCACCAACACCACTGAAGAGGGAGTAAACAATCTCACCACTTATAACAGCAACACAAGGGGCCTTCATTAATGCAGGATGGCCAGTGTCAAGCCTGACAAAACACTCTTTAATTAAGCACTTCATGAAAATGCCTTTTATTGCTCTGGGCGTGATGTATATGCCATAAAAAGTTGGCTTGCTGATTCTCTTTGGGCCTCGGTGGGAGAATTTGCTGCAGCAGCCAGTGATCTCTCATTCTGTTGAAGAACAGTAAAAACTTCAAACACGTCGTATCACCTTTACTCTGCAGCATATCGAGTGATTTGAAAACATAAAAACTGTTTCGAAAAAAAAGCCTGATGACCTTTACTGCAGTAGGCAGTGCTGGGACACTGGATATTCTCAACCTTCTGCATGCACAAGTTGAGGCAGCGTGGAAAGGTCACTTGCGACCTGCAGTAACACACAGTATGGTGTGCAGCCCCATGTATAAAGCAGAAGTGGTAGCGGTCTGCTCCAACAGAAGCCTCACCAGGATTATAGGCGACAAAGAACCCAGAATTCATTGCATCGTGGTTTGTAAACATATTCAGTTTCATTCCTCCCGACCAATGCTTTAGTTCTGAATGACTTAGATCAAGATCACAAGAATGACACGCTGTGAGGTGCACTCATACTGCAACAGGTTGTGTGGGTGCAACCATTATTTAGAAATGGGCAGACGTGCACAGTAACAATTGCTCCAGAACACTGGACACCATTGCCTCCGCTGCAAAGATGGAGGAAGACGAAGGAGCCTGTAGCCACATCATTGTACACTGTTTATAACTGTACATAAATGCATAAAGTACACTGTAAAACTGCCTGTTAAAGTGTCCACGTACACTTTGAATTCAATTTTGAAGACAGCCCACACTTATGTTTGAAGTTGCATCTCAATGCAATTCAGTGCCAGAGAAAACAATTGTACACGGTCCTGTTTTCCAATGGGTAGAGTTTTATTGATCTTTAATTGTTCTTCATGCTTTGACTTACAGTTTGTGATGCAATAGCATCATGATCTCATTCCGAAAAAATGAATTAATTACACATACATTTCTATAATGTAAGACTGTGGGAGCTGATTCAGAGGATGGATGTGCCTGCATTTTTTTAGTGTCACAAGCCTTCCAGCTATCTGAGGTGAAAATATTTTGAATTATTTAGAATTTTGCAACTTAGCACATGACATTGTTTACCAAATGCAGACACAGCACGATGGGGGCAGTGAACTTTTGTGGTAAAGTTTTTGACAGGTTTTGACTGGAGGCCTGAACACTCTGCAGCAATCAATACCCTCATCCCGCCACTACTGCCTGTATGAACAAGCCAATTTGGATTTTAACTGTGCTCTACTGTGAGCTCAAAAGTAGCATTTATGCTGATTGTATTTTGGCCAAGTGAGAGCAATTAAACTATTTCTTATATGTCCAAGTAAGTAAAGGTAGAGTGGAGGTCAGCAACCACATAAAAAACCCAGAGTCTGTAATGAGATTAACTTCTGAGCCCCTCCGTGCACAGAGAATATGAATCAGTGTGTGGCTGTTTTACTGCCCCAAGACTATTTTCTGTCTTTTTTTACGCTCTAGAAATTGGCAGAAAGTCAAGAAAGTGGGGCACAATTTGTTCTTTTCTTTCTTAGTTCCTTTCTCTATCTTTTCATAAAGAAGCAGCACCCAGGCGGCTTTTCTTGCTTCGGGGCAGGAGGCCAGGAAACTCCATCCGTTTGTCCGTGTGCACGTGTGTGTGCGTGCATGTGCCCAGAGTGAGGCCCTTGCCTCGTCTAGTTTGTCATTCTAATACTTGGCAGCAAAGCCAAACTTATTAAGAGGATTTATTGGATATTTTCACATTAGATTCGCTGTTGAATCTTGCGTAAAGCCCTATAAAATAACTTCTTGGCACATATTTTGGGGCTCAAAGTTCAGGAAAAGTGTGGGGGGGCAGCTGTGTTGGAAACATATATCACAAACATTTGTCAAAGGGCAGATTTTCAAGGCTTGAAAAGATTCCTGCAACAAAAACTATGAATGCATTCAAGATTTTTCCTCTTGACTGAACACCATATGTTTGAAACGCCCCTCTATGTCATTAATATCAGAGTACAGTGTACAAGACATGCACACAGAGGCCACACAGACAAAAAGTCAATTTGTTCAGAGCCCTGCACAAAAGATGCCAGTTGGTCAGCAGAGAGAGGCCCCTACTTGAGGACGACGGGCTCTGATGCATGCGTCTCTGCCTGCGATCCCTCCCGCGGCGCTGCAGTGGGTTTCATTGTTTATCTCCAGCTAGCTTGTAAGAGGGGAACTAATTAAGAGCTGCCTGTAGGTGGCCGCTGCAGGCTTTTACAGGTCTGAGAGGAGAGGAGGAGGGGGAGGAGGGCAGAGACCCTGGCCACACCCAGCAAGAGAGCGGGGCGACTGCCTCAGGGCACAGTACGACGGACAATACTGATCCAGGTACTGCTTGAGACAGTAAAGAACAACGGGATATGTTTTTGGACAGAGAGAGAGAGAGGGAGATAGAGCGAGCGAGCGAGATAGGAGACAATTGTTGTAATCAGCTAAACAAGACCTTCCTCTGTTTGGGAAGAAGTGTACTTGGAAAAGTTTACTCATTCTTCAAGAGGGTAAAAGTCAACTTGCTTTGGAGTGGATTTAGGATCAGCAGTCCCGCTGGGGTTTGTTATGATTTCATTCAACAGTTAACCAGTAAATCTCAGCAACGTACATCCTCAAAGCGTATGGCCGTACACACACACACACTATCACATCAAACCACTAAGCCTCGAGGTTCTCACACATTCAAAACGCATGTACACAATCAACGGAAATCAGTGTTTGTCTGAACTGTAACAAAATCAAGCCTCATTTACACAGGAACATGTAAACAAATAATGAAGGAAGGGTTTACAGTAAAAAGGGGAAGAACTATGCTGACGGTTGCAGAACAAGTGCATGAGGGTTTTTTTCTTCGTTTGTTTGTTTCCTTTTTTCTATTTGAGACAATACAAATCAAACAAATCACCATAAGCTGGTTTTAAACAAACAAATACAGCAACAATAAAGACGTATCTTCTCCAAGTTAAGTGTGTGTGTATGTTTTGGGTTGAGAGGAGCAAAAGACATGATTGCGTGTGGACGCGGCCCTGCACCACTTCCTCTTCAGAAGCCCAGAGACGTCAAGCAGCCAGCTGTATTGATGCCTCTCTCACATGTGAACAAACATACACACACTCTCTCTCTCACACACACACACACACACACACACACGTACTCACTTTGGGGGCAGTCTGTTGCAGCAAAGCCAAACAAACAGCTGAATGTTCCAGCCAATGCTGACGGACAAATAAAAGTGAAAGAGATGCCACATATGTAGGATAAGGTCTGTTTGAACAGGCAGCAATCAAAACTGAGGAAGGAGCCAGCTCATGTCAAATTTACATTAAAGACTGGAGGGCATGGAGACGCTCCAGTTCTTTAACATATAATAACAGAAAACTGATACAGTGTGTGTGCATGTGAGCCACCTCAGGCAGCATGGGTGGATCTGGTAGCTGTCTGCAGGGATCCAGATCAGGATGCAAAACGACAGCGCTGTCCTGAGTGGCGTGACACTAGGGGCAAAACAAACCAGCTGTTATGGGAGTGCCCAGCGTGGCCCAAAGCTGAGCTTGGCTGTTACAGCTGAGTTATGGGCACAGCAGCACTGCAGTGGATACAAATAGACGCTGTCTGCGTCCGCGGCTGGAAGACTCGCTCTCTCACGCAGTGGTTTCACACCCACATGCACGCACAACATGCTTTAAATAAAAAGGATAATTAAAAAGAAAAAACATGCAAATGTGTGTCAAAGCCATGAGAAGACAGCTGCTGAAATCTAACTGTAAGATACGTCATAGCAGATAATGAAGATGCAAATCGACTGTAAAACAGACTGTAATAATGAAAATGAGGAAACAGGCCCCTAAAACAACAGGCTCCAGGCTGCTTTATAAAACTATACCAGCCTGTAGCCCACATACTGCAAAAGTGGAGCGCCATCTTCTGTTGGGAGAGCAAGGGCTAGGTCCCGAGACACCAGCAGATTTCTTTGCATATTCTTTTGAAACGAGTATTCAGCGCCACTGTAGAGGAGCTTCAGGATTCAGTCTGCCACTTGGACAGAAATAAACATGGTAGCTGCCCCCCTGCAGTTGTGCAAGTTTCTAAAAACCTGGGCATTCACTGCCAGCCGAGTGACTGAATGGCAAATATGCCATTAGTACTTTTCCATGACATGGACTTACACATGCCTTAATTATCTAATTATGTGTGAGTGTGACACTGATGCAACTTAGACAACTGACAGTGATAAATTAGCGCAACACATGCCTAAAAAAACACAAGCCTTTACTCACAGGTATCAGTAACTGTAACAATATATTCATGCTGTTTATTTCAAGGATGGGTTCACTACTTTTACTTTGGACACCAGCCTAGACACTGGAAGAACAAAGAGTCTAGCTATGGCAGGAAGTTTCAAGAATGAACCAGACTTACTCTTAAGCACCAATTTGAAAAAAACAACAATAGGCTTCTATTGAGGGGGGAAAAACATCCGAAGAATAAAATATGAGAAACTGTAATCACATTTTCCGGGAGCGGTGCACATATCAAATTTTAAATGATTAATAGGCATTTGGGTGGTGTCATGGTAGGTTTCTAGGCTGTGGCAAAAGTGAAATTTTCCATGGCATTCTATGAACCCTCAGATAAGATCAGGGTGGACGAAGGGCTGGAGAGGTGGAGAAAAAGAGGGGGAAAGAAGAAAAGGAGAAGAAGAAGCATAGCGGGAGAGCCAGGACAGTATTCAAGTGCTGTGTGGAGAGAGAGAGAGAGAGCCCTGGACCAGTGCCACGAACGGGCAGGTCAAAAGACTGCAAGGGAGAGAAGAGGCATTCTGCTGCACATAATTCTCCTTTTACTGTTCAGAGTTTGTTTTGTTAATTTTTTTTACATGAATTAAAAAGGACTGGATGGTTGGAGAGCATTTTATCACCCTTTAGATACTTTAAACTAAAAACAAGAAATTATTGGCAGATACTGTGGAGGAATTTTGCCCTATATGGTAATAACTCTGTGTTCCCCTGTACAAAAGGTGCAGCAAGCTTTGTTATTTTGTTTTCAAGAGGGCAGAGAGAGGAGAATGTGGAGTGAGTAAGAAAAGCCAGAGGCCAGAGATGGAGTTGAGTGACCGGGGTGACTGTATGTTTGCATTATATGCAGCAGAGGGAAAAGGATGCCTGTTGGGCTAGAATACAGTATGTAGCCATAAAAAACATCCACAAACATGCATCTGATGAATAAACACAGATGCGCACATTAAAATGCAGCCTATGAGTCAGGATAGCACATATGTTGCTGTACAAACTGGCCCATAATGACCAGTATGACTGGTCAGAAAATGGAACCATCAAAATGATGTAACTGACTTTATGTAAACCAAAACAACACCTGCGAGCAATTACAGGGGATACCAAGTAATAACTTTAGTAGTAACCGTCAAATCAACCCAAATATGGGCAGGTCACACAGTTTTTCCCATGTCTATAAAATATATGGACTACAAGCACCTACAAAGGACTTAAGGAATTAAATACTGCATGTGAACATGCCACAGCACATCAAAATAGGATGCAGTTCACTGTGGCGGATGTATGGATATCCATTTTCCATGACAACCACATAAACAAACATCAACTACATGGCAACGCTGTGTAGCACTCAATAACAATCAACAATACTGAAACCTCCAGCCTTCTGTGTTGGGTCCTATAGGACTTGGTATTACCTGCCTGCTCGGTGTGTAATCACCTAATCTGGATGCAGTGATGCTGCATGACTTTGTCCCAGTGGGAAAGGCACTTAGACAGTGTCCCACTGCAGGGATTAAGTAGTGGTGACATGTTGTCCCTACACTCTGCTTCTAAGTGAATAACTTGCATTAACTGTGAACAAATAAATGGAGAAATGGAGGGTGAATTGTTGTTGTAGCAATCATTAGCATGCTTCACTACAGCATCTCAAAGGAGGAAGCAAAGAAAATCTAATTACACCAGAATTGCATTTTGGTTCACGTTAATGAGTTTCGTTTGTATGAGGCGGTCAGTGGGGCGGAAGGAACATCGTCAAAACATGTTTGCAATTCCCACAGCAACCAACAGAGGTGAAGGCTCTAACCTTAAAAGGGCATGTGGCAACAAGTTCTCAGTACCTTAACATGTCCTACAACCTATTGAGAGGGATTTCTTTGACATTGCCCTCAAGACTAAAGGGATAATCCCCATTATAACTTTCTGTACCTGATAGGGCCTCGGCCCTCGAGAGTCTCTTTAACCCTCGAGTGAGTTCAACAAAACAACTTCATTTAGAGAGCGGCTAGAGGGGCTCTGTGGTCCAACAAAGGGGCCTTTAGGTACAACGACGAATAGGGAAATCAGTATAATATGGATCAGAGAATGGAGGTCATTGCAGGGTGATGGATGGGAGGGCGATGGGTGCTCCAGAGAAGGGCGAAGGGGAAAACCTTCTGGTACTTACTGAGTATTGTGAGCCACCACTGGCAGGGGGATGTCCTCACTCATATAGTCCAGCTCGTCGGTTAAGCTGTTGGCGCGGGAGATGTCGATGGAGGTGCTGTTATCGTGGCTCCTCTTTACTGCAAAGCACAAAAACAACACATATCATCAACTGTATCTGCTTCATTTTTTCAATTAATTAATTTTTGATTGAAAGAAAAAAAATATGTTGCAGTGTATAGCACTGAAGCTATGAGATAAGACATTAATTCAGATTTGGCCTCTCTAAAGAACTATTTCATTTTATTATTTTACATAGTAAGGGACTAAATTTCAGAAATGACAAAGGACACTGTTGCATTCCAGTACAAATCCAGATGACAAGTGCGAAATATTGTATGAGTAACATAAAAGCAGACATGAAGAAACAAAGATACCTGGAGAGCCAGGACAGCTGAGAGTGAAAGACGACCAAGAGTGAAGAGGGGGGCCTGATGCCATGCAAAAAAAACAATTACAAGAGGAGAAGAGGAAACAGGAGAAAGAAAAAAGAAGAAGGGAAAAAGATTTTAAATAATCAGCAAGTTTCTTCAGTGTTCAAATGTTTTGTGTAAAACAGAAGAGTCACAATTCTAAACATGGAAGTTTTTGAAAACCTCTACAATCAGAGGATTTCCATTAAGGAAACATGGAGAGAAGCAGAAATCGCAGTGCTGCGGTTCAGCAGTGCAGCTGGATGGCCGTTGGTGTGGCTAGAAACAACAGCAAAGAACAACATGCGTAGCGGGGTCTTGACCTGCAGTCAGACTGTCAGCAGAGTTTGACATGTCTCTCCTCCAAAACCACCAGGCCTCCACTGTGATAAAGAATGGAGAGGCAAATCTGTGTCCAAGAACAGAATGACCATTCCAATTCAAGTAAAAGCCATTCAGCCTCTCTAGTATTCCATCATCAAGTTTGTTTTACATTGTCCAATCCGGAAGCATGGAGAGAGAAACAGGGAAGGAGAGAGAGTAAAGAAAGAAAGAAAAGCTAACCAGAGCCACCTTTAGCCCCAACTCTGGCTCAATGAAGGAGACGTGAACCGGCTTATCGGCTACACAAACAGGATAAGGGTTTATTAGCATTATGTAGTTTATCTGGTCCATCAGCGCAAATGTGTTTGGTTGGCAGATTACGAGCCAGGGGCAGAGAGAGAGAAAGAAAGAAAGAATACCTGCAGAGCACAAAAAGTCAGCGAGATAGAGATAGAGATAGAGAAAAGGGGGGGGCAGCCACTGAGAGATTCTCACAGACAGGGAGGTAGGTGGGGCCAGACAGATAAGTGGAGCGATAAGCCAGACATTGACTAAATCAAACAATGACCAGTTTATTTCTGACCACTGGTGCTCCACAATGGTCGCTTATCATCTCCAGCACACCCCCCCTTCCCTGCCCCGCTCTCTCCCTCTCCCTCTCTTCGGTGTCCCTGCTTAGGTCCCCACGGTCCCCTCGGCCCCCTGCCTGTTCCTAGCCAGGCCAGCCCTGTTCCTCGCCCGTGGTGTTGGCAGGGCACTCAGTAAAGAAAACAGGCCAGGTCAACCCAGGACCAGTGTCTGTGTCTCTCTCTGCTTGGCTCTGGTTTGGTCCAGTCGGGGACAAAGGCCCAGCCAGCCAGCGAGTCTAATTAAAATACTGTCTGGGCCACATTAAAAAGGCAGGCTAGCTAATGATTAACACAGAGGGGTTTTTAATGGGAGAAAAAGAAGTACTTAACTAGTGGAAGGGGCTGCTGGTTGGACAGTGCAGTGAATACATATAAACTATATTCTCAGCCTTTGGGTCTGTCGCTTTGATAAAGGATAAAAGATTCTTTATTGTTGTCTTCTTGTCAATTAGATTTGGGTACAGCTTGTTCCTTTAAATACAAGATTGTGGAAAGGAGACATGAGGGAGCTACTCTTAGAGGGACTCACCTGTCTGTCTGAACAGCCTGGTGATTCCTGGAAAGACAAGCAAGGAGAAATCAATATGAAACGTGGCCAAAGTGGGCAACAACTTGTGCAGAAATGACGCATCCTTCCAGCTAATGCAATCAACGATCTCTATCAGTTCTCTCCTTTGCAACACAACAGCATTTCTGTTGTATGGTCACTTCCTCTTTTATGAGAATGCCACTGATTTTATTTTACATGCTTGGCCACAAGTCAGTGTGGGATGAAGATGGACGCACAGATAACAAGGTCTATTCATTCATATGTTCCTTTAATCCAGCAATGTATCACAGTTCATTCATGCATTTGTTTTTCTTCTGCCTGCATTTACCATCTTAGTTACTCTTGTCATGTCAGACCCTGCCACTTCCTCGTGCCCTGCAGTAAGCCTTTCCGCCTGCAGTGAACTGCATTAGCTGACTCAGAAAACCCTTATAGGAAAAAAATTGGCTGTACAGGAAAACTGATTTATAAATCATTAAACCAAATGTTTCTTGTGCACGGTTCTTTTAAAAGAACTGCATACGGCAGACCCATCGGGAAGCACCACTGACCATTGAGCTGTCTTAATGACAGTGGTTTTCAATGCCATGAAAAAACAAAAACAAAACAAAAAACATCTGCATCTCTCTCTGTTAAGTATTTTGAAGAAATCCAGGAGCCTGGCACCAAGCTGAAGCGATGGTTTAAACAATACATAAAAAAGCAGCAGCCCTGGTGTGGACAAGTTTACACTGTAGATGACTGTTTTATGACTGGATCTGAAGCAAAGATCATACAGTCCCATGCTGTTTCAACCCCACATTATCATTAGTGACAGCAGGCTGCAGACTTTGGCTTCTTTGAATGGTTTTCTGCCATCCCCAGCTCGTCCAATTCATTTTTCCACTCCATAGTTTCAACCTGCCCGACCCAAAGTGAACATATAAAAAAGGAAGTTATTAGAGCATATGCTTTACTTGACTGCAGCTGATTATGTTGCATGTTATCATATAAATATTTGAATGGATACGGGATAAAATGCAATGTCTAATTGGTTTGGCATTTACTTTGTTTGGATCCCGACCCCCCCACAAACACACTTTCCACAAAACATATGTTTTCCTACATTCTCTAAGATCCACCCAATTAAGCAGGAAACTAAACAACATTTCCCCTCATAAGTGGTTGATCTTCCAGTGATGGTCTGCCTTCATGTCAAGTTTATGTCACTCCAGCTGCTTTTATGACTGCGCACTCTGACAGGAAAAACTCATTAAGTGCATTTATTGACCCAGAGTCTTGGTCAATGCATTTGCCAGGGCTGGCTTTTAATACAGGAAGTCAAACCATCACCGCCTTAACCAGCCAGCCATCGATCACAGAGTGTTTGTACAAACATGCATTTTGATATGAATGCTGGCAACAATTAGGAATCACAACAGGTCAAAATTTTGAATTATCTGCATACCGAATAATCTGAGATTAACATTCTGGCTGAATTTTTCTAAGCCTCATGACAAGAGGAACACTTGGCTTTGGTATGATTACACCAGTGCTGCTAAACTGCAAGTGGTATGACAAGAAAGTCCCACGTGTTACCTTGACAAGTACATAATCCAGTTTTTTCTCCAACCTAAGACCAGTGTGAGTGTCTGTGGCCAGCAAAGGGGGCAAGTGAAGCAGTAAAGAGCTTGTAACCATGACCTCTAATCACCACTGACGCTGTAATGGCTTCCATATGTCCTCACTGGAGACACCTGGCAGCCATCTTGGCTCGAAGGGGATGAGGATATAGGGCCTCTGTTTACTGCGTGAAAATGAGGAACCAGCACATAACAACTCCTCCAACAATGTGTAATGGTCTTGCATTAATCAAGAGGACCAAACTGCAATCTTTTGCAAGCAGTTAGCTCTAAAAAATCAAATAGAGTGCACAGTGTTTACACAGTGCTTCAGAGTAATAATGCCAATATCATAATGAAATTCAAAATAAGAAAGACAAACAGTTGCCACCACATTTCTAAAGCAAGTGCCATAGCACATGTCATGCCTGAACACAAAAACACATCAAACGTTTCCTGAAATAATGGATTTCCAAGGCCTTTATGGCAGCATGACATCATTTTCACGCCCCACGCTTCATCAAATGTCTTGCACATGAGTCAGGCTTCATTGCCAGCTGGCCTTGAACTGTGTTAAAAACAGCAAAAGATAGCTACACAATAATACTCAGTGCAAGTGAGAAAAAGGTGTCAAGTTCACCACTGTGAAGCTGTCCAAAATGAAGTCAGTCTGATCGAGCAGCAATAAAACAGGGCTTAGCTCTTTCATGTGTAAGCCTGGCGAGTTGACTTGTCTGAATTGTTGGAAGAAAAGTAATTTAAAAGAGGTTACTGCTTTCCTTTGAAAAAACATGTTAGAAAGAAAAATTACATAGAGACAATGACCCTTTATATCCATTGATATCAATTTGTAACAGTCGCAGTGACATGAGCGCAGTGTATTACCTTCAACAGTCCCCCTCGGCTCTTCCAAGAAAAATGAGACATCTTTCTTCTCCACGGAGTCATCAATGTGATCGTAGGTGATCTGGGGGATTGATATAGCCCTCTCTGATGCCACACCCATGGAGCCATTACCGCGGGACTTCAGCCTCCTCTTGGTTCCCTTTTTCTGACAGACAGAGGAAACATGGACCCCGTTAGTGGTGTTTTCGGACTACTATGACAATTTCACTAAAAGAGTAATTCTGATCTGCAGAGTTAAGGTGCACCTGTAGATACATTGTGTTAAATAGCTGAAATATAATTGACAGAATTACAACTGTTCCTCAGATATATAACTAAAAAGTGTGACAAATTGTCCTGATTCTACATACATGACATGATGTCACAGACAAAAGGGAAGCGTTTGTGCCTTTCCGTGGCCTGTGTAGTTCACGCTGCTGTTATACATCACAATCTCTCCAAATTCTGTGCTCGCACGCTGATGACGTAAGCGGCACCAGATTAACACATCGTTTTTCATGTGTTACGTGTCAGTGAGTTTATCGACCTAAAGGGTCTTCCAGTCCAACCCTTAGACCAACTGACCCGCGAGCACGTCATGGACGTGGCCTTTATAGAACCTCAATTATCTCTGGACTCTGTGGATCAGGCTTTGGCATTGACAAGTGGCCAGCAGTTCGGTCCAAATACCCAAAGTCTGAATGACTCATTAGAAGAGAAAGTGAACGGGGAAGGTGGGGTTGGCAGTTGTTGTCAGACTCAAAGAGAGAAAAGAGAGAGAAAGATGGAAAAGCGGGAACTGTGATATACGTTGAGTTTAAGAGAAGGGAAGATAAAGAAAAACAGATTGATGGAGTTAGATGTGAAGAGGAGAGGGAGAAAAAAAACAGCACGAATGGGAGAAGAGAGAAGGCAAGAGACGGGGGCAGAGGGAAAGAGGAGGCTGAAAGAGCAGAAAAGGAAGAGTGAAATAAAGTCTGCTAGAGAGAGAAGACACGGGAGGGAGAGCGAGAGTCTTGAAAGACAGAGAAAGGGGAGAGAAGGGAAAGTCAGAGGAGAAAGTCACATGCTGCAACAGAAAAGAGCGGAAGCAGCCTTCATTCTCCCCAATACATGTGGGTTCAATGCTACACAAAGATTTTTTTGTTGTTGTTCTACTAGACAAAGGTTTACTCCCATGAGAAAGGCGGCGGTGACATCATCTCAACTGACTGAGTCTTTGTGCGGCAGAGACAAAGGCCTCGAGTCATCCCGGTGGAGTCAGACCTTGGGGTTGGGGGGTTGTGTGTTTTGTGTGTCCTTCCGCATGTGTGTGTTTGTGGGAACATAATTTGCCCTTTTGTGCTGTATAGCCTAGACACAACATAGCTAATATTGTTGTGAAAGGTGAATTGCACAAGGAAACAATATGGTGTGGGCCAGACGTATGCAAAACCACCCCACCCTTTTCCCGACAACGCTCTTTTGAAATGCTCTCAGTGTTCTGCAACAGGATAACTTCAAATGTAAATTCAAAAAGAATTGTTTTCATACACAATATGATGAATACTACATATGAATATATATAAATATGCATGTAAAAGAGAACGAAAAAAAAAGTGGTCATGTGGCCAAAGTTTCAAGGCGGAACGCTGTTATTTTTCTGGGTGGGGGTTTCACCTTAATGGACAGATCAAGTTCAAGAAACACAATAAACAGTGGAAAAGAGAGAAACGAGGAGGAGCCTCTGCTTGAACTAAAACTATGGGTGTCACAAGGTTAGCGCTGTAGCCCACAGCACCAAAGACACACTTAATATTTTTCGGGATATAGAGCAGTTTCAAAAGGAAACAATCGATCGGTCTTCTGAGGAAAGTGAATCAAACGCAGCTGAAAACTAACTAACAAATCGTGAACCACATGATACCCTTGACTCAGGAGTGCAGTTGAATTGAATAATTACCGATATGTTCAGTTTCCTGATGTTGGGACTGGAGCTGTCGGATTCCAATGCGGTGACAGTCTGTGGAGTTAGGACGTACATTTTCCAAGTAGCGGCACATCCGCCTGGTTTCTCTGCTGCATAGCACCTCCACAGTGTCTGAGGAGGGCAGGTTAAAACAGAGTTAGTGCGTAGTCCGACTTACCTTTACTCCAACAATCATTTTATTGTTTTTACACTTTTTAAAATGTATATCTTTCAGATTGTACAATTGTACACCCCCCACAGTATATTCATATAAAGGTGAACTCATCATCTTGTTACTCACCTGGATGAGAGAGGCGGCAGCAGGGATCTGTCTGTTGAAATGCTTCTGTCTCTGCTTCTGTTGGACCTTCAGGGCAAATCCTGAGCCCAGGATACCCTAATCGGGGACAAACATGTTCTACTGTGTGCATTTATGCACCAATAAAATACATGTATATAACATTAAAGACATAGGTAGATACTGTAGATGGAGAATCTCGCAAAGATTTATTCACGTTCTAATAAGGTTGGCACTAAATGAAACAAAGTCTTTCCTTACTACTCATGAATTTATGTGACTTGGATTAAAATTATATTTACAGCAGGCAGAGCGAAGAAGGAGATGGCAAAGACACTGAAGCAGGAGGCGATGGCCTTGCCTATCCATGTTTGAGGAATTTTGTCTCCGTAGCCGATGGTGGTGACGGTCACCTAAAGACAGAGAGTGAATGTTAAAGCAAAAAAATCTCTAAGCATTCAGGAGCCTTTGCTGATGCAGGAAGGGTCAAGAAACAGAAGAAAACTAAAGCTATTAACTGATTTTTATTGACTAAACTCATTCTTTATGCATTTCCTAATAAAAGTTGGACTACAAACAAAGTCTCAGTAGAGTCACAATTACAATACTTAAGAAGACCCAAGAAGGAATGCAACAGGATATGAGAACTCTTTCTTTTTTACATCCATTGGAACCTGAAATATACATGGAAATCATTTCTTTGAATGTTACATTGTCTTTTGGTTTCAAATAAAATGCTTGGTCTTGTTGAGGAAAATGTTTATCTTTAAAACAAACTGAGCTCAGAGAGAGTTAAGCGGAAAGTCCCCTCTTGTTTTTAATGAAAATGTCAGTCAGTGCAGCGCTCCCGAAGCTTTACCGCAGCAGTCTATAACGCGGGTTAGACAATGAGGAGAAAGTTCATCAGCCATTCTGGCCTCGCTCCACAACCAGCAGCGATGGCCAGAGCATTTCAAGCTCTTGCTCCTCAAAGGGAATAAGATTCCCAACTGCTAATCCTCAGCGAGCGTAGGAATTTGTGTGTGTGTGTGTGGGGGGGTACCTTTTGCATTTGCATTTACACCCACTCTGAAAGCCGAGCCAATTCTGACACATTCAGAACACACTTGGCTTACTGTGGGTGTCTATGGGGTATCACCTCGTGAGCGACCGCTGCGCGCTAACACAAAGCGGCTGCTGTAAGGTGAGATACTTAAAAGGGCTTTAGGAGTAAAAAAAGAAGGAGCTGGGGTGGAAAGGGTGGGTGTGTGTGAGTGTGTGAGTTCAGGGGGTGGGGGGTGTTTAATCCCTCATCTACAAATCCAATGACTAAACAATGTCCTCCTGACCGTCGGAGGGAAATGGTCTACTCGAAAACACCCCTCTCATTCAGTCTGTAGGGTGTGAGGCAAAAACCCCCTCATGCCTACACAAAGGTCACAGACCTGGTCTCTGAGTATGTCTGTATGCATACAGACATGAATGCTCTGCTGGTCTGTATGCCATGTGTACTGCATGTGTGATTACAGCTAAGTCAAATTGTGCATGAGCCACAAAAATGGCAAGTTTGGCACTATCAGTTTTCATTTTCCTCATTATCCACGTCTCACCTCTTTTGAAGTAAGGAGGGTTGTTAATATCAAAACAGCCATTACCTAACCATCAGCAACTGGCAAACGACAAAGAGAAGCAGGGAAGGTGAGGGAGGGAGGGAAGAGAGAGGGATATGAATCATGGCATTGGCTTGTCCTCCAGCTGTGCTCCGCACCTGCACATCCGAATGCGGTAATCATGCCAGGAGAAGGAATACGCGCCGGCAGAGCTTAGCGTTCTCCAATCAGCGCACTCTCACTTCAGTGAGCACACACACAAATGCTCACACAGCCATTGTAATACTCTCAAGTGTACAGTCTCAGATAAACAAAAAAGGTGCAAATCCCCCAACCGTGATTCTTTTTCTCGACATTGTGAGCAGAGCAACACAAACAACAGCTTTTCTTCAACTTTTCCAAAGAGCAGTGAGGAGCACCGTGACCCCTCTCACCTTCGTTACATAAAGGTAGTAATCCCACAATTAAAGTTTTAATTAAGGGAACTGACACTTTATATTGCTGCTTTAAAAGTTCTTTGAGCCAAAGAGCCCAGAGGTGAATGGTTTATTACCGTCTCTTTGTGGCATACTGATCCCCTGCACAAGGCTGCCATAGGTTTCTCATTACTTTGCACTTTCAATTCAAATGTTTAATTAACTGCTCTGGAAACCTGAGCCTCCGCACAGAGGGAAATAGGCAAAACCAGCTCTACTCACGAAAAACATCGACACACACCTGCTCCAGTGTGAAGTGTTGCACCAACACATGCACGCCACACACAAAAATAATGTAGAGAGTTAAAAATAAGAAGAAACACAAGGAGGTTCATAATTGGTCTAACTAGAGTGGCCACCCATCGCCATTTTTTTTCCCCTTGAGAGTGTATTGTGCAGATAAGTTGTAACAGCTCTTCAGACAGAAGAATCTTCATTGACATGCATGTGATGTGACCTTTCAAGTATGTAAGCAATGTTGGGGAATTCAAGTAGCTTTCAAGAATCCCAGTAATATATGCATTGCTCAAAAACACATTTCAGAAAACGCACTCGTACAAACCTGTGGAAATATGTACGACAATATCAGCAAAGGGCTTGACTTGGCTTCTCAACAATGCATTTCTTTTTTTTCTGGATTTGCAGCCTTACCACGCCCCACCACAGAGCATCAGCGTAGCTGGAGAAGCCCGTCTTGCCCTCCTCATCCACAGCGTCCTTCTCCGCCAAGTAGACAAAGTAGGAGGAAAAAATCAGGCCCAGGAATCCAATGTACAGAGTGGTGATCAGCTCCTGCAAAAGATGAGAGAATGAGAGATTACAAACTGTGTTCATGAAGAATATAGTCATACCAAATATAAAAATGTATAAAACTTTCTTTTTAAGGCACGAAACATCAAACAAAACACTGCAATCTATCCTCCTGTGACAGCACACATCAGCATTACTTTAAATGAGGTTTCAAACCAGGTTTCACCCTACTGTATCATGTCACCATTTGTACATTTAGCCCATTAAGACCTAAGATGCCCTTTAAAAAAGCTTTCTAAAACCAAAAACGTGGGTCACATCCGGCTCTCAAGGTAGAAATGCTCGAATGTCACAGCAGGTCTCAAAGGGAGAAGCACACATCAGGCGGCATCAGGTCTTATCGGGTTTGATGCTTCTATAAAAACAGGTGGTGATCTCCAGCAATGAATTTCCACTAAACAGAGCAGATCATTTGATAAAGTGGTCATATGACAACAGGGAGATGGCAGCGAATCACATTAGGCTCATCTTGGCTCCATCTCGATTTATTTTCTTGACCTTTGCACACAATCCTTGGCGATCAGTCCTGTTGTTATGCATCAAAGAGACACAAATGTGTGGTTTGACTATAACCAGAGAACACCGTCTATTTCTGGGATTAAGAAAAGAACATTACATCCTCTGACTTCATTGTGTATCAGCCTGAGAAAATACTAAAACAAGTGTACCAGGATACACTGAAGAAAAAAAAGTAGAGGTACTTCGTTTCTCCTTATAAAGCCAGATCTGCTGTGGCTTATTTGTGCATGTGTGCACGTGGATTTGATGCGATAAACTGTAACTATGGTGTGGATTACAGAAGCTTGTCTGTCTGCTGTACGGGCAGTCTATATAAGCAACTGCTGCTGAATGACACAACAGAAAGTATTTTTTACTCTTCTGTCTGTTATGTGATTAAAAAGGGTTAAATAAATCAATATTTGAACCAGTCTGTGTGTTCTTAGCTTTGCAGTATCTGTGTGAATACTTAAAACCCACCTGTCGATGAATGAAGACCACAGATCCGAGGAGCCGCCATGTTCCTCCCTGTCGATCCACGTGTAGCATGCGCAAGATTTGGAGGAAACGGATGCCCCTGCAACACACAACGCCACCTCATCTTGTCATCTGGAGATTCCTCTCCAGCTATGAGTGCATTAAAAAAATGCCGCACAAAGTAACAATTGTACCTGATGGCTGACGTGGCAAACACTTGGCCATTGGAACCCACGCCAAGCACGATGATTGATGCAATGACCACAATCAAATCTGTGAAAGGGAAAAAAGAGACACAGACAGGCCAAAAAAGGAAAAGAAAATCTAATTAACTGTCATCAGATAAGAGATGGAATCACTTCCGTTTCAATGAAACCTTGTATAAAAGGTAAATTCTTACATTGCTCCAATGATCTAAGTTGTTGATCTACAAGAACAATTCATGACATCCGTTGTAATAAATGGGAACAAAGGAAAATGCCAGGTGCACCTATGATTGATATGGGCTTCCTGATAAAGCGGAGGCGTCCTTTGATGCCCGAATATTTGCTGCGACAGCCTGCCGACCACAGTCGGACCACATACTCTGTGCCAAAGAACAGCACCAGCACAATCTCCTGTGGAGCACAATGCAAACAAGAAAGCAAGGGTTACATTAATCCATTGGTACAGAGACAATAATTGCGAAATGCATACAGGACAAGAGGATGTGGGAGAAGATAAGGTATCACTTCTCAAAGAATTAATAACATGGTGCCATGCCTTAGCGCTAATCTAAAAGCATTAAGACCATTATAATCAATCATCGAGTTTTACGATATGACGACAGTGGGTAATGACAGGTGTGTGAGACAGAGACAGAGAGACACTGAGGTGGTCTGACAGGGCCAAGACCACCAAACCACCCAGGAGGAAAGATGGAGGTTGATAACATGGCTGATGACAGCTCATATTGAGACAGGGTCAATGGCTAAGTGATTGAGGCCACAAGACGAGATGCCAGCACTGATAAGAAGGCTGAATAGTCAACTCAGTTGTTAAGGTCTTGTAATAAATGCAGCACCTGAAGACAGTTAAATGTATTTGTTGTTAAAAAAAATTACAAATGGAGGTTAGAGTCTGAGATAAAAATCCCACACCTATGTATATATCTGCCGAGGTTTGTGCTTTGAAAGTGCGTTCCACTTGGTGCCATTGTGCATTTGTTTCTCCAGGATGTGCATGCATGAGTTCCTCTGTGAACTAATGAAGTCTGTCTGATGGAGATCGCTTTCCTGGCCACTGTGTATCCATAATATTTAGCCACCATACTGTCTGTTAAAATCTAAGGCCATGTGGGTGGCCATTGCGTTGATTGCTTGAACTGGCTGCTCCCTGGACACCCCTTATATGAAACTTAATACCACGAGCCCTGCTGCAATAACACAGCACCACTGAGCCCAAAAACAATGACTTGTCAATCACAGCAGACACTATTTCTGGCAGGCAAAACTGTCACCCTGGTATCAGGACAAAAAGAAAATGCTCTGCTCTGTAAATTTAGTCATAATTTTGCAACCGTGACGTAGAAAACAACTTTATTTAGAATTACCAACCTAAGACCCCCTGCAGGGTCATTGCAGTGATGAGTCAGACAGATGGACAGATCCGTTTTGGCTGCTTTTTAAATGTTCAGTTCGCCCATATTCATTAATTAACAATGTTTACAGCTTTAGATTTTGCGCTTGAGTCATCTGGCCTGGGATTCCCATATACTCATTGAGCTCATTCATGAATTGCTCATTTTCTGTCATTGAGTTAAAGACAAAGAGAGAGAGAGAGAGAGGAAGGAAAAGAGACTGAGCTGGAGACAGAGACAGGCAGATATGGTTCAGTAAACCTCTATAACGTAGCCTGATAATCAGTCTGAGTTACCGTGTGGTTTCACTTCATTCATCCATATCTGAATCGCAGAACAAATCAGAGATGTGGGCAGCGACTCAAAAGGCCGGAACGAGGCTACCTATAACATCCAGCCAGCCATGGCCTTATTGTCTGTGTAGGAGAGTAACAGACCGTGTTTGCTCGCTTTATTATAACATCTCATAATCTGTGGTTTTGTTGGTTTGTTGACAGGTGAGGATCCATCTGATCTGAAGTTCATGGAATTCTGGACTAAACAAAGATGAATTTATTACTGACAAACAAGGTGGGAACTTGCATCATAAATACAAAACCTGTGGTTACCTCTGGTTCATTGTGGGTATATGTTTGAAAAAACAAACTAGTAATCTTTCATGAACGGTGCCACACAGTCAGATAAAAAGCATCAGAGCCAGCACTAAATGCCAACACTGAGTCCCACCTCATCAAGGTTAGTAATCATGACATCTGGGTAACATTTGGAAGTGCAAAGACATACATGAATTTGAAGAGAGAATTTGAAGGGATTACTAGAATAATTCCATGAAATGGGTCACCCAGATGTTGTGGTGTTTTTTGCATGTGTATCAGAAACTGGCAACGCTGTGTTTACTGAAAACAGCCGCCTGTTGGCGCGGCGATAATCTCGTCAAGCCAGACGTGGATGAAGCTCATTGCTGCTCGGGAATTACGGTATCAGATGAAAATGTGATTAGATTGCTTCATCTGTGTGTCCTACTACAAGAGGAGGGAGGTGCATGTCAGCGCATCAACATACAATCACTAATTACATTTACCTGAGCTCTGCAGAGCTTTTGCAACCCATAGATGGTACACAATCCAAAGTAGCAGCCTTACAGACGATAATGTTAATATCTCAGAAATACATTACAAAATGCTGATTTTTTATCTAATCTGTAAGCTTCAGTCATGAATACCATGATAATCACTTGGCAGAATTATTGCATCTCTCCAGTTTGCAGGTTGTCACTGACGGGTCGTGTGGTTTATTTATGATGAGACTATGAGCCCATTTTAACCACAACAATTAGTTGTTCAATTCTTGTTCAATAAGTTTTGATTCGCTGGCATAATAGGTAGAAACCATCAACCAAAAGATTTTGTATCACAAACGTTAGAATTCAGGACAACTTGGCTCACTACTTTTGTGCTTTCTCTCATCAGTCTTCCCCATAAGATTAAATATTTCTTGCAGTGGAAACAGTAAAATGGTGCCACTCAGGAAAAGGTCAAGAGGTCACCAACACCACAAGGATTTGCTACTCTTTTCCCTTAAACACAAACACATTTCATGGATTTCCAACCATTAATTTGTCCTGTTGCTGGTGGTATCTGCCTGTAAAATGCCCTCATTGTGAGACATCAACAAACAAATATTTAATACACTTCAGAACAAATGAATGTCCTTCAGGGCTGGCCGACATGTTTTCAATCAATCACAATGTTAATGTAGCCCTTTTGAAAATACATGGATATTTTTGGAATATAAATATATATCTCCAGATAACAAAAATTTCTTTTATATTTACCAGTACTATTAATTTCACAAATCTAAAACCCTTCACATTTCTGAAACAAAAACTGACAGCTTTTAAATACAGTCTGCCTGAAATCCTTAATTTGCACAACAGGTGTAAGACGTCTTTATTAAAAACTTTATTAAAGAATAATTGATATGGGAGACTCTTGAGAGCAGGATGGAGTTTGTGGAGAACCAAGCCAAACATAATGAAGGCCACAACAAAATGAGGAATAAAATGAGGCTTTGTCGAGACCAAAGAATAACAGATTTTCTATTTTAAACAGTAACAAAAAAATGCAAAAATTTTATCTTCTAATTTTATTTTACACAGTGATGCACATTTAAATGGGTAAAAATTTAAAATAGTGAAGTGATGAATAAGACCTGGGCAGGGCAGGAGAGGACAAAGAAGAGATGCACATGTGTGCGCTTCTGTGCCTCCTGTCCGGCCTGGCTGGCTTTACTTTGGCAGCTGCCCCGAAGGCCAAATATCCTCAAGGACTAATGTTCCCTCTGCCATCCAAAACAAGCAGCCTGCGATTCACGGATGTCAGCCAGCCCTGAGCGTTCTAAGTATAGCCGCTGCCACCAGTGTACGCCACCATGACACCGCTCGCGCAGCTCTGCCCCCCCAAACACACACAGACACGCACATGCATGCATGATAAGGTGTTATCTTATCTCACAATTAATATTGAACTAAAACCATGCATGCACACACACACACTCACACACACACTGAAACACACAACCAGGTGTACAGATAAACAAGGCAAACGAAAAAAGTACATCGCCGCAATTTATGTGTACTTTTTTTTTGTTTTTCTGTAAGCCTGCTGGCGTCTTCTTGAGTAATGAAGCAAGAGAGAAAAAGGCGTAAGGAGGACGAAGGGCGGAGGGTGGAGACAGAAAAAGAGAAAGGGAGGATGAACCAGAGTTCCAGATAATGACAGAGAGTATTTGGCTATTCCTGGGTATAAATAAATGAATAACCGTGATAGTAGGTCTTCAAAAGGGCACTGGCCAAAAGTTTACAGAACACAGTGTCCACGCTGTCCTCGGATTGCCCCCGGGAGCCAGGAGGTGGTACATGTGTGTCTGCCCATGTCTGTGTGTGTGCGCGCAGCCTTTGTGTAAGTGCCTGTGTAAACTGTGCGGGTGTATGCGGTAGCATGTGTATTTATATTCACAGCGTGCTGGCAAGAGACAGATGATGCAAGTTCTTTGTAGAGCTTCCAACCAGCAGCCATAATTTTCCTCTACCTGTTGTAAGCCCTGGATTTATTGCATCACTTACCAGCCTTAATAGCCCAACAAGGCACAAAAAAGTCAATTTAGCAGCAAGTACCAGCAAGTACAGTCTGTGTGGAGCCAAATGGTCCTAAATAACTGGTGTTATCACCCTAGATTAAAAGCAACATGCCAATGCTAATAATCCATGTACTCATTATTTACTGTCAAGTGCTTTGGTTGAATTTAGTAGAAGCTGGCAGGTGTCAACGGTCTCGCAGTGATTAATCTTTCTTTTGAGCTTTGTAATATCTCTGGGCTGAGGGGCAAGATGGTGGGTAAGCTCCTTCCAAGGCAAGAGCTTCAGTCTCCATCGTGTGGACACAGCAGGGTACTGCAGTGTGGCTACGATAGCCCTTCCACTCATCATCTGTACTCTGGATGTTTATCTACAAAAATGTCCCTTGATTTAACCAAGAAAAAGACTATTTAGTAACACGTGAGAGAAAACAAAACGTCACACGTCTACTGTTACATCAACAGGTTTAGATGATTTGATTAAATAAACTGCTTTTTATTACTCACACAAACTTACAACTGTAATACTCCACAAATGAATTATAAATATGGATTTGGCTTGTTTAAGTGAACGAGCACAATCCAGTGACTCACCATCCAGAAGAGGGTTCCAGTGGCAAATTCCGCATATTGCTCTATAGTTGACAAGACACTGAAGATTAGACACACCAGGACCATTAGGAAGCTGTGAGGGGAGAGACAAGGTGTTTTGGGTCAGTCATCTCCACTCACCACATAGCTGCTCGCTGTTCCAGTCATGAAAAGTAAACACTTCATCAATGCACAGTATGCGTTTTGCTTTGGTTTTATTTATTAAGCATTTATCAATCCAAGAACAGTGAAACACTAACGCAGCATAAAAGTATAAAATCATGAAACCATGGGCTTATATTTGCTTTTCCCTAATAGATGGCATTACAGAGTATTTGATACCTGATTATTTTCTGGTTAATGAAATTTTATATATTCTGGTATTGTCTGTAAGATGTGCTGATAACACATTATTTAATTTTTTTATAATTATTGTATTCTCTGAACAATCAATGTGACATATTAAATTTGTTATGTTTTTCTTTTTTTTAGTACATATACGTATGTGCTCACATACCTACTGTATATGAGACAACTCTCCACCTTTGTCCCACCTCCAAATTAAGTGAAATAGAAAAACAAAAACACAAAACTCCTGCTGAGAAGGGGCCTTCTTTGATAAATCACTGGATTTTGGTTTTATACATTTAATTTTATTCATGGGGCCAAAATTTATTTGTTCACTGATTACTTTCTTTAAAATTAAGTATTATCTGTATTTCCTTTAGCTTCTGCAGTCCACTTAAGTCAAGCTCCTTTAAAACTTTTTAATCAAATGAAGTTTTCAAAATGGCAGCTAAAACTTTCACTTGAGATATTTACCAACTCGGCTGAAAACTGCATTAACTGCAATGTTCATTTCTTCATTCTAATTTTTTAATGAGGGGCTTTGCTGTCTTCCCTGACCCTACGTGACTGAGAGCAGAATCATGTGTGCATTTTCACTGGCCCCCGGAATAATCCCCTGAACGCATCTTTTAAGTGCTTATACATGACACACTCTGAATGTTTGCATGCACCGCCATTACGATCAAGCTCCCTTTAAAAACACAGAGTGGTGGGTGCATTATGATGCCGTGAACTACAAGCTGGATTACATGCCATATGCTGAAGGGGTTATGTAAGTGTCTGTTGTTTATTATTATTCATGTCTGACAGAATATAATGCAGAAACATATCTATGCATTCCCACAGAATGGAACGACTTCCAAGAGCTGATTGCAAGGAGGCAACCGCACCAGAGGTTTGACCTGTCGTTTCTTAACTGAGTATTCCCAAAGTAAAAGCAGACGTTCGTGGACAGCCATTACTCTGGACACCCACACGATTCAGTTGATTTGGGAAAAAGGGGAAGGAGGTGTGCCGTGTTTGAAAGATCTTGCTCATTTCTTGTCTATTGGGTGGTAGGATGAGCGAAAGGCAGAGTGGGGTGATGGAGGGCAAGACTCCTAAAAGAGGATTTCCCCTCGCACATAGACGACGAAACATCAGCCAGATGGGACAGTGATTTTTCTGTATGAGGATTACCACCACCCCACCCCGCTCCACTCCACCCTCTAAAACACACACACACACACACACACACACACACATACTATAACCTATAAGAAAGCCCCTCATCAACAAGAGGGTGAGTTGAGTTGACGTCATCCCCTCCAATTTACTGCAGTGTCATGTACATGTCATTTTGACTAGGTTGACCCACACAGGGACTTGGACTAAGAGTTGTAGTGAGGATGCCATTTTTGGGTTCGGTCATCTGTTTCGTGTGCTGGCTGGACCTCAAAATCTGAAATCGGGCCGGTTACATCTTGGGATGTTTCGTGTGCACCACCTGGGGCAGCCAATGAGATTTCACAGTTAGACCGATCCTCAGCATAATGTCCTCTACATATGGCACTGAAGGATTTGTGGTTAGTATGACAACTAAAAAACTGAAGGCTTAGAGCCAGTCAAACACTCTGTAGCAGGGACATTTTCACTTAAAGCAAATGACTCAACACCAAGGACAACGTGTAAAGTCAAACAGGACCAGATAAATGAAACAAATGAAGTAGGAGCAAGCTGTCTTATTGCTCACTTCACAGTTTACATTAAAAAATAATGACAGAATAAGACAAAAATCAGAGTGGAAAACTGAAGTGTGACTTTCCTGTGTTTCCTGTGTGTGTGTCTTACTTCACTGACTTAGTTTTTAACAGTAATTAAACAAAAGTTTACTGCACTAAACCATCTGAAGCAAACCAAAATAAACCAAAAGCAAATTCCTTGACACAAGTATCACTGACAGAACTGCTGCGTTCAAAATGAGGTATTAATTAGGGCTGAAAATGAAACTGCTGTAAATAAAAACAATTACCATCTTAATTCTCAGTTCAAATCAACTCCACAAGACCCAGATAGGATTCATACAGACTACATGCATGAGCCAAGTCACAGTTGGGAAATGTAATATGAATCTTTGCCCTCGTGACATGCATTTTGTATCCTGGCCATTGTACATTGGCTGATCTGATGTGTGCAGCAACTGGCCACTGGGAATAACAATTTGTGGTACGCTGTTGCTCGGCTCTCAGGCAGTAACATTACCAGCCTTTTGGGAGAAAAGAGGCCAAAAAAGAGAGAACAGGTTAAGATGAGGGCAAGTAAAGTCAACTCAAAACCCATTTCCCTTGTGCTGAAATGAGATCATCTTGTTAGGATAAGCATGAATATGATGTCATAGCCATGTAGGTCATTGACAAGGTCATGTAATCTGTGTGTTTCCCTTTCACTGCATCAGTTACGGTATTTGTTTTGGAGGGAAAACAGACCACTACAATATCCCTAGGATTCCATATACTACAAGCGGTGGGATAAATGTCACAACTAACTAGACAAGGCAGCACAAGACTGCAGCCAGTTCTGTATTTAAATGTAGCTCATTACAGCAAAATGATACTCAAAATGACCCCAGACCAGCACAGGATGTCTACCAAATTTTGACTGGCATTGAAAAGGGCAAAAGACATTTTTCTACAATTCTAGTCTACAAATCATATATGGTATCATATGGCTTATTGGTTCAAGGATATCCTAGACAGATGAACATGATTGGGACTTGGCTGATCAATATTTTCTAATTGAAGACACTGATGCAAATTATGAAAATAATATATTACATTTTTATGTACTGTGAGAGTTAGGCTGTCATACTGTACAGTAGTTGGCATGGCATCAAGTTTGCCACTAATGTCTCTTGACACAAAAAAAGTTCTCATTAAGTTAAGCTGTGACAGATAGTAGTTAGACGGAGTCGTGTCCTAAAGCGTTCGGCACTGACACCCCAGGGGAGGTGTCTGCTGCAGACAGGACTGGGTCACTCGGAACCATTAGCCAACCTTATTTAGCCAGGCCAAAACCCCTGGGATCTGATTAAAACAAAACAGCTGGGGCTTTAGTGAGCATTACTGACTGCGGATCTGTCCAGCTTCACTAAAATAAGTAGAGCCACACCAAACCCTCTGTTCCATCAACTGTGAAACTAAGGCAATATAAGCTTAGGAAATGTCACCTAAGTACAGACAGCAGGGACTTGCAGGACAAAAACACAACAACAGACTTGTAACCATGTCAGCCTTACTCTCAGGCCTCACACTGGAGCATCTGAGTCAGACCAAAGGAGAGTTAGGGTCATGTGACCAATGACGTTAGCCAATGCTTGCCCTACACTTTTGCTACATAACATTGGAGACACATTCAAGCTAAAACTGCAGGTTGTAAAAGAATGTAGAAAGATAAGAGTATCATATCTCTACAAAGACACTTGTCAGTGTTGTTGGGTGTATGAATGAGGCAAGTCAATAGGGTGAACTGGTGGGCACCTTCTCAATAACAGTGTTTTGTTGAATTGGACCAATTCAGCAACACAAAGCCACCACCCAGTTTTAGTGTAAACAACAGTTTACTCTTGCAAACCAACGAACAAGCTATTTCTACAACAGATCATCACTCCAGTGTAAAGGTCTTAGATGTACTTACATTAACACTGCACTAACTAGTGTCAGCCATGACTCTTTTTACACCATTACACCCTCTTCTTCTTCTCCCTCCTTGTCTTCTTTTCTTCTTTTTCTTCTCTGGCAGACTGCAAACAACTTCAACGTGCACACTGCCACCTATTTTACCAAAGTGTGCATCATCAACCAGTTACACCTGATTTAAGTTCTGCCATAAATGATTGAGCCAAAGCACCACCCACTCTCTTGTCTAATCTCTGTCTACTTTCATTAATCCCTTATTGTACAGTAAAACTAAAACAAAAACAAAACTGAAACATTTTAATGTCTACAAATTAACCAAAAGCTATTGTGATGGATCGTAAAAATTGACCACCTTATTGTTTGAACAAAGACAATGGATACATTATTGGGAGCTCTAAACCACTGGCATGTTTCCATAAGCATATTTGAGTGGTCCTATATAAAATATTTTCCATGTGATATTGGTGATTTTACTTCTATTGTGTTTTCTCTCAGTTTAGGGGAGAATCATCTCTCCTTCTCAGGCTGTGTCTTGGCCGTGACATGAAACACAGAGCTTGCAACTTACTCAAACTTTAAGCCAAAGCATTCAAACTGCCCTGGACATAACTACTAGCTCTTTACTGCCCCCCCCCCCCACACACACACACACACACACACACCCTGTCCCATACATGGAACAGCTTAGGGTGGATTACACCACATCAGCCACCCGCCACCAACATAGATATTGCTTCCTGGCTTAGCTATGATCTTGCCCAACAAATACTTGGAAAATGGATATAAATCTATTTACAAGTTGAGGACAAGATGAATGAAAAGAGAAATAGCTGGGAGGGGTATCAATCAGAAGTAAGAGTGTCATTCATAACCAGCAACTTCCACAAATAAACAGTATCTCAGATTCAGCATTAGTAACATACATGGCCAAAAGCTAATACCCTAAGCTTCTCAGCTAAATTCAGTTGTAGATTTACACATCAGTGGAAAATGGTTGGACAAAACAAGCGATCTTAGATTTAGACTTAGAAACTGGGGTGGACATTTTAAACTATTTTCTGATGTTTTATTGATGAAAACATGGATCAAGTAAATTATCAGCGTAATAATTGACAATGAGGATAATTATTAGTTTCAGTCCTATTATTCATTAATTTGATTTTTTAGGGAAATCGCAAAATCTGAACTAGTATATGAAGAGGCATTTAATGTAATATTGGTGTGTACAAAAAAATGTAATTAAAAGTTATAGGCCTGTGTCATTTGAGGAAAAAGTCGTCTATGCCTCAACTATTAATTTTCAAAAAGTTTAAAATGCTCTAGAACACATTCATATTTTTGCCACTGAATCAGTTCTCCACACTAATGTCACATTTCAAACTTAAATATGGTTGAGTAGACATGCTCCCTGATCCCTCTAAATAGCTGCTTTTTCTCACTGGCTAGTCAATATCCTTGTGGAAAGCCCTGCACATCATTTTGGAGTCAAAGTCCTCAATTACATTAGAAAATTGCATTAACAAATATTTCCCAGCACACATCATTATTGCTGAAAAACCCCTACAGTACACTTCATTCAGGCAGTAATCTCTTGTAAGCAGATATCCAACAAGAGTTTTCCTTTCTGCCCTTTCCACATAGATGGAAGGGGAAGCTGGGAAGCTGAGGATTTACTATGGCCATTTCAATAATCTGTCCAGATATAAAAACACACAACAGAAGCAAGTATTTCTGACAATATCTGGCCCACTGCATTTTCACGAGGATAAACAGGTGCAATGCATTCTCCTTGGCAAACTGGCTGTGGTAAAATGATGTTAAATCTTCCACTGATAATAATATTTTTGATCAGAAGCACAGATAATCCAAAAAATTAAGGGTTCTTTGCTCTCATTTTCCTCCTGGTTTAACTTAAACAATTTTGTCTCAAATCATCTGTACTTTCCTCAGTATCGCAGCACGCTGCAAGAAACTGTTAACTGTTAGAACTGGTGGATAATAGGACCAAGAGGTATGTTTGTAATCTGCCTGAGGTCTGAGAAGGGGGTTTGGGAATCATGAGGTGTTTATTCCCTATGGTTATGTAAAAGACTCAGGGGGAGTGGACCAAACGTGAAGGGGATCATTGCCCCAGGTTGTCTGTGTGCTGGTGAGTCTGCACACCATTGCATAAGACTCTTTTTGGACACATGTCCACGTATGTTGTCTTGAGTCCAAGGGATTTCTATCCATGCTGACATTTGTTTGTCTGACAGCTCTGAGGCTGGACAAATACGTCATTTAATCCATTTTAAGTATTGTTTCAATTAACCATTCAGTGTTTTACTTTTTTATTTACTAAATAAATTTAATCACTTTTATGGGCCTTAATCCTTGGCCAAGCATTGATACTTTGAACATGTCAAAGTAGTTACAAAAACACTCCAAAGAGTTTTTTAATGGGGTTTGTACCTTGCAAGGAAGAAAAACATCTTTGAGAGGCCAACTTAACAATGTATTTTCAACACATATACATGTGATGCACTTTCAGTATGTGTACATTGTGCGCGGATTCATCTGTGCCACATGTGTAAACGGTGTCTGTGTTACCCTGCTATGGTACCTGTTGATTGGACAGATGTTCAGAAAGAGCCAGATGAAATGGTGTTGCGTGCATTTTGGGATATATGAGCCTTTTACGAGCCAATATGTTTGGGTATTTTCCTGTCACTGTGTTGTGCAATGCAGCCTCATTTTCCCATCTGTGAATGTGTGATGCAAACATGTGCTGTGTGCGTGTGTGTGTGTGTGTGTGTGTGTGTGTGTGTGTGTGTGTGTGTGTGCTGAAACTGCTGGCAGTTTTGGAACTGTTGCTGATCCTTCAATGAAGTGAAGGCCGCAATGAATAAAGCAACCACCTGTGTGTGTGTGCAGGCCTATTAGGGCTGTCATGAGCGCTGTATACAGCCCTTTATGCACCCCTTCTCTCCTGCCAGCCTCTAAAGAGGCCAGGAGAATAGATGGCCACCAGCAATAGCCATCGACAAGTAAGAGTTACTTAAGGGAGTGTCAGCGGGGATCAGTCAGAAGGGTTTAATATTAAATGAGGGGCAGGCTCGGGTTCTCTCTCCTCTATGAAGGGAGAACATTAGAGCCTCAATTACTGCTGGGATGGATTATCAGCAATGCAAAGGGCACAAAACACACAAACATACAGTAGAATGGAGAATCTCTGCAGTGTTTCCACTCAGCTGTGATTGACGGAGGTAATATCTTAATGAGAGAGACTAATTGTAATTCTTTTCAAGCACAAGTTCACAGAGACAGAGCAAAAAAGTGGCAGATGGGCCTGGCAGTTTTAATGTTTGAACATTAGGCTCCATTTTTAAATGATTGAAGTGTTTGAAGACTGAGCTGAAGTCTTGCAGAGGGGGATAAATGTTTTTGGATGACGGAGGATTTTGGAGGAAACGGGACCGTTCAGAAGTTGAAGACATTAAGATTGTTGCCAGAAGTTGCACAGCAGGCCAACCAAAACTGTTGTGTGTAAACTTGGCTGGAGCTGCCTCACTGCACGGCCCTTACAGTGAGATACTGTAAAGTATGTTGTGAACATGTAGGCACATAAACTGATGATGAGCATGCAACTGTATGCCGCTCAAACTAACCCTGCTCATCATTTCTCAGAGAAGACACACACTGGTCACTCACAACTTGAGTTTGTGAAAATCCCTAAATGACTTTAAACTGTGATCTTTGAGTTCATCTTTAACTGTAATTTTTGAGAAAAAAAATTTAAACATGTGGATGTGTCTCTACACACACAAGGATGTAAAAGGACACCAGAGTCAAACTTTCTCTTGAAAAAGGTTGCACAACTGCATGGACTATTAACAAGCATTTAAAGTACATCTCTCATTAGGCTTATTTACCTTGACATAATTGCTTATAGGATAATAAATAGGCAACTGCTGTGGCTAAAACCACATGGAGACCTGCTCAGGTGAAGAGGTGACTGTGGTATGAAAGTCATTTGACCAAATGCACTGGAGTTCTTCAGAGGACACGGATATCATTATTTCCTGCACTGTCCTGGGCCCAGATCTACTAAGACATAACATATTCATTATATAATATGGCGTCTGTCTCTTACCTAATTAATGATACAGTTTAGCATGCACGTGATAATCCTCCTCCCAGCTTCTCAAAGTTAGTTGGTAACAGATCAGGGTGTTGCATTGAATGTTTCTACTGTGCCCACACTGTAACCATGAGGAAAATAAAGTTGGAAATTATAGTCAACCGTGGATGCTGGGGTTCAGTGCAGCTAAATAATTCCTTACAACACAGAACTTTGTAGCATTCATATCCACAAACTCAGGGTCAAAATGAATTCCTTTGGCTTGCTGTACGATTCAGCTAAATGTAAACATCAGCGGAGGCCTTTCAACTAAACTTCTATTATTATCATTCATATTTTCATCTAATCTGGTCTAAATCCATGGGCTCAGGGCTTACTGTGACATCGGGGACTAAATTGTGGGATACTTCAGAGCTCACAGTAGATCCGTTAGCCACATGTTGGGTGGCATTCTTGGCCACGAAATTCATTTCAAAGAATTTTGTTGATAATTTTGAGAAAAAAGACAAGCTACCGGCTGCAGTGTATTTCTATATAACACTGAGAATTTGTGTTTCTACCTAAAATAAAATACAATATACAGTAACATTTATCTATCTAACACCAAAACATATCTCCTTTCCAAATAATGCAGCACAATCTTTCCCCATAATTACATCATGCTAATTTGCTCCAGTTTTATCCCAGTTCAAGCACAAAAACACCAACGAAGGAGAAACAATGTTCAAGTGGCTGTTGATGAAGTGATTCATGTAACTTGTGTCTTAACTGTAGGTCAGTGTGCTCCTCTAGCAGGTCAGGTTAGCCACCATCAGGAAGGCAGCTCCATGTTTCATGCATGAGGTGGCTTGATTTGTTGATGGTGAGGAAGAGCGGAGAACACCAAGCTCATCAAGGCCAGAAGTGTGGTTGACCAGATCTCACGACCTGCTTCTGCTGGGGCTATGTTAAAACAGCAGCAGGCACTGCTCCTTTTGTTACTGGGAACCAGAACCTAATACTGGAAGGAGCTGCACTAGATGTAATTAACGAGAGAGGGACCGGGGCTAACGAAGAGATGGTGTACAGACTCGTGTTGCCTGAGTCAGGCACTGCTGAATGTTTAAACACGTTTTGCACTGATATAAAAGTTAAGCCTCTTATCCTCATATCTTATAAAGGTTTCTGTTTCTCTTTTAATTAAGTGCTAAAGACTTTAAACTTTTACTGTTATCAGGGAGGTTGTTTTCACTCGTGTTGTTTTTGCCCCTAATTATGTTTATTTGCTATTGAGATTAACGCAAGCATGTCAACTGCTATGGTCATCTGTGAGGATATGTACTCATTCTGCACTGCTGCAAAACTCGCCTGAAGTCTGTAATGAAATCAGCATACACAGAACCAGACAAGTACTCACACGAGGAAGTGGTAGAGGAAGCATTTCAGTCCAGCAGGTCTCTCTAGGAAGTTGTAAACATCCCCCTGCATGCTAGTCTTGATATAAGGACTCTGGAAATCCTTTTGATGATGATGCAGCCAGCTCGAACGAGGGAGAGGTGGCGGGACAGAGGTGGTAGAGGGCTGGCTGTGTATCATCTGCAGCGCTGGGTCCTTTGTGTCTGCTGGCGGAGAGCAGGGAATGCCTGATCCATTATTCACCGCCGCGGGGTCCAGTTCCAGTGAAACAGGAGAGTAGTGGCTTCTGTCAGGTGCAGGAGCCCGTACGGCAGTGCCACTAGTTGTAGAGACAGTGCAGGCTGCGAGGTCAGCATCCATCTCCTGGTCCAAGCTGAGGCTGAGGCGCGTGCTGGCATATCCATTGGGACTGCAACTTATGAAGGAGCTCCCCAGCCTGCCGCCATAGTTGCGCTGCACATGGCACGTCGTGTGGAAGGAGCGTGCCCGTCTTTCCCCCATGTTGCTCCTGCAGGATGGACCAGATCAGAGAGGGGCCGAGACTTCAAAGTCCTGGAAGGTTCTGGAGTTTGGAAACCAAGGTCCAGGTAGAAGGGTAGAGCCCAGCAGGATAAGACACCTAGCTAGGCATGGCTAGCTACCTGCTGCAGACAAGAGTTCTCTCTGTTGAGCTGCATGTGTGTCCATACCTGCAGTGGAAGAAGTGACATGAGTCATGCAGATAGTGTGACGAAAATTAAACTGTTCCCTTTTCTTGCAAAATTTCACAACTGTCTTGAAAAAGCACAAGATGTGGACACTGTAAAGTTAAGATTATTTTCACAGCAAAATGTATTTCTAAATAATTCAGATCTTTTTTTAATTCTCTGAATTTAATTGACGATTGAAAGTTTTGACATCATCAGGAAAATGAGAAATCTTAATGCAGAAAAATGAAAAAAAACCATTCTGCTTGATAGAATCTGCAGCTTCTACATAAACATCTGGGAATGTAAGAATAGCGAAAGAAATTTATTCATGCTTCACAAATATCCCCAGATTAAAATCCGGTGAACGCCACAGGTGGTTCCCTTCAGCGTGCTATTTTTAAACTGAAGCCATACGTGGATCAGAGACAGGTTGCACTTAATGTCACTGGTGCCAAGTAGGGCTCTTCTTTGCATAACAGTCATACTCTGGCTCACAGATATATCTACACAACATATAGTGCTATGTTGTGTTTTTGAAGCAAATAAAAGAGAAGGATAAAGGAGGGGATTGCCATTTGCAAGTAAGAAATCATGGTGACATTTCTATGAACTTTTGCAAATGGTTATGGGCTATTACAATGTAACTTGTGACCCGTGAATATGATAAAAGCACAACAGCTACGTAATATTCCCAGAACAGAATCATACGTGAGTCAATGTGGCAGCCACAGGTCAGCACACAAGTTCATTTCCGCCAGCTTTCTCTCTGAGGATTTTCCACTGTAGAAACAGCATCCTGTTGCATTCGTCCTTGATGGATGTCAAGACCTGCTTAGTTTCCCCATCTGGGAAGGTAAAACAAATGCACAGCATGCACTCTGCTAACAGTTGGAGTAACATAATCCAGTATGTTTACCAGCCTATGATAAATTTTAAGCCACAACAACCTAGAATGTGTCCTTCCCTGACACACACAAAAAGTCACATCACAGATGCTTAATCAACACGCAAACCAGACAAAAATTAGACCAATTTAAGCTGTGACTAGTGGACACCATGTCAACACTTGTTCTGCAGCTTGTCTTTCCCTCATTTCATAGCTTTTCCTTATTTACAGTCACAGTCAGATCAAGGTGAAAATCAACTGTCAACAAAACACAGCATGTTGATATTATGTGCATAAACTTTCAAAACCTACTACTACTTTCCTTTTGAAAATAGGTGTAATGACATACAGCCATTGTATGGGTCCAGGTGATTATCAGCTGACATGGAGCTTACAAAATAAACTCAGACAACAACAGGAGAAGATGTGCAGTAGATAACATGAAACAAAAATATTAAGTGTGATATAAAGGACTTGTGTCTGCAAAGGGCAATGAACCTGTAAATAAGTCATAGCAGCACGACATATTGAACACTTTCCATCTGCCATGTCCTTTGTGACTTATATTGAATCCATTAGGGTATCACAGGTGAGTAGGTGGATCAGCATCTTCTGTGGAAAGACACTGAACCAGGTAGTGTGATAGATGGCCGGATGTTGCCTCAATGGATTGGAAAAACGTCTCATGGGACAACGGAGGTAGGGCTCGCTGGAGGCGGCCACACACCGTCCACGTCTGTCCTCACCCACGGATGAACTGATGACAAGTGCCACACGCGAGGCTGTCTCCCTCTAGATAGAGTTTCTACCTTTAAAACCACACGGTCACACAATGAGCTGTCAGACATGTCCCACACGCTGCAGTGGGACTCTACAGTTACAGAGTATTGTGTGACTTTCCGTTAAACCGAATCGGGCTTGGCAAGCAAGTTCCGTGACATAAATTAAATGACCTGCACCGGGCTACAGTAAATTAAGAAAATGTAGCTTCCGCTCCGTAAAAAAAACTTTTGCTCTTCATCTACTGAACCTAATTGCTGAAATCAGCACAGGTTTGGGTCTGTTTCATGAAGCTGCACAATCAAGATAATGTTAAGTCAGTATTTGCACCAATTCCTGCCGAACGCTACCGTTCGCATCTGAGACGTTAAAGAATCAAAGAGATGTCAAATTAACGTGTCAAATCTTACCTTTAACTCCCAACACACATTTCGGCGGCAAGACATTAGGTAAAATTATCTCTGAAGCCAGGCAACAGGTTCGTCTTTTTTCGGCATTTAATGAAAATGAGACATGAGAAACAAGTATACTTAATTACAAAAGTTTTTTGTAGAAAAATTAACTCCCAGCGCTAAAAATAAAAGTAACATCGAAAATACACAAGTCTTGAATCGGCTGCTGCCTACGGGACCTGTCTCTTTGAAGTGCATCGCAGTCTGTGCCTGGACACATGGTGCGTTCACGGGTAAGGTATAGGCTTGTCCTTTCAAACATCCGCGAACAACAAGGTGGTACACTAATGACATATTTACTCAGTCTGGTGTACGCAGTTAATTCTGTTTGTTTAATTGTGGTTATTGTGTTATTTTATGCCAAATTTCAGCAAACATCTCAATCTTAATGTTTTTTTGCAACATGGCTATGGTGATTTTCACGAGGATATTGAACGCATCGCATGTTTCAAAAAGCGGCAGCTGGCTGAGGGACAGCCGGTGGTCACATGTGGATACAGATAATACACCAGTGTAAATACAGATGAGAAAGGATTGTTGCCATTAGTTCTTCACCAAAATATTTTTCTACACTAATATATTTATGCATTACCTCAGCCTGAATAATATCTCATCATACACCATGAGCTGTATTGTTGGAGTAACCTCCCGGGGGGGGGGGCTTTACTCAGAATAACACATCTGAATGTTCATTATATCCCCTTGCTCGAGATGAAACACCACATTTGATAACTGATTCATGATTAATCTCTTTTTAAAGGAAAAATGCCTATGATTGATCAAGCTTCTCAAATGTGAATTTGTTATGTTGGTCAGACAAAATGAATTTGAAAATGTTAACCTTTTATTTTTTAGTAGCTTTATTAAAAACAAACATTTGTATACACTGAATGATCATATACAAATAATCAGTTATCACAGAAAATATCTGATGAATTGATAATGGAAATATGTGTTGACTGCAGCTGAGAACTTCTCTGATGGATACTACTGCCTAATTCAAGGTTGCCTCTGTGGGATTACTTTACACGGAAAAAATTAAATAATTTATTAAAACACACAAATTAAATAAATTGAATACATAATATACTCTTTATATCCTAAAGCAATTTAGATTTTAAACTTAGATTTTGACATGAAAAGGGACATGAGATGGACAATGAATATTGTTGATATTGTACTTAAGGGATAAGATTTCTATTGAATTAACTAAGCAACTGAATTAACTAACGTATATAGACCCAAATAATATAATAATAGTGAGGTCTGAGGCCACTGTGCGTCTGCCCGCTTTGACTGGTGGATAATCTCGCCTTTATGAGACGCGAACTGTGTTCACCTATAGAAGGCGCTAAACCCTCAGTCTGCGCGAAGTTAAACCCTTTGCAGTTCTCGGCGTTTGCGTCCTCGCTGGCTTCCGTAGTCATTGGGGGAAAACATGGCTTCACACACAAGTAAAGCATTTCTGTGCCTAGGTCGAATAAATATTCCCGGTGTCGTCGGACTTCTGAAACCAGCGAGCAAAGTGACATACGCGACGGGTTTGTCTTCAAACTCATCTGATAGAAATAATGGTGAGTATCGTTGTCACCGTTAAATGTTCCACGCGGATCCAGAGCAAGTTCAGCTGCGCGCTAAGCTAAACGGCTAAAATGCTGCGACCGAGGCCAGTTCAGCCTCACCTGTCCTCTGCAGGAGTCTGTGCCTTACGACACTTGGATGGTTAACTAGTTTAATGTGCAAAGTATTGAATAGTCCATTATGTCACGACCTGGGTGCAATTTTCTGTCTCCCCATAATAAAAGCGCAAGATTTTATTGCATAATTATTCTCTTACTTTATTGCATACATTTTCAGTTTAGTCTCACTTCACAAATTTATTCATATTTACCTTCATAAAACAACAAATACAATAAAGGCAACAAATGCTCATGATTTTACAGAAGGTAAACTTAGAGAGTGTTTGTGTGATATGACACTTTGTTGATATAAATGTTTACTTTTTCCCGATGTATGAAACAACATTTATTGTGCCTTTAAGTTTAAAGCATACAAAATAAATAGAACAATTGTGTCGCTGCTGTGTTTGTTTTGGACATTCTCGCATTAACGAAGTGTGTGTGTTGCTAAACTTGAAATATTATCACGTGTAGGCCCTCCCAGCAGAGGCGGGAGAGGATCCTTTGCCAGAAAACCCAAGAGATATGTAAGTGTGTTGCATTTTTCTGTTTATGTTTTTAAATATATGTATTTTCTGATGAAACAAGACATTTTAGACCCTTTACAACATTACTGGCACTGACAATAAGTTAAAAAAAAAAAAAAAAAAACCCTGAAAACTTTGCCATTGCTAAAGCTTTAGCTCTAAACTGTGCTTTGGGGTAACAGGAAGGTGCACCCAGGACAGAAAAGATGCCGGTGGATCAGGACTGGACTGCAGTCTATCCGGTAGCAACTCCCTTTCGACCGAATTCTGTCCCCCTGCCTGTGAGGATGGGCTATCCCATGAAGGGAGGCGTTCCTCCAGAGAAGAAGGGCAACCTGGAGCTGATCAAGGTCAGACCTCAGAATTTGAACTGGGTCAGGATTAACACTGAACAGACAGGTTTAGATAACAAAGAAGAAACAAAATAACAATGTTAATATTCATTAAGTACTCATTGGATAGATAAACAAGGATTACCAATCCTTACCTACAATTTGTTCATGATAGAATGTAAGTAAGAGCTTCTGCTGACTTTTTTTGGCCACATACATTTGATAGTGGGTTGTATCTGTAGGTTTGTACATGTTTACATTTACCTTATAACCATCTTAGGTAATCGTAGTAGGCCAGTGCTCTTGCAACACCCACTGAGCCCTTGTTGCTCTGCTGCATGACTCTGCTGGCCCTGTCCCTGTGCCCAGATTACTGAGCTGCTGTGTCCAGACACCAGCTGCTCCATCTGGACCCCAGCCACTTGCACATCCACCACTTTCACCCGCCACAGCTGGAACGCTGCCGTGCAGCCTCACAATATTGATTTCATTCTTTCGCTCTGCCATGACGGGCTTAACTGCTGTGCCTTTGTACATATATTTTCATGAAATGCATTGCTGTTATTATGAGAGTTATATTTTGATGTTGGTATAGAACAGAATGTATGAATTTTATATATTTTACTCAAAGGAAGAAGAGGACATGTTTCATTTGCCACTTTGACTACCATGTCCTTTAAAACCAGTGAAACATGAAATCCAGCATTCACTAATTGCTGTAGACCCGAGGGAGTTACGGTTTCATGTTATTGTTAGATGAGCACTGCGACATTTGCACATTCATGTAAACTCTCACTCATAATCTCTTTCAGATACCAAACTTCCTGCATCTGACACCGGCAGCCATCAAGAAACACTGTGCAGCTCTGAAACGTAAGTTCCTCATTTAATTGTCAAAAAGGAAAGATAATCTAATATTATTTTCTTCAAAAATAAACAGGCTAATTTGTTTCCCTGTCTCCAGCATTCTGCACAGAGTGGCCGTCTGCATTGGACACTGATGCCAAATGTGACGAGCACTTCCCCGTTAAAACAGAAAGCACAGACTACGTGTCCGCCGGCCTGTCTGTCAGAAACCCCTCAGCTCGCATCGTTCATCTCAGAGTGAGTTTGGAGTTTTTAACTTGAGGATAGTGACTTTTAACCTGGTTCTGTCAATGTATAGAAAATCAAGTGTGGAGAAACCATGACATGTAAAATGAGATTAAGGATTTACAGGGATGCATAATCTCCAGATGACATTATGTCCCTGTTTTTTATCTGGAGAGACGTTCATTGTCCATTGACCTCAAACCTAAGAAATTATGTCATCAAGTCTACAGAGATTAGTCTGACAGAATTAATTTACTATAAGATTGAGCTAAGTCTCTATTGTTGTTCTTGTGTTAGTTTTAGTTTTTTGGTTGTTTTTTAAAGAACTTCTTATTTTTTAAAAACAGTAGTAACAAAACGTTTGTTATTGACATTTGTTGAGAATTTTAATATTCTTCTTAATCCCCCCCACCACCACTAATCCATATGCAATCCTCCCCACAGACCAGAGCCACACATGTCGACATGTAAAAACATGCATCAACCACAGTCCATACAAAAGAAGATACATACTTAAGATCCATCTAAGAACTAAGACAAAGTTATCAAATACAATAATTAATCAGTTGAACTACAGAAATATAACAGACACAGAAATCGTTACATTCAGAGATTCTCCGCATCAGTCCACAGTTTTGCAGTTACACAGGATAATATAAAGTGCAGAACAAAGCTGAAAGTCACTCATCTGGCTGAACTATGGCAAGAAAAAGCTGTTTTGAAGTCTTATTTTATTCTAAGGTGCTTATATGGTTATCCACATGTGAATGATAATACTGTTTTTGTTTTTTGGCTACATGTTAACATAAATTTAGCATACATGTGTTTTCACTCCCAAACATGTCAAAAGAAATCCTGCCTCATCACCCAGTTAGTCAGGGACTTTAACTGTGTTTGACAGATTTGTAAAAAAAGAAAAAAAAGGGAGATGCGTCATTTTTACCATTAATCACCAGCCATCTGCTTCACTGACACTCTGACTTAGATCATAACAACAAGGTGGGAATTATTCAGACATTAATCCTGGTGGATTAGGCGGGACGATAGATTGGAGAGTAAATCTCCCACCGTCAGGTTGGTGTGGACCGAGCCCCCAGTTTCACTCGAATGAAAAGTGATTCACCGTTTGGACGGTGAGCAGGCACGCGGGGTTCCACACGTAACTTCACGTTTGTGTCGTCACTGCAAAGTTTAGTTCACAGAACACATGGACAGGTGTACCTCGTATTGCCAAGAAATACATTTGTTTCATTGTATGAATTATATAAATCAGAGCCATGAAAAACTATGTAATCAAGGAATAATCTCTGTTGTTTTCCATCTATCTCTCTGCAAGGGGCTTAAAGGTTACTCTAGGGCACGCTGTTATTTCATCTGTAAAAAAAACAAAAAACAACACAGTAGAAGCTCCATATGAGTAAAAAAACAAAAACATTGTTTTTCTTTGCTTATTTAAAAAGCTCAGAATTAAATCACTTCTGTGCCAGTCTTTGTGTGTTTATCTTCGGTGTGGTCGCCCGCACAGGTGAAGCTGTCCAGTTTGAATCTGGACGACCACGCACGCAAGAAAATGCTCAAACTCGTTGAGGGGAGATACTGCAAGGATACCAACGTCCTCACCATCACAACCAAAAGGTAAACGCCATTCACACGCAGGGTTCGGCATGCTCAACCATCAAGTGAGGAAATGAAACCAAACGCTCTTAAATCTCTTTCCTTTTCCTCACTCTCTCCACCAGCTGCCCACTGAGACAACAGAATTACGACTATGCCATGTATCTGCTGACTGTCCTTTACCACGAGTCCTGGGTGAGTGGGAAATATCAGTTGTTTTCTCCACTCGGCTCCGTACGCTTAACCGAATTTCTGCACGTTGGTGAGGGGGATAATAAGCCCCTCAACTAAACAAAGAGGCAGCAACTACAGTGATTAATCAAATATGAACAAAATGCCACTTTAATCTGAACGTCATACGACTTCCGCCAGGTTCATTCTGAGGTCCGTCTTCAGACACCTGCGCCCGTTCTCCGTCTCCACTCATCACAGGCGTCCTGTGACTCTGGCCTTTTCCTCGCTCTCCCTTTTTGTTTACTGACCTTTCTGCTGTCTGCTTTCAACAAGTATCCATTCATTTAAAGGCCGGTCGCCCTCTGGCATTACTGCTGCTTTGCACCGGGCGTGTTTGCAATTTCATGCAGTCTCTTGCACTGCAGCATGAATATTGTGATGTACTATGTAGTAGTGCATTTCTCTGAGTACAGAGTGGTGTCTGCGTTTGTGCATTTTTGATAACAAATTTATCAAATTCTACAAAAATATTTTTATTCCTTCATGCCTTCCTTCTCTGCTGACATTTAAATCCTACTCGCGCTGTGGCACAGTTGCTTTTACCGGGAGGATGTTGTCATTTTGCTCTGTGATCTGAGAGACTAAGCCCATTAGGGAGGTATCAGAGTTGAATGGGCAGAAGGATGGCAAACAGCAGCATTGTCCAGTTGACATTTCCCCGCAGATGAGGAGAAAACAGCCTCCCCTATCAGATGTTGACCCTGATACTCATTTGCATCAAGCCAACCATGCCACTTCAGGGAAGTCCTGCCACCAGGTCATTAGCCCAGGCGCTGACTGCACGAATTTGCAGCCAGCCACATAAAAGAAAATGACTCCCCTTATTGTGCAACCTCTGCCTTCAGGAGCTTTTCCCATCATGGCTTAGTCACATTAAAAGAAAATCTGTCATTTGGGGAAGGTGTCCGAGCCAGGAGGCAGAACACTGTCCACTGCCCTTTTGGACACACAATGGAAGGCACAGTGCTTGTCCAGCAGGCTTGTGGAAGCTGTGAGAGTGGCGTAGCGTTCAGGTTGTAACGCTAGCCCACAAAGGGGCCAATTGTTTGCAGCCACTCAGGTGATTTTATCTCCCCCCACTCAGAGAGACGGACCTTCACTGCTAATTCCAGTGTGCGCTAATCCAGGCCAGCGTTTGGGCTGACTGCTCAAAGCTGCGTGCGACACGCAGGGACGTGCAGCGCTCGAGACGCTCCGTCCACTCACGAGGCTTCGTGTCCAACACCTGTCCCTTTTCTCCACGCTGAAAATATGAATGCTCTTCAGCAGGTACATGAAAACAGGTGACCATTTGTCCCCTGGCATTTGTCCATGTTATGAATTGTTCGGTCTACAGATCCTTCATTTTACGCTGTAGATGTTTTGATCTGGAACTAAAGCTTCTCAGTTTAGTACGCCTGCATCATTTCAAAAGAAGCTGCTGATCTGTTCCCAAGCATCTAGTGCTCCTCACTCACCAGGACCTGGACAGGGTCCAGATGGGATGTTATGCGGATCAGATATGTATAGCAGTAATGACGGTCATTAACCTCAAACACCTGGAGAGCAGCAGAGCTGAGGATCTGCCTCTGCCCTGCTTTAAGCTGCTGTTCAATGGAACCCATTGTTCTCCAGGGAACATGATGACAGTTAGACAGGCGGCGGACAGAGCGCTACATATGGAGAAATACTATCTCTGTGAGAGGAGCATCAAAGAAGACCGAGGACCCCCATATTTTACATCTGCTGGCACGCTGTGTTCCAAACCAGAGGCCTAGCCTGAAACTCAAACGACTACCGTTAACATACTATTTAATTTCTTCTGCTGCTACAAAAACATATCACATAATGCAATAAAACATACACAAATCTAATGCTGCTGACGATCCTGTTTTCAGTCAGGTCGGGTTAAAGTTCCATCTGCGCTCGCAGGTAACGGACGCACTGTTTTTCTCATTCTTCAGAAAACAGAAGCCTGGGAGGCTGAGAAGACTGTGGCAGACATGGAGGAATACAGCTGGGAGGACAGCCCGTCCCAGAAGAACATCTTGGATACGCTCGCGCGCATGAAGGTGGCCGGGGAGGGAGAGGGCGAGGAAGTGCGAGAGCGGCTGCTGGGGAAACGAGAGGTGCAGGAGTATAAGGACTCGGTCACGAGGCTGAAGAACGAAGGAGAGAGCGAGAGCACCCTGCTTCAGTACAAAGAGGCCGTCAAGAAAGTGCTCAGCCTGTGAGCTGTGGCACACAGCTGCATTTACTCCAAGACAGTGACCAAGTGCAACAGGGACCTGTAGTAGGATCCACAGAAACATTTCAAATTACAGATTACTGTGGATAAATACTGTTCTGATATACATGCATAATGTTTAAATAAAAGTCAGATGAACGCTAATGAGCGTCTGGTCTTTTAAGTTTACAGGCGCTGGGTGAAGCACTTGCGTAATAAAAGCCCCATTCAGCCAATTCCTCGCCCAGCTTGAGCTCTCGTCACCACGGGGTCGAGGAGCGGGACCCCAGTGAAAGGACGCTTTCAGCCACAGGAGGATGAAAAGTACCTCGCCCTTCTTAAAGAGGTTTAGTCTGTGGTCTGTGCACTTTTAGGTCAGGAGAAACCCAAGAAGGGTTAAACACTGAAGGCCACAAGGCAAAAAGTAGTCCCCCTTCAGTCCCACAAAGGACGACACATCGCTGACAATGTGAACGACCCCTGAGCTGTACTCTTCTTTTTCTCTACATACATACACTGGCTGAATTTTGGGTCTCCTCTCGAAAGTCGTTGAGTCACAAATGAAACCAAAACTGTGACATCTATGTTTTTCTTCATCTTATCAAAGCCGTAAAATACCTCTGCTCGTTTAGTTTGAATATACAGTATTTCAGCCGCACGCTGTTTCCATCCCCATCTGCTTAAAATAAAGCAATATGAAGCTACATTTCTGCTACTCAAATAATCCCATATGTGAAAACTATTCTTTTAGAAAGTTAACAGAAAGCAAAATCTAAATTATATCAACTGTCTGGATTCCTCCTGGATTCTTTCTTTAAAACCTTGCTGTAAACAGAAGAGCAGTTCACGGTGCGTTTCTTTCCCCTTGGCTCATCTTTCAGGAGCTCTCTCTGACCAGCACGTACTTTATCAGACGCATGGAGCCTCTCTTCCCTCGCCATGATGTTCGGTAGCGTCCCATCCTCTTCTTCTGACCCCTCCAACTCACGACCAGCAGGATGGAGCAACAGCAGCTCAGCAGCAACGTGACGCAGATGGCCACTGCGACCAGCAAGGTGTGAGCGGCGGCGTGCCACTCGGGTCCCAACCCCCCCGAAGCGTCCTCTCCGCTGACTCCCTGGTCTCCCTCACCGGCTGCAGTGTGGTTCCTCCCCAGGCTGCCCTTGGTGTCATTAGGGGATAGCTTGCTGCTCTCTATGTTGTCCGTAAGGGTGGTGGAGGCTGGAGGGCTGGTGGCTGGCTGAGAGAAGGTGGTGGTATCACGCTGGGTGAAGGTGGATGTGGAGGGCTGCACCTTCGTGGCAGAAGAGACAGATGTCGTCTGGGTATAGTAATGATTGAGCGGGGAAGCTGTGGTGGATGAGGGAGGTGTAGTAAAGCTGGGTGCGAGAGAAATGGTGGAGGCGGTCGGGGCTGTAGTTTGTACATGGTTCCCCAGAGCTGTCGGAGGAGCACTGGAGGTGGAGGACAGTGCGCGCGTAGTTGTGGGAACTGCTGCATCCCGACTGGTACTCGGCAGCGTGGCGTTAATGACTCCGCTTGCCGTGGTCGGCGGGGGTTTGACTGTCGGCGCAGACGTCAGAGGCAAGACGGCGGGTGGAGGCGGGTGTATGAACTGGCGTTTGTCTGAGGATAGTGGCTCTGAGGCATTGACTCGACTGTAGTGGTGCGGTAACACACGCACATTGGAGGTGAAGTATTTTCCAAACACCAGCAAGTCAGGATCCACCCCTGGAACGTGAAGCAATTAAAAAATATTTTTAATCACGATTAATCAATTAATCTACAACAACCTTACAACAGCCTTACTTTACATTTTACTAATGGAGTTATTTGCTACAGAGTAATAAATGAAGACTTTGAAAATGCAATTCACAGTAGCGGGTCTCACAAGTGGAAAAAGTGCTCCTTCAGGAAATTCAGCAATATCACACTTGAACAATTCCAGTAAAGGTACCACATTAACATTGTACTAAAGGACACAAGTATTCACAGAGGAAGTTAATGTAAAATAATGACAGTATTTCCCTCTGGCCCTGGTTTTAGTTGATATGCATAGACGGTGGTGTTTTGTGACCAGACTACATCATTTTTAAATCCAGCGCTGGGTTGTCAGCACGTTTTTATTGATTGCATCCCACTTACCCTTTGTGATATTGTACAGAACAACGTTGCTTCTGTGACTGAGAATGCAGCTCTCCAGGGTTGGACAGTGCAGGTGGAAGCAGTTCACGTTTTCTTGAGTGGCGTCATAGTGAAATATGGCCAGATTACAGGAAACTGCAGGGGGAGAGCAGGACAGTCAAAGCGGGGATGAGCGGGGAGATGGCAGACGAACGCGCGCAGGTGAAGGAGCGTTACTCACAGTTCCTCGTGAGGCAGCAGGCGCGGCTGCATTTCAGCGCGGTCTCCTCCTGGTAATGCCGCAGAAGCTGCGCCCCTCTTCTCTGAGACTCCGCGATGTCGATGAAAATCCCCGGGAAGCGCCGGATCCAGCAGTTTTTATAGTAAGAGGTTGGCGAGCACCTCGACTCCGCGTGGCACACCACACTCAAAACCGTCAGCAAACCCCATGCGACATTCATTGCGCGCGATGTAGATCAGACCATGTTTCCGTGACAATCTGGACGACGCGTCGACATGCAGGCGCCCGATCTGCGGCGTTCGACAGGCGCGGAGCTGGAACCGGCGGTCTGGTTTTACTGGTACCAGTCCCTCTCCAGGTGAGTCACCGCTACGCACCTGGAGGAGGTGGAGACCCAGCCGCGTGCGCACGGCGTCCAGGCTACGCCACGGCGGCTACACACTCACCGAGCACTTTATTAGGAACGCCGTACTAACCGAGTGCATGAGGGGAGACCACTGGACCACACCGAACTCACTGTCACGTTCATGAAGCCTGTTTGAGACGACCTTTGCTCTGCGCCACGGCGCATCATCAGGCTGGAAATAGCCATTAGAAGATGGTAAACCTTGGTCACAGATGGATGCACATGATCAGCAACAATACTCAGACATACCAAGATTGATATTGAGGACCCAAAGTGTGCCGAGAAATTACAACACCGCCACCAGCCTGCAATAATAACAGTAGGTTAATAGAACACTTTCAGTCTTCAGTCCTCATTTAAATTCTTCAGTGCTGCTGTAAATGTCATCAGTCATCATTTAGGACCGTGTATATCCCTGTTGCATGTATTACCTCACCAGACCCCACTGTAAAATCCCACTTTCTCTAGTTTCAGCTAAACATCAGCAGCCTGTGTTCTATCAGGGAGGAACACAGCCTGTCTGATCTCAGCGAGGTCGGACATCCGAGAGTAGATTGCCCGTAATTGTTGCAATCTGCCTGATTTCTTTCAAAGGGGATTATGGGGGGGTCTGCTCCCCGGTTTTGGATTTGCTGCATCTGTTCGGCTGTTTTCCTCTCCGTTTCCGAGCTTGTCTCTCCTTCACAGCGCTCTCGTTCTCAGCTTCCACCTGGCAGGTGACAGCACCTTTCTGGGATAAAGAGCTTATGGTGTGCAAGGCGCAGGGGCTACAGTTTAAGGGGAATCGACTCTGTAAATATTGTTTTAAATAGAAATTAATCCCATTCAAAATTGCAGCAGCATTTAGCATTTAATCAGATTTAGTTGAGAAACTAAATTTAAAGTGTGTCCCAGTTAACATGCCCCCCAGGCGGACTGGACCCAGAAGCACACTGAGGTTTTTAAGGACACAATGCACTGTTACTCAACTCAGCCTGAAGACTTTCACCATGTTAAAATGCCAAGTGGAAAAAAAAAACATGCAATGACGTCTCGACGCCACCAGGTGACAACAGTCACTACTGTTAAACGATTACTGCATGTACTGAAATATCTTTGCATTCGAGAAATCAACTTCTATACTACAGTTAATATAATTCAAATGTGCATATATCGATCAGAAACAGCCAGTTAAACATGTAAACATGTGCATTACGTCGCTCTACCCTGTAAAATGTGGGGATTAGCTATTGCTAATTTCTTTTTGTTTTGTATCATTGTAAACGGGATCATAGAAGGTCTTAACGCCCGGGAACTTGCATTGGGCATTTTTCACTCACAGTCTAATAATTAACTAATTCATCGGACTGACTAATCAATACCGAATTCGCTAAGTTGCTTTTTTTTTGCACCTCTTACCTTTCGTTGGAGGTCTTCCTGGAGCAGGATCACCGCTACCATTCGCAATTAGTTGTAATCTTTTGCCGCTGCAGGTAACTCCAATTTCTTTGTGCATTGCATTGTGGGAAACGTAGTCTTCAACAGCGCCCCCTACATACAGTGAAACTCCACTACAACGCCACATTATAGTGGAAAAAATGCTTTCCATGTGGAGTCAGGAAAGAACCAACATGATCCTGTTTGTCCCCGCTGTAAAGCAATATTGAAACCTGTGCCATTATTCTATTATTCTACATACAATAACTAACTGATACGTCTGAGCCTCTTTATACATTTGCTATCTATCATCTCAATGGTGGCTGTATTATAAAAAACATGTATGAAGAGGTGCAATTAGATTGCAATATTTAACCATGTTTATTAAGTGATCAGTGACCTGGAGACTGCCAAAATTTAAAAGTTTCAGGAAATCAGAAAGCTTTGCTCTGAGATGTATACAGGATGTGCAAACTATATGCATATATATATATTTTTAAAAACCTTCACAATGAATAATCTTTAGACCACATATAGCAGAATTCAAAACTCAGCAACAGGGAGGAAATATGTAAGAAACACTTGTATTTTCATCTGACACTTCAGGGCAAGTTACAGTTACAAACTTCTGCAATCAGCTTACGGATCAAAATGTGGTTCAAGTTAGCAGTGTTATTATGTGCCTTTTTGTTGTCGTCAGATAGTTTTCAATCAAAAACAGTAAGACAATACAAGAAACATACAACATTAAACATCAAACAAAGTGAATACAATAGCTCTTTCTAAAATCATTTTAGCCTCTCGTTTTTAGGATCCTCTTTAGAAGAGATGGATGTGGCACTGTACATAATTACTCAAATGCTCAAATAGCACAAAAGATTGGCACCAAAACAGTGATATTATATGAATGTGCAAAGGAGGGATTCTCAGTCTGATTTCAATTACTTTTCCCCATTGTTGTTCATATTTAAGTCACTAGGTGGCACCCTGAGGAAGCCAAACCACTCTGTGGCAAACATCTCCTGCACATGCACGTGTGAAACAATCTAAAATCAAAAACAAGCACTAATAAAAATGAGATGAAAACACCACCAATGACAACTCTCTCATGCAGGTATTGTTGGCTAGGTTTGGCTCCTTTGGTATAGAGACCACAGTGTGTCATGGTCCTCTTCTTTTTCTCTTCACTTTTCACACAACGCCTGTTTCAGCTTCCAAAGTCTCAAATCCTCCTCCTCCTCCTCTTCCTCCTCCTCTTTCTCCTCCTCAGCAGTAGTAGTGTTCCTGGGCACACTGACAAAAGCCAGTGTTTCTCTGGGCTCCTGACCGAGTTGTGTGGTTTCAGCTCTAAGCTCACGGAGGAAGTAGTCCATTGTTTAGTGTTGTTGCTCACTGAGGTTCTACAGTGGGTCTACAGCAGGTAAGTTCCAACTGTGTGACTGTGTCAGTCTTTCACTAGCCTGTAAATATGATGCTGCGCCCCGTGCTCACTAGTGGACACTTCAAAAACGTAGGCTACGCACAGCAGGGTCTCCAGTGTGTCCCTGTTAGTCACCACCTGTTGAGCAATCACAGAAAGTCCTGTTTAGTCGAACAGAAAGGACAGTGAAACTACTCAAACTTTTTTTTTTTACACACATACAGAAATATTACCACTGATATATGAAATGTGCACCGCATTACTAATCAGATTATTAATCATCCTCAAACATTGTGTTAAAACCCAAGAAAACTCTAATGGGAATGGGTATTAGTCAATATCAATATCAGTCCAACAATATTTACTTAAGTTTAAGTAAGTTATTAAAAATATATACAAGAATATAAAATAAACTAAAATGCAATTGCGTTTTCTCGATTAATAAAAGTTTTATCTCGCACAGTACGTCTCTTCATTCATGCCGTTAAAGTGTATTACATTGAATATCAGGAAAACATAAAAGTTAATTCAATTCAAATCTAATGACAGCAACATGTTTCTATTCCCTCTTCTCAAACATGAAGCAATCACTTCTTTATCGGCAGTTCATTTCGTCATCTTTTTCCATCATGTTCCTTTACTTTTAAAGTCATTATTTAAAAAATCAATGTGTGATCATACACACACATTATGTATATGATACTCTGATGTGATGATTAACACTTAGGTGACACTGATCGATAGAAATGTGATTTCAACTAAAACACTACATAATATAATACAATATTCCCTAATAATGAATAATAAATTATATAAATGATACTTGATCTCCCTCTCTCTCTGCTATACTATATGCAAGACTATTTTGTGTCTAAAACACAGGAGGAGTGCAGCAGTGCAACATGCATAAAACAAACACACAACTTTATAAATTCATTTTGCTCAACTGCACTGCACTGAATACAACACTTGTTACAGGAGGCATATTGATCCATTGTGCTTGGCTTTGCAGTGTGGAATCTGTGCGCGTCTGTGTCTGTGTGTATGCACATCTGTGTCCGAGCCGTTTGTGGTTAACATGGTATAAATCAGCCCATTGAGAAACCTAATGACATGCTGCCATGTAGTCGTCAGTGTGGGCTCAATATGGTCATTGTCCCTCGGCCAGTTAGGAATGCAGCCGCCGATGGAAGGGACACCAGTGTCTTTGAACCCTGGTGGTGAGGACCACTTTGTTACTATGGTGATACTCTCCACTCTATTCACTGTTCCCTCTCTGTGCTCTGAGGATCACACCAGCTCATTCAAAAAAGTCAAACTTATAAAAGAAACAGCAACAACAACAAAAAATAACAAAAAATATATAAATATATATAACAAAAATATATATAAATTCTGCAAGGAACCTTGAAACACTGCTGCTCATAATCAATACAAACTTGCTACCAACTGTTATTTCTTTTAAAAACTTGACCTATTTCACGTCATCTTATCTTTTATTATCTTTAAACAGTGCAACATCTGCGCAAACACTTAAAAGAAGAGTACCTGCATACATACTGAGCGTCCTTGAATGACCCTGTGCACTTTATCACCTCAGAATGGCATGAAAGGAATGAAAGTAATGATGAAGGACAGTGAGTGTGTTTCAGGTGTATGAGAGAGTTGCAGACAATGAGTCATATCCAATACATTCAATGGGATGTGTGTTGACATTCCTTTGTTTTCTATATACTGGCCCTATTCCTTTAATATTTCACAGAATACCTGAGTATCCTTTATGTTACAGACCGAACCACTAAAATCACCAGGCTCTATACACACATATTGTATACCATATACCCCTAATTCTTTTGTGCACCTGTAGGATCGTGAAGTTCTCCAGTACGCTGTTCATCATGTACTTCTCCGGCAGGTGTTTAAGCTTGTGGATGAAGTTGATCATGTATTCACATAACGGGGAACGGTGGATTCTAAACATGTAGCGCCCATTCTCAAAACGTGCGTACTCCGTCTAGAAAAAAGGCATACAATTCAACATGTGAGGACATACACCATGTGGAAAGAGAATTAAAAAAACACATTAAAGGATGAAATGTGAAATCTTTTGGGAAACACAACAAGGATACATCTTCCACTGAAATTCAATTGGATACATTGGATATGAACATCTATGTGATAAGCTGCAATATGTGTAATATAATACACCTAATGCAGCATATGGCATGCCAGATATGACAATAAACATATTTCTCGTGACAACCATAATCAAATGATGAGGCCATTAAATATCATCATGTGGCCTACTGAGGCAGATGGTTCTACCTAGGGATGTGTGTGTGTGTTTATATTGTACAATCCATCAGCAGTGGGTGGGGGCAGGGCTGCTATTGTGTCTAGTTAACGGGAAGCATTGCACTTAGTCATGCAGGAGAGATTTGTGAATCACGTCACTTTTCTGACCACAGATCAGCGTTAAATGCCTGGAATCCATCTCCGCCAGCAGCAGTTATTCACTCCTCAGAGTGATAACAGTGGTTTTTTGACATGGTCATGACCTCTTAATACAGAAATATCATTTATCTATGGCGCAATCAATGATGCAAACTTCTTGATTTTTAGGCAAATGTGATATGTGTATGCTACTGTTCTACACTGAAAACATCAGATTTTCAATGAAATGTTCAATGCATATAAATTAACAAACTTATTGGAAAATAACAGATAAAAACAATGATAAAATTAAAATAAATTAGTTATTAGTTAATAAATTATGAAATCACTAAATTTTGAATAATGGTCTAATAAAAATGAATCAATTTCTGTATTAATAATGGCTTAAACCCACTGAAAACTGACGTCTTGTCCCCAGCTAAAATTATACCCTTGAAAGCAGTCGCTGTAGAAGTTTGAACTAATGCTGCCCTAATGGCTGCAAATTCACATCAAGGTTCGTTTTACTTGATTTGTGAAACTACAAATATGTAATTTTGAAGGGAAATCAGTTACATTCCATAATAAATGTTGGGTAAATATCTGACAATATATATATATATATATATAATCCTTCTTAATAACCCCCAAAACTCTTGTCTTACCTCCACTTTCTCCACCACCTGCTTGCCAAAGGAGCAGACTTTGGTGGATGAGGTGATAATCATGTTCTCAGAGCTCTCGTACTGGCTGGAAACACCATAGAAGAAGCTGCTGTCATCCTGCAGGTTTATGCTAAGATCCGCCTAGAGAGAAGGATATACATATAACATGTCATATACACCTGCCAGTCTGACCCAAACACAACCATGATTAGCACTACCCAACACTGACTCAATACTGGGCACATAGAATCTTAGTGATAAAAAGTACCAACTCCAGAATCTGTGACAAAATATCAGGCCTGCATTGTTTGGCTCTCCGTCTTAACGTTTGTGTCAGACTAATATGCATAACACAAGAGTGTTACAACTCAACAAACGCTTGAGAATGATTCTCTGTTAAGATGAGAGGTATCTAATGTCCAGATCTATGATGACCTGGTGTAATGCTTTCAAATCTGGCCTCAAGATTCCCAAGATGCTGTGGATCTCTTTGTGTGAGCGGCTGCTTTTGTTGTAAGACCATACATACAATACATAATACGTAAGATTTTGATCTCTGATGTGTGGTGTGTTCATTCACGTGACGGTTCCATAGTTGGAGCCAAAGTTACTTTTTCTTTACATTTTTACACTGATTTATATTAATTAATAGGATGCTGAAATGCAGAAACAAAATCCTTCATCATTTTTGCAAAAAGGAAACAAGGCAACATCTTTGTCCTCAACTTACTTGCAAGTTAAATTCAAAAGACAGACAAATTCTCATCCTCAGGTGGACACAGATTCATCTGTCTCGAATCCCTCCGCCAGTTCAAGTTTGAAGCAAGGCGAGTATAATCTGATTTTGGATCAGACTGAGGTGCCGTCTCTTCCGTCAGACAGTTGGGCTGTTTTACCTTTTCCCCTGTCAGGCTCTTGTCTCCTAATGGGCCATTGAGACACCGCTCAGCCTCCTCTCATCTCTTCATCACCCGTTCATCTTCATCCCTGGCTCATGTAATTCCTCTATTTGTCTTCATCCCTGGGGCCTAGTGACCCTCCCCGAACCGCCATTCCCTGCTTCCCTAACAGCCTGCGAGGGAATTCATCCAATTACAATCAGCAGTGTGCAATTGGCTGATTAGATCATGGTGGGCAGGCTGGCTGTGTAACAATTTAGCAGAGCCAGCTCAAATCGGATTCCCTCGGCACTTCAAAGGCGTGAGACAATCCGTTAGGACAGGGCCACAGGCGCTGAGGGAGGAGGGTAGGTGAGGGGGAAAGTGAGGCGAGGGACAGGGCAGCCAGCGGCCGATAGGGGGGTCTGCAGGAAATTCAATCTAGAATGCCATAGCTTTGGAGGTGGGCCAGTCGCCTGTCACCGTCACCATGCCAACCTGCGCCTCAGCACACCCCCGAGACATGACCTGCCACGTGGCTGTGTCACCGCGGCAACATCAATAGGCTCTCTCCCTCTTTTACTATGGTGTAAATAAGGTTATTGTATTTTCAGATGTGCTGAGGATTTCATTTTGCTTATTTTCATGGCCAGGAGCATCTTTGCTTTTTCTGTTTTAGTATGGGTGTAGAAATGCCCAGCTGTTTTGTAGCATTTCTGTGTTTTGTCATGGATGCCTTGAGAATTGGCGGACCCCGGGAAACGGTAAGATAAAGAGACTGAGAGGAGACGGTGTTATGAGCTTGTTTTCCTCTGCCGAGCTGCATGTGTCGTAACTGTTGACTCCACCAGGCTCTGACATGAATCGAGAGAGTAATATTTCTCTGATGAATGACTGGTTGGTTACATGCCACCCACCATTCCCCCTGCCATCCCTATCTCTTGTTCACACTGTCTGTGTCCCTATTTCTATCTCTTGCTTTTTATTGCTGGCTTGCTCTCTTTTTCTTTATGATATATGGCGGGGCTACTCATCCCCTCCTTCCCCTCACCCCTGAATCAAATGCCATGGCTCGACCAGCTGCTCTTTCCAAGGACTAGAGAAGACTACTTGCAATATGGTGTCACTCATCGATGTCTTTTATCTCTCAACAATAAATAATGGGGCAGTCAAACAAGTGTGAAGGGCAAAGACATACATATGAAGCCATCTGGAGGCACGAGATGGCAAGAAAGCACTTTGAACTTGACATTCACAGTCTTTGGAGCTCCAAACCACAGCAGTTATATTACATATCTGCTTTACAAATCACCGGTGGCCTTAGCATAACTTCTGATCAAGCAGATTGGAGGATCATGGCAATCGGTGGTGAAGATGATTGTGGTTTGACATCATTCCTCTCACAGTCATCACTGTGTGCCCCCACCAGGAGCCGCAACACTTCTGAAGGTTGAACTGAACCCATGATGATTTCACACCCACAAAACACTGTGGACAGTGATCCCCTGTGGGAGACCGCTGTGGCGGACGGATGCTGATCTGAACACCACAGCAGGACAGATGTCCACTGTGGTTTTCTCTGGGAGCAACAGCTCACCCCCCTGGGTGAGTGTGTACGAGACCCCTGGTATGCACAACAGGTCTGTTGGATATGGATGGCTCAGTGGTACCAGAACAAGCCTGCCAGGGGGGTTAAGTAAGCGCAGAGCATGATGTGCATGATGCTTATCCTAAGACAACCTCTTGTAAGACGAGGCTGTCTGCACACAGTCAAGACTGCGCATGCCCTTTGTGTCTAAAAAACATGAAGAGGTTTTAGTCTGTTAAGGTTCAGGCCATTTCACTTCACTTTACCCATATTTAGATATGGGTGGTGAAGATAAGATAAGATAAAATAAGATACTTTCCTCACTCCAACCATGCTTAAAGTCCATGCAGGGTTTTTTTTTTTTACTTAAAGTCACTTTGATCAAGAGGTTTGCCATAGAAGATTTGACCTTGAATTTTCTTGATAAAGTTAATGTAAATTTAAATGTCCTTTTAATGAGATTTTCGCTATTCATTCCACATAAGTGCAGGGGGAAGGTGTCCGACGGTGGGTTTGTAACTGTGTATTTTTCGTGTATGATACATGATCCTGAGGTAAAGCGAGGTGGCCAGATCACAGATGAACAAAGTAGATGGGTTCAGCTACGCCCACTTACTCCTTGTTTCTTTGTCTCTCTCCCGACAAACCTCTCTTTTGGCCTCAACTTACATTTTCCCCCACTTTTCAAACATATCGCACACTCTCCTCCATCTGTCTGCATCTCAAGTTGACTTTGTCATCATGCTTCACTCTCTCATCTTCCTCGTTGTGTTGGTGGTGAGTTGGTGGCAGTGTGTGTGTGTGTATGTGCATGTGTGTTTGTTTGTGTGTGTGTGTGTATGTGTGTTCTGGGGGGCTTATCTATAAATAAGTATATAGAGGGGAGACGAGAGGGCATGAGGGTTGGACTCAGTCTAATAGTGCAGAGACAGGTGCCTAGGCTCACATTTCCCCTAGTGAAAGATCAGGCCTGCCACTCTCCCCAAGGCTGCTGTCACACATAATCACAGACACACGCAGACACACACACACACACAACAGACATATAGAATATGCATGGTGCTCAGCAATGCCTTCTTTTATGGGCATATAAACCACCAATTAGGTCATGGGAGCAATGACTTTCCATTCATACTGGGCCTAAATCGCACATAAGTTCCTTGAACTCCAGCGCCTAAGCTATCTCAACACCGTTAACACCGTTAGGCCATTAACTGCCAACAGGTGCTACAAAACATTAACAAGAGTATTCACTGTACTCTCACTTCACCTTCATGACTTGGGGAGGATTATACGCTCAGATGGTGGATGGAACATGCAAGCAGCATCAGGCTGAACTTTACATAAAGGTTTTGATTTAAAGGAATGCCTTTTCAGTTAGCATTAGCTGAGTGGGCTTAAACTGAACCTTGAAGAAATGAATGGAAACTGACTTAATATATAAATAGTTTACCCAGAACTTGACGAGAAAGAAAGCGTTGTGTGGCCCTTTGTCAAAGAGCTCCTTCAGGCCTCCTTTCTTCTCTGGGAACTTGTCGTAGATCTGCCTGATGTCCACCGACTCCAGATAGGGGTCGCTGTAGCTCGGGTTGGACTGGCCAATGTGCACAAACAGGTGCTTGTTGAACTGAAGAGACAAAAGTGCATATCAGGAGATGAACGGAGCCAAAAAATGCCAAATGTCCACTAACGCACAAGTGCACTGTGCACTCCAGGACATCTGTTGCATTGGGCTTGCTCTTCCATTGCATCATATTTATTGTAATATCCCATCACCTGTCTCAAGGGCTCCACCCTTTACTCCCTACTTGCACCATTCATTATAATGCACTGCTGTAATACTATTACTACTTAATACTATTATCTTTGTCACCTGCTGTCATACCCTACACCAAAAACCATGAAACCTTTAAAGATCAAGCCCAAATTTTGGTTTTGTTTTTTTCCAAGAAATCGGTGAAATCTATTCCCTTAGTTTATCTGTTAAAGAATTTTCATTTTTGGTCATTTTCATGTTGGTTGTCATTTCACTGTATAATGAAACTTGTTCTGTGCATAATGCGCTAACATAGTAAAACTATTGCTTAATTGGAGTCTTATGACAAGCAGACATCTGAAGCCATGCATAAAAACTCAAATCTGAGGAACAAAACATTGTGAATAAAGCGAGTTTTGGTCTAATATACATTTCAGTAAGGCTTTCAGGTGCACAAGAACTTTGTTGTCGTAGAAAATAAAATGGACTGTGTAACAGACGGAGAAAAACCCAGTATGTGAAAGACTATGTGAAAGTTTTCACCAGTCTTGCCTACTCACAGTCTCTGGGTCCTGAGGTTGCTCCAGGAAGGCAGAGAACTCGAGCATTCGCAGCTTGGAGCTGGCAATACTTCTACCCTGCCAAGGGGGGGCACCGGGGGACATGGACAGCCCAGCTGTGCTTTCATAACCTGCAAACAAGAGGGCAGCGAGTGCGTAAACGTGTGGTTTGAATGTGAAAGTGTAAAACTACAACAGCGATAAAACAGCGATATTGCAGCTATTTCTCTGAGCTTGGCGCAAGCTCTTCGTCATGAGCCGGGCTGTCTCATCACTTTGCCGGCATGACAGCCTTCTGTCAACACAACTCGGAGCAGAGAAAGAGCACCCACCTGTTATGGGGGCCGGGCCGGACGCTTGCATGGCGTAACTCTGCTGGGAGAAGGGCTTAATGCTGGAGAGACGAGACAGACGAGAGGGAGAGGCATGTTATGTACTGTCTCGGCCTCATGACCCCATCTCACATACTAATTGGACTGCCTGACCTCTAAAGATGCAGGGGGCAGAGTGGTATGCTGAATGTCAGACAGCTGAAGACTTTTCTTTCTAATTGCAGTGATATGTTTTCATTTGCGCTGAGATTCATTTCCTGACTGAGATTGATCTAATGGTTATTAAGATGATCACATGAGGATTGAGTGATGGATACTGTAGCACTTCAGAGTAAGAAGAAGAATGGCTACTCACTCCTCATGGCCTCCTGGCTGTCCTGGAAGTGCCCCGTGCCAAAACTGGGGGAAAACAAAAAATAAAAAAGTGCAAACTATAATACTCAGTTCCATCTTGACACAAAGTCTCACTTCACAAATGTGATATTTCACTTATGCTGAGGATTTCAGGACAGAAATACAGAGCTGAGAAGTGTAAAAATAAAAAAAGAAAACAACCTAATATGTGTGTGTGTGTGTGTGTGTGTGTGTGTGTGTATGTGTGTTTTTAACATATTTAATATTTAATATTTATATTGAATATAGTTATTTAAAACAAAAAGTAATTTTAATGTGTTTTGACACATGGAATGCACTGAAAGTGTTAAAAAGACTTCTTTATAAAGGAATTTAACCTAACTTAATCACAGAAGTTGTAAACTGCAGTTTAATAAATCTGTAATAAATAAATTGTGCAAAATCTAAATAAATAGTGCAAATCTAAAATCTGGAAAATTCAGTCAAACTGAATGTGATCCATCTAGGGAAATAATGGAGATGTACATGGCGGATGGAAAATACCACAGACTTTGGAATGAACTCAAAGTTATTAAAAAAATGTGGCTCAGTTTTCAGGTTAATCTGAATAATATGCTGGAGGGGACACTGGTTCGAGACTCACCCCACCGGTAGTGGAATATGCTGGTCTAGACAGGCCCTGGAGAGCCATTTTGTTCTGGAAAGCTGTGGGTGAGATGATCTGGGCTGAGGACATGGTGGCCATACTCTGCAGGGCCTTGTCTTTGGCAGCCTGGTCCTACAGAGAAGGACAGAGAGTGATGGTGAGACAAGTAGCGCAACAGTTACCCAAAGCAAGAGTTCGCCATCCATGTAAGTCAGATCCCCACTTCACCCGCAACACAAGCAGAGCCCTAAAAGGGGAAGTGGAGGGGACGAGGCCAGCTAGCATCATCGGCGAATCCCTGCCAGGCGGAGAGCTGGAGATAGGGTGATATTACAGTCAAGGGCCTTTGGGTCAAGAGTTAAGTTTATTGCTTTGGCAGGGGCAAGGCAGTGATGACAATAGCTTCTGTTGGAGGTCGTATTGGAAGACAAGGCAGGCAACAGGGGGTTATGTTAATATGCTAATCATAATGGTTTAAACATTTTAATATTCTAAGAGCACTGAATATAATTTAAAATACGTGACAGACTGAAAACTGTCTCTACTGTGCAATACTGTAAAGTGATACACCTCTTGTTTTTGAATCCCCTCCTTCAGCAGTTTCCAAACCACAGAGGGTTACAAGCACTTGCCGCCCAGCCCTAATGGGCAAGGCCACACCATGCATTCTTCTTCCCAGAACTGGCTAACACAAGGGCATAGCTAAAATATGGGGGGTACATGTGGTAGGGATCTCAGTTACACCAAAGACGTATTTAAAAAAGGCCTGTGACAGGGGGCCAACCCTGTGACCGCTGCTGGGCTCTGCCAGCTGAACCCACATGGCTCCTGGCCAAGGTGAGGGAGAGTCCTGTTGCCTGCTGTGGCTGCGGGTATGCGGATGAGAAATGTAAACTGAGAAAGTACTGGGCGAGGGGGGATACAGGGATGTGGAGGCTCTCAGCATACCATGCAGGAAAACTTTTATTGAGGTACTTACCAAACGTAATACCTGCGAGGAATAATGCGAGGATTAATTTGCTTCCTGACAATTTGCATTTGGTTCATCTTGTCCATAATTGTGCACGGTAAGCCTCGGGCTGCCAGGGAAATGTTCACATTTCATCGAAATGTGCCAGCATGCCATTTAAAACTGGCATCGATTAGAGAGCACAATTAAAATAGCCAATGGTTTGTGCCTTTGTGTTAATGGAATGTGAATACATGGCAGTGCAGGGGCCGCGGATGTTGAAATGCCTTTAACAAAACATGAAACTTCATTACGAGAGGAAATAATATAGGGTAATAATGTTTTCAACTTTTTTCCATCTGCTGCTGCTCAACTGGATTAAAATCATGATAATAACCTCAGCTGAATGCAGCCACCATGATTTGATTATAATCTAAAGCCCGATCTCAAATAAAAATTCAACATACTAATGGCTCTTATTCAGCAAGGACTTTCTTCTCAGGTAACATGCATGCAGAAAAGCTAAGTCACAATATCTGTGCAGAAGATATTGATTTGCAGTCATTAATTTAATAAAGTTCACAACTGTAGATCAACTTCAAATCAATTACAGCATTAAATCATAGAAAACATTTGATGGATATTAAAGAGAGATAGAGGTTGACTCACGTAGCGTACCTTCAGCTTCACCTGGATCTCTCTGGCCTTCCGTCGGGCTAGAACCTGGATGTGACTGGACACCTGAAAGACATGGAAAACAGATAAAACAGCAAAACAGAGTTAATCACTGCATATATGTGACATATTTTAATTGGCTAGCTTTGTGATTCACACTGTTGCCTCAAAGCAAAAAAAAAAAACAAACAAAAAACAGTCCTGAGGTCAAACTAACCCCCTGCAAGATGGGGGATTTTACCATGCTGCGTTTGCATGGATATCCTCCAGGTGTTTCTGTTTCTGTCCAGAGTTCAAGAACAGGCAGGTTAATTTGAGACTCTCAAGTGTCCAGAGGTGCGTGCGTAAATAAGTTTGTGTGGTAACCTTCCCCAGTATACCCGGTGTCACCCAGGGCTCATTGGGAGACATTCAGGTCTCCGGTGACCATGCACAGGAAGAAGCAGGTTGGGCATCTCAAAACTGCTGAACATAAAAACAAAACTTGATACGATCCAAAGCCAAGTAGAAGAAGATGTTTTTTTGTAATAAGGATGAGATTCCATAACATAATTAGACTCCATGTTTCCCCTAATCTATGGACTGAAATCTGTAAAAACAGAAATTATTTAATAGGCAGTTTGCTTTCTTTCCTTCAGGCAATGTGAGCCACACTACTAATGTGTTGAGTGTTGAAAAACAGCAACACTGACATAAAATCATCAATCGATTTTAAATGGAATATACTACTAAATCCTACCCCAACTCATATTTCTCATTTGACAGTCGGGATTGAATTTGTATACTTCTGCGAAACTTATGAACTTTCGTATGAGAGGCTGTACAGCAACACAGCCGTCGGTCCGTTTACTGCTGTTGGACCAGCAGGTGTCCCTCTATCTCCCCGACCTGTCTGACCAGCCATCTCTGATCCTCGACTACACTCCTCCTCCTCCTCTCATCTCTTTTCATCCCCAACCTGACTCTGCCAGATCACTTAGCGGGGACCCTTTCTCTCCACATCCATCACTGCCCATACATCAGTCCATCTATATCAGATACCATAGTGAGGATAGAGTTCCAAATCCCTTGCACGTCCCACCTCGGTGTCCCATCCAGGTCACCATATTCCCCAGCTTCTTCCCCCTTCTAACAAGCACCAGCTCCATGAGGTGGTGAAGAAATAACACCGACACTTGATCCTATAGCATCTGTGCATTGGGCCATGGCCCTAAATCAATCGTCATCCCCAGTCCTCCAGGCAGAGGGGAGTGAGAAGTGCGTGTGTGGGGGGGGCTACCCGGGTTTCTGGGGCATCACTCAGCAGGATGGGATTTTCTGGAGGGGTTCAAATATAGGCGATGATTCAAACAGTATTTGCAGTGAACTCACCTGCTTCCTGGTCCTCGTCTTCCCCGTGCGAAGTTTGATATACCGTGCAATCAGCTCATTTCGTCCTGTAAGAGTCCAGAAAACATCATTTTTAGTCTGATGACAGTGAGCACAAAAGGGTCCATTTACTGGAAATTTAATAATTATGTTGAGCTTTCAGCCACGCTGTGACCACCTTCAAGTTCAACATAATTATTAATTTATTTTAACTTAATTTTTACGTTTTATTTTCCTTTAAATTGGACTGAGGGGCACACTGTGACAAATATTGAGGGAAAATAGCTTGTAATGGGAGGATTAATAAGCAGAAAGTTTTCTTTTTTTAAAAATGTTTTACTTAACGTATCATCTATATGTTGTTTGCTTTTTCTGTTAAATCCCACTACCTGCCCAGAATCAAATCCAAAATGTTTGCTTAAATATTTTTTTTACTGTGTTGCTACATTCCACTGACATAAAATGCATTATGCTGGAGAAATCTTCATCTTAGCCATGGTGTACTTCCATGAGACAGAGGAACAAGGAAATGTATATAAACTGTATATTTCTGTACACATATTTATACAAATAGTTGTGTGCTGGAGTTACTGAAGACTCAGTGTAATTAGCTAAATTAACCACTTAAAATATGTCAGTGTGTGCACATATTTGGAAGAGTCTGCAGGCATGTAAGTATGGATGCATGTGCATACACGTGCGCCCAAAGCAAGAGTGAAAGCTGTCAAGTGTGTCAACACTGAAAACTGCAAGTACAGTATAAGTATATCACTAAGTATATACATCTGTCTGTGTGAGAGCTTGCATCAGTCTTGGGTTGACCCCCTGAGTGTACACCGAGCTTGTATCTCTACAGTGAGTGTGTGTCTGTACGCTGCCACCGCTGACAGACAGGTCACATTGGCAGAGCAGGTGGAGGCTGCGGCCATGCGATCCTCAGACCGGACTCGGGACAGACACGGCACAGGCCAGTGACCAAAGGAGGCCCAGTCTGGTGAGGCTGCCAGGCAGCTGGTGTGTGTGTCAATGTTTATGGAATATGCCTTTACGCCCACAGTAAATCTTGGGCTTGTTCCCCCCCTCCCAAACCACAATCTCCGGTTACAGTGGAGGTCATGTGGCTTCTTTCACCCTCTTCTCCAAAACTAAACCTCTAGTTTAAAGGCTAAAATGGATAACGCACAAATAGCCATGTATGCACAACTATACTGTATACAAAAGGTGTCAAGGGGTGCCATTCAGGAATGGGAAGAAATAGGAAATTTGTGGGCGAGTGGCCACTCTTCATGCAATATAAGACAGACTGTATGAAAGCTAGTAGCTATTATACCTATTATACAGGGAATATACACTTGTGCAAACAGTGCTGAAATGGTCTGTCAATGAATCAATTACCTAATTGATGGTTAATCAGCAACAATTTCAATAATTATTTGAGTTGCTATTGAGCTAAAATGCTAAACATTTGCTGGTTGCGGCTCAGATCATAACTCATGTTTTAATACCAGTTGGATTTCTTTGAGATTTGGCCCCTGCCAGCTGAACAAAAAAAGCTCGCCAAATAAATTATTTTGTACTAGCGGCAATTGTTCTGACATTTAGATGGATAAAATGCTTTAAGTAAAGTGAAATATGAATTCATTATTTCTGAGATCATCACATTTAGGAGGTATAGAGGTAGTAAGGAAAGGGAGGACACAGACAAATGCACACAAGATCAGTCACATAGTGAATCACACAACTTGTTCAGTCAGATAAGACCTCTCACACTCCCACACACACACACACACACACACAGATCAGAGTCATACAGGAGTTTGCTAGACTTTGCACCATCTCTTAAACACGGCCATTTTTCCCTTGGCACCACATCCCTATGTGAATTAACACAGAGATCAGTCACGACACACAAGTGGTACAGACCCGTCACATTTTCCCCTCACATAGTGACACTTGGGTCAGACCTCACAGCGCTCCACAATCCAGCCAATCGAGTGACCCCGAACATTGAAGAGGAATCCTCACACCCCAGCTGAGCCCCCCTCAGACATTTTGTCAGGCAATAAAAGTGATCAGATTTTGCGCGGAATGCAAAACACCGGTTTCCTCCATGTGTCCATGTGAACCACCATTTGCGTTTTGAAAGCATTTGTGTTTTGTTGCCAAGTCCGCACAGAAACAACTTTCAATTTTCTTAAATTTTCTTTGGTGATGACTGGAAACTTTTCCAGCCAGAGTTCTTCCTCTAAAAGCAATTAAGAAAACTAGAGAAGAATTTGAAGACAGTGCATGTGATTGCCATAAGCAGGGATGATGACCTTGAGATGACTTTCTAATCATAAAATGTTTTGTGTATATTTACACTGTAAGCTGTCATTTGGATCAACTTTTTTTTTCAAACATTAAATCATGATCACTTAAAAAATCAGTCCATTTTATTATCCATTTTGCACCATCATTTATATTGTGCACACTCAATGAATTGCTGAAACACAACATTGCATGAAGTTAGACAGCCAGGAACACAAGCAGTCAGAAGATCAGTCAGGATGTAGACAAGCCAAGTTTAGTCAGATTGTCGAAACAACTTTATTCTGAGGTGAAGCTGAAAGTGGACGCAAACAACACGTTGGCAATAAACTCTCATTGCTTGGGAAAACTGTGTGCGTGCAGAACTAAAACCAGAAAGTGTTTGGGTAAATTGTGTAGGATGTTTACAACTGTTTAGATTTCTCCTCCAAATTAGTTTGGAAAACCTTTTTTAAAAAAAATCTGATTGTCTAACTACATCTGTTTCTTGCACTGTCTGAACAAATGACCAGCAGCAAAGGTTTTGGAAAAGGCGGGAACCACGTCTCCTGGAAATCCATCCAGCCACAAATGCTGCGATCAGTTGCTGTAGTATTATGGTGCCACAGCCTACAGCTCAAAAAGTGTTGAAAATCTTCACGTTATACAACAGAATGATATTATCCATGAATCAGGAAATGAATCAGTGTTGGCTTGGAAAGCAAAAGCTCCCTGAACCCCCCCCCCCACACACACACACACAGACACACACACACACACATATTGCCCCAGCTGTAGAGTCGCCGTTGAGTGAATCTTTCGTGTTTCTCAAACCGCTCACAAAAGTCTACTCCAGTTTATACACAGCCGCGCACAGAGAAATAGATATAAACTGACTCACACACACACACACACACACACTTCAGCCCCTGTCAAGGCATTCATTCTGACTCAATCTTATTTTCCTTTCAGGGCTGTAACTCCTCAACCGTTCACTGTTTATCAGTGGGTGCACTCGTCGGCCGATTGTTCGAGCCCCTAAATACATATTTCTTTAATTCCCTGGGGATTAAGGAACTCTACAACGTTCCCTCGCAATCAAACTCTTGAAAAGACGAACAGAGGGCTTTGTCAAAGTCCTCACGGCACTTGACCTCAAATGAACATTAAGTTGCCTGTCTCGGGTTCCTCACATTACAGCAGCAAGTTCTTCCAGTTCCTGGCAATTTATCTCCCAGGAAAGCAAACTTGATCAGCCTGTAAAGCATTTTAACAACAAGGGAAAGCACAAGTAGGAAATTAAAGTTGTAAAGACCTGTTTATATACACACACACAATTTGGGGAAATGGTCTCAGAGTTTTGGACCCTACATAGATGGAAATGATGATTTTAAAAGGTATTCTGCCACCAACAGTGCAAATGGCACACTCTTTTTTTATCAGTGGTAGCCCCATTCAAAATTAGCCAGGTACGTACCACAACCACTAAACAGCTTCATTAATGGGCTGTCGATGAGGGTTTGCCTCATGTTCTTGTATCAGATGCCCTACCACTCCTAGAGTGAGCGCCCGGGGAAGGGCCCATCAAAAATACCCTCCAACACACCCATGAGATCAGAGAGGCAACTCAGTCACACAGCGATGAGATCATGATATCCAATGGGAGTGGGACAGACGGACAACTTGTGCCAGCCAAGGCTGTAGGAAAGTCAGTAGGAACATTATACCATCGCCTGCTGGTCCTCAGTTTGATGTTGTTTATCACACTGCCTGCGGTCACAGACTTGTCTGGGGGAAATCTGATTCTGGAAGAAAATTCTTGGAGGGCATGAAAAGTGACAGCAAAAGCAAAGTCAAGGGTTTGGGGATAGTGTTGGGTCGTGCAACTTTTGCTCAAGGTTCTGGAGTTGCTGTGAGTGCGTGATGCTGTGTCCCACAGATATTTTCTTAGAAATGTCTGACTTAAAGCCACCCTATGCAAGTGGTAAATACAGAATAATGGCACAGTGACCCCACTCAGGTCTGATACAAAAGCTGGCACAGAGTACCAATCCAATAACAGTGCTATGAATTTCCTAAACTTGTTGGCAGCCCAAACTGAATGAGTTATGGACAACTGATGGCAAAAACCACTTAGTGTTATAAGGACGTTGACAGAGAAGAAGATCTGAGCTGGAACAATGGAACTGCACCACACCAGTAAACATTTAGCCCAAATAATTACAAAATAAAAAGTAAAAATAGAAAACAGCGTCGCAAAAATTCTCTGAACAATGAAGCGGATTCCAGTCTGATAATCAAAACTCTGTATCTCACTCAGTCCTGAAGCAGGAGTGATGCTAAAAGGCATTAGAAAAAAGTGTCTTGGCAGTGTCCCTCCTCTTCTCCTCAGGCAGGATGGTAGAGGTCACAGTGAGGTGGACAGGGGTTAGCGAAGGTGGCCTGAACTGTTCTCTCCCAAGTCAACCTCTGGGCTTGGTTGGTCGTAAATCTGCCCTTGCCAAATGGGGCTGCGGTCATCGTTGGCCTGGTCTGATCTCTCTTTCTCCCCCCTCTCTCTCCCCTTCTCAGTGTCTCTCTCTCTCGCTCTCTCTCTCAGCACAGTGCATTCCTGACATTCCTATATACTGACTGGTCCGCACCGGGTTTTGCATCTGCTGCTCCAACATCACCCCATGGGTCCTTGTCTGGTTTGTGCCTGTACAAAAACAGCGCTATGCACAAATTTCTAATTAATCTGATTAAAAATTAACCCTAACCCTTAAATTATTCTTTAGTGTATCATTTTGATTAAAAGCAATTAACACAACATTTTACTTGTATGGTTTCAGCTACATTCAGGTCTGTCGCAGAACAATTTTTGTTTTTGTTGTCTTATTACAGTTATTTAATTGCGGTCAGCTTGTGCATGCAGAGTTGTGTACGTATGCCTAACTGTGTGCAAGCTGCCATCCTCTCAGAGGACACATCTGCCAGCCATACGTTTTCCCTCCGCAGCACATATGCCCCACTGTGTCTGCTCAGGAAAACAAAGGTCACATTTAGGCTGCAGGAATGTCTTAGCTGGGTGTTATTTCCCCTCTGATAGAGCCTGGATGCAGCCTGCTCAGCCCTCTGAAAAGACCTCTATCAAGCCTCCACACCAGTGACAAGTCAGGGGCTACGTTAGCACAGAGCCAGAGATGCAACTGTCACTGCTTGCCCTTTTCGAATTTTGAACATTTAAAAATTCATAACTGGCCTTTAAGTTGCTTGCTTTAATTGTGGATTTTTTTGCAGTCTTGTTATATAGGACTAAAATGTTCGTGATTGCTGTGTTTCTGTAATGCATTCTTTTCAAATTAGAGAAATGTAATTGTCAAGTAACCACAAAAGGTATTTTTTAATTCATGCAGATACAAGAGCAGGTTAAATAGAGACAGTGTACAATGGGTACACTTCTAATAAATTAATTTCAATGCATTGCCAGATCAACTGAACGTACAAATATGCACAATTTACAGGCAAACATACAGTGGTAGATATACACTGAATCAAGCTACCAATAATGAAGAAATGTACTGAATATTCGTGTGGGTTAAAATTGGGCAGTTCTTTCTATATTACTCTAAAAATCAAAAATCAAAGTACCCGTGAGGTAAAGATAAATAATGTAAAACTCTCAAAAGTCTTATATTTTACCTCTAAAAAATAACAATTCCTTACAGAAAAAACAGGAAATTGTGCGTTCCTTATTAACTTAGTTTTTTGTGAGCTGGTCTCTGACTGTCTGATCTCTCACAGGTGTCATGCAAACCCACAAAAAGCCGAGTGTAACCGGTCACACTGCTGTCGGAGCCAAATCTGACGTTTGCTCTTGATTTCCACGAGTGTCTTTGCAATTACAGAGGTTTGTCTAATATGTCTGGGTCCTTCTACCATCCACCTTGTTGATCTGAGGTGCCCAGATAACGTTGTGACAGTGGCAGCTCTGTTTCACAGCTCTCTCAGCTCACCATGTCCCTGTGGTTACACTATGAGACACAGAGAACAGAGGTACATACAGAGGGTGTTCCAAGAGTCCGTCAGCAGGGGGTTTCCTCGAAAACCCTCCGGAGAGCAAGGTATACAGTGTTTAATGCTTGGTGCCACAGACGTCGACGTCCATATGTCCTGCTTAAATGTGCTGAGCTTAGCGTGACAGCGAAGCCTCTGCTTTCATTAATTCAGTACGAGCACCAACTTTCATTGTTATCTCTATAGGCCTGTTCCAACTGCAGGAACTACAGGGCTGCTTGAGGGGTGACAACAGCTTTGAGGTGTTCCTACCAGAGGAACGGCTCCCAAAAGGTGATTTACGCAGTCGGTTTGAGGGCCACAAAAAGTCCCTGTTCTGGTGCAGGTACTTCTGTGCGGCCTTGTAAAACCGTTGCGCAGCACTTGATGCTGATTGTTGGTTACCTCATGTAGGAGGAGACACCAAAGTGTTGCTGTTTTCTGCTCTCAAACATCACCACTAACAACGTATGATTTGCCATACAGGCTAACACAACAGACAACACTGCTACCATCTTGACTCCCTATTGACAAATGCTGTTCTTCTCGGGTGTGCTTGGAATTACATTGCAACCAAAACAGTTGCAAAAATAGTCACTCCATGGTTCCAGTGGTGGCTGCATATTAGGATGAGTTCAAGCCACCCCTCCATCCAAAAAAAAAAGCTTCTCTCCCTATAAATTTCATCCATATCACCCAGCATTATTAGACTTATGTAATGCAGAAGTGCATGTCTTCAAGGGAACTGAGACATGGTTACAGAAGGAAACCGCAAAACCAAGCCCCAGAAGCCTCTTCAAAGGTCAAGGTCAGTCACGAATCTCTCACTTTACTGCCAAAGTTTGGACCTGGGTGATGACTTGCTGTCACTTTCCACTGACCTTTATATCATACTCTTAATGAAGATCACTTGAGACAAAAACATATTTGCATTGCCCGACAAAAACCGACAATGGGTCGAAATGTTGCACAAGCGAGGCTCAGTGGGAGCGTGATTCATTGTGTTGGCATTCTTTGTTGTGAACTGACAGAAAAACATAGCACATTTGAGGGAAGCCATGTTGACTTTATCCACTTCACTAACACAAGCAATCTCTCTTTTTTCCCCTCCACAGGAAGCATCAAAATGTGAGAAAAGTGCTCCTCTAACAGATGTGAGGAAATCGAGTGTGAAGAAACCAAACAGCTGCACAAAACATGATGCGACACAAGATTTACTTCCGCTAAATAAAAAAAAGATTCAAAAGATATCATAAAATGAAACAATTAAAATTGCAAAAGTGGCGCATAAATTAATGTGGCAGTTATATGGCAGCAAATAAACAGGGAAGATAATCATATTTCCAGCACCACATTCTTCTAGTGAGAGCTGTCAGCACATCAGTTTCCACTGCACTACAACTTTGGGACTGTTTTTCCATTATTGCAGCATGAGGCCTTGGGTCAGACCACAGGGCACGTCCCTCACTGAGAGCCACACAAGGCAGGAAATGTTTTCCTTGGCAGATGCATGTCAAATTACTGCTGCAGCACATAACCGCCACAATATCCGTGACACCGTCCCTAATAAGCGAGCTAATAGGTCTGTTGAGTAATGGGCGCGAGGGCCGACACTATGCACAGCATTATGGGAAGAAAATGTGGTGAATGTACATGGAATACGGGGTAAAAACATTCCAGTCAATTAAGGAATTTACAACGGAGAGGGCGCTCTGAACACATTCCTTTTGTTTTGCTGCTCAGAGACTCAATATCATATTGTTTATAAAAGAATGGCATTCATTCCTCACAAGGGGAATTCAACCCAAAATTCAGAATATGTCTCTCAGCTATATTTTGTCTGTGCATCCATACTGAGCCCTTGCAAAAGAACAAAAGAACATTTCTATGAGCATCAATCATCGCTTCACCATTTCATGTATGCCTTTAAAGATATTCTCAGCTGATATTTGATTTGGCCACCTGATTTAAGACCACCCATCAGCGCTTTAACAACATTAACAACACTAAAGACCTTCAAAGTGGCTTTGCATTGATTGTGGTTGCTTGAATGACTTGAGTTGTTGGCCACTTGTGACCCCAGGGATGGTGATAAAAGGGGAGAGCTGTGGAGCAGCAGGGGCTCAGGCTTTTTAGGGGCAACAGGGGAACAGGGGAAGGGGAAGGGGAAGGGAAGGGATGGGCACAGGCTCAGTCTTGCCTCATTTTTCAAGTCATAAATCTGGATTTGCAGCAAGGCTGTCAGGGACGAACTCAGAGAGCAGCTGGAGGTGAACTGAAGGGCAGGCCGACTGATTGACAAACTGACAGGAGAGAAAAGAGGTTGTTCGTGGAGGACAAAGATGGACAAGGAGTCCTGGACAAAGGGATGTGAGTTGTTCAATCACGGAAATAGCGGGGAGCAGAGGTAAGAGCGGAGACGCAGCCTCTACCTTTCTCACCCTGAAACACACACTGGGGACAGGTGTGACAGAGGTCTGCTGAGCCCAGAGGCCATGCAAGACGCTACTGCCCACCTTAGTGTTTATTTGTCCCACCCCCTCCTCCCCTCCAGGCGTTCAAAGGGTAAACGTCTATTCTGGTTTAGGGTTACAGCCGAGCTGCCTTGAACCCTCAGGCTCCCGAGTGCGCATGCCATTCCTGGCGGGCCAACGCACTCCCTGCTGCGCATCACCTGCTCCTGACCCCCGTGGGGAGGAAGGGGCACCTCGGTGCCTGCCTTGCCAAAAAGCACCCCCACCACCACCACCTTTGTCCATCCGGCCCCCCATCCCCGTGACACAGAATGAACCACCTGCCCCTCTCTCCTCTGCTCCCTCTCCAACTATTATTACAGGCTTTATAAGGGCTGAAGTGTTGATCAGAGGATGGCCATGACCTCAATGGGTGGCTAAGCTAGGCTAGGCAGACCCAACAGTTAAAGGAGTTGTCTGGCGCAGTGACAAAATAAGGTGATGACAGAGGCTGTCTGATAGCACCACTACCTCCGTCCGCCCCGTTTTCCACCGACCAGATCCGCTATCAAACAGTCAGACGGGAGGAAAGACTGTGGCCCAGCCATCTGTTACCAAACATCTTTCAGCAAGATGTGGAGAGCAATGTCCCTTCACCTTCCCAACACCTGTTTGGCAGTGACACTATCTGAAGATTCACCCGCTGAAGTACGATGTATAGTTATCTTGCTCCTTTTCCTCTAATCATTATGAAATGCAAGGTAATAACCACATCTCAGGAGAGCACACTGAGGAATCAGTGCCTCTGCAGCCCAAACCGCACAATGTGATATCTGGTCAGGCTAGGGTTACCATGAGAATCCCTGCAAAATTCCTGACAGATCACTTGAAGACACAAAGTTAGTGGCTATGCCATTTAATTGCACAAGCAGTACACTGAATAGGGTATGAGAATTGCTCTGCTAAATATGTTTGTGGTGAGCAATTTGGAAGTAATTTTGGTAGCAGGATTACTGTAACGTGCTCCCATTGCATGGTGATGATCATAAAAAAAAATCACACTTAAATTAAATTTTCATCACTTGTTGTTATGGACCTTGGAAGGTTTGATCAAATCGCTGCTTTGACTTTCTTTTAGGTGAGAACCTTTTTCTTAAGGTGCCTGTCAACTTCGGAAATAACATGAATGAACTCTGGACAAGAAGTGTACTATGTACACACTGTATGTGCAGAAGAATGAGTGATTTGCGTGCCTGCGTCTGGTTTTTTTTTTTGGGGGGGGGGTTGTGTGTGACACATCATGCCGTCATTTTACGGAACCAAGTGGAGCTGACAGCTGTGCAGGAAACAGGAGTGATGTACATGAACATGAGGAGTGGTGGTGAATGGGTGTGTGTGTGTGTGTGTGTGTGTGTGTGTAAGAGAAAATATGTGAAGCAAATTGCCTGACCATGAAGTGCAGTTTATAGTGGAAAGTGTGCAGAAGCTAACATTTGGCTGTCAATTAAGGACAACATGCTATCAACTTAACAGAGCCATTTTTACAGCTTTAGCAGTAGCAGGAAAGGATATTCTTTAATTTTCTCTCGCTTGTTTGGTATGTTCAAACTTGTTTTGCAGCCAATAAAATAAGGAATATACTGTATAAAAGGTAAAAAAGTAGAAAAATGTTGCACGCGACTGAGCAAGGAAATTTGTGTGAGTCAGAATGTGTGTATGCTGTTTTCTCCAGAGACAGTTTCTCTCCACAGCAGAGTAATTTCTCTTTATATATATATATATATATATATATATATATAATACATTCTATGTAACCCTGGCCTGCATGTGAGCTGGTCCCCAGGCCTCCTCATTCGTCATCTCATGCGAGAAGAAAAAGGCAGGCGGTAGAGGTGGGCGTACCGTACATCTTGCCCTCATCGGAGAGGATGATCTTCCTGCGGCCACAGGGGGGGTAGATGGCCAGGGCCTCCTGGAAGCTCTGCTCGATGTCGGGGCTCCACACGCCCTCCGCATCATTTTCCAGGGGCTTGTCGAGTCCGTCCCCAAGCTCCTCACTCCCGCCCCTGGGGGAGGGAGCTGTCACCCACTCCGCAGACGTGGTGGGAAGACAGAAGGGGGGCCACAGAGCAAGGGGTGGAGGGTCAGGGGTTGGGGGAGATGAGGGTGGAAGGAGAGGAAGGAGGCTTCAGGAGAGGGTGCTTGTATGAAATCCACAGGTGTAAGGATGACGATGATGAGCTTGGATGCGGCAGGATAGGACTGCAAAAAGAAAAAAATGTTAAAATTGATGTGGTGCTGTATAAAGACATTTCTCAAATCCAACATCATCCACAGGAAGGAATTCTTAGGCTCCCCGCTCTCCTCTCATCTACTTTCTGACAGGGATTTTTTATATGGGTAACAGTAATAATATAACATCAGCTGATATGTGCCAACACACAGAGCATCAGCACTTTCACATAATGCATGTCTTTTGCAAAGTTTTTGCACTTTATTTGTAAAAAAAAATCATTAGAGCATGCAAACTGTACAGGGAGGAAGGAAGATAAAAGGCCATACAGGCATTCAAAAATAATTAAAAGGGCTGCAGCTAAGACAGTTATCAGTTAATGTGATACAGAGAATTAAATAGACACCAGAGAAAAGCAGCACATATTCACATTAAAGAGGTCAGAATCTACAAATTTCTGGCATTGCACAACAATTCACAACAGTGAATTGATTATTTAAATTGTTGTTGATTGATTTTCTTTCCTTTAACTAAATGATTAATAAACTTATCACAACAGAGCTTTTCCTGAATATGTGGAGTGCACTTCACAGACCAGTGTGATTCATTCACTTGACTTTTCAGGAATGCAGAATGATGTTTTTTTAAAGAAAGAGTTTATCCAGTGGTGTTTGACGCTGTCTTGAACGCTCAAGGGTCCAACATTTGCAGACCATGTAATCCTTCATATTCCATTAGACATAAGAGTCACCCAGACCTTCATCCTAAAAGCGGTTTGTATAATGAAGGCTATTTGGACAAGCTGACATCATCACCTAGGGTTGTTAGCAACCTAGCTGCTACATTAAGGCAGACACATGAATCTCACGGTGGACTACATGATCACATCATCCCCCCCAGCTGCTAATCCCGCCTTGGTAAACGCACCTCGGATCCTTATTTAGCTCAATGCCACCATGAAAACAAATAAAGTGGCACCTAGCGCTGACACAACGGCAGGACAGGAAGTCGGGCGCAGGAGGGGCCTAAAGTCAACAAATGAGGAGACGCATTAAAGTGGGATCACCATCCTCAGACACACTTAGACACGCATGCCAAAGAGGATCATACCAGGATATTAAGACCGGGGGCCTTTTTAGGATGCCCATTTCCTCATCAGCACTACAACTGACTGTGTTATTAAACTTATAGATCGTCCACTGGGTTTCTAATCATTGTGGTTTTTTTGGGTGGGAGATTATTACATTAACCAGCTGACTAATTAAAAGGATTAATTTTCGATTGTGAACAGGGGCTCTCAACAGCAATGAGCTCCACATGCAAGTGACAGCACTGGGAGGTGTAACTTGCACAATCTCTGCCAACGTGTTCACATCCTGTTTCCCCCCACGCTACTTTGTTTAGGATGTGCACACAGTGCTCATGCATTTGGTCAGAGAGTATGATACAGACATCAGCTCCACCTCTTCCTCTCGGCGGATGTGCTGGAGAAAAATGAAATCAGGCAGGGATCGTAGGATACCATCACAAGTGCTCACAAACACATGAGTCAGTACGAACTGAACTTTGCGTTTGTCATCGACAGTTTTCCTGCCATCGTGAAACTAAGAGACCTCCATGTCCATTTATGGTGACAAAAAAAGGAAAGCGGCCATTACGTCAGTGATAATCCCAACCTTGGACACGTGTGTTAGTGGTCTAAATACTGCGAGGCTATACAGCTGAAAAGGGGGTCGTAGTGATCTGCCCTGTGAGTCAGTGTCTCCGGCCAGTCCATCTCCCCCCGTCGCTCTTCCTCTGAGCCCCCTGATGTTCCACAATGCTTCCTGCAAAGCGTCCGGCCCGTCGGCCATTCTCCCCATCTCTCCTCTGACACACGCACAAGTATACACAGATGTTTTCGCGAAGACCCGCACGGGAAAAATAAACTCTTGCCCACACAAACAAAACTCAGACACACTAACAGACGGTCAGAGACACTTGAGAGAGAAGAATGGACAAACACAACGTCGCATTCGACACACAGCATTCAGTTTTTGAGGCTGATGTCAGTTCTGGCAGTATGTTCTGAGCTGAAAAGATTACTGCAATTAATCTTTTATTGATTGGTACCAAAATAAATGTACAACTATTCTGATAATCAAGTAAAAAAAATTCCAGACATTTCCTTGTTCCAGCCTCTCAAATGCAATCCTAATGCAATCTAAATGAAATGCGTTCCTGTCTGGTTGAAAAGGGTTATAGTCACAGTGGCATGGCTTTTGAAAGAATATTTAAAATAAACTTCCTGTTAATGAAACTCTGCATGTTAACACCAACAGAGCTAATCCAGACATGGAGAAGTCAATTAAAATGTCACATCTGAATTAACTTTTGTTGGAAATTTTGATGATCAATTAGTCCTTTAAGTCATTTATAAAGCAAAAAAAAAAAAAAAAATCTGAATTGACACCGCACAGTGTGACATTGCACACAATCATCTAGTTAACAGGTCTTGTCCTGTGAGGCTGTGAAGGATATGTAACTGATTGGTTTTACAGCCGGGGTTGAAAATGATTCAGCCTGGCAAAACTGTTCTGCCGTGCATATTGATAAGAATAAGTTATTAGTGTCCTTCGGAAAACCCCGACCACTAATCAATCAATCAATCAAAATCAACCACAAATAAAATGAATCAACTGAAACATGATAAAACCACTGAAGATAAGAAAACTTTTAGTTATATATATAATATAAATATATATCTTCAATATATAAAAAATGATCAGTATATATAAATCAGTGGCTTCATAAAATCAAAACAGAACTCTCTGAAAACATGAAAACATTAAAATAACTCTAAATAAAAACTCTAAAATAACTAATTTGAATTGTTTGTGTAACTTATTTTCATCAGGCCCACTGTAGCTCACTGTGAGATTTGTGGAGGCCATAAACCATTAGTGTGCTGCTCGCCACAGTCACACCGTCCAGGAGGTTAATTAACCTAAGCCCCCCCCCAACAAACCCCTTCCATCCCTCACCCGTTCTGCCCAGTCTCCCATTCACCCCCACTGAGGCCCCTCTTCCCCTGGATCCGCTCAGCGGGATAATCCCTCAGCTGCTGCTGTGGACAGGGGGCCACGTAACTCCCCGACCGCCCCACACCCCTTAACACAACTGCACGCACGCACAGACCAACAAACACGCACATCTACACACCCACTTAAACAAAGAGTGGCCCACCACGCATATACATCACACACAAGCCAGATATGCTTAACACACACTCACAATGTTCACTGTAGTGGTCAAACAAAAAAGCCTTCAGTGCACACAGTGACACACACACACACACTCACACACCAAAACACAGGCAAACACCACAAGATTCAGCAGGTTAACTGAGCCTCTATTCACCAGTGTCAGTCAGGTGGGCAGGAAGCTGAACTCTGTGTGTTTCTTATATTTTTGGTATATTTAGTCACACAACACACAAATATCTCCAAACTATTGAGCGGATTGCCCTGACATTCATGGCTCCCCGATGATGCACCCCAATGAATTTAGTGATCCCACATCTTTTTCTGCACTCCCAGCATGTTGAAGTTGAGTGAAATGTCTCAACAGTCACTGGATGGACGGCATCTAAATTGGATTAAAGTTGAAACCACTTGGATGATCCTCAAACTTTTTGCTTTGCACCATCACCACCTGTTTCCCAAGAGCCAGCTCTTTTTTGTCTTTTCACTAACACTAAAATAATAAATAATAAAAGAGGCTCAGGTTATTATAACTTAAGACGGGGAAATGTTCTGACATTTGAGAACCTGAAACCATGAATTTGCAAACATGCATTTGACTCAAGATGATTTTTCTATCAAAATAGTTTCCACTTTTCGGTCAATAAATTAATCTATAGATTGGGGAAAAAAACCTGCAAAAAATGGCTTATGTCTGTGTTTGTCTTAAAATCTCCACAAAGCTACAGTACCTGCTTACACAGGTTGAGTGTATGTATGTCTGAACATGTGTGTGTGTGTGTGTACTCAACTGGCCACAATCTCTACTAATCAGGCTGGGAATGTAAAGGCAGGAAACAGTCTGAAAATAAGGCAGCAGTATGGGATCAGGCTATGCGATGGAAAGTCGCAGTGAGAGCCAGCGGAGACAAACGTGGTTGTTTTGTCGCGGTTTTAGCTGAGAGGACATGTTCCCTGGGACCGAGTCCCACAGGGCTGCACCAACGGGAGCCTCCAAGCTCCACGCACACACACACACGTGCAACACACACGTGTATACAACACTGTGGGCTTTTCTGCATTGTAGAAATTAGTCATGTTCATATGAACATGGAATCACACATCTACATCTAAATACCATTATTATTTAAATCAGCAACATTTGTAAGTAGTAAGTGCAAATAAAGCAAAAATATTTTACCCTTAAAGCAACCAATAACTTATATTAGGAAGGGATCACATGATCACATGTAATATGAAACTGACTACTTTTAGGGACAAACCCGGCCTTCGTTTTAGTGTCTTTCAGCTCGTTGCTTTGGCTTCAAGGTCCAGAATTTCACTGAATCAGTTCAATTTCACTGCACTTAATGTCATGAGACACAACAGGCAGCTGTTTGTAGCTGAAAAATCTGTACCTGCACCAGCACCAAACAGCAGTCAGACAGTGTTACAGGGTGGAGCATCAGGCAGGTATAGAGCCAAATATTTCCCTCAGGAGAGGAGTACAGACCAAAACTAGTGTTAAAAGAGAATGAATATTGGACTAACATTGGACATGCACTGTAAAATGTGATAATATGTCCGTGTTGTGTTTAAAGTTTGTTTCCACTGCCCCCATTAAGCAAAACAGAGATCAAAAAATACATTAAAATGTTACCTCAAAAATTATATAAGCTGCTATTTGTATATTCATGTATTTCTGAACCATTACACAAATCCCACAGCTGCAAGTCCTTATCTAATGATGCCCAGAGAGGACGGAGGGTCAAGACTCAGTCGTCATTAGCTAAAGAGTCGGAGCCAAAGAGGACAGAGGGTCTATAAGATCAGTCCAAGATAATCTGAACAGAAAGATCCATCAGACGGGCTGGAATCGAGAGACAACACACACACACACACACACACACACACACACACACTGCATAGAGCGGTGGGTGCAGAGTGCTGCTGGTGGAAAAGGAGAGGGGAGAGTGGGGGGTGCAGAAAGTCTTTGTTCTATAAGGCTCATATCTCAGGCATTATTCGTTTCTCTCATGCGAGCGGGGGAGGAATGATCGCTATGTGGGATGAGCGCGGCAAAAAAATAGATAAAAAAATAAAATAACTCCTCCGCTATGGAAGGGATCTGTCTCAGGGCAACTCAACAAACGCACATACACGCACACTCCCCGACAAGGCTGAAACACACAAAATTTCCCCGCTTGCTCACACACCTTTTCACACTTTTTGAAACCTCCCCTCTTACTTATTCCTCTCACAAACACATGCACATCCGCCTCCAGGGCCAGTCACATCCACCCACACACATACACACACACACCCACACATCAACCTTTCCATACACAGATGCACAAATGCTACTGCAGAGCAAACAAAACAACCTTAGAGTTCATGTTACAAGATAATTCATCTGTCTGAGACAATAGCGAAGCCCCGAGCCTTGAAAACAAAAGAGCCGGGGCCTGGAAAATACCCAGACTCCTCTGGCTGTCAGAGACTTCAGAGGACGCTTTGACAGGTGTGTTTTTAACCCCCACCTCAGCCCCTCGTCAAACTGTCACCCTGCTCCATTCCACCTGTTGCCCCTCTGGAAAACACGCTCCTCTCAGCTGCCCTGCGGGACACCATAACACACACACAGACATACACACAACCAGACACACACGCGCACACACACACACACAACCCAGCGAGCCCCGTGTCAGACATCTCGAACCGTGACCCAAAACGTTCACGTCTCACTCGCTGCTTTTTCACAGAGGGACTCTATCAATCAGGGAGTATCCTGCACAATACCAAGTCTGACACACACTGACACACATTCTCTACACAATCACACACACAACATGGAACTTTCAACAACTTCTTTGACAAGATCTAAAAAAATTATCTGCACGGAATTATTTCCACAAAAATGCAAAAAAAAAAAAAATCACATTTCCTTCTCAAATGTAAATATTTCTTGGCTTTCTTAGTTATTCTCATAATGACTATTTCACTATCAAACCGCTTGTTCTCCAGCATACAGTGTCTGTCTTTTGGGTATTTAACAAATCAGGACCATCAGATAAAGCAGGTATGAGAGCTTTACAACTTTCCACTACTGCTTCTGGAGACACCTGCATGAACTATATTAATAGAATGACTCCGCAGATGCCTCATGCCATCACTTATGTCTCATTTCCAGTTGTGGTAAAAGTATTTTGATCTCCCATTATTCACATCTAAAGTCAAAAACGGTAGATATATTATGTATAAATACACTGCCGGTACAAGTAAAACTAATGACAAAATATAAGTATGAAAAGTTAAAGTACATGACTCCTGTGAGAGTTATATTATTATATAGTACTATATATTATAATAATTGAAAATGGTTCTTGATGCATTACAGTGCCAAGCTGAAGCTTGATAATGTCGTTGGCCCAGGTGGCGTTAGTTTTAAATGCTCTACATACTGTTTGGTAATTATATTTATTGCAAAGTATTATAATTTATGAGCTGATCATAAGTTTGCTATGTTAAGTCTTAACATGCAAAGTAACTTCAAATAAATATAGTGGAGTAAAAAGTACAATATTTGCCTCTGAAATAAAGTAGAATCAAGTAGAAGTACGAGTACAAGTAGAAAAGCAACTGTACTGTACCTATTCACTTTTAATTGCTTGTTTGGGATGCATGTCCATTACTTCTACCTCTTGCCCCTGGTCTGAATGCACTTAATCACTAAATGAATACAATGTAATGGACTTATCTCAACACATGCAAATATGTAGGAGGTGAGTCACAGAGAAAAAAAAAGGCTACAAAATAATTAACAGACCAATTACAGTGTAACCTAGCAGGGGAAGCATTTAACAGCAACAGTAGCCACAATTCTAGTAGGACTAATTAAGATTTATGATATTCTTGAAAAAAAAATAGCACTGCACTGATAGACAGTAGAAGTACATTTACCTAAATACAATTTTAACATACTTGTTCATTACATATTTCCATTTTCTGCTACTTTATATTTATACTCCACTACATTTAGGTGGAAAGGTTGGACTGTTTACACCACTACATTTGTTTTATTGCCATATGAATGTGCATATTAAGGTTTTAAAAGCAGAATTATATGAAGATATATTATGATGCATCAGATTAAACCACAGAACAATTTATAGTTAAAATTAAATCCACCTCATTCAGCCACGACGTTAAAATGCTGCTTACACCTCAATGAACGAATACTCATCCGCACAAGATATTTCAACATTAGGATGGGGCCATTCTTCAAAATGAGTACAATAGTTTCCATACCATAAGCGCATTTTGTTAATAGTACATATGTAGCTGCTCAGTGGTGGAAAGTAACCAAGTGCATTTACTCGAGCACTGCACTAAAGTACAGTTGTTCAGTACTTGCGCTTTCTGCTACAACTGCGCTACTTTGTTTCAGAGGGAAATGCTCTTTACTTATCTGACAGCTTCAGTTATAAGTCAAGTTCAAGACTGTAAGTAAGATATAGAAAACAACAAGCATCAACTCCACCTCAGCCGGCGACAATATTGAAATATTGAACAAATATTGATGCATCAACAATAATAATGAGAAGAAGACGATATTGTCTGATATATGTAACTCTGACAAACCAGTTGCCTGCTCAGCCTCTCCTTTCACAATCTAAATCAATTTTGTTGATATTATTTCACTTCAGTACTTGTAACGGAGTGTTACGTTGAAGTAGTTCTACTTTTAGTTCAGCAAATCAAACAAGTTCTTCGACAGCAGTAGCGTAGTAGAGTGTTCACTTTTTACTGAAGTAAACGTCATTAAAACACCTGTGTTCGAACACGCAGGTGTTTTAATGACGCAAAAGACAATTAAACGTCACAGTCTGAGAAATAGTGTGCAGACGCAACAATCGCCGGTCCAGCCACCCCCGGTCTACTCACACTTGTTGACAGAAGAGAGGGAAGAAGAAGAAAAAGCCCTCTGACTTCAGCAGGCCAGTTAATAAATACAGAGTTTGAATTATCTCAGTTTCCCGGTGCAAAACTTCACCAGGCAGGCGCTTTAATGTTTGACCGCACGGCTCTGACGTTATTCCTTCAAACAGCAGAGGGGGGGAAAAAACAAAGTTCCGGCTGAATCACAGGAAGTCAAACCACACGCACTCCACTTCACTACTGGAATTAAAGAAGAAGAAGAGGAAAAATGTTGGAATTTGAGCGGAGAAATGTGAGACATTTGAGGAATGTTATCTCCGACAGTGAGTGGGAATGAGTGTAAGAGAAAGCGTTGTGAAATATCTTCACATCCACGGGATTCAGCAAAACAAAGTTTGCGCCCTCCGAGAGACGCGGCTCAAGTCTGAAGAGGAGGTCAACACTCATAAAACACAGAAAATAATACTTATTATAAAACACTTGTAGGAGCTTACCTGGCGAGGCTCTATTAGCAGGCAGGCAGGCAGGCAGACAGGTAGAGTAAATTGTTTTAATGGTGAGAGAGTCTGTGAGGATTTTTCTTTTTCCCCCTTTGTTTGTTTTCTGCTGCCTCGTCTCCTTCCTTAAGCCGTTTGTTTGAAGCGAGAGGAGGGCAGGAATTTCAGGAATTAGCCGTGGTATGACATGAAGCCTGGAAAAAGCCAGAGAAAAAGACCAAGGGAGAGAAGGAGGGGAGGGGAGGGGAAGGAGGGAGGGAGGGAGGGAAGCAGGGACAGAGGGAGGGAGGCAGGTCTGACCGGTCAACACGTAATGACGAAGGGGAGGAGGAGTGGAGGAGGGTTCCGAAAAGGAAAGGAAAGCAAAGGGAAGGGTGGGGAGGGGGGCTGTCACTGACTTTCGGAGAAGGGAGCCAGGGAAACACATGGCAAGAAGATTTTGATGGTGAGGATGTACGACTGAAATGATTCAGTATTTTCTCCTTGTGGGAGTTAAAGATGTATCCAACTTTTGAAGTTGAAAAGAACGACTATCCAACGTTGACCACATCCGGAGAACTTAATTTACTAAAACGTGTAAGATTTTTATTCCCATTGTTCGTTAACAACCAAACAATGTGGTCACTAACGTCCCTAACTCCCTCCTTGTTGGTCGTTATCAAACTTCTGTGTTGTGGCCCACTTCTCTTCACACCCAACAGACGATGATTTTCATTTCTTCATCCCTTCACCACATGACACCGAACTCAGCATGTAATTTCATTGCTTTGTGTACCCTCTTGTGTACAGTCATGTTTCCTCTTGCCAAGATGCTTTTCCACTTCAAGAGGAAATCTAATGTATGCATTTAAAAAGCATAGAATGATTTGTATAAAATGAAGTCACCTGAACTCTTGCATAAGAGTTAAAAAGCGATAATGCTGTTAAAGTCATTAAAGGCCTGCAAACTCATGACTGCGATGTGATTGTGAACTTCGGACTCCGTTTGGCAACATGCGCAGGACAACATGACCTGGGTAACAGACTCCTCTAGTGGGTATGATGGGTACTGCGGTCATGTGTCCGAGTGTGGGATTTACAGCTTTTTACAGCAACTCTATTTCTTCATGAGTGCTTGAACTGAGCAATTATCTACAGTAATTCAGCACACTAATTACAGTTGTTCGCAAAGGAAGAAGTCAACAAGATACTGTAGCTCATCAGCAACAGCAAAAGTTACAAAGCCAATGAAATACTGGAATACACAATTATGTAGCAAAATGAAGAATAATTATTCTATTCAAATCACTTTATTAATAAAGTTTCATTGCATTCTCAATCAAGTTGAAGGCAGACCTAGTTGCTTTTGTGAAACACATTGATACTGATTGACCTACGATACGCATCATTCTTCATCATCAAATCTATCCACGTCCTATATTGACACCCGAGTGACACATGTATTCACATTGGGTTTTTTTGCCTTTCCCCTCACCTTTACATTTTCCTGTCTTCCTTTTCCAGTAACCGCTCATCTGAATTAAAACAGTGGTACATATACCCGACAACCCCAAGTGGTCTACAAACAGTCTGGACTAGACTCTGTTAAATGAAGCCTATTACAAACTACAGGAGATTTCTTTGCCCTCGTTTGAAGTGTAATTTAAAAAGAAAGAAGAAGAGAGATTAAAAAGAATATAAATTAACTTAAAAGCCTCCTGTTGAAGAAGAAGTTGTACTATTGCATTTATAAAAGCTTCTATAGAAAATACTTGGAATGTATGAGAAAGTATTGTACAAAAACTGGATCTTCAGTGATGTTCTTCCTTACATGGTATAGGCAAAGTCAGTGACCAGAAAAGGTCACACTGTTCCTCAAAACATTTACACACCATGCTGTGCTGCACAATAATACACTGCTGGGATTGAGTGTAAACTGTCACACATCGAAATCATGGAAGCAGTTAAAGTAGACACTTGGTATATGTTGATTCTTCATGTTGGAAGGGGAGTTTTGGTCCAGGCTGAGTGAACCCTTCACAACACTGATGGAATGACGGGCTCACGAAGCCGGGAGTTAAACCCCAACTTCCCTCCACAATATTCCCTCGTGTTAACAAACTGTGAGTCCAGTTCACTTAAGGGTCCTCCTTAGTTCTAACCTAAAGACACATCTCCATCTCTACGTTCTCCATGTCCACAGAGCATGTTTCCTCTTCTTTCTTTTTTTACTGCACACCTCTTCATGATTCTTTTTCCCACTTTTACAGATGACATCCTGATGCCAAGCATCATTTCTTGGAAAGGAATTTCATTTTGTTTCCTGAAAAAAGCAAATGATGTAAATCAAATCTTTTAGAAAACTACAATTCGACTGATCGAGTAAGTGAAGAAGGTACAGTAAGTCTCACCTAGGCCCTTGAGGAACTTGTTGACTCCTCGTTGCTCGCTCCCAGGCAGAGAGTCCAGATACTCTTGTGCTCTCACCTCAAACAGACCTGGAGCCAAAAAGAGTCCTAGAGTTGAAGTCACATGTTTTCAAGAGAGCCCTAAAACCATTAGATTTGTTTTTTAAAAAAAGTTCAAATTATTGTTATAAATCTACTGAATTTCAAAAACATAAAAAAAAGTTAATTAAATCCATTACAACATATGTATGTCAATGGGAAAACAGTACACAGGAGGTAAAAATTGCAACCATCTACTTTAATGGCTATAAACTGTATTGTAACAGCACTGCAGGTAACCAGATGTCAGTACCTCTGAGACCCTGCCTGCGCAGATCCCTCTCCTGGATGAAGCCAGTAAACATCTGGGTCTCCATGAACACCTCCAGAAACCGCCTCAAACTCTTGGAAGTGACCGCTTTGCGAAAGGCCTCGCGCTGAAAGGGTGAGGAGGCGGAAGAAGAGGGGCTGGGCAAGGTGGGGGAGGAGATGGACTCATCCTCCCGCTCCGCTCCACCCATGAAGAGGGAGTAGTGACCCACCATCTCCACGAAGAAGCGCACAAAGGCCTCCGATACGACTGTGCTGAGGGAGCTGGAGTCTGGGAGGAGGTGGAGGATCCAGAAGCAGGGACACAGACACGAGGTTTAATCACGTGATTTTTGGTACAGTGTCTGGTCAGTGAAAGAGTTCTTGAAATGTTCTAATAACAGAACTACACCTCTGTCTTTAGTATGTTTGGTATTTTGAATGAAAAAATAAATACGCTACATGAATGTATCTAAACAGAAGCAATAATCAGAGTGCTGAGTCACCATTGGGCAGATCTCCTTTCTCACAGGCCAGCTCCCTCCTCTTGTCCAGCACATGCTCGAGGGCCGCCTGCAGCTTGTGAGGAAGAATGGAGTCCTCATCATCCAGCTGTGGAAGCATGAACACAGCAGAAGTAAATGCAGTTGACCTACTGCAGTGAATTAACATATTGTATTCACATGACATCTGGTAGAGCGACTACAAATGTACTGGAGTTAAAAGGATGAGCCAGCTCCCATGATGATAGACAGTCTTTCACTGTTTTTCTCTATGTTTCTATGGTTCCTACCTGTCGGAGGAAGCGGCTGTTGCCGAGGTCGACCACCAGGACCTGAGGGAAGAGCAGAGGGAGTTTGATGTGATTTCCTGGAGCTATTGTTCAAGGGAGGAAAAGGTTGTCCAGGGCACCACAGTCAGTACATCACACACAAAAAAGTCTTGTCTTACTTCTTCGATAGGCAGCTCTTTGAGTCGCGGCAGAGAGCTGGAGAGGAGGCCCACGATAAAGGGTGTCGGGGTGCAGACGATGTCCAGCATTGAGGGCGGGAGCACAGGGATGTACGTATGCTGCCAGGTGAAGGGGTAGAGTAGAGCCACTACTGCATGACAACACTGAGACAGTGTGCTGTGGAAAGAGAGACAGATAAAGAGGTTAATGCTCGTGCAAGACAACTCATTTATATAGTTTTGGACAAAATAATATGATAGAAAACTATCTTTTAAAGAACAATAAGCCGGAAACCCTTTGAAAAATTGCATTCCTTGAATACATTACAATATATTTATATTTTTTACAGCAGACAACAATGGTGTAATAAGTAGCAATATTAATTGCTGAACAACATACAGTCAAATCCTAAATATCAAGATCCTAATAATGGTAATATGATAAAATTCAACCCAGCAAGTTATAGTTATAACTTATAATCGATCAATAATATCATCTTATTATTATTATTATTATTATTATTATTATTATTATTATTAATAATAATAATAATAATAATAATAATAATATATCTTAAAAATGCAATGTTGAAAATAATCCACAAAAAACAAACAATGCAAACCCCCAAATAACTTATTGGAAGTTCAATGTTTTATTTTAAAGTCAAGGATACAAGTCTAATCTCATCTCTACCACAAGGTGGTGCTAAAATATCCCCACGCCCCCCACCCCAATAAAAACCCCTCTCCTGTCACCCACTTCTCTAGTTGGAACATAATGTTGAAAGTTCATTTCTGTTGCTGAACAAACCCATCATCACCCTGAGAGGAATGTTTAAAAGCATCTTTTAGGGGAGCCTGACGTAACACTTATAAAAGCTGCACGGCGGCAACAAACACATTCAGCCCACACTGTGAAGTTAATCTCTACCGCGTGTGCATCTGCTCACAGTTAATTCATTAAAACAACTGACTGACAAGGCCAAGTTTCCACTCCATGACTGAGAATGCACAATGACTCGTGATGTGCTCGTGATCTCCGGTGGGAAATGCTTCTGATGCTTCTATAAACGACAGGGCAACAAGGGCAAAAAAGGAAACATACCCCAAGGAAATGATGAAGCGGTAAGCAGGTGAACTCCTTATTGTATTTATGCAGCCTGAACCCTCAGGGTGTTTTTTAGATGTACATCAGCTAACAATGGCTGTTTCCGCTCAGCCCAAAAGTTAAACCAGGTGTAGCACGACAGTTAAAAAAAAACCCTTGACCATGACCACAGTGATAACAGCTGAAGGGTCAAAGATTTTGGGTGAACCATGTGGCCGTGATGACGTCACCGTGCACACGTGTTTGCTCTTGAGTCATGCTCTGAAGCCTAACTTCTCTCTATCTGGCATCCATGACAGTTTTCCAGAGAAGAATTGATTGTTCCCCAGGCGACTGTATAACACAACAGCATTCCTTCCTCTCACACTTGGTCGGGATCTTCTTTTCCTCTGACTGCTTGTCGACTTGAGGTCTCCCCGTCACATCCTTCAGACACTTTGCTCCTCTCGGCATCATAAACCTTCCATCACTGATCCGATCACGATGGGTTCACAAAACGGGTTAATCGCAATGACTCCGTCGGCTTGTGGAAAAGGATCTAACACGTTAAATGCCATGCTCTGTGACAATATGTTGCTGGAGCGGACCTGAGTTTGTCGGCAGTGAAGATAACCCTGCGCTCCAGCAGGAGAGAGGCAAACACTCGCAGGAGGAGACGTAGACTCAAGGAGGAGAAGAGACATTCAAAGTCCACATGTTCCAGACGGGAATCTGATGGCCGACACAGCTCTATCACCTGCAGGAAAGACAGGACGTCAGAGGGAAACGAACAAACAAACAAAAGGACTATCGCATAATAATTTACACGTGGCACTCATACCAGAAAATAGTTTATATAATTTTTGTCAGATTTAGTATATGGAATTTGTCTCCAAGAATGCTGTTTTCCACAGTGACGCCACCATAATTTTACCTCTGTCCCAGAGCCAGGTAGGAAGTTTTTGACAGTGATGGTCCTTCCTGGCGCCGGGAAGGGAGCTTCCATGATGCCTCTCATGAACGGCTGCACCAGAGCAGGGGAGATCGCCCTCCTCTTTTCCACTTCATCCAGGATCTGGAAAAGCCAGAGAAAGGGGCTCTGTAACTCCAACACTGGCAACTTGACAATCAAAAATATTCATATATAGATAGTATTTGTCGTTATCGTTATGTACGTTTGGAGCATAAGATCTGTATAACCCAGAGTTTAGGTTTTCAGCTCAAACGTAATCCTTTCAATCGATTAGAGCTTTATGTAAATATTTCTGTTTTAGGGTTGGGCAATGTAACAATAATACCCTGATATTATGTAAATGTATCTTCTTTTTTGCCACATCATGCCACATGTTTATTCTTAGATGGCTAATCTGAGATGGTTATGTATATTGGTTACGTGTGTAAGACCATCATGATCAATGTGGCAATAATAGACAAAACTTGCTATTATTGTTATGATCACAAACATCTGCCCAACATGTTAAAGCCACTACAAAAATGAACTGAATCTATTATGTGCACCCCTCTACACACAAACTGTACACATCTGTACGGTATTAAACTTTTGCGTAGCTGATCCGATACAGATGAAACATATTCCGAATATCATCAGCACTGAGTACCTCTAATGCAGAGGCAGCTTTCAGTTCTTTCTTCTGTAACAGCAGATATACTGGATTTACCCTTCTATACCCATGTCCGTGTCCTTACAAACCCAACATTAGCATTGGCGTACGTACAGTGCACAGACATATGCGTACACAGATCAACACGCATATACTGTAAATCTGAAGCTCATTACAGGGAACATTTTCCACTGTAGTAACCATCTGCATAATCAGCTGCAGTTCACATGTGTGTCTGTACCAGAGCCAGAACTACAGAGCTCTGCGAAGAGACTAGATGCGGCTGAAGGTGGGTGGAGCTCTGCGGGCACAGAGGGTGGTGCTGCTTTGCACTTATTTCGTGGCGGTGGGGCTAGATGTATGTAGCCGTGTAACACATGCAATCCCGAATAATGTAATGGATGGAAGGAATAAATTTCAGTGAACTTTTGTGTTGGTGCTTAAGTCACTCCATCTACCTTGGAGAAGAGGTCGAAGCAGCCCAGCCGGCTTACGATGCAGTAGACCTCAGGGAGCCTCCGGCCTTTACCGCTGGGCTATGAACAGCCAGAGAGAAAGAGACAGACAGCTTCAAAACACTGCAGTGACACAAGACTGCTCACCCAAATACAACCACAGGATTAGACCAGTGGACCGAACCCATGCCTTTGTTTCACAGAGACTTTAAAGGTACGTTCAGGAACAAATCTCAATCATATGTGAAATTCCAGAAAGTCATTTACACAGAAGTACAATGAATAAGATCATTTATAATGAAGGACTATCATATCTTATTAGGAGAAGCTAGCGACCAGGGGCACAAGCATTTTTTGAGCATACCAGTAATCGCCGGCAGTAGCCGAACCGCCTGCTTCCATCCTCACCAGTCAAGACGAAGGAGAACGTTTCACTGATGGTATAAAATGAAGATGGAAAAAAAGATAATTCAGACATGCTGGAAACTATTTAGAGCTGTAAAAATCACACAGATGAGATTGTTGTGGAAACAGAAAGAATTCCATTCCGGGCTGGACTTTTGCAAACAAAAGTCTGACTTTGTACTTGAGAGGGAAAGCACCCGGGACACACTGCAAATACCTGCATAAAACCTCCTCTGCTCTACCTGACAGGTATTCATTGACCGGCGACGACCTTCTCGACAGATGAGCGTGTCAGCCAATTCAGTGACTCAGTCTGCAGGTGTGTATTTAGTGGCCCCTCAACCATCGAACATTTGCCTCCAGGTAATTATTATCAATCACGGCAGAGGCCCACTTTATCTCTTCTCGGAAACAATGCAGATGCTTAGAGGCCAGAGGTACTGTGTATTATGACCAATTATAAACAGCATACTTAAAGAGGTGACTTTTTAATAGTAAACCAGGTGTAAGGTGCTAAACCCTCCCTCCTTCCCTGTAATCATTTGTCATTGTCAGTGCCAAAGAGTTTTCTTTACAAACCACAAGGTCATTTCTACTTTGGGCTTTCGGCCTTTTTCACTGACAAATGGTTATTAGCAAAGAAAACAGCCATTACCACTCTGACGAGAAATACCCGCGTCCCTGTTCTGTTTCACGCTTGTATGTTCTGTGTCAGACTCGGACCGACCTGTGGAAGTTGTCGACAGGCGCCCAGTCTTTGGCGTCGGGGAAACAGAACTGAGGGATGACCTTCAGCTGGTCCTCAGTCTCTCGCATGAACTTAAAGCTCCTCTCAAGCTGGAGATAAAAAAAGTTCATTCCATTCAAATCTTAGGTCATCATGTGCTACATACACAGATTTTCAGCTCAAAATGCTGTTCAGACTAATGTGGAACTGAGGTAAATCTGGAACAGAAAAAGCACATCTGGACTGAGGTTCACACAGAGAAAGAAAGAAATAATGAATCACAAAAAGAGCCACATGTAGTGCACATCTGGCTTTTCTGCTTTGGCTTTGCAGAATTTTAGATTTGTGTTAACCTCTTCCTAATAATCATGGCCCATTAGCCTAAAACTGCAGTGTTTGTATTCTCTCGTTGTTTCCCAAAATGTGCTTTGTTTTTTCCCTGAAAAAGACCTATCAAGTCTTCATAAACTGACATATAAAGTATACGCAGGTTGAATTTTGAATTCACTTGTCCACGTAGGAAAGATTTCTGTTTAGATTCAAAATATATCTAAAATTGTGTTTCCTTTCCTGCATTTTTTGCATCAGTAGTGCTTCTATCCTCTCTTACCTTGAGAGGGAACTGCTGTGTGACTTCTGGCAGGTAGGGAACTCCGGCCTTGGTTTTGTGAAGTGCAACAACTATGAAATACTCAAAGAGTTTTCTCTCCTGCAACTCCATTAGATCCCTCTCTAAAGTTCGGTACCGCCCTGTCTGCCTCAGCATGGACTGAACCGATACCAGCCGCTGGCTGTGAGCTGAGGGTAGAAGAGAAACACATTTCACGCACATACATCCATGCAAAAACGTGCACACAAACACGCAGCGAGGGTCACAGGGTGGACACAATGTAAGGGAAGCTGTAGTTCCATCTGTGTATATTCTGATGTTAGCTATACAGTGGAACAATGGAAAGACAGAAAACTGCTCAGAATCAGTTACACATTATCCCACTGTGATTACTTGTAAGCAATTAAATAACACTAATATAGAATTTATTATTATTTTTTTATAATTTTAATATTTTTTTCTTTTCTTAAACATTCACTGGATGTGTAAGTGTTTGTGTTCTCACCTTTTAGCTTCTCCTCCGTGTCACTTTCCGACTCACTGTTCTCATCTGTCACTGCATTAAAGCGAGGGGAAAAGAAAATCAGTGTGAGGAGACCGCAAATAACAATCACAGGAAACTCAGAGAATATGGAATTTGCTAAGTGTTTTCATTCTTGCCAGTCCCATACAAAGCCACCCAGTCCTCTTATACGTGGGTCAGTCTGAAACTGACCCCAAAAATTTAACCTGGTCCATAAAACTAAGTGAATACACATGCTGAGGTGTTATGGCTTTAATGGAGAAATACCTCAAACTGAGGGCTATAGGAGAGGTAACATGTTGAAAAGTGCCTGCAGTGCCTTGCATATCACAAAAAGATGATTTTTTTGGTCCGTGTTTTAGTTCACGTCTTAGTTTGTGTTAAGGTTGCTGTGGAAGTATTTTATGTGTTATCTGTTGCCATCTGCCTCAAATGTGTCTCTTGATTTTAATAGGTGTCCAGGCTAGTTTCCTTTCAGGGGATTAACGAAGTTATCTATCTAGACTTGCATAAACATACACAGAATGCCAGACAATCACAGAATTAATGAGCAGCAGCACATGAGAAAATTGTTTTTAAAAAAACCAAAAACCAAAACCCCCCAAAAACATTGCATTATTAAGAAAGCCTTTAAAAGAATTCCTGGATCCCTACCAGGATATGCACCTGGATCCATTTTTGCACCCAAACAATCTTCTCAGTAAATTTGATCAAAATCAGTTAACAAGTGTTCCCGCTAATGCACACAAAAAGAAAACACTACCAAAGAAGCCAGCGCCTTTGTGCAGACAATGAAAAGGAAGATCTGTACTTTATATGTTCAAAATAAGGGACATGCATCATTTTTTTCACTAAATTCTGAGTGGATGGGAAGATGGTTAAGGGGTCAAAACAAATAATTTTCTTTTTTTGTGGCCTGCTGTTGTGTTCGAAGCCTCACCTCTCCCTGAGCTGGACTCAGTAGACTGAGACACTCTCTTCATGCGTTTCTTCCCTCTTCGCGCCTCAAAGATACCATTGATTTTCAGCACCATCTGGAGGAGGTGAAGAGAAAGAAATGTCCATCTTTAACTCCTTAGAATAATAAACAAAATCTGTCAGGCTCCAACCAAGATCATTTCAATACAGCTTCTGGGAGGCCTTCCTTAAGGCACACTTCTAACAGGAAATATCTGTCAGAAACTTTTTCCCTGCCTTACTCATCCCCAGACGGCGGCATGAGTGGACCAGCTCCGGCCCGCCCAGAGCAGTACGCCGGACCATAAATAACAGACAGAGCAGAAGGGACTCTGTGAGAGGCCTCTCAGACTACCATACCTTTGGGATTTTCCTCCGCCTGCGATTGTACGGGTCTCCCGAGAGGCACGGGGTGTCATCGGGGCTGCTCGGCGTGGAGGGGGGGCTGATACGAGAGGGTGAGGAGAAGCCAGTGTCCCTGCTGGTCTTGCGTAGTTCCAAGAGCTTAAAACTTCGCCGTTCTGAGTTTTGTCTGAAGAAGCCGGGTTTGGAGGAGAGCTGGTGTGGACAGATGGAGAGCACAGATGCATCAGAAGGTAGTTTTAGTGTAGAACTGGTTACATTTATTCTGCTTATTCTGCGTTTTTACAGTGATGTAATGGCGATCAGGTACCTTAGTTGGCGTGTCAGGGACAGGAGATGAGGAGGCAGGAGAAATACATTTGCTTCCCAGACAACTTCTCTCCAACTCTATATCTTCATAGGGGTTCTCCTTGGATGGAGGATCTTCAGAAGAAAAAAAATATAATTTTTTTTCAAAACTAAGAAAAGAGCGTTACCTCGATTACGCAACAGACATGCTTTCGAAAGAGCAGATTAAGTATTCTTTCCATATCAGTCATGTTTGTTTTGCCAGACGATTCCTACTCCAGATGTGTGGAGAGCTACCAGAGGCAGCATATTTTACTATGATAAGACGCCTGCGCAGCTAAAGCGAGATGTAACTATAGCCACTCGCCCTCCCCTGCAGATAAGCAGCAAGGTTGTTTCATTTTCCAAAACCTGTGCCTCTTTTGCTCTTTGTCTCCGTCTGTCTGCATCTCTCCTCTGCTCTATCAATCCATCCGCCAGATGTGACCTGTAGGAGTAGGAGGATGAAAAGGGACGTTCAGTTCCCTGCTCCGTCTCCCTCAGAGGAAAACAAGGGATCAGCGCACTGTTTTTCACATTGTGGGCTGATGAGAGCCTGACACTAATCTGCACGGTGCGTTTGTGTGCGCTGTCAGCTGTGCACACGTGAGTGTGCGTCTGTTGTCCTGGCTTGCGTCCGAATACACGCACAGGCGCTTCTCTCTCTGTCAGGACTATACTACTACACTATCAGGCATGCGAATTGTGTGTTTGAAGTGTGTTGATTAAACTTGGCTCGCATGTGGGAGTTGATGACAAGACGAGGAGGACATCACACCCATCCATTACTGTCTACACTATCTATATCTCTGCTTCCCTGGGCTGCCTTCTGAGCAGACAGAGTATAGTGAGTCTGAGTTACTTTACACATGGGACACTGTTAAGCTGATCATGACTAGTGTGTAAGCATTTTTGAGGACAATACCACTGTATAAAAGGAGGAAACTGTAAAAGGATCCAAAATAAGCTGTGGCATCACTCAAACACAATTAAACTTCATCTGATTCTTGCTCGGAAACAACACTCATGCACCAGTCTGGGATAAAAACCAAAGACACATTGAAGCTATTGCCAGTAATATGCTGTAGCTCTGAGCCATTCACATGCCCCCTGCTGCACGGACAATCATGGTAGCCAGCCTCAGCTACATTATGACCTCACACAACGCTGCTATTGTGCGTTATGAAATTAAACAGGCTCGAGGTGGGGTTGGCACAACACGGCAGACAATAAGGTAGGAACGTAGGTCAGGTTTCGACGTATAATTTTTAATAAAAGCGGAGCGACGTGGCTCTAAATTAAAACTGGAGCAGAAAAAACAGAGCAAAGTAAAGACAGCTTGGCCTCCTCATCACCTCTGTAACTGAACTCTGTGACACACACTGGTATGAGAAATGAAACTTAAGGGGTCACGCAGTGTGTCACGGGCATATGAATTGGACACCATACACCTAAACTACGCCACAGACCTAGATTTCTAAGTTTCTGCAAACACAAATCAGTTTGTAGAAGGCAGAGTCTGAAACTGCATGTCCGAAACCTGGTTTTCATCATGGGCAGGACGTTATGAAGCAGTCCAGGTTTGATATGTATGTTTACCTATTATGTCCTCGTAGACATTCTCTTCTGATAAAGTGCGTGTAAGGCCCAGTCTGGACTGAGCGTACCAGTCCACCCTGCAGCTTTCTGTGGACGACTGGAGTAGATCCTCAAATTCATAGGACTTCCTGGTGGACAGAGCAGCACAAAGATTTAGGACACTTGCACGCCAACTACAAAAAGAGGAAGGAAGGCTTTTTGACTGATATCCCAGAGTGACTGTGTGTTTGTGTTGAAACTTTTAAAATTGTTTGATACTGTATGCCAAACAGGAAAACTGATGTTACCATTTACTAGTTGCCACATCTGAATGAGTACATCTGTGTTTCATCACTGCTGAAGATTAAAGCCCAGTAGAATAAAGTGCACACAGGGATCCTTGGTTGCATGCATCCCTATATGCATGCACATAGATACTGTGCAATTAAACTCAGTTCCTGTTTTGGAAGGGGCAGCTTACTACATCCAATGTAATGCAATGCAACAACCCTGCAATAAATCTATCATTTATGGTGCTCATTATATTCAGTTTTGCTCTCTATGGTGTTTTCTTAACACAGCATAATATAACACAATACCACAAAAGAGAACATCCTTGTCCTTTATGCTTCATTTCGTTATGTTTAATGTCTGCCTTATTTCTTATTTTGTCAGTTTCCTTGATATGATGAAGGTGACTGGATCTCATGATTTGTCAACTCTGTGTATTTGTTCTCACGCAGGCCCGTGCACATAAATGCACATCACAATGGACGCTCACAGACAGATAGCCCGACCAAACAAAGGGCTTGACATGGCACACTTGAGCAGAGTGAGGCCTCCACATATGGTATGGAATGTAACAGATCCAAACCGAGCTCCAAACAAGAATTCAGACTGCTGGAAAAAGTGAACAATAGATGTAGTCCAATACTGCAGAGTTCACATTTTTTGGTTTCCCTACAGAGCCTGTTTGTTTGATTGTAACCATCTGAATTTGAGGATAACTTGGAGGAGTCTTAAAAAATCAAACATCTTAATAGCTGATGGCAGAATCAGAGCTTCTGATCCTGGGTCAGTTTAATAGTACACATACTTTAAATTCAAGCTATGCAAAATGAGTGCATACGAGTTCTGCATGTTCTCCCTTTCCAGTAGAGTTTTTGAAAGGGGGAATAAGTTCAGTCGATATGTGCATTCCTCAGATCCAACCAATGAGCTCATTTCATGAGATATTTAGAAACAGGATGATGTCATCGGCGGTTTTGATTTACAGCAGATGTAGTAGATGCTGTTCGCCTTAGTGTTTCGCTGGTGGTGGAGGGGGAAGGCCATAACTTGTTAACTGTGTCCAGGAGAAGACTCCATAAACAATTTATTTCTGTAAATTCGGCTTTGGAGTTGAGAAATGACAACATGCATTTAACACTTGGCATTTCACTGACTTTTCAGCAAATACTGCACTTTATCGAACTTCAGCACAGGTCTTTAGCTCTAGACTGCAGCAAAGAAAGTTAAAATAAGTCAAGATTGCCCATGCTATCGTCCTTACTTCTCAGTCTCATACCTGTTACTGCTATCCCGGGGTCTGTCAGCCCAGGGTCTCCTGCAAACTCCAGGAGGTGGGCACGTTGGTAAAGGTGGAGGAGGAATGGAGGGCAAAGGGGGCAAGTTCCTCTTTCCCTTCCCCGAGCTGGCCCCTGAAGCTGGGGTAGTGGGTGGTGTGTGGTGCTGGAAGGTTCTCTGAGGTTTAGGTAGAGGGTTTATGGAAGGAGCACCTGGCTCGCTGTATACGTTCTCTGGATCCCCCTCCCTCCTCCTCCGTGACCCAACAGGCCGGGCAATGTCAAAAGTCCCAAAAATAGGCTCACTGCCCTTCTTTTCTGTTTCCTCCATGTCCTCCTTTGAAGGAGGGCAGAAATAATTCCCTGGAAATGCCAGTGATGGTCTGTCAGGAACCTCCTTTGTTGCCTTCTCCAGTTTCTTCACATGAGTTAAAACAGTTTTCTTGTCGAGGGGTTGTTCTGTTGGCTTAGATGCCCGAAACCCTCTCTCTAGTATCACCTCTCTGTCTTTGTTTGTTTGGCCTTCTGGAGATTTAGGCCTTGAATCCACCAGTTTTCCAACATTCTCCTTCCCTGAGTCTTGTCTTTCCCAGCTGACAAACCGCTTGCTGTCTGTCCTTTGGATCTCTGAAACTTTAGATTCCTTTTTCCTCACTGTCTCAACTTCCTTTTGTGTCGTGCTCAGTGGACATGTCCCCGTAGAGGTGAGTTGGGCAGGCTCCTTTTTGCCCTCCCACTGTGAGATCTTATCGCGGATGCTGGCGGTCTTGACTCCTGCTGGGCTCTTGTTATGGTTCAGTTTGCCACACAGTCCGTTCTCCATGTTGGGAGTGCGCGGGTCGGTGGTGGTGGTGGCTCTCCTGTGAGCCAGCATGGCGTCGGGAGGACCCGGGCTGTCGCTCAGGCTGAGCAGGGGTGAGAGGGGACGCTTTGAAGAGGCAGCGGTGTCTCTCCTGTCTCCTTCCCCCGGTGACCCACACACCTCTTGGGGCTGGGGCACCACAGATGACGGAGCCTCCCCAACCTTCAACCCACAGCACTGGAGCCTAAAGAAGAAACCACGCACAGAAAAATGATCATACACACTTGAATGATGTATTATGTTTCTTCACTTTTAAACCCGAAGCAGGGTTGCAAACAAATCCCAAATAGGCAAAGTTTTCTGTAACCTAGAGAAATCTATCCCGTCCACATTGATTTATAAGACACTGCTGTACGTAAATTTTAAGATATTATATTAGATTTAAATTTAACAAATTAAACATACAGAAACAAAACTTGACAACAGACTACAGCAAACGATCAGTAAACCTCGCTAAAAACAAAATTGTCTTTGCTGAAAAAAGGATTTACGATTTGATCATCCAGCAGTTGGATATCATGGCTTTCTTGAGTTGCCCATTTTGCAGTTAGGGGTTGAGGCATAATTCAGGCTAAAAGGTAAACTATGAAACAGGGCGGGGACAAAAGTAAACCCAAACAAACATGCAAACAGTCTTCTCTTGGTGCTAACCGCTAAGCCACTATTCCAACTGATGTGTACTTACAACTCATTCCAGATAAACAGAGGGAGAATGTACATCGCTCTGTTGTCAACTCTAATAATTTACAGTGCAATTATTTTCATGGAGATGTCAGTTGTTGCTTTCAGTGTTCATAGTGAAGCATCATGCTCGCCATCGCTCTTAAAATTGGCCAAATTCATCTTTGTTTATGAGGTAAACAAGAATTCTAGTTAAAAGTGCTCAGATGTCTGCTTGCTGCCTCCGGTGTAGCTGTGAGTCACTCCTGGAAGATTACTGGGTCATGACTGTTTGAACTCTGGGTGGGGGGGTCAAAGTTTACAAGCTATGCACACAGCTATTTCTGGAGAGGAGACGAAAGTTTACACAGAAGAGGGGAGAGGCCAAAGCGGAGACGTGCATCTTTTCTTTTTTACTCCTGACCCACAAAAACTCTGATTTGGCCAAAGCCCATTCATCAAATGATTGTATGTCCAACAAACAGAGGAAATGCGGGTCTTGCTGGGCGACTTCTGATGACAGCGCTGGATGTGAAAGCCAACAGTCATGCGATCTTGAGGAAATCTCAAGGGGAAATGACTGATTCAAGCTTCCTCAGAGATCTTAAAGAAGAGAAAAAAAACTAAATGGTGTAACTATGAGCAATGAGGAAACCAAATAATTCTCCTCCAAATTGCTCAGAGTTTATGAGTTTGGCCTCTCTACCCCTCTCTCCCTCCCCCATTTCATTCTCCCTCTGTGTCTCTCTGTGGAAACAACATTTTTTATTAAGCATGAAGCAACAGAGGGGAAAAACTAGGTCAAACAGAAAAGCCAAGTAAAGGAGAACTGGAGCAGGCGGGGGGGTCGAGTGAAGAGGTAACAGAGTAAAAGTGGAGCAGATAGAGGGGGAAATCAATACCCCTTCCCACCCCAGCCAAGACTGGGATGAAGCGAGACAGAGTGGAATTAACCAACAGATATTCAAAAATGAATGCTGCGGATAGCTTGTCTATCATCCATGGCCATGGGTGGGTGGAGGATGGAGATGAGGGTCATTGAGGGCAGAACGAGGGAAGAGGGAACAAGGGCACAAAAGCATCTCTAACCAGCTGAGCTAACATCGGACCCTCGGATAAGGGGAAGGGTTTGAAATGGGCAAGAAGAAAGAGCACAGAGACAAAACTAGCTTCTTTTTATTATACAATTAACCAAGAGAAATGTGCTGAACTGTTGAGCAACGGTAACTACAGTAACCCTAAAAATAAACAGACAATTAAATCCTCCACTAGACAATCCCTCATTGGCACAAACCAAAATCCCTTCATTATAATCCTAATAGCACTAATGAATTTTGCAAACACGACAGAAGGGAGACACAGAGAGTGGTCACAGAAGCAGCAGACGGTGGCAGCAGGGGGGCAGTAACAGTATCCAGATGCCAGATGGCCAACTCTGCCCTGCTCTGCTCTCTCCTCGCCCTGCTATTGTTAAACTGCTGACCTGAATAGAAAGGGAAGTCTCCATCTCGCTTAAAAGAAATACAGAAGTTGTCGATGATTACGGGGAAAAACACGACTTGGAGTAAAATGCTGTCGGGAATGTGCAGAGATGGCAGATTTAAAGTGAAGTAGTTTTAGAGGTCTTTTCCCCATGGTGAAGTTCCAATTTAGGCTGAAGGATAAACAGTCAAATAATACTCATTGGGTATGCCTTCATGACAAGATGTGTTTTTGTTCAGCTTGTATGGTCCAAAACGACACTCAATACTACGCTACCCATGAGCCCTCACTGACTGACTATAAAGAAGACAAAAGCCAGAACCGCTAATCAATCATCTAGACATCTGGAGAGAAGACTTAACATCATAAACGCCCAATTGATTCACAATCTCAAAATCTGTGTAGGTTGTAACTGTTACTCAACATGTTCTCCAACTTTACCAGAATGTGGAACATGTGGAGTATGAAACTTTTTCAATGGATTGTACGATATTCTGTGGGACATATAGTTGCCCTCCAAAAGTTATTATATACATACCAACTTGCATTTGACATTTAAATTACAGTTCTTAGTTGTTTGCACTGATAATTCTGCAGTTATTTCAATAGTGAGTCAAATATCTGGTGTGACTGTTCCTTTACTACCGGCCTCTGTAGCTGTATTTTATTGTAAATCTATCTTCTTCCCATACAAATAAACAGTGAAGCCAAAGCTTCACCAAAAGAAGCAACACTTTTATGGGATTTGTAGAATTATGAAAATCAAAATTACAAGCAATACCAGTGGCCTGCAAGAGACACTTTGATCATCATCCCTTATAATGATGGAACATCATTCATTTGGTAATGACAGACTGATGTCTACAAATGCTGCACATTAAATGGTTGCCGCAAGCTGCCGCAGAGGATAGGATGTTTGGCACTGACAAGGTTAGAAATGGATCATTACTACAAGACATTATGTAAGAAAAATAGTAAATAAAGGCACCTACCCGTTGACTGATTGGTAGATACAGTTGTCAGTGTTTGTACAGAGCAGCAGGGCCCTCCCACCGGTCATGGTGCTAGCAGCTGGCATCCTGCACAGTCGCACAAAGAAAGAGACAGAAGAATGTACAATGAGCTTAGTGCACTGTGTGGAGAAAAGACTGTTGAAACGCATGAGATTGCAAGGGCAAAACAGACTTATATTCCAGCCTCACGATCATGAAGCTCCAAAAAAAAGCTTTTTCTAAGTGTTAGAGACCATAAATTTGGACAGTTAAATGTATTTCAGCTTGTGTGTTTTTCTGGAGGCTATACATAAAAATAGGCGGACATATAGACTGACGTATGAGGAAGGGGTCAAAAGAAGAGCTGCTTCCCCAGGACTCCCTCAGGGAAACTTTTTTATTCAGCTGTGTGGATGTAAACTACCAGATTGCTCAACCCTCTCATTTCTGTGGCTAAGCAAAACTAGTTTCTGAACCAGGCAGCAGAGAAGCAGACCTCACGGGTTTCATGGCATCCCCCCAAAATGCCAATCTCCACTTGACTTGTAATTGGAGGATACAGCTGAAAACAGAGCTTTAACAACGGCCAGCCAACAGGCATAAACACACATTAAGTTCAAGCACCCATGTGACATTATGGAAAACTTATGGAAATTTCAAAAAAATCCACCTTGTAATATAATTAAGCTCCATTAGGAAAAAACAGTGGTAGCTGGAAGCCAGAGAAGGGCGCTCCATCTGAGTTTTTAGCTTCTCACTTAGTGTCTTGTCTTTTTGCACTTGCCAGAAACACGTTTCTGGAGTTGTCTCGAGGCAAGTACTGAACACACACATTCTTTCTTTGCATTTCAGATCTCTCCTTTCGTTCCAGAAGATAACTTCCTTAATGTGTTGTGCACTTCCCAGTGCTGTGTTTTCCCTCTGTTCTTTATGACGGCCAAGCGGTGCCAAGGCGAGAGCGAGGTGATATGTTTGGCCATAACAAGACCATCCGTATGCAACATCAAATTAGAACTGGTGGCGCATCAGGCTCGTGGTCTGGTTTATAAACGCTGGTGGAGGGCTGGCATGGAGCTAAAGGGCTTGGCCTCTGCTTGGCACAGATTTAGTTAACATCAGGTAGAAGGATTAGTCAGGGCTACTTCCTGTTGCCATGAAATCACACTTTTTTCCCATGGATATTCACAGAGATGCTAACTGATGTTTTGGCACCTGATTGCAAGCTAACATGCAAAACTTCATAGAAAAACAAACCTACAGATCCAGTCGAATGGCCCATACTCCACACCATTGTATGGATGTGTGTATGAATGGCTTCTACCAGATGTGCTGGGTCGTGAAACTGAGCGCTGCATGGCCAAACACCCCTCCTCTATCCCTCTGCCTATAAACCAGCATTAGCTAATCCTGACACTTTTCTACCTTGCCCCCCCTGACTATGTTGGGAATGTGAGCCCACTTCGGCCAAATTCCACAAATTGTTGTTCCAACTGGCAGCAGAACAAGTCAGAGAAAATGCAACAATTTTCTTAGATTATGTAAAAAACAACAACAACAACTGCAGCCAAATAGCTGAACTCTTCCCTGAGTTAACAACATAATTGGCCCTCTGGGTCCAGTGTTTTGGAATGATTCCGGACTTGTACACTTTTCTCTTCCAGAATAAAAGAACAAATCGACACTACGGGAAAATTGTGGTCTCACTGGACGAGAAGTGGGCTAAAAGTACAATATGTCATCTTTTAGTTCTTGGTTTTGCTCATAGCTCAATTTACAGCCTTCCATTGCTTTGCCTTTACCCCCCAATCAGTCCAAGGCCTACCCCCCCAGGGAGGGAAGAAAAGAGGAGGAGGTGGAGGAAGGCTTGTGTCAGCCATCCACTTGCTTGTAGGCTCAAATTATTTTCAGCTGTGAGCCAAGCAGAGGTCACATGTTTGAGGGGAAACATCAACCGATTTTTTCCCCCTTCCTCTCCCTCTTGATTCTTTTCTCCTCACTAAAAACCAAAACAGAAATGATGAACAGAAATCCTGCATGGAGAGTGGGGTGGGCGGGGGGGAACTGTGAAGAATGTATAGAGCCTCCTAGTTTTACAGTAAAAAAACTTTTTCTGGGTTGGGAAGGGTGTTGCATATCACAGGGGAGAGATGGGAGAACAGACAGAGCAAATCGAAGAGGAGAGGGGGGCTGGGGGATGGGTTGTCCAAACTAAAGAAGAAAGTGGATATTGCAAAGAATAATATAAGTATACTGTTGCGCTGTGAAAACAGTGCAGGCTTTTACATGTCTGCGTAAGCCACTTCATTGTTTAGAGCCCCAAGGCCAAAACAGAAAGCGCTGCTCAGTGGAGATTCTAGTAATACCCTAAAAGGTCATTTGGAATTTTCACACAATTTTGACTGAACATATATCAAACTTGACTCAAACATGCAAGACAGTGCTTCCCATCATTCGCCCAAACCTGACAAGCAGTAGCTTCTTCGTATCTCATAAAAGCAGTAAATCTGACAGCATTGCCAGTTTTACAGCATGTTGGTTACAGAAAAAACTCTTTTCAGGAGCAGCAAAGGCTTTTTGTCTCCTACAGCTATAGGCGACTATTGTTAACCCTAACCCCTGGAGCAAGATGACCACCATAACAATACCAAGGCCGAGGGAAGCCATCTGCTGAGGCCAATAAAAACATCTCTGGAAATGGCGACCCAAAAGACCTCAAGCTGCCCCACCCCCTTCAGCCAGAGCCCCGTGAGGTGTGACAGGTCGTGCATGCTTTGGCAGAGGAAGTGGTATTGTTAATCAGCAGCAGTGTGGATGAGTGCCTGTTGTAGAAGATAGTGTAAAATGTGTATGCAGATGATAATTGTTTGACAATGAAATCCTGCAAATGCCATGGGTTTCAAATTGTTTTTACCTTCTCTTCCCACAATCACGTTGACCGTATTGTCAGTATTAGCTTATTTACCTAATTAACTTTGGATAAATACCAATACACAATGTATTTCATAAAAGATAAACTCCAGTCTTGGCCTCAGATGAAAAAGGATTGGTGCTTGGTGAACTGAAAACAGTCCTAAATGCCTTAAAGCCTTTTACTAGATAGTGATAGCAGCAGTCTGGGTCAGAGGCAGGGCATCAGATCCAAGCATCAGTTGCATAACAACACTGCAGGAGATTTCTATCAGCGGATGGACACTTGGTATCTGGCAGTGGACAGATCCTTATAAACATGCACTCAAACTACCAAGAAAGGGATGTTGTTGTTTGTGTCAGCCTTAATGGCTGAAGCATGGTGTTGTGCTGCTAGAATCTCAGTAATTGAGTCTAACCACTTATTCTCTAGAATTAAACTGAAGTTGAAAGTGAAGAGAAGGAACCGGTCAGCAAGTGTATATGCAAGTTTTTACCAAATGACTAAAGGTCTTACAGCTGTGCTTGCTTATGACAAACTTCCACAAATGTTGGGCAGACTGATGAAGAGATGGACCAACAACCAGGTTAACTGACAATGCTGTCAGAAGAGCCACATTTACTTTAAATGACCTTATACTCTTTTCCCATTGGCTAACAGACCCAGCTAGGTCTCTACATCGACTCCAAACTCCGCACATCTGGCACTCGATGTAAACCAAATACCATTTGACCTTGGTCTCGTCATAAAGTTGTAAATGAATCCCGCATTCCTCAAAGACTTGGCACACTTGTATACACTGTGTTAGCCAGCACTCTGATTACTCAGCGACTCACACATACAGGCTGTTTCAGAGATGACTCCTGGCCTCAGAGGTGTAGATTCAAGAATTGGCCAAGACTCATTCAAGTGCAATTTCATGATACGCACACTTGCACACACACCAGATTATCTCCTCGATGTGTAATAGGAGCTGGTTCACAACAGCTTTGTTATCTGGACTTGTGTGAATCCTAAATGTTATATTTCTGTCTTTCATGGTGCATTGCAACACCTGCGTACACAATATCAATATGGGCAGTGACTCTGTTATTCAGCTCTTTGTTCTTGTTGAGCTGCAAATATCGTCTTCAAGTAGTAACGTGTGCTGGTAACCTGACAGGGTTTTGCTGTTGGAACTGAACTAGCTTTATCGCAGTGTTTGCAGGTGGTGCTGTCAGGGTTTCGTAGCTAACTTTACCAGGCCTCTGGGTTGTTGTCAGAGAGCTGTTGGCCGGCTGCTGCGGTGCTCTGGAGGCCTGCCTGCCTCTCCCCAACAGCTGCTTCTCATAAAGATTTCATCCTCCCCTCCATCCCTCTGTCCCTCCATCCTTCGTCCAGCGCCGCAGAAACAGCTAACATCATGACATCACCATCCCTCGCTTGTTCTTCCCCGGACTGTTCTTTTTACTCTCTGTCATTTTGAACTACCTAAAAAGGGCAAAGTCGCTCACAGCCCACGCTGCATTTCACAGTTATCAGGACATGAGTCAAATACAGAAAGCAACCAAAAAGTGGCAGCCCTAAAGAAAACACTTGTCATCCTTACGAGTGAGGTTTTACATAAAACTGGGAGATCAAAATGGGAATTATATCCTATAAAGAAGGAAATATTATTCATTTTCTTCTTTCCCTTTCCGAGTCCGGGCTGAGTTGAAGACCCTGTCCCCGACAAGATGTGTCTCTCTATAGCATGTGCCAAAGCCTTGCCTGTAATCAATTTAACGCACCACTGCACATTTAGCCAGCTCCTTCTGGAATGGCAAACTTGGCCGCTTTCTCCCTCCACGTCCTTCACTCTTTTATTTCTCCCTTTCATTCTCTTTTATTCCCATTCAATCTTGGTAGTTGCAGGGAGAAAACTATGATGGAGGAGGGAGCGAAGGATAGGAAGCAAGGATGGAGGGGTACTGGCTTTCACTCCTTAGCCCCTCTTTTCTCTTTTGTGCTAAACTGTACCATGTCTTACGCCCCGCAGATGTGGAGCAGAGATTATTCATGTATGACCAATTTGTTTCCAGCACTGTGGAGTTGCCAGGTCTGACATGAAGTGTTTGGTTTGAGGGGTATGGGGATTTCACAATGACTGACATGTTGCCTTGACCCGGTAGGCTTTGGAAGGGTTGTGCCCTGTTCCCAAAGAAGTAGGAAAGGAAAGGTTGATGGTAAAGGAAGGGATGGATGTATGGAGAGGAGGAGGCTAGCAGAGGGTCGGGCAAATAAACAATGGAATTTTATCTGGGCTCAGCAGTCTCCCTCTCTCTTTTTCTCTCTCTGTTTCTGTGTCCTGTTCAGGGCCCCTGCTGCTTTCCCAAGCTGATTTCATAGCAAGGCCTTGGACGGGAGCCAAACGGGCCGACTCTATGAATATGTGCGCTCGCATCTGTGTGTGTATTTGCCCTGTGCGTGTGAAAGACAGCCAGAGAGAGAGCACGGGCCCGGAAACTACACTCTTGTCCGATTTATCTGTTTTGCCTGTGTCCCATGATTACCTCTCTCTCTTATCTTCTTCTCTTAACCTCTCCATTTTCTAATTCTATCGGACACGTTTCTTCACTGCCCGCTGGCTTCCCTTTTATCTTTTCATTCTGTATGCAACTGCAGACCACAGGGACCTGTACTGTATGATGTACAGTGGTAAAGATGCCATCAGCTGGCCTTTAGGGGCACAAACACATACTCATACACACACACACACACACACACACACACACACACACACACACACACAAACACAAACACACACACACAAGCCATTCTGCTGCCAAGTGGTCCTGACCAGATCCATTGATAGTGCTCCTGCCCTGCTGCGCCATGTCCTCTTGCCCCTCCACTTCTTCCCCTGCTCCGTCTATTGTTAGGAGAGGATGGAGGTGAGACAGCATTGAAACTGGTGTAGCCACAGAACCAGACAGGACGACAGGATGGGGGATACCACAAACAATTAATTTCTCCCTGCGTGTTTCTTTGCTTATCAATCCACTCTAAATATAACGCAAGTATCCATTGTTGCATTTCTAACACTGCATATAGTAGCACTTCTTGTTATTGTGGTTGTCGATTATAACTGAGACTCCTGACGGCCTGGGTGTCTACAGACTGTCCCGCTGGGAGCTGGAAGAATGGGCCAAAATATTACCTCACAAAATGTATAAACAAACCTTAATTATAATTGGGGTCAGAGAGAAAGCCACTGTGGATGTAATTATGGTGCACAGCGCAACCAAGGGACACACCATTTAGGAGGCTTCTTATGTATGAAATGAATAGTTATTTTCTTGTTTGTCCTTGTGCATGCAAGCGGACAGGAAGTGTGATGTGACTTGCAGGAAGTGGTGGTGAGACTGACCTCCTCTGTCTCCTGCAATGAAGTCATCACTATTTATTTTTTTTTGTGCAAACAGTCTTGCTTACACGTTCCCCCCATACAGTAAAGATCTTGAGTTCACTGTTGATGAATGGGACAGCTCTGACTACCGCAAGGTCAAAATGGCAGCAAACGGAAGGAAAGCTCCAGACAAACTCAGCAAAATCCTCCTAAAAGTCCTTCTCACTCGCTCCACCTGTCAGAGTTTACAAATGACCGCCTCGTAACAGTTTAACCACAGGCTTTTAATGGGGAGGGTCTCCTTTTCCCTTTGGAGTTTGTGGCTTCCATTCCACGTTCCACTGGCTGCAAATGGTGCAGCTTCCAGGCTAATGGAGCACGAAAGTCTTCAGTGTGATACGCCTTTCTGGAAATAGAAATATGGCCTGAAGAATGGTGAAAACTAAGTGAACAATTTAAAATGATTTGGATCTCAGGGAAGTAAAAAACAAAAAAAAACTGAACTGACATAGTGGGAAATTGGATTATAAATGAATTTTTCCATCTCAACAACAACAATCACCGACAAATGCAAAGAAGACATAAGAAGCTGGCTACTCAAGAAGAAGACGAGATCATCCTAAGAGGATGAGAGAGGAGAGAAAGAAGTGGAGGAGGAGGAGGATGAGTCTGTCTTGGAGGCATAGCAAACAAATCTCTCTCTTTATCCCCCCATCTGGGAAAGGGTGTCACGTTTCTTCTCCTTGCAGAGGTGGAGCATCTGTCCTTCCACTCCCTCCCACAGACATGTCAGCCCCTCCTCCCCACCGACAGAAAGCTCCCCATGAGCAGAGCCCCTGACTCATCCCCAGCCTGCTCCCAATTACCCAGCTGGCTCCGCTGACCGGGCGCCCATGCCAACTCATCCCAGGAACCCGCTTTTAAAGAGCTCTCACTTCGGCCTACTTAACCCCATCCAACAATCTGTCAAATCCAAAAAATCCACATTTGGTTCATTCGCAGCTCAAACACCACTCCTTCTTCAGCCAATCTCGAGGGATTTGGTGCTAAAGTACCAGTGTGCCTCAAACAAAAGTGTTGTTGGATCTAACAGCATCTGAAGCCACATTTTTAAATGGTGGAATCAACTATGTTGTTGTGACTTTCTGAAACAGAAAATCTGACGTCACATTGGTCAGGTGTGTGCGTGGGGGGGCAAACAGGGTTAAAACTCCTCTTTTTCTATTTGCCTCCTACAACATCCGACACTTTTTACTCTTACAATGCAGTGCAACACCCTGAGCGCTTACACGGAGAGACTCTGAAAGAAACGGACTCTTCCCATCTGTACGACATCAGGAGGTTCACCCCGCCTTTCAGCGTGGCTGTTCAGAACAAGTATTTGCACTAATGCCTTTAGACATGCTGGGTGCCACGTTGTATGACCTAGTCTGCTGGAAACATAAAAGAAGTTTAAAACCTGAATTAGAGTTTGAGATAAGAGAGAATTATTTTCATATTTCAGCCTCTTCTGCTTAAGATACACACAGGAAATATTGTTGCATATTTTTACATACTTTAAATGTGGATACTTCTTGCACAGCCGCATTCTATTATTTCTAATGTTTGAGTGGCACATCTTCCAGCTACTCATGTTGGACAATGAAGCTTTTATGAATGTGCAAAGTCTGTGGACCCTTTAACATTTTCAGTGCCCAGCTCTTGCAAAGGTAATTAGAGCACACCACAGACTGATCTGGCAGCAAGAGAAAAGACCTTGGTGTCGATGCACCTGCGGTTGGAGCGCTGTGGTTGCAGCTAACATAAATCACCACAGACAGAGTACATAAGGCCATTGACAGGAAAGCTTGCCAAACAAAAGAAGCCATGGAGCTCATCCTGGCAGTGAGCCTCGCTGTTTGGCAGGCGGTGATGAATTTCAGTGGATTAATTCATAAACAGCCACAGGTAATACGCCAGCTGATAGACACACACGCTTTCTGTGATCGGCAACCGCAGCTGTATTCCATTTCACCATGTCCTCAAACACAGGAGACAGCCAGGGCATGTCTTCCACCCCTGCAATAACCATCTCTGCTGTTAACAACACTCAGAGGGCCTGGACCGTACAGACACGTGAGAGACTGTCACTGAATACACCGTCATTCACAGGGATAATGCTGCTCCCTGCAGTGAGCAGTCTTTACAGCCATCTGATATTACACTGCACTGACAGACAATGTGGGATTTCTGAGCATAATGGCAAAACCTCTCCTCTCTAAAACAGGCTCAGCCACAGTGAACGCGCAGCAGTGAGCGGACCTACACATCCTTTCAACAATACCCCGGCTTCTTCAGCACACTAACATTATTCTCTGGGCCCCAGATCAAATTTCTCCTCCAAGCCGCAGTCTCTGAGCCGAGCTCCAATGCCAAAATCCTCTCCTCTCCTTCTCTTTCTGCCCCCCCCCCCGTCACATTTTAAGGGTTCCACTTGAGAATTCCCACCAGAGCTCCCCCATCCCATCCCTGCTCCCCTGCTCCTCTGCATGCCTGCATAGGAGCAGATTTTTATAATTCACCCGCCGATCCCCGCGGGAGCCGAATAAGGCGAGAGCTTGGGAAAGTGCTCTTCCGGAGTATAAACTCCAGAGTCGGAGTCGGAGCTGACGTCTTTGACCTCCACACACCCCGTGACCGACAACTGTGTGCTTGGGCCAAGACCGCCAGTGGACAAAAAAAAAGAGTGAAATGCAGAGGAGTGTTTAGCACAGCTGAGGCAAGCCAAACAAAATGGATCTAAAGATGTGCATTTCCATCGTCATCTCCTCAGGAACCTCAGGACACTGTGCTCAACACACAGCAAATATCCCTGTTTTTAGGTAGTTAGCTAAGACTAATGAAGATGCAAAAGGTTTGCAGAACAACGAGAGAGCAGGTGGTGCATGGCATCTAAGTTGTTTTTTGCATTCTGATATTATATCTTCATTTTATGTTTGTTGCTCCTGACTTTTATTGTTCAACAAATTGTGAAATTCAGCCTAGAAAAATGCTTTAACTGGCTAATATTCAATGAGATTTTATTTATACATATTGACACCACGCTCAGTAGATACAACTATACAACTACATAGTAGTATAGTAAAGGATGAGATTATTGTATCCATCATTACACTGGAGACAGACAAATATAAAACTACTACTTTCCCAGCTCTGGAACTTAACAAGATATGATTTGGTGTGATCAAAGCTCCTCTGTGTCTGCAGTGCGTCTGGAGTATCTACTCATTAAGTCGTTACACTTGGATGAACCTCCAGACATTGTTTTAATTTTCATTATACAGTGGATCCCTAAATTGACAGGTAAACAGAATTCTTCTCATTCTCAGCGATGGCTCTGTGAGAAAGAGAAGAAGAAGGAGACTGAAACTACTTAGATGATTCAAAAGTCATCAGTCTTACAGTTTTTCCATCTCAAATATTACACGGACAAGCTGCATATAACCAAACTAACAAAGCGTGCAGTAACCTTTTTCCCATTTTGCTTGGAATGCTCATCATAACATGGCAACCCAACCCTAAATCAACGCGCTGTACAGCCACATTTCAGTTACACTTTGAACCCAGATGGACACATTCCTTTCCAGACGGCAGCCTTCCCCACATACAAGTTCTTTTTCCGAGGTGGGAACGTTAAGGAAATGGTCATTGCATGTTCACGGGCAAGTACAGTTGTAAGGGGATGTTCGAGTACATGTGGGCATGCATTTGTAGCCATGTGTGCATGTTCCAGTCTATATTTCCTTGTCGGTGTTTGAGTTTGCATGTATTTACGTGCGTTCCAGTGTGTGTGTGTAGATGGATGACTCTGCCGCAAGATGTGGGCCCAGGCTCCAAAGCCACACCGAGCTGGCAACACTGGGGTCTTCATCAGCATCGGGTGATCCTCCAAACCCACAACTAACGCTGTGCCATCAAACTGTAGCTGACTCTGTGTTTGCCCCCTCTCTTCGGGCTGAACCCTGCAATAGATTCACGTTCTGTACTGCTATCAGTGTAAACACCTCAGCAGGACAGGGACTGGGCCTGCCGTGTCCTGTTAAATGTCCCAATTAGAGCTTAACCAACCATTTTCCCCCCGAGCCGGGGTCCAACTTCTTTGTAACTCGACTCAGACACTTAGCTGAGTGACACTGCCAGACAGAGCAACAGCTTGCAAGCGGCAGGCTGTTTGAGAAAGAGTGTGTGTATGTCTATGTGCATGTTGGGGGTGCATCTGATGAAAAAAACCATGGCCAGCTGCCAACTGGATAGATGCCTCCAGTATCCAGTGTGATGGTATGCATTATCCATGCACGCATGTGTGTGTGCTAGTTTGACTCTTACAAGACCAAGGTTACGGGCGCCTAAGATGGTATGCATTATCCTTACGTGTGTGTGTGTGTGTGTGTGTGTGTGAGGAAGGGGCCGGGGTTGTTTTTGATCATAACTAAACCCATGGCCATCTACCAACATCACAGACAATACCCCCCACCGCATCTTCGGAACAAGAGGAATTCTTTCACCGTCACCACGGGGCACATTTTTCTGAGCACGTCACCATGGTAACAGCAGCAGCTCGGGGACGGCAGGAGATTGGCTCAGTGGGGTCTTTAAGTTGCAGGCCGTCCTGCAGAGTGCCTGTCAAAAGCCAGTTCCTGTAAGGGGAGGGGTGCACGGGCTGCAACCTCCTAAAGCCCCTGCTGTCACTTTTTCTGAGCAGAAAAGAATGGAGAGGACAGATGTCAGCGGCTGCATCTTACACACACACGTTCCAAGAGAGACCTTTGTTTTGCTGAAGTTAAACCGTGAAAAGTCACCAAGGTTAGCACGGTTAACACAGACGCAACTAAAGTACATACACCCATTAATGTGCACATAACCACATACACAAATGTACATCTGAAAATGTTTCCACATGTAAAACAGGCATCTAATAGTTAACATTCTTGTAACTTCAGCCAACAGCGTCAACGTGAAGCTAAACACTGTTTTCCTGGATGAATTTAGACTCTAGTGAGTCATACCAATCATCAAAACTGATTTCTCTGCTTCAGCATGCTTCCAAGAAAAAAACCCAGAAAAATAACAAGCTGATTCAGTTGTGAGAGATGACAGCCTTGTCACGACACAAAACATCTGGTGTTTGAGTTTTCAGGAGTTTTTTTCCCTCCCCCCTTAAAAAGCAAGTTGATGCGTACTGATGAAACATTCTCTTAACCTCCGCTGAACAGATTTAAGACCTTGTGCATTGCATGTGTTGATGTGTGTGGGCGTATGTGGTGTGTATGGTTGAAATCGTGAGTCACACGGAGTGAGAAGATGGATGGGCATTGAGAGAGAATGGCGTGAATATGAGTGTGCTAATGTTTCACCGCAAAAGACAGAAAAGAAAGAGAGGGGATCAGTGAAACAGAGGGAAATATGCAATTAGAGAAAAATACCCTGAGAATGAATGAGCGCGCATGTGTTCGAGAGTAAATGAATCACTGAGAGAGGAAGGCTGCGGCATTGAGAGCGTGATGAATATACGGTCACAAAAAAGACCCACTTCTCCACCACAGTATTGTCTTGCACAGCAGTTATGCAGACAATTAGCCTCTGCCCCCGACCCAGAATGTAAACAACCGACCCAAACTGACAGACCTCTGTGTGTGTGTGTGTGTGATAGTAACACTAGCAACAGACAGGCACACACACACACACACACACACACACACACACACACAATGGCTCCACACCACAGCCCCCTTTTCAAGATTGCAGCTCACTTATTACAACCTTGCTGACCAGCAGACAGTCAGTCCCTGTCTCTTTATCTCTAACTCTATAAACCTCTCCACAGCGTCAGCCAGTCTCAATTCAATAAACTCTCAAACTCACTGAGTTAAGTAAATACGTCGCTGGGACAGACAGAAGCAGGAGCCAGAGAGGAGGAATGTTGATTTGTGCTCAGTAAAATGTCTATCGACCTGCCGAAGCCGTTCGCTTATGCCAATGTGAAAACAAACCTGGATTTAAGAGGCAGTAGAGAAAAGTGCTCCAAAATCAAAGTGAAACTTCAGCTGCTATTTCAATCAAGCAGATTAAATCAAATGTTGCACTGGGTCTTGTTCTTGGAGTTAACAATTACCCCAAAACAGGCTGAGTTGTAAGACCTGGCTGGCTGTTGATAGCCATCTCTTAAGGGGAACCTATCATGCACTGTTTTATTGTAGGACTCCACTACAGTAGCTGTGCCTGATTCAGTATTTATCAGTTATGCAGTGCTTCAGTTGAGCCTATGACTGAAACAGACAATATTAACTCAGGCCTCCTTCAGGCGTCTCTGTTCAGTCATAAGTACACTCTGTTTATTGGGTGACATAACAGTGGATTTAATCTTTCTATCACAATCCATACATTATTTTTGTTGAATATATGCCGACTGAAATTGAAAATATCTGCTCTCAAGAAATACAAATGCTGATGTTGCTAATAAAATGCTGCCCTGACTGTATATAAAAACCTGCGCTGTCGTGCCGGGGTATGTAAATGCCTATAATACTACTCAAGTGGAAAGTTTTGGGAGACTGAGCTGTGCTCGGAGCGGATCTTCCAACATGTGCATGGAAGACATACTGTGAATGCGTGCCACATGTACAGGTACATTTCCTCTAATTGCAGAGGGCAATAATGCAGGGGACATTCCTGTGACAGCTGGAAAACATCGAGTAGAAGGAGTAAGTACTGTAAAAGTTGTCCCTGTTCACTGGAGTTCCACATTTTAGCAGTTGGTGGCAGTAAGGTAACAATATGCCAGTTAAGAGAAAATGAAGTTGGTCTTCAAAGTTTCACAGTATTTCCAAACATTAAATTAAAAAACATTTGCAAAAGTTCATGAGGAGGGAAATGTGCTTTCGGCCTCCAGGGTCCATTCTGTTGAGAAAATATAAACACAGTGGTGTTTGTTTATCGTGAAACTCCACATACTGAATGATTTTGTGTGAGTAAAGGATGGGAATCATCACCCCGTCATTACCCTGGGCTCATACCCATCATTTCTCCAATAGTTTGCCAGGTTTGCCTTTTTCCATTTTGTGCCACCTTGTTAATTAGTGGCCATTAGGCTTTTTACAGCCATTTCCTCTAATCACAAGGCAATCAAACTGTGGGGGGCAATGCGTGAAGTCTTATTCATTCATTTATGAATCAGCAGTTTTGTCCTTCCTGAAACTATTGCAGCATATGTACCTCACACATGCTGGATCTCATACAATTCAAACCCTGCCAAGTCTCAATAATGCCCAGTCACGCATCTGCAGACAAGCTCTTCTTCGTAATCACTGGATCACTCTGACTTTCTTTTGGAAGCACCTGAAGCTGAACTCCTCTGTCCTCCCTGGGGAGGGTTTCCACCCCTGCTCTGCCTCCTCGTATTAATACAGGCGCTGGGCCTGTGCATGAAGAGCTGCCTTTGTTCACAGCAGAAGAATGCTCATCTCACTTATCCTCTCCTCTCTTTTCGCTCTTTCTCCCCCGCAACGAGCCAGTTCCGAGTGTGATGCTTTTCTCAGCGTGCACTTAGAGTGTTATCCAAGCGGTCGCCAAACCATCTATCTGCACGAGGGTTTCCCTGTAATAAGCAGATGAAAACCACCGAGTGTGCATGTGTGTGCGTTTGTGCTCACGTGTGCTCAAGATACTTCAGCGAGGTGCAGATGAGTTCTCAGCAGTAACGGACTGAGTGCGGACAGTTCCGGCTGCTTGAACAACACTCACGGCGGAGCCGCGGCTGTCCAGAATGAAACACGGCTCAAATAAACACATCATAACATTAACCATGTACGTTGTGTACACTGACACGCACATGCACGCTGACACATTCAAGGACTGCAGAGGGTATGTGAGTAGGCTAGGCAGTGGCACAAGCATAAAGATGGACCCTAAAGCAAAATTCAATGATTTTCAGACTGTTGATTAATTGCTATGAATGATTAATCACCATGTGTCCAACAGTTTAAAGAAACCAAGGTTTTCCCTACAACTTCACATACTTTGTTTTTGAGGAGACCATGCAGACACACACACACACGCACTGTCACACACACAGGCACTCTTTAACTCTTCACATTACCTTTCTGAGCTGGGTGAGCCCTGATGAAGTGCTCTTGGAGTAGTTCCTCATTTTGCGTAACCCGACCCCACAGAAGACCGCATCCACTTGCATGGTTCCTTTCCCTCAGAGAAGTTTGCCTTTCTCCCTCTCTGTCTCCCCTCTCCCTCTCTCTTCTGCGGTTTTTACAGCCTCACTCCAGCCTCCGTCTTCTCTCGCTCAGCACAGTCCCTGCCTGCGCGCACAGAGGAAGGCACGGGGTACAGCTCCGAGCGCACAAAAAGTTTGAAAAAGCCACAAAGTCAGGGAAATCCCTCCTCCTGTCCAGCCTACTCCAGGGCAAAATGTTTACAGCTCCTTCTCCGCTCTCTGCTCTCAGACACACACACTCACACACACACACTCTCGCTCACTCACTCAGGACTCCTATCTCTCAATGACGATGGCTCCTTCTCTTTCTCTCTCTCCCCTTCTCAAACTTTTCCCACCCCTCCTTCCCTCATGTTGCCCCCCCACCCTTCCTCCCTCCTCTCTCTCCTCCCTCTCCATTTTCCATCATCACCCCCCCACTCTACATCCCCTCCCACCCACCTAAACCCCCCACTGCTGAACTAATCTGCAGCTGGCTGAGCGATTGGAGCCCTAGTTGCTGGGGAAACCAAGTGTCCTGCTTGAAAAAAAGGCAGAGGAATGAAGCAGGAAGGGGCAAAGCTGAGCACGACTGAATACATAAATAACAGCCTCCTCTGGGAGACTATTAAAGTGGTCTTCCTATCTCAGCGAGGGGACAACATGTTCATCTATTTTATCTGCTCAAGATTTTGTTTACTGGTTCACATGTGCCAGCAACAACAACCGCAAGCAGCACAGAAGCACAAGCGGTGTGCACTGAATGCTGCATGTGGTGAGACAGAGAGCAGTTTGGCAGTGATTGGGCTGATTGCCGCTGACCTCCTCTCGGTGACAGAATACCAAAATGGGGAGTCCGGCTCACAGTCAGGCCCGGGGCTGCAGAACAACTCAATGGTCCTGGAAAGAGCAGAAAAAGAAAAGTGAGAGAGCAGGAAACAAGGCTGGACGTGCATACTGATGGCCAGTGTGATTAATAATTAACCTGTTCAACTCTTCAGACCCTCATTGGAGAGTCCATTATTACTAACACACGCTGTGCAGACAAACGGCGCTCAAAGCCCATAGTCTTTACACTGATAATATGTCATGCAGAGACACTGGTATCAAATGGTGCATAGCACATTTTGAAAATTTCCATTTCATGTAAGAGTGCAGTCGTGACAGTGATAGTGACATGTATAAATACTATACACATAAATCAGGGACCCAGGTTGCATTGTGAATTATTTCAAAGGTCGGCAAAGTTAAAGCATGTGAAAGGGGCCCGAGTTGCATTCCTACAGTCATTTCACTGAGCAGCCTTCATAAAGTGTCTAACAGCATCACCTCTGCAGAGCAACTCTCCTACTGACCTCTGAGCCCAAATCCTGACCTCGCCTTTGAAATGCAAGAGAGATCTAAAAAGCCTGGCTTGTCCATCAATAGCTGTGAGGGGAGCAGGGTGGGAGGTGGGGGCTAGCAACATCTGTTTGGCGTTTATCCCACCTTATTGTGTTGCTGAGTCCTCTATCAGGGCTACAGCTGGGATCCTGGGAGCCTACTGAGCCCACTGTCTCGGGGACACACACCGTGACTGGGAACGTGGCTAGGACAAGTTCTCAGTCCCTCATGGTGCATAGCAGGCTGTTTGCAAGACCTCTGGTTTAAGCAGAGGAAATGACAAATGAAATCAAACCCAGGGTGTGTTTTGTTTGCTGCCTCCTCCTTTCCTTTATGACCCAGAAACAGAGTGTGCCAGCTATACTGATACTGCAGAAAAATCATAAAGCATCTAAATGTATCTGCTTTTAATTAGAATGGTGCTTTATGTATGAAGTTATCATTATTATAACTAAATTGTCTTGGGGGGGGGCATTTCTGAGGAGGGTGAGTAAGCAGTTAAAATTGTGCATCAAAGAGACAAACTTCCTGTTATGTGTTATGTGACTCAATGTATTCGCAACATGTGAAATTAATAACGTTGTTTAAGGCTGTATTCCATTTAGATGAACTGCTTTCAAAGTCCTGGTATTGCTCCATGCAGGCTTCCTGGGACACTTAATGGGACAGACACATTGTTACTGATAGAAGTGTAACCTGTCTCCATTATTAATGTTATTATTTTCACTTTTTTTTTAATCCTTTCATTGGGACGAAAGCAGAATGGGACGAGCACCCTGTGATATGTCTCCATCTGTGGGGCACGTAAAGCATCTACAGGGACTTGGAAAAGCCAAATATGACTGAAATAATAATATATCACTATACCAATAAGAGCTTTTGTATTTAATAGTTAGAAAGTCTTCGCACATACCTTGTAATAAGACGTACGTTCAACGGGCTCCGTGTGCTCCACCGGTTGGGGTAATTTCACCCAACATTAGTTAAGTTCACTTGTGAAATTCGGTCAGAAATTCTTGAATTTTAGTTCAGAAAACCGAAAAACACACGACTCACATGAACTTACATGTTCAAGCAGAATGCGAAAACAGGTTTCCTCCGCATTAATGAATACAGAACATATAACGGTTAGCTGTGTTTGCTTTTTCTTTCCTTTTTACCGGCACAAAGGTGCGCGCCTTTAAGACGAAGTCACGTGACCTCGGCGGTAAGACGTCAGACGCGGAAGCGGAAGCGAAGCGGTTGTCTTTGCAATGTTTTCGTTTTTCTGTTCTCAGTAGAAATGGGTGATATTTATGGCTGTTACAGTAACGTCAGCGGGATCATGAAATGTCCCACTCGTCCTCGGTGGGAAAAGGAAGTGATCCGGTTTCCTCTCGGTCAGAGGTAACTGTGTTAACTGCCTCAATTAAAATAACGTGACGTTACGAAATTGTAGGTCAACGAGTTAGTGTGATGTAGCATTGATACAGGTTGACTCTTCATTTTAAGGTGCAATTCCCGCGATAAACTCGCGGACGTTTACGTGGCAATCGCAAATTATTCCCAGTTTGCTGTCGAGCAGTTTCGCAATTCGAGACGGGCACATGTGGACCGGGTCACCTCCTGGACTGAGCTAGCAGCCGTTTGACACCATGATCACGATGGCCTCTGGAGCAAGGTCCGCTCTTCTCAGCTGGAGATACACTTTCAGGAAAGTTAGCTCCTTCGCCAGAGTCAAACTCATCCAGAGCTCCAGAGCACGCTTTGTTAAAAGAGGTCAACTTCTATCGCACATGCCCAAGGTAACGCTGCTATGTTGGGGCGCAATGAATGCAACACCGTGTGCAGTCAGGTGCCACGAAGCCTCTCTTCCATCCCAGACTGCTGACAGAAAGTCTCTAGCCAAAGTCCAAGTGCATAAAGTTGTGTTTTTCCTCCGCCTCGGCCTCCGTGCATTGGTTCTGTTCCTCAAATTTGGCCCCCTTTTCTTCCTCTCCCCCTTGGCTCTGGTGTCCACTCGCTGGGCGTCTCGCTGGCTGGACGCCCTGCTGTGGATGACTGAGACCTCTGGTCCTACCTTCATCAAGCTGGGGCAGTGGGCAAGCACCAGGCGGGACATCTTCCCTCAGGAGTTTTGCGAGCGCTTTGCCCGGCTCCACGTCAAGGTTCGCCCTCATTCCTGGGCCCACACCAAGCAGTGTCTCCAGAGGGCCTTTGGGGAGGGCTGGAGGAGGGTTTTAATCTTTGGGAGCAAAGAGCCGGTGGGTTCGGGATGTGTGGCCCAGGTATACAGAGGATGGGCCAAAGCAGAGCAGGTGGAGGACCCAGCCTTCCACTCGCTGGTGGGGGAGATGGAGAGAGAAGATTTGCTGGAAGCCTGGGAGATCCCTGGTTTTAGAGGGGTGGCCAGCTCCCTGTGGCAGCTGTGGAGGGGGAGTAAAGAGGAGGAGGGCTACGAGGAGAGAACTTACCCAGATGGTCAGTGTGAGGAAAGCAGCACAGAGAAGGAGCGTCTGATACCTGTGGCTATCAAGGTCAGTCTGACAATAGCAGGATAGCTTCTTTCATCCCTCTCACATTACCTCCATGAATTGTAAGTTAAGAAGAGAATGCTGTAGTTTTTCCCCACCCCACAGCAGATGCTGATAAAGTGTTTCTGGTGTGATTAAGGTGCTCCATCCAGGCGTCAGGAGGCAGGTGGAGATGGATCTGTTGCTGATGAAGGCAGGCAGTTGGCTTCTGCACTGCCTCCCCGGACTCAAATGGCTCAGTCTTTATGAGATAGTTGAGGAGTTTGAGAAGCTCATGACCAAACAGGTGGGAATATTTAGAGGTTTACATTTTTAAAAAAGGGCTGCTTGATTCTAAATTTATTTGCTGTAGTGGGAAAAAAAGTTTGTTATATATACAACATGAATATAAATAATCTCATATAAGAGAAACTAAAAGCTTCTTGTGAATTCAATCACCCTGACTAAATTTTTATTTCAGATTGATCTCCGGTTTGAGGCCAGAAACATTGAGCGTTTCCGGGAAAATTTCCGCGACGTGGATTATGTCAAGTTCCCAACTCCCTTGCGACCATTTGTCACCAGGACCATTTTAGTGGAAACTTTTGAAGTGAGCGTGGAAGTATTTAAAAATCTATGGAAAATGCTGACTGAATGATTGTGTGTACAGTGCTATCATACATGTCACTTGCTAGTGCTGCTCACAAACTCATAAACAAGGCAGACATTTTTCAATTTATATTCAGCCCTTTTTTTCAGGAGAGCAAACCCATTTCTCATTACCTGAGCTCTGAGATTCCTCAGGAGGTGAAGCACAGAATAGCCAGGATGGGTGTAGACACCCTGCTGAAAATGGTGAGTTACATAATCTGTGACATCAATCATTAATGGGATTCTGAAGACATTTATCTGTTACGCTAACTGTTATCACATCATCAGATGGTTTGTTTTTCTGACTTTCTATCTTGAACATTGCCCAGTTTACTCCATCTGTGTATTCCAGGTCTTTGTGGACAACTTCGTCCACGGGGACCTCCATCCCGGGAACATTCTGGTCCAGTGTCGGGGGCCTCTCGCTGGTTCCAGTGACAGCACTGGCGTCACGGGGGAGCCCCAGGGTAAGACCACCCTCACCGACTTGTGGGACATGGTGGTCGTCAGCGTCAGACCGGACCCGTCTCCTGTCCAGTTGGTGCTGCTGGACGCCGGCATTGTAGCCCAGCTCAGTGACTACGACCTTGCCAACTTCAAGGCTGTCTTCACAGCTGTGGTGCTGCGGCAGGTAAAGAGGGAGCAAGCGCTAAACTGTAATCTATAGATGTGGACACACCACTGGACTGACTGTTCCTTCCCTCAGGGTGAGCGAGTAGCAGAGCTGATTTTACATCATGCCCGAGCCAATGAGTGCCAGGACGTGCCACAGTTTAAGAAGGAGATGGCCCAGTTGGTGGACCACGCTCTCAGCAATACTCTCTCTCTAGGAAAGGTACTAACTAAGACTTGTGCTTTCTTACTGGATGTGGTTTGTGTTTCTGATGCGGGGTCACATGACAATGGCTGCCACCATGGCTGTGATTACTGTGTTACTATTTCCAGCTGTAGAGGACATTAGAAAAGAAATTGCGTTCCAAATTTCATCGTTCTATGATTGTTATTACAATAATACACACAATACATTTTCTTCAGTTTCTTGTATTGTGCTTGTTGCTGTAGTTTGCTTTATTATGATTTACTGAACCCTCTTTCATTGAGGCCTCTCTGTTCTTACTTTTGCTGTGTTGAATGAAGGAATTATGTGGAAAATTAAAACACATTTGCTTTAGTACTACTCATAATGGTAGCCGTTTGCATCGCATTGCAAAGAACCATTCATTTTTCTAACAGTTCATATAGGCTCTAGATGGCTTGGATTCAAAGAGGCACATCAGCCCCCACCACCAGTGTAACTGATGGTGTGAGCTGGTAGGTTTCTCTCCTCCAATTGCCACTTTGACAAATAACCATCCATCAACTGGATAATTTGCCCACTGGCTGGTGACAGTGACCAGTGACTACAGGAACTATTGATCACTGATTACTATTGATGCACTTTGCTGACTGGGTTTCTGTCGTGTTCATAGACCCAAGTGGCCGACCTGCTCTCCAGAGTCTTTGGTCTGCTCATCAAACACAAGGTAAAATATCAATAGGTTATTTTCATTGTGTGTTAACAAACAGAGGTCTGGTTTGTGTTGTCTCAGAATTCAATAGGTGCCCATTCTAACCGAGCTACTGCTGATGTCATGGTCCTTGTCAGTTTTTCCTCAAATAAGCAGTGAACTACCCAATCCTGTTTTTTTCCTTGTAAGCAGCAGATTTTTCAAAGTTTTCAGTTGAAGAAATTAAATGTCAAGAGAAATGACAGATGAAATCACTATGCTCTTGCTGGCTCGCTAAGGTGCTATTTTGTGGAGGTCACTGCTTCAAGCAAAAACAACAATAATTCCAGGTGAAACACATTGTCATTCGATGTGTTCAGTACACATATGAACATGTCTGTTTATGCCCAGGCTGAATTGAAAAAAAAAGAAGCTCACAAAAAGACGAGTGAAATCCACAGAAATAATATTAGCCTCATAAACAAGGCTCATGCAGTCCCTAGTATTGTACGAAACTTCACAGGTTTATCCAAGCAACAGACTAAATGTCATGGCTGCATGACCACTGATGTTGTCACTTACTGACTTGTTCTTGCCACTTGTTTGTCTAGGTGAAGCTGGAGAGTAACTTTGCCTCAATTGTGTTTGCCATCATGGTGCTGGAGGGTCTGGGCAGGTCACTCGATCCCAACTTGGACATTTTGGTTTTGGCCAAACCTCTGCTGCTAAAGAACTGTGCCTCACTGCTCTGACTGATGCGCAGAGATCGAGCACACTGCCTGCGCTCGAGCCGTCATGTACTCAGAGTTACTAACACGTATGCTGTATACATATTGTACATACAGTATACAGCTACAGTACATGTTTATGTCTTCCTGATGCCGTGATGATGGGCTGACGTGAAGGTTACAATGCAAGATTCTGCTGAGGATCACAAGATTTTAGTCTCATCACTAATTTCAGCAGCCGCTGCCATAAATACCTCAGTTGAGCATGGGTGGGTACGTCCACTTTCATCGCTGTTACTCTTGAATTTTATCACCCACTGTCTGGTTGAAGTAGATGAAGAAGAAGAAGAAGGATTTCACCCACTGAAATCAGCTTCAACCTCTCTTGCAATGTACAAGAGCGTGTGCCCTTTTACATGGGGCACCGCATTCACTTTTAATGAGCGCTAATGGATGTGTCGGACACATCGGAAGACACAGACAGGTTGCTCGGAGACCATCTGTAGTGATGTACGATATGAAACAAAATACCTTGAAAATCCCTAGTTGGTAGTGAAAGCATATTTTAAATTTTTTAATGACTAATATTGATCTCAGGATGTCTTTTATCACACCAACTTTTATTGCATTTTAGATCGTATCTGATGAGCCGTATTTTTTTTCCTGTGTGAATCACAATGTACTGTAATATTTGTTCTTACGCACTACATTGACAGTGTGAAGCCTTGTGAAGCTAAATGTACGTACAGTGGATCCATGTCTATTAACTTTACGTCAAAATAGCGGGGACACTTGTATGGAGTATCAATAAAAAAGGGAAAGTGTACGAATTGATCTCGTTCTCGCCTTCACTGCCTCTACTGTAGTGACCAGCTCTGTGTTTTCTTACCCTTTTACTGAGGTCGACTGATGCAACTTCAAAGCAGAAAACGCACCACATCAGGGGCACGGGCTCCATTAATTTACAATTTTATTAAATCTGTCAATGAAAAACACAGACAAGAGACGTGAATCTGTCAATGTCGTCAGGAAGAACAGTCAGCATGGCTGAAAGAGTGAGATCAGGAGGTTTTGGTGCAAAAAACTCATCACATACCCTTTATTGCAAAACTGTTGATTTTTTTTCTTTTTTTCCCATCACCATTGAGAGCCCAGAGAGAGCAGCACTGTTCAAGTAAGGAGGGAGGGGAGAGGTGACAACTGTGTAAAAAAATCTTTTCAATAATAATAATTATAATCAATAATAATAGTAATAATGACAAAAGAAATAAAAACATCTCTAATAGACAAACACAATCACCTCAGTATAAGACGAGATTCTGTCACAGTCACAACAACCAGAGAAAAGTTGTTTTGTTTTTTCCCTCTTTTTTTAATGAATTAAATAGTTTTTAAAAATATCTCACCATTTACTTATACTCATCTTTTTTTCATTTATTGCGAAAAATAGGCAACTGGACTAATCGTGATGATGCGAGTGTTTTGTGTGTGTGTGTGTGTGTGTGTGTGTGTGTGTGTGTGTATGTGTGTGTGACAGAGAAATCGAGATTAAGTGGAGAGAGATAGTGGAACGTCTTGATGTGTTGGCACTGAGAGCAGCGGCGGTGTGTGGCGATGCAGTACTCTCACTCGGCCACCAGGTGGCACGGTTCAGTCTGAGTGTTCCTCCAGGGCCGGAGCTATGGCGGCCTGCTCCCCAACACTGTACCAGAGGAAGTCATGTTCTGCCAACAACAGCCTCCATCTTTTTTTCTGGAATGATGCTTGTGTGTTGAAACTTTGTCCAAGGTCGCTTATCGGCGTTGCCAGATCTCATTTCTATGTACAAAGATTTCAAATCCCTGAAGGACATCTACAAAGACAAGTGCAACCTCTATACAACCATCCCCTTTCCAGAGAAGCTCGGGGGGGGGGTCCTTCTATAGGGGAAAAGGGTGGAATAGTACCAGATAGATCAGATTGGGTAAACGTGCCACAGCAGGACTCAACAGAAAGGTTCTTGGGAATTTAAAGTGAGGAATGACGGCAGAGGACCCAGATTCAGGGAATGTAAAACGCTGAGGGTGCATGGGTTGTAACACATTGACCTTCATGAGAGGGGCACCAAAATATCCTAACATAATTCTTTCGAACAAAAAGTCTAAAAGAGGTGATGAAACAGGAAAGAAACCATCGAAATGCACAAATAAAAATCATGAATCCATCGTCCGTTTGTCATATCCGTTCATGCTGATCCATCAGTCTCTCCATGCATTTTAAAAATCGTCTTTAAAGACCAAGCAGTCCTCCTCCACATTGAACAGATTGTATTGATTTGTTTTTTTGCTCATCCCAGACTTCTTCTATCTGTCTCTGTCAGAGTGGCAACTGTCAGTGTGGTGCCCCTCCTTGGAGGGCTGGCTGCCCTCCTGTTCTCTGTGGTGGCCCCCGGCAGGAGCATGCAGCTCATTTAGGAGGGGAGGAAGTAGGGAAAGAGGGTTTTTTTGGGGGGACCGGATTCTTTGAAGAAATCAGGGTGTAAACTTTTAGTCCAAGGAAGGTGCTTCTTCCGCAGCAGGGTGAGGGAGGAAAGGATGGTGGGGCCACTGGACTAGAAGAGAGGAAGAGGGTCTATGTAGGCAGATCTCGAGCACAGGCACATATGCTCATTCTTTCACACAGCAACACTTGTGCTCTGCTATCTGTCTCTGAGGGCCCGGCTGTGTAAATGTCATGACAGACGGAGCTCTGAGCCATCGGCACCGCAACAGGACTCCTCAACGACTTTTCTTTCACATCACTGAAAAGATCAGCAGCGATCGGCAGCCCCCGACTGGATCCCAACTGAGAATTTGGAGGAGATAGGTAGACAGATGCGAGGGATTGGCTGACATCTTGACAGCAGAGAAGAACAAAGCACATCTTCTTTCGGACAGAGCCTGACTTCTCCCTTTTACGGTGTGAGCAGCATCCATCCATCAGATGATCTAATTCTTTTAGGGAGATGTTTAGGAAGACTCAGCTACTATGTCATGTGATCTCCATAAGGTTGTCTTTACATTCCTCTCTGGGAAAAGATGGAGTGCGCTGTGTAGGAGTTAAGCCTCGTCAGATAAGCATGTACGGGTGCGTGGGTGGGGTAAGGTAAACGATGAAGTCTTTCTCATCTACTCCAACTGTCTCCAGCTTCTCTACACAGGCTGCCACCACCGTGGGTGGGGGTGGGGTGGGGTGGGGTGTTAAGGGGCTAACTGTTGGAGGACGAGGGGAGGAGGACGTCTGATCAGAGTTTGTGGCTACGAGTTGAGCCAGGGGTGGTTGAGGCAATCGCCGGCCGAGGCCCTCTTCTCGGGCACCATCTCCAGCATGGGCAGAAGGAAGTGGGTGAAGTGACCGGCGTCTTCATGCGACCAGCCGTACTTTTCCACCAGCACGTCAAACAGGGACCATGGCTTCAGCTTGGTGATGTGCCGCAGCTCACCTGCAGGAGGCAGCAGGGAGCAGAATCAATATTTGCACAGGAGGGTGGAGGGACAAGGGAGAACAGGAGATTTTTTAAGAGTTAGTTCACCCAAATTACATGCATTTTTCTATTTCAAAGATAAGGCTCATGATATTTAATTTTTTTCCTCAATGTCAGCAAATTCCATTAAAAGACAAACACCAGCAATGAGGCAATGCTACTAACAAGTAATATCTGTGCAGCCAAAGGCTGATACAACTATTTCCTCTGAGCCACAGAGCTCCACTGATCTACAAATACTATTTAAATCACAGCAGTGAGCCATGACATGTTCATACATTACAATGAACACTGTAGTTTATTTTCAGTCCCACATACACTGTCCTGCTGCTTTAAATACTAACTAGAGCATGAAATGTGTATTAATCTGCAGCTGAATATAGCCCCCCCCCCCCCCCGATTTATTTACTATTCACTTCTGTTTGAGGAATATTTCATAAAATTTCTGTTTTCAGAAATGATTTAACCTTCAGTGAAAGAAGACATTCCTTGTATGAGCCCATTTTTGTATCAAGTCATAAAGTGTTGACAGTGTTGAGACAGACTTCACACATTCTTGATTTTGTCATTCATTTCATGGAATTTTTCTAATATTGAGAAAAAATACAGAATAATAACAGACCTATCATGGCATTTAGCTGCATACAAGTTTTAGTTGTATTTGCAGAGGCCATAAGATATTAATCTCTTACATTTCTGCCCCCATCCCAAGGTAACAGTGTCCTTTAAACCTTGGGGTACTTTCACAAAAGCTATAATAAACAAAGCACACTGTCAACAGTTTTCAAAGGGACTATTTGTTGCTAAATTGCTGTTCTAATGAAAAGAAAAATTCCATTTGCTTCCATTTTGTTGGGGTGGTAACAGAAATGCTGGAGGCAACTTTCCAAAATGATCTGTGTGGCTGGATTCTATTTGAGGTGCGCAATAAAATGGTTTTATCTGTAATTTGGATGAACTGACATGCCATTACTCTGCAGACTCCCACCAATCACCACAACAAACTGACTTCACTAATTGGTTTGCCTCTTCCCGCTCAGAGTCGCACTAATCAGTGAAGTGAAAACCTTCAGAGTCTCAGCTGAAAAACCACAGGAACAAAGGACGAGACACTGTTTGGACAGAAAGAGGAAGAGAAGTGGCGAGGTAAAGGAAACAGAAGGGAGAAGGCGTTCATTATTAAAGAGAGGTGGGAAATGATTGGGTGGAAGTACAAGGCTTGATGGAGAAGAAAGAAGTATGAGAGAATGTTTAATGATGGGAGCGATCAAGAGCAAAGGTCTGGTTCAAATCATGGCTGCCATGGTAACCTCTGCTTCCCATGCACTGACTGGAGAGCACAACGTGGGGGAAAATGAAACCAATGAGCCACACTCCCGCTATACTGCACTGTACAAGAGCGTGAGCAGGAAACTGAAGCCTGACAACATAAACATTTGCAGCTTTTTGTTTTAGTTAATGGAGACTTACAAGTGCTTACAAATTCACTACACGTTTAGGATCTTTTGAATCTGCATTCTTATTCTTATTCTCCAATTGGTGTATCCAATGACACTCATACATCCATGTGCATGAAGGAAACGAGGTAACAGGGCCACTCGATCGTGTCGAGCAGGTGAAGGCGGCGTCAGCAGACAGGAGAGGCCCCAGAGAGACGGCGCGAGAAAGTCAGGCCAGATTAACAGAGCGCCGCGAGATAAAAGGGGGAACATTGAGACATCAAGCGTGGGCTCAGACCTCGGATAGAGACAACATCAAAGGCCGAATATTCAGGTCTCATGACAGATTATGAAGAATATATGAGCAGAAAGGGAAGGAGAACGAGAGAAAGAAAAAAGAGAATAAATGAGAGAGTGCAGGGGTTATCGGCTGTATCAAACACAGACCCACACACTTACCAGGCTCAAAGATGAGCAGTGAGAGGTGTTTCAGCTAAAAACTTTACTCTTCTACATTTTTGTTAATACTGTTACTTCCACAGTACCAAAAATTGTGAATTATTAATCCTATATCTATTATACACTCTGTAGTGCCTATACCTGTTGTTTATGCTTCCTTTGGCCATCATTTCACAAAGTCCAGGTGCTGTTAGGAATATTATGGATTATCTACAAGATGGTTTCCTGAAGTATACATTAAGATAATACTTTTTAATAATTTAGAAAAGGAGGAATAAAAATATTTTTTTCCTTTTTCTGAGTTTAAAATGATCATTGTGCTTCAGTCTATTGCCAGTTGATCAAGACAATCACAACAAAGTGTATGAATGTACATTTAGCAGGGATGGGCAACAAAAAATGTGTAAAACAAAGCCTTCAATTTTTTCATTCCTAATAGTGACTGTTGATGAATCATTGTACACTTTTTCATGAGCATGTTTTGGGAATTGTGTGTTTGGTTGCTTTAGTTCAGACTAGTGCTTTCTTGTATTTGCACATTCACACATTTATTTGTGTGTCTTTATTATGACAGTTTTGTGTATTTTTTCGTGGCAATTCTTTTCAAACAGGAAAGTGTTCTCTTATGGGAGACAAAAATCATACCAAACCTTAACTACGTGTTCCAAAGAATTATCGCCCAGCCATACAATTCACAATTCATTTTTGTTGTGATTGACAACTTACCTGAAATCTATCTGAACGGCCTCGACGCAGAGCACCTGGCAGCACTGAGACACGTTACTGCGCGACAAACACTACTTCCTCCAGGTCGTGTGACCACCCTGAATTTTCTACAGCTATTTCGAAATGGATGAAGGTCCTAACCTACACCTAACCAACCACCAACCACAGAGTCCTTTACCTTTCTTGGAGAAAAACTCTCGGCTGTACTTCCCGGCAGCGACCACTTTGCGTGGGACCTTCCCAAGGAGCTCCATGATCAGAGCGATGTGGTCTGCCCACCACCACATACATCACAGAGGGAACAGGCACGGTTCAGCGTTTTACAGCATGCACACACACGTCAACGCGACAGGCCGGGGGGGACTGAAACACACCGTTGTCTCGGGGCACTGCGTGGACACGCTCACAGATATAAAGACTGATGTAAACACCTTGAAGTGGTGAGGATTGTGCTCACTGTTCTCAATCACAATTTCAATCAATTTTTCCCCAAATCAACAAAATACAATGGCGTCTTCTGGCGTCCATTTTTGTCCAGCTCAGACATCTGTGTGTCTCAGTCCCACCAGCTCTCTGTCCAGCGCTACCTCTTCTGTTGAAGAACTCCCGGGAATATTTTCCAGAGAGTGCAAAGTGCCTCGGAATACAGCCCAGCAGCTCTATGATGTGGGCTATGTGGTCTACGGAGGAGAGAGGGAGGAAGGGAGGGAGGAGATGGGGAAGGAAAAAAGAATGCCAAAAAAAAGAAGAGGATGGGGGAAGAAATTCACACCAACAAAGACAGAGAAAGAAAGGCAAGGCAGAGCAGGATTAATGAAAAGAAGAGGGATAAAAGTAAAATGTAAGGAAATAGGAAAGGAAAAAGGAAACAGGGAAGGGAAGTGACAGGTTGAGAAAACAGGGGAAAGGAAGGGGGAAAAAAGAGACAGTCACAGACAGTAAAGGAGAAAAATCTGTGTTAGTGAGCTGTGCCCCCACAGCAGAGGTGATGAAATGAAATGTTCAGCCATGGAGTAAAAGTGACATGCATTCAGAGGCCGACTCGAATGAACTGGAACCCGGAGCTAGATTTTCAATTTGGCCTCAGCGGCAGATCAAAGGTGTCTGTCTGTGCAGCGGGGCCTCACGACAAAAACTGGCTCAGGCTTATCGCCGGTGCAAAACATGCAAAACGAGTTTAACTGTGTGAGAAAACTCACACTGAGCTGGCTGAGATCAAAGATTAGTGGGGATGAAGAGATCGAGGAGCTGCGTGAAGATGAGGGTGCACAGTTTGGAAATGTGTTGTAGTTCACAAAGCGCAGAGTATAGAGAAAGAATACAGCTAATGACTGGAGTCTAAATGCAAATATAGGGTCTATTATTAGAGATAGTGTGACGTGTACTCACAGGATGACTGACTAATGTTATTCTTTACCTTCATTCACTTAATGTTAGCATTTTCTGGCAACTAACAATCTGTCATGCTGCAAAAGTCTAGATATTGAGCACATTTAACATGAGCTTTCTGTGCATCTATAACATTTGAGTGATTCAGGTTTCGGTACACAGTGCAGGGTGAAAATGAGTGGAGGCAGAGCAGCAGAATTAAAGGACAGGATTTACAGTTGACAGTGGACAGGGGGATTTGGGGAGAGGGATGGCTACTTTAAACTAAGCTTCACCTCAGGCCTTCTCATCCATTAAAGTTTAAAATTAGGATTGATCTTTTGCAGCTTTTCTCCATTATTCAGATGCACTAAGCCCAACTTTTAAGAACAGATGACGCACTTGCAAAACAGAAAATGCAAAGATCCCATAGGTCTACTGGTGTAGAAAATGCTGCGCTGAAAAAAACTACTCACTCAACACAACATTTCCTTCTTAATTTGGATCCCCATTAACCTCCACAAAGTGATTATTACTTCCTGATCTCCACAGAAACATTTTCAACGTTTTCAACTGGGGAAAGCTGGAGAAAGTTGCAAGCATTTAAGTCAGTGTCTGCACTTGTATTAAATGTTTTTCAAACTTTCTCCTTAAAAGTGAGGCGAATGCACTTGAAGCCATGATGAATACATCACTGCATTTGTGATGTTAGCACAGTTGTCAGTAGTGCACTATAACTTAACAATGGAGAAAATCTGCAAAGCATATCACAAGGTTAAATAGCAGAGAACAGAAATTTTCATATGAAAAGACATTAAATCTATTACAATGTTAAATAACAGTCTTTTTAAACATTTAAGACCCTTTGCTCTTGAATTTCAATTGTATAATAAACATCAATACACGTTGTTTTTTTTATCTTCAAATGAACATACCCAATATAGCTCAAGCCAGCAGTCTTACAGTATTCAGCTATGATTCCCTTGTAGAATACATTCAAATAAGGAGTTCTGTATGTTTCCATATTTGGAAATCCAATTCTTTGTGCGTGCAGCGTAATGATTTAAATACTCACCCTCATCACGGGAGTAGTCTTCTCCAGAGTGGGGCTCAAACAGGTAATCTCCAGTAGCCAGCTCAAATGCCTACAAGAGAAGCAACAGAGAACTGGATGTCTATACTGAATGTGTATAACTGAAACAATGAATAGTTTATGTATGTCATGTACTGTATACTGTATACATTATGCAATCTCCTCACCATGCAGGCAGTGCTCCAGATATCTGCAGGAGTGCTGTAACCGGCTCCTATCAGGACCTCAATGGACCGGTACTGTCTCGTCTGAATGTCCTCTGTGAAGTGCTTGTGCTGGAGAGGAGAGCTTACTGTAAATTTGTTTACTTATTTCTTACTATACAATTATACAATACTATGCTGTCGTCTGTATCTCTCCTAATGTTTTCACCTGATTAAATTCTATTTTTTTCTTTGAAAATGTCCCATTGTGCCACTCTGCTTCCTTTTCAGGTATTGTCTGCAAATTGATCCAGAAAAGCGAGAGCTCCAAACACAAAATACAGTACTGTACAGGAATTCTTTAATTAATGTTGCGCTTTCTCTTCTTCTTCTCCTCCTATTCCTTTTTTCTCTCTTGTACAAAAAGTGTAAAAAAACCTTCACCCTTGTGTGCTTAAAAGAATATGCTTCCAATCAAGTATGCATCATCAATTCCAGATTCTGTGTCTTACCACCCAGCAGGCATTTCCAAGATCAGCGATTTTGACTCGGATAGAGTCTGCGTTGCGAGGGTCTAATGGGTTGATCAGGAGGTCTGCGGCTCTGGCTCTGACTGAGAGGGGACACAGGGAGGGGGCACACAATGTTTGATGTTAAAAAAAATTAAATAATGATAACAATACATTATAGAAAAAATAAAACCAAAACAAAATGTATTAAAATAAAAAATAAAATGTATTAAACATTCAAGAAGTAAAGGGTATGTAACCATATCTCACCTTTGGGTGTGTCTCCTGTGCTCGAGGATGACACAGTGCGACTGCGGTCAGCCACGGGGCTGTTGGGCACCGGTCCTGCTCCGATGTCCGCCGCTCCGACCAATACAGGGTTTCCAGGCTCAGGATCCAGGGGCAAGTCAGGGAAAAGGGGCATCGTGCTCCGGTGGCGCTCACTGGAGCCGTTGGTCAGCCCTGGTTCGCCCAGCTCGCCATTATACATCTCATAGCCAGAGCTGAGAGAGTTGTCCCTGTCCGTGTAGCTGAGCTCAGATTCCACCAGGGGGCAGAGGAGAGGCTCGGGGGTTGGCGAGGGGGGCAGAGGGGTCCCGGGGTTTGGTTTCAGTCCCTCAGATCCCAACAGAACGTGACCGTTGGTTTTGGCTGAGTTGGTTTTGTTGTTGTGGGGTTTGATAGGGGAGGTGCTCTCCGTGAGGAGGTCAGCGGTCGTGTCATCATCCTCATCTTCCTCCTCCTCATCTTCCTCCTCCTCTTCCTCCTCATCCTCCCCCTCCTTCTCCTTTGATTCCTCCTCTTCCAACACTGCCTCCTCCTCTGTTTTGCTCTCACTCTTTGGCTCCTCTGTCTCATTTGTGTCTCTTTCAGTCTCTTTCTCTTTCTCTTCCTCCTCCTCTTCATCCTCTTCATCCTCCTCCTCCTCCTCCTCCTCCTCCTCCTCCTCCTCCTCCTCTACCTTCTTCTCTGCCTCCTCTGCCTCATTCGCATCTTCTGTCCCTTTCAATCCCTCCTCCAACCCCTCTCCCTCCCCTTTCTCTTCCCCTGCTTGTGTCGGATCTGCATTAGTTTCCTCTGTAGTGGGAGGAATGGGGGCATCTTTTTCAGCCACAGGCGTGGGCTCCTCATCTTCCTCCGCCTCCTCGTCAGGGTCGTCTTCAGTGATGTGGGGCACCTCGCTCTGCTCCTGGGGAGGTGCTGCGCCTAACATGGAGGGAGGAAAGGAGATGTGGTTAGGAGAGGGAGTGAGTGGGAAGGAGATGTAAGCGCAGTCAAAGACGGCGTAGGCAGAGAGGTAAACAGCATGAAAGGAGAATAAAGACGGGAGGCAAAAGGGAGAATACAAGAATGAAAGACGGTGTAGAGACAGAGGGTGGAGGAGGGAGACAGAGAGACACTGTGTTGTTTGTTTGTTTTTTGTGAATCAGCTTAGCCTCCCATACACAGGGGGTGTAGCGTGGGCTGAGTGGTTGGAGCAGATCCACATCCTATTCATTCACAGCATAAACCTGTGCACGTACTCGCACGCTCGCTCACGCTGCAGATCTGTCAAAGCCACTGCTTTGATTTAGTATAAAATCCTCTTTCTGATTGTTGACAACCACAATGTGGTAAAAAAGTAAAAGCTAACCTAAATATGCTGCTCACTTTTTCTCTTCATTGTGGATTTTTCTCGAATTAAAAGCTGCAACAAACACGCTGAGCACACAGCATCAGGCTGAGCCCATGTTTCCGTCATCTTAAATTAAATTGTGTGCATAAGAAAGTGTTGTACCCTGCGCTGTTTAAATTAATAATAACTGCCTCAGCGTTGAGATGATTAAATGTACTAAAAATATTAAACTGGTGACTGTCAGTGAACACAAAGTACAGTACCTACAGATTCCTACAAAGAGTCAAAGATAGGATTCAAGACACATTTTTCAACAGAAGCTCACAATGAAAACAAAATGAATGGCAGAAGTTCAGACAAAAGTTTAGTCCAGTTGTTGCATGTGTGTAATTTCAATACACTGGAAAAGCATTTACTCACTTAGGGGTTGGGTTATCAAATGATTAAAGGATTTAACAAACATATTTCAGTCATTCAGGGTTTTTTTTATTAATCTTGTCCAATTTGAGTTTTGGCTCGTGAAATGCTTTTGAAACTTTTGTAAACTTTTGCAGCCTTTACAGTCTCCAAACGTATCGGGCCAGATGGTGCGACAGATTATGTTTGGGATGTTGTTATGCGATGTAAAGAAAAATGTCTTCAAGAGAAATGTAAGGGGATAAGAGTGGCACAGGTCATTCATAAAATATATTATCAATTATCAAATCGCTGTATTTAAAATTGACCTGGGGGAAACTCACATGTATGATTAGTCAACCTGATGGGCCGCTCCCTCTCTGTTCCTCCCTCCTCCTCTTCATCCTCCCCATCTTCTTCATCGTCGTCATCCTCGTCGCTCTCTCCCAGGGCCATGCTGGGGCCAAGGGGCGGCGGCAACGGTGGCGGCTGCAGCGGCGAAGGCGGGGGTGTTCAAGCGCCCCTTTCTCTCCCCCTTCTTTGGCCCGCTCTTCCCTCTTCTCGGCCTCCCTCTCCAGGGCCTCGATCTCCAGCATCCGCCTCTCCAGCAGCTCTGCCTGCCGCTTCTGTTTCTTCTTCAGCTTCTTCTTCTTGTTCTTGGAGATCTTTCCCACCTGAGAGTGAAAGAAAAGGGCAGGAGAGGAAGAGTCACAGGCGAGGTAAAAAAAACAACCTTGAAAAATGCACAAATGAATAGAAGGCATTTAAAAGAATAAAAAGTTTTGATTTTCATTTGAATGGTGGATTATGATTCATAACTAATGTCTACTAACACTGCCACTGTATATTAATATAATATCTGCACATTTTGAATAGAGCATGTCGCTGCTGTCCGGTAAAAACTCAACTCAACTCAACTCACCTCAAAATTTGCCAGCTAAACCAAAGGATTTCTTTAAAGTTTCAGAAGATTGTTCTGTTCCAGAAAGGAGCTGAAAACCTATTTTCTCAATAAAAAAAGTAAAGCCAAATTCCTCCGTGCAGAAATCCAAAACATTTGCATCACCTGCTGTTCAGCGCTACAGGGGCTGTTTTCTAATGTTGCCAAAATACTGTTATTCAAATCCAATCAAACCGCACATACACAAAGTCGTGACGGCAGAGGTTAGTTGAGATTTTGGAGTCGAAAACTCCCAATAAACAATAACAAAGGAAGTTTTTTTTCATTTAATCATAAATATTTAATACGACAAAGTACTGGATTATATACAAAAGCTGAAAACAGGGCTTTACTACTGCCTGACACTTGGGAGAGACAGGGCTTTTACTGGACAACAACATATTATGTAATAGTTAATTATGAGCCACAACACTGTGGCTGATGTGATCGCATCATAAAATTATTAAGGACATGAAGAATAAACGAACATGTAATTTTACTACATGTAAGATGGTATTCTTGAAGTTCTGTATTGATGGTTCATAAAACAAATTGAGCCTCTATCCTTTCTCTTACACAGAGGAGGAGGTCTGATGGGAATACTGATGAAAAAACTGCTTTTTCACAGGCACGACACGGTTCCTGCAGTATCTGTGTCGATCAGATCGAACTGTGTGAAAACTCTCTACAGGCGTGTACCTCGTTTTTCACCTTTGTGTTTGCGTGGTGCGTGTTCATGTTTGTGTGTGTTTGTGCTTTTCTCTCATTTCATACTCACATCTGTTGTACTCACCGGTTTGAGCTGAGGGGCTGTGCTAACTGACAGACAGAGAGAAAACAGCAACAATCAGAGGCTTCGAATTTTCACCGGCATCAACACCAACGTAGTTCACGCTACGTTCAATCAAAGTCCTTCTACTCTGGAAGATAAATCATTAGGGTTATGCACTCGCTCTCCCTTTAAAAGACTGGATACACGGAGTCTGGAGGTGAAATGAGAGGACTGTATACAGACGAAGAAAACCCACTGCCTCATTCGCTTGTCCAGGATCCATAGAATGAACGATCATTCTCCTCATGCCTGAGAATGTAGTTCCACGCTTTCAGCTCAATCAGTTAACCCTTGTAAGAGTAACAGTACAGTGATACTTAATATACTGCATATAAAATATAAGTTCTGTCCATTTCCAGACACATTTGCAATTCAAAAATGATCAATCTCTCATGTTTAACATAATTAGTGGCTTGATTTTTATGATCACAGATAGAGTGGGGCACATAAACATCATCTCTCTCAAGGTTTCCAGCTCTGCATGTGCAATAATATAACAAGCAGTTGTTTCTGTTCCCCAAAACTCCTTAAATAAACAATCAGTGGAAAACATGTTGCCATTGACTCCTACATGAGCGTCGGTCTTGTTTGGATATTCTTCTCAGAAGTCCACATAAAAAGGCATTTTGTGCATGAAACCACGTCTGCACTTATATTAACGACAAAACACTTAAGTTATCTCGTCTCTTCAGTCGCAGGCAGACTTTGTCACCACTGAGCCCCTCTGTTTTGACAGTTGATGGTTTTGTGCGTTTAATTGTGTCGAAATGTAAGCAGCGTAATTGGTTACCCCTAGGCTCCAAAAGGCTCCTTGGCTGACGCAAACAATTGACAGCTCGTGGTGGAGGTTCACCAAGGGGACAGGGTTCACGTCGAGTTCGTCAAGACTGTTTTTTAAGAAGGGGATTTTGGTTGCAAGAGATGAGAGATGAGAGACGAGAAATGTCTGCGTGTAATAAAAAAAAGGCGAGGATTTCAATTTTACATAATCATTTAGAGAGGGGAAAAAGGCCCAATTTATTCTATTTATCATGAATATAGATTTCAAATCAGGAACATGACCTGTATACCTCCAGCATGTATTGTAATCCTTCACCTAAAAAGCTACATGAAAAATCATCAAGCACATTAAACCAACACAAGTCACTGTATGCTGGGTTCTGGTGAAGCTACTGTATGCTGCTGCCAACATTAAGATGCTACCTGAATAAGAGAGTACATGATACATGACAAATACATGCTAATATGATGAAGTTTGGGAAACACCCTCAAAAACAGAAGGAAGAATAGGGAAACGAGTGTGGTTCAACCAATCACACCAACAGAGTGAAATCGCCTGTTTACATATTATCAGAATGTCTCAGCTAAAAATGTGGACACGAGATTGTCTTTTGGTTTTTTGCAGGGGCCAGGAAGTTCTACAGGTGATTTTTCTTTGTTACCCCCACCCAAGTTTTACTGGGGTCATGAGCCAGACTGGTTTTGTTTTGTTTGGTCACCTGTCTCCAGATGACCGGCTGCAGCTTCGTATTTATCGCACAGGCAGTAGAATGGTATCAGTAATTTTTCATCTAACTCTGCGTGAAAACTAAAAAAGGTCAAACTATTCCTTTAGCGTATGTTGAACACGCATGTTCCCGTCCCTACCTGCTGATCCGGACGGCGGCGGTGCTCCAGCCTTCTGCCACTCGGTCGCCTCCATGGCCATACGCCTGACAAATGCGTCATCCACACACATCAGGATGTTCTCTGGCTTTATGTCCGTGTGGATGATTTTACACTTTGTGTGGAGGTAGTCCAGACCCTGCAGGACCTACGAACACATCCAGATAAACAGACATTTTATATACAGAGGATCAGGCTTACACCAAAATGCAGACGTGGCCTCTTTCACCGTTTGGTTCTTAATCTCTGTTTCTCTCTCTTTCATTCCTTTCCCTTCTTTCTCTGAGCCGAGCGAGCAATTCTTCTAACGCTCGTCATTCTCCTGAGGGGCTGAGGGGAGAGGCTGTTGATGTTTTTGTTTCACTGTTTCCCTCATTTGTTTCTGTCCAGAGGCTTTCGAGACCGTAGCGAAAAACACTCCCATTTAATTTCCACTCATCTTCGACTCGGCTTTTGAGAAGCGAGAGGCTGGCGGTGGCTGAAATGCCTCGGCGGCTTCACATGCTCATCAGGTGGCTGAGGGGGAAAAATGCCTTGAAAGTCCTGTGTCCTAGGATGCCAGTGGTGCGTAAGTGTGAGGGCACAATACCATGCACTGTATCAGGAGGCCTAAGTACTGGGTACACCCACTGCTCTCTTGAATCTGCCCCCTTCTCTTTATGTTTCATGTGTCTTTCACGTCTTTTCTCTTCCATTCTCTTCCAATCAGCAACTGGACATGGAAACTGAGCAAATGTTTCTCAACCTCCTTACCCCCCAAGAAATTACACTATAGATAGAAACAGTTCACAATGCAATAGCACTACAATGCATGTTTCATGTAAACTGACTTTTTGAATTCTCAGACCAGATGCTGGTAACACATATAGTTCCACTGTTTCTCTGCTACGCTTTTTTTTAATCCATTCACACTTTTACCCTTATATTTATTCACATTTTTCTAAGTTTTAATGTTCACATGAATGTCTTTCAGGTATTTTCTGTCCTCACCTGTCTGATAATGCTCTTGACACATGGCAGCGGCAGACCCTGGTAGTTTGATTTAATAATCCACTTCAGCAGGTGGTGACCCAGCACCTCGAACACCATACACACATCTGGGATGGACAGTCAGGGACTCACATTATCACATCTGTCACTCAAACACAGACTTACACACACAAACACACACTCTCGATCAGGATACGTATGCCGTTGACACCAGAGATCTTGAAGTCATCTATCAGCTGGACTACCATGTCCTTGTTGGGGTCGCCGGGGTCGCTTTCTCTCACCTGAAAGACAAGAGGACAATGAGGCGAGGCGAACATGGGAGACGACAGGGGAGAAGGAGAAGAGCGCAGGAAAGAGAGAAAGCTCCGAAAAGCACGGGGAGAGATGGATGTGGGAGATGAAGATGCTGAAATATTAATTGTGACCATGCAAGATAAATGACCAATGTTATCTTCACTGTTTCTTGTTAACCAAGGGACAGAGAGAGATGCAAGGTGCAAAGAGAAGAGAAGTGAGAAATAAAGCAAGGAAAGACAGAAAGACGGAAGGAAGATGGAATGAAAGATGCAGAAATGAGAGGGGAGGAAAGGGAGAAAAGGCCGACAGAGGAAACAGGAACAAACAAAAAAAATGAAGACAAGAGAATGGAAAGAAAAAGACCAAACACCAAAGAGTCCGACTGATCAGATCCTCACACATCGCAGCAGTTTGATCTCGTCCAGGGCCGTCTCCGTGTAGTGCTGGGCGCTCTTCACCACCTTCATCGCAACAAAGTTCTTCACTCTGCAGTGACACAAAGACACATCATTCAGATTCCATAGTGACCAATACATTGTAAAAGCCAGCAATGCTAATTAATGTGTCCATGTGAGAAATGGGAAATAGCACCAGGCATTCACACCACCCACAGAGGCACTGGAAATGCAAGTGTACTGACACAATGCTTTGGCCTTATCAATGTCCATATACAGTACAAACTTTGTAACTGACAGCATACATGTCAGATACTTGTTACTGTAAGTTAATTATAAACATGTCATTCCTCGGTTTTTCAAACATGTTGTTTTTATCTCAGAGCAAAAGAAATATCTTTATGTTCTGGACTGTTGGTCATTACAATTTGAACATTTTTCACTATTTATAGAATAAAAATAACAATAGTAATAATCAATTCATGAATGAAAATATTAGTTAATTATCCTTTACAGTAACAAAGAGTAAGCATTTGTTTAACAGTAAATATTACAAAAAAGAAGCAAAAAAAAGGAGAGTGAGAGAAATAATAATAATAATAATAATAATAATAATAATAATAATAATAATAATAATGATAGCATTATGATTCCTCTGACATCAGAGAGACATGTATGTCAGGAAGAATGAGAGGAGACAACATGAGGCTTAATGTGGATTTTGTGAATATAACCAGGGGCGTACTGTACTGTACAGTAATCCAACTCCAACTCACTAGTTTATGTCCACCATTAGTGTAATTAACACCAGTGACATGAGTAAATGAGTTTGTGTGTGTGTATATGTGTTAGAGTCAGTGAAAGCTGACACTGGGCTGACGATACTGCCATCCATCCTCCCTGGTTGCCGTGCGAACACAGAAACAACATCGCAGTGCAAATGGATGACTTTGGCGCCCGTGCTCGGTGGTGTTGGTTGCCACCGTTGTGGTGGTAACGTGCCAGATCCTGTCAACAGGTGCATGTCTGCTGTGTGTGCATGTGGTCTTTTTGATGTTGTGTGTGTCTGCGAGAGCAAGGTGAAGTGAAGGACGCGAGGCGGGAGCAGCCGCTGTGAGCCCCCGAGTGCTTTTTCTGGGTCATGACGTGTTTGTGGAGAATGTGTGTACGCATGAAAGCCTATACAGTACTATAGTGTGTGTGTGTGTGTGTGTGTGAATGACTCACTGTATGTCCCAGCACAGCCATACGGTGGAGAAGTGACCCCACCCCAGTTTCCTGATTACATGGTACCTCCCATTGAACAAATCCCCGATCTTTACCGGATGGTATCCTCCTGAGACAGATAAAGAGAATGAAAGGGGGGGGGGAGAAGATGAAGGTTACAGGCATCTGAATAAGATAACCAGGCAATGACATGAACTCCATTAGTGAGTAAGAAGCGGTGGGGGGAGGGAGGTCAGACAGACAGAGAGGTCGGAGGAGCGTACGCCACAAACATTTCACCACACGGCAGGTGTCTGCAGCACCGAGCGAAGCCACAGTACAGAGACAGACCTCAAGTTTAGATGACGTGACTAAAAACAGCTGTGAACATGAGTGCTAAAAAAATTAGTCCAGCAAAAGAAAATGCACTCACTTTTATTTTTATGCATTCATATATATACATATACATAGGTGTGTTAAACCTATTTGTAATGCTTCTTTTTAAAATCAGTTTCTATTTAAGCAGAACCAGTTCCAACCACTGAAGTCCACACTGCAGCGACCGTTTCAGTGGTGCTGAGCAACACTATATTTCCTCTCTTATCAAATAGCAACTGTATACTCACTGGACTACAAAATATTGTGTAATTGTAATTCTTCAACCTGCAGCTGAATATTTTTGCCTTATGGGCATGAGACGTCAGAATCCTCCTTCTTCTTGCTGCAGTGACACGAGCAGCTGGCAGAGAGAGAGGCCTCGCTTGCCAGGGTTACATTGTTGTAGGTGTATTTTACTGAGCGCAAATTTGGCAAATTGTGCGTTCTCAAGTAAAACATCGCAGATACACAAGACGGGTGGGTGAGGCCAAGGATTAGCACACAGAACTACTGACTGCTACTGCAACAATATGCACCTCTGTGTACTTTCAAGTGCATTGTGGGTTTTTTCTCTTTTCTCAGTGTTTCATCTTACACATGTGAACCCTGACACTGTAGTTTATTCCAAGACAGCATCATACAGTCAATGGCTATCCTACACAGAGCCAGGCCATCTGAATATATTCAACTGAAATACATCATGGTATATTTAGACTGAAGATTCTGCACTATTTTTTTTGCTACCATATTGAATGATAGGTGTAGTGTAATGTTCTTGGGCGTATTTTGAAACAGAGCCGGGTTGTAATGTAAATGAACCTCTGAGCAGACTGCAGGAAAGTAGAGCACCACCCTTTTCTGGCAACAACCAAACAACCTTGAAACGCTGGTGTCACAACTACTGAGCGTCTCGCTCTGATGGATAGAACGACACCGCTGCAAATCCCGTGGGGATGGAGGGAGACAGAGGATAAAATTACAGACGCAGGCCGATGGAGGCAGACGGTGTGAGACAGGGCGGCCATTGTTGAGCAGCCGACGTCAAGAGGGGAAGTAACGGGCCGGGCGGACCGACTTCACCGTGTGTGGTCGGCCTTGCTTGTGTGGCGTTCTGACCTTTGCAGTAGTCCGCGGGGTCCTCCTGCTCCTCATCGTCGGAGCCCAGGATCTCCTCCTCTGGCTCGGGAGGCCCTGCCGGCTCAGGGGGAGGTGGAGGGGGCGGCGGGGGAGGAGGGGCGCTCACTGGGGCTTTCTGCTGGGTCTCAGGCCTGGAAACACAACAGCAGGAGGAAAGTCAGGTAACTTTTCACTGGAAACCCCGGCATTTCACACATTTTAATATTTCTTGCCGTGACTCACAGCAGTGAGTGCGACTGCAGACTGAGCACTAAGGCCAGATGACTAATATCGAAATGATAGCGTGATATTTCAATATATGTATATATAGAAATGTCAGTTTTTCAAGTGCGTGCTGCTGACAGGCATCATTAACAGTGATTCATCCAGCACTTAGTTCAACACTTTTTACATCTGCTGTGCTTGAACACATTGTGTCAGACAGGTCTCTTCTGCAGAGGAAAAAAAAAGGCCCAGGAAGTGACGCACTGCATACCTGTGTTTGGAATAAATAAAGGATAAAATGCAGTTGGCATGAGCATCATGGCAAACTTACCCTCGTATTATCCCAATATCAGATACAATTTTGAAGATCTGATGCCATGACAGATGTCTAAAAGATTCCAGATTTTGCCGTTAGATATTATTTTGTGATAATAAATTAAAATGAAGCCCTTAACATCACTTTTTGATCAGTCATGGGCAAATTCTGTTTGGAGCTACGAGACAGTAAGGTCGAATCAATCCACATGCACCCCCGTCACCTCAGACATGAATCATTAGAAAAATGGATGCCATCCAAAATCAGGCAGAAAAAAACAATGTCTTTCAGTCCAGGAAAATAATGTAGCACAAACAACAGCGATCTTGACTGACGTATTCACACGCACATTCCTAAAACGTATGACATGATGAATGACACTGCATGGAAATTAACAGAACATCTAGAATGATGGATAGATGCATGGGTTTGATCAGCTTCTCAGGGTTCATCTCTGCGGTCAGCCTTTTCACTTAACAGCCTTGTTCCACTTCCTTTCCTTTTGCCTAAAATGGGACTGAGCCCAGGAGAGGGGAAACGTTAAATAGGCTGCAGAACACAGGCTGCCTCTTTCTTCCGGGCTGGCTCGATCAGGCAGGGCACTGAGCGTTTCAGCCTCAGCACGCCACCATGGCACACACGCCTATTTATTTAAGTCTGTATTGTTTCTGTTCTGCCATCCTGTTACTGCTACTGAGTATCAGGATATCACAAACTGCTCCACAGTTATTAGTGTTCCCTTATACTCGGCACACTATAAGGTAAGAACAAACAGGCATAGATAAGCAAAAAAAACAAAAAAGAGAAAGAATTGAGAAATGCCTGCACTGACTTGGAAACAGTGCATAACAGCCTAACGAAACACAGCGGCAAAAACTGTCCAACCGACTTCGGAAAGATTAAAGTTTATATTATTCTTCAGTGCTAGGAGCGCACTTTGACTCATGGATCCTTTCACAGTTATATTATTTACTGTTTATCAGACGAGTCAGTCTCTTCTGGAGCCGTTGTTCTGTAAAACATGTGATGTGCTCAGAGGTGAGAATGCAGCTCACGCCTTCATTCATGTTGAATCTTTTTTTTTTAATCAATCAAACAGTTCCCTGTAACGACTCAATCTCTCTTCCCCTGAAAGAGAACCGGCTGTTTCAGCTATCTGTCTCTGTGAGACAAACTGAATGAGACAACTGCCCGTGGACGCTGAGGCTGACAGAGCTCGACAACCGCTTGTTATTCCGCGTCACCTCACGGCACCGCCGACACAGTCAAATGCTAAATTAAAACAGGAGGAAAACATAAACACACAAAGCCAGCGCTTTGTGAGATGTTATTTAAGCGCGGTCACAGGCACAGACACATGATGGAGGCTCTTGGTTTGTTCCCATGGCAACTGCAGAGCGATGGGGGGGGCAGTGGGGATGTGCTGCAGGACACAAAGTATTAACGTGCTGACAAGGCCAACACAGACATACAGACACACAACAGCAATTCAATGCAGCAGCTAAGGACAGAAGATAACTTGGCATTGAGATTTCATTGCTATTTTACAACTAGCACGCACAAAGACGCACACACACACACAAACACAGGCTGCAGAGGGCTGTGTCCTTGCAGAAGGATGCTGCTTCTTTACCAAAGCAGTCACGTAGGGTGTCATACATCACGTCTATAAGCTCAATGCTTTTATACGGCTCATCTTGCCAGTGGCCACACGAACACTCGTGCCCCTCATAACTTTCTGAACCCGAGCCGAAAAGGAAAAAACACTGAGAAAGACGCCACAGTCCTCAAGACGGGCAGGAGGAAAGACGTGACAGAATAAAGAGGAATCGGGAGGAGCGAACAGATCGAAAACAGAAAGGAGGAGGTGAAATGAAACGAGGAAGGGAAGTCAGAGGGAGGCACAAAGAGAGAGGTATTAACAGAACAGGTAGACAGATATGCAGGGGCAGACAGGGAAAATATGTAGGTGAAGACAGAGAGACAGACAGACAGCGTTTAGTGGACAGAAAGCAAGAGAGAGAGAGATGAAGACAAAGAAGAGAAGAGAAAAAAATGGAGAGGCAGAAAGAGAAAGTAGAAAGGGTGACACGCAGAGACAGCAGCAGAGAAAGAGGCTGCCCAGAAAAACACAAAAACACACAAGCAGGGAGGAAGACACACAAAACAAAGAGCGCTGAAGCAAGACTTGCCTCATCTTAAACCTCTATACATTTGACACACAAAACTGTATGTGGGAAGATGCTTAAAGACTGTGTGCACCATTCCACCTTAAATTACACTGGGAAACAAGTGGAGGTGGAGAGAGAGAGAGAGAGAGAGAGAGAGAGAGAGAGAGAGATTAGTGCTGAGCAAGTGGAAAAAATAACACCAGCGTTAACAAACAGGAGGCTGAGAACGAGCTCATCCCCGAAACCACCAAAACACAACAGGTGCACCTCGTCTCTTTCGCTCACTGTACAGTGCTGGTTATGACCCTCATGTTTTATGACTGACACTGACAGCCACTGACAGCCAACCGTACAGTATCCAGGGTTTCATTTGGACAAATCAGCAATGAGTAACCCCCCCACCCCATTCAACGGTGTACTAATGAATTTCCTCCACTAATTGGCACTAATTTGCACACTCGGAGCAGCAATTTCCTCCTCAAGTAGAAGGTGTGCTTCTCCTACAGTCTATTTTTATCTGTCGCCATCTTGGGTTTGTTGTTTTACAGACTACAGACAATTTTGTGGACTCCAATACAGATTTTTAGGTTTATACCAAATAAATTACCATACTCTGTTTTGTAAGAAAGAAATAGAAACAGATTTTTGTAAATATGGATGATGTGAATGATGAGTTGGCTTTATTTCTCAAATAGATAGATTTTTAAGTTTAAAAGATAATAGTGTTTATGTAATCTCAAGTGGGATGAGCCCAGGTTTGGTGAGAAATAAATAATGGATATGGAATAATGGGTATAATGGAAGAGCTGTGCTGATTATCAGGACGGCAAAAACACCATCACAGCCCAGGGTGTCAGGTGTGTGTGTGTGTGTGTGTGTGTGTGTGTGAGATCACCTTGCCTCAGGCCAGTGTGAGAGGAGCAAATATGAACCATCACAAATGTCTTGTGTGTAAAGAATTTACAAGTGTGTGTGCTTGTTTCACTCCTGCAGTCGTGCACGTTTCAGTGGAAGCTTCGACGGCGCTGTAACAGAACACGTGAGTGCAGAGCACAGGCTGAGACAGGAGCCTTTCGGCCGACGCCACCGTGTTGCACGGACATGCCCAGGCCACTTCTTACATCCCAACACAAGTGTAAGTGCATGCACGGATCAGAAACGCACGTTTTCCCGTCCGTTTTCAGTCTCAGCCTTTCTCAGCCTCACTCTCACGCCCAACGCCCAATTTTTAAGTCTGACATGTTTTACTGAAAATTAGCAATCAAAACCTGCTAAACATGTTTTTCTTATCACATAGAATTGCTTACATACAGTGCAGTATTATTTGCTGACCCTGTTAACCAGCTGATGGTGCTGAGAGATGAGGAGGGCAATGAAGAATTCATCGGACAAAATCCACAGGGAAGAGATGGAAACGGAGCCGTCGCCACCGCCACACGCACGCTTACTTCCTAACCAGTCGAAAGGCAGTTTCTCCCGACCAGTAAATTCCTCGCTACATCGCGCTGTGTAATCATGTCCGGACAGCTCTGTGGCTGTAAGAATTGCTGACTTGACAGGGCAGCACCTGAAAACATCAAGACTGTGCAGGTAAAACAACTTCTGGATTTACAATCAAAACAAGCATCCCTCTTTCGTACGCAGCTTTGGCTGCACAATTTCAAGAATCCACTGTCAGCACGAATGTGTCACGTCAACACGTTGATGTCTGGGCGACAGCAGCATGGGCCGGTGCCTGTCAACACACCCATAGCCGGACTGTCAATGACGTTGGAATGGAGCAACAAGAATTGCATTGTTGATCATCATGACCATTCTGTCACCTTAACCATGTGCTTATCATAGTAAACACAATGAAGAAGATCCTCTCAGTAACTACTCATTTTAACCCCAAACCATGTCTCCATGAACCAAACCAAGTTGTTTCTGTGCACAAACAAGACCCACCTTTGCTACGGCATTTCCCAGTTTACTGCTGAAGACACTTCATGTCAACACATTATTTGGCTACACCCGACTAAAAAAACTCTGACTAGAACCATGTGCTTCACACCTGATCACTGCAGATCCTGTTTCCATCTGCAGAGGCTTCACTTTGAACTCAGATCCTCTCATTCTGAAAATACTGAAAGTAGCAGTAGTATGAAAATATTCTTTCTTCTTCTTCCAAGGATACATGGCTGGAATGCCTCTTCATCTCAATGATCCATGGCATATCTTTTCTGTGATGTACTTTAAAACTGCTTTTTTTCTTGTTCCCTGAGCCCTGCAGATGAGAGAAGAAAAATATTGATCTGAGTTTTCTATATTCTCCCCTGCCTATTGATTGGATTGGATCTAATGATTCCATTAGAGACTCGACATCAGTGACATATCCTGCTGTTAATGACACAGAAAGTCACGGAGCGTTGCTAACACGTCTCCGACCAGTGGGAGGCCAGTATGAAACAGCTGACCGCTCTCGAGTTCAAACTTGATGACTCATCCTCAATAATGTCTCGTTATCACCAAGGTAACAGGTATTCCTTAGCAACAGGAGCATCGTCCTCCACTCTCAATGCGAAGGCGTGGAATTCAGACCGAGGGCGTCCTTCAGCCCTGCTTTTCCATTCCAACGCTGCCGTCTCTACCTCTGATTGATTCAGCGTTAATCTTTCATTCTCTCCGTCTCTCCGTCTTGGCCCACGACAGCAGGACAGCTGACTCATTCTCTCCTCTCCTCCGGAGTATCCGTCTGTGAGGAGACCTGAGATCTCACCGCTATTTTCAGGATGCAGCCTGACGTCACGGCCTGCACTGCCCCCGCATAACCTCAAGTCGCACATTATGGCTCAGCAGGATCCTGTTTCATACCAACAGCCCCTCAGCACTGATGCATTATCACAAGGTGCAACGCCGGAGTCCCAAACAGTTGACACAAGAAAGTGCAAGTGCCATAATCTTGAACTTCTATTTTGGCTTCAGAGGGATTTTCACTGGCAAATGTGGAAAATCAAGACGAGGCAACAAGGGCCCAGGGCGCTTTATTACAGCCTGCTTTTTATTTCCACCTTTTCCTTTTCTCCTTTGTATGATAAAATTGTCAAAAGTTGTTGATGTTATCTTCACAATCTTTTCAATAAGACAAGTAATATTTCATTTATTCTTGCCATGTCTGTGAAGTAAGGGCTTCTGTTTTCTTCAAACAAGTATAAAATATAATCTGTTTTTCATATAGAAAATACACATGCTTTGATTTCAATCCATATTCTGTTCATTTCTGAACAGAGGCAGAAGAAATCCGTACAGTAAGGGAGTCATGCAAATGCCAACTTCACACACAAATTGACAGATTACAATTTTCTCCCCTGCACAATAAATTATCGTGATCATTTTGTCTAGCGAGACAGAACCACCGGCAGCAGGCGTGAGCAGGCACACGATCGTGCAGGATTGTAAACAGGCTGACAATTTAGCCTCTGTAATAAACGACCTTCTTCCTCCTCCTTACTGTGGAAGAAAGTTTGCAAGAGTGATCCTGCACAATTTTAAGCTTCCCAGGCGTTCTCAGTTACATCCGGCATTGTCGGTTCACAGCTGTATGGGATAGCCTCACAAGTGGTATTGAGATAAACATCTATATACTTGCAGTTGTTCACAAGAGGGGAGGAGGACACCGTAACTGAGATTACTGTCACCCAAGGGAGGCCGGGAGATAATGGAGGGCTCTGTCCTTTGACTTCTCCTTTGCTTTCATCACTGTCCAGCTCGGCGAGAAGCTCGCAACGATGCAGGTTCACCACAAAATGAGCATCCTCTCATGTGGTGACCCGACCTCTCAGCCTCTAAAATGTTCTGACCCAAAGATGAACTGCTGAACTGTGTACACGTGCAGTGTATTGTGGACCTGCCACCACCGCCACGTGCCCTGTAACTCCTCTGTCGCCAGATGCAGGAGTGAGAACGATACAAAAAGGTTTTATACAAACCTAAAACTTCTTCTCAAAGGGTTTCTACTGGTTACCATCAAGTGGCCGGGAGTAGAGATGGAGGAATCTCAGGTTCCCTGAAGCAGAAATTAATTAAAAAGTATTAGCATGAGCAGATTATCTTATATTATATTCATTATACAGCACTTTGGCAGCAGCAGTTGCACAAAACAGGATTTTTTTCCTGCATGCAGAATATTCTTTTAATTCATACTTTCTACTGATCTTTCATACTGAGTCTTATCTGGCCTGTTATGCATCTTCCCCTTGTTGCTTCTGCTTCCTTGTTGCTGCTGTTACAACGGAATTTCCAGGAAACCAAGGCACTCGAGCCAGCTCTGCAAAGATGCAACGTATGGAATCTCTAAATTTTACCATGCCTAAATTAGTGCTTCCTTAAATGATACACATCCTGCCGAGATGTCATTACCCTCACTCACTGTATGGGACTCTGGATGAAATGTATGCAATAATTTGGTAACAATTACGATGGGGTTGCAGTGTGTTGTGCAGCTCTCTGTGTTTGAGCTACATACTGTAGCTTCCAACAAATAAACACATAAACACAACAATAAATAGCATAAATATTCTGACTCTGCTTTGTGCCACAGGGCTCAGGCCAAACCAATCTATAGAGGCTAAATTGATTGCTGCTGAAATCCCCCGCTGGCAGCCAATGGCCACAAAAGCACACGCTACGCTGCATTGACTGAAATCTATAGCTATATGATGCATGGCATACACAGTAACAAATGCAAACGCCCTCAAAGTATAACAGGCAATAAAAGCTAATGAGCAAAATCCATACAAATCCCCTATAGGATGCACAAATGTGCGACATTGGCATCGCACTAAAATAAACTTGCAGCAGGCAGACACACATGGAAAACGCTTGTGATAAAGCAGTCGACTTTGAATAAAATTTGCACTGAAAAGCAGGAGCACTGCTCTGCATGGCTGGTGGGGTGGCATATGTACACAAAAACACACATGCGCACACAACCCCTGGAGGTAGTGGAATTAAGTGACATGTTTACAGATCCAGTGGGACAAGCACATTTCTGTCCCCTACACACAACATCCACAACCCCAAACACTGAAAATGATGTGCATTCATACTATGATATTAATATTTGTGTCCATATTATTCATATCTGCTTGTTCTGTTTTTTCTGTTCTTTCATCCACATGTGTGTGTCACATGTTTCCTGGGCACAGAAATCCATTAGTCTGGGGGTTTAGTCTGCTCAGTATAGAAACATCTAACCACATATCTTACACACAGAGCCGGTGGGTATCTGCCATATTGTTCATTGTGCTGTGCACTTTTTACTGTGCACTCCCTTTTCTATAGTGCACCCATTCACTGTACTCTGTATTTATATGTTCTAATGATGTCAGCCGACCACAAAGCCCGGCACTGTGGACGTCACACTCCGCCCACACTCGCTCCAGCAAGTGAGGGCATGACGAGAGGCCATGTGCATGTATGTAACATGCTAACAGAAACATATTGCAGACAGACATACAGTAAAAAGCCCAGCAACACGTGAGCACAGTGACAGCCCTGTGATGCTCCTGTCAAACAGCAGGACCAGATCAAGAGTTTCCCCACAGGGGACAAGGACGCAACAGGAGAACGCAACATGCATTACCACCAGGGCTGCGAGTTGAACTGAGAATAGCTACAACTACCAGTAAATTCAAATAATCCATACAGTAATATAGTAATTTAATAAGGAAAAACAAATGAGATGACATGAGGAAAGAAGTATCATGCCCTCTCGTGTACTAATATACTTACTGAGACAACCACGCTAATGTTACTAATTACACCCAAAGTGCATTTCTCCTTTTGAACCCAAATGTCCGCCATCTTTTCTGTGAATCGGCAACATGACAACAACAAAAAACAGCAACGCCAACACCGAGGAATGGTGGTGGTTGGAGACCGTTAATCTGCAGCACTGCTGATGCAGCCTGCTCACAAGTCTCATAGGGCTTCACTGATAGCAAAGCCCCCCCCCCAACGCAACCAAGGTAACAATAATCCTCCAGAAAAGTAACATAACGTTATGAGTTTTCAGAGGCAGGCTCGAAATCATTTCTATTAATCACTGCCAATCAAAGCGCCTGTCCCCAATAATGAGATCTATATATATGACTGTGCCTCATTACAACAATAAGGTGTAATAGGGCGCTCTCACTCTTAGCTTCACAGAGCTTTAACGTGGACAGATGTTTCCCCTGGTCTTTGTCCAGAACCAGATTCACATTGGCATTCATACATTTCCACTGAGTCGCAGAGGATTTGTCTGGATGGAATTCCTCTTTTTGTTTAGTTTAATCCCTGCATAATTTACTGCATATAAAACAAGAATCAGTGCTGTTTCTTTCAATTTCTCCCCGATCTGTCCCAGAGATAGGGGGAAGAGGTTTGTTTTTTTCTCAATGAGATTCACATAACAACATTACAACCAAAAGAAATGACTTGTCATTGATAGCAGCGATCATCACACTGAAATTAAAATGAATCCGCCTCAGGAACGCACACAGAAACAAGGCCTGACTGGATTAAAAGGTCTCAAGACCTTTCCAAACAATGATTATGTCTTTGCAAAGAAAAAAGAATTTATTGTGACAACAACACAAACACAAACACACTGGACAGACAGCTTGCCTACTGCCATCTTTTCATCCATGAAGACTTAAACAAATTCTTGATTCATTTCAGTTTCAGTTAAATCTGTCGTCTAAGATGAAGTCTTAAAATGTCCTGTTGTGTCCAATCCACAGTCCAAAAAACAGTGATCTTCAGCTCACTGTGATATAAAACAGATCCCTCACATTAAAGATGCTGAAATGAGAAATGTCTTTTTCTGACTGAAATTATTATCAATTAACTTAACACTTAAATGTATTACCAATAGAGTCCTACCTCTCCCTGCTTGTTACTCATCTTCTACCTTCTATCTCTGTTTTGGAAAAATATGCTGCATTTTTGGACTTTCTTGTAAAAAACAGTAATGATAAATCTAAAATTACCACAGCCCTGGAGGCGGTGCATTCATAAGAAATATTATTTATCAGTTGTGTCAATCCAGTCCCCTTTTCCACCTTGCTTTTACTCATTCTTTCCTCCTCTGCATGAGTCTTGCAGAGGAGCAAACAGGGGCTCTCTCATTAAATAAAATGCCAGACAAACCCCATGCCATTGTACGGAAATTTTTACCAGCTGAAGACCAGAGCTCGCACCCCCGTCTCGAACCTCGCCCATTAGTCCTGTCAGTCCAGCACCCCCCTTTGACATTTTATTCCACAATTTGTCTTTCTCCTCTCTCCCTCTACCTGTTTCGGAGGGCCCTGTGGCGCAGGCGGAGCACACACAAAGCCAGACCCCATTTCTTCTTAGCGGCCGGACACGAGCTTAACTCCATGGGGCAGGAAACGAGGACGGGTGGATGGGGGAACAGAGAGAACAGTGGCTCCAGCTCGCTGCTGCAGATCCGCGGACACAGCAGTGGCGGGGCAGGGCGAACCCAGCCTTGAATTCCAGCAGAAGTCACGTGGGCCTGTGACACCCACCTGCTAAGGATCCTTCTCCATCCACGTTTGAGTTTGGAGTGTGTATGCACCCACACACACGCACACACACACAAACACAAACTATAGCATAGGCCCAGATGCATCTATTTTATAAACGCAAGAGCACAAACACACACACATTATGTCACACCGAGATCACAAATGCAACACCCATTACGCATTAGCACGTTCCCATCCCTGCGACCACAAATCTCATTACCAGAAATACATTCTGGACAGCAACGCTGTTCCCCAGTGATCATCAGACCATCAGACCTCGGCTACAGATGTCACAAACCTAACCTAAATTTAACATTTCATTTTACTACTTCAACCCATCAGCTTTCCTAAGACATTTGCCAGATTGTCCATCATCCCCAAATATGAGGAACTTTTCATGTTGTTTTCTGAAGTCGCTACAGTTACTAATTTTGTGGACGCAGACTCAAATGTAAACCTTCCTTATGGATAATGCTTAATGTACTGTATTGCGTGAAGGCAGCAGAAAATTGGAGTGGAAACAATTGCTCAATATTTGATTAGGAAAGGGAAATTATGAAAACTGCTTTGATCATTTCAAAGGGAGATTCAAGCAGAGATCCTGACGACTTTCTGCTTTCCTCTGACATGCGAGAATTCGCTGCTCTTCTCTTTAGCTGGACATTGGTCTGTCAGTCATACACAAACATCTGTGGGCCTCAATTTAGGCTCTGGATGTGTATGACGGGCTACTTTCTGTTCTACTCTGTTCATGATTAATTGATTAATTGTCGTTAAGATATCAAAAAGTTCCCAACAGCGCAAGTTTACATCTCTACAATTAGGTTTGTTTTAATTTACCATAGAATACATTCTGTTGAAGTGAATTTATTACATTCTTCTCTAATATCAGCCAAAGCATTTGACTTATATTATAGGGAGTATGTATCCAATCTGGGTTCCTTCCATAAAAGGGGAGAGCATTCAGATAATACATCCACATCAGGATCACAACACCCGTGTGCCCCAGCAGCCACAGGGAAAACACACTTACTGGCCAATAGCGGCAGCTCGCTGGACTGGGCGCGAGCTGAGCGCGCCTGAGCGTTGGCATGCTGGAGGACTTTCATGAGTCCAAAGTCTGCTGAACCCCACCCACCCGGGGCTGATGTGGACCAACGAAAAAGAGAAGAGAAAAAAAAACACACCCATGACCACGAGAGAAACAACAGCTGAACAGTGTTCTCAGACACAACAGATGAACAGTGTTCTCAGTTATGCAGCAGACAAGTGACTCAGTCCTACAGGGCATAAGGCGTTGACAGGGGGGTGTATGTGTGCGAGTATGTACATGTTTGTGTGCTCCTGTGTGTTTGGACTGCAGCAGGAGACAACAAGGAGACAAAAAAGTGGTACCTTCAATGTTGGGTCTTGTCAAAAACATACGTATGCAAAGCCGCACAAACAAACACGTGCTTCCCCACGCGCGCACACAAACACAAACAGGCCATTATCATTCCACTGCTTCAGCGCTGCAGCATCAGTACAGATTAGTTCCCCGGTGACCTAGCATTACCCAACACACTGCGCAAGTCTGCAGAGAGCCATCTATCTTCTCCCTCCATCTTCCCTCACTTTCCCTCCTCTTCTTCCCCCTTCTGCTTTTTATCTGTCTCTCCGAGGCTCCATCAGCTCTCTCCTGAGGTTTCGGCTGTCCTTTCCTGTTCTTTGCGCTCTGTGTCTCCATCTTGGTCTGTCTCTTTCTTTCTTCTCTCTCTCTCCAGCGTTCTTCCTCTGGCTTTATCGCTTCTTTCCAATTTTCTCTGAGGGATCATCTCTCTTCCCGTGGCTGCCGTCGGACCACGTTCCTCTGCCTCTCTCCTCCAAAAGTCTCAAATTTTCACCCCACCCCCTGCTCTCACTCTTCCTCCATTTCCCTGTTTCTGCTGAGTATAACTTACAGTGTTGTGGCAGTAAAGCCGACTCCAGAAAGACTAATACGCTGATGGCAGATAGCTGTAAAATAATGAGAGAGAAAGGCCCTAGCTGCATGCTAAGTATCCATACTGCAGCTAAAGGCATTACACAGGAAGATAGGAGAACTAAAGGAGAATGCTTCCCTGCAGATCTTTTCTTCAAGAAGCTCCTATTGCATAATGGGAATACAGTCTACAGTCTATTATTAGCATGGTTAGAATTGCTTATTAAAACAAATTAGTGCCCCTAGGAGCTCAGCTGATGGCTGTGGCAATATACAACAATCCAAAACTGTCGTTTTCTGGAAAGGACAGTTGCCCAACAGGAAATGTGTGTGGTGAAGGAAACCGAGCACAGCTCAAAACATGACATGTTCACATTCTTGTCAAGATTCATTTGGGAACTCCATTACAATGACTTTAACAGCGACAGGCGCAGCAACAGTGAATGCAACAACACAGCCACTCGTCGAGAAATACCTGCCTGAGATCTGGTTCCCACAGGGACACTAAAAGCCTCCTGAATGGAAACACCGGATGAGGACTAGATAAGTCAGAAGGAGCACGGGGAAGCGCAGGAAAAACTGGAATGCTGCGCATGTAAACACACAGTGTACGGGGACATTAAACACACAAAGTCTAACGCAGCAGAAAACTGAACCCAACGAAATGCAAAAGCATTCTTGCTGATTGTTATCTAATGGCAACGAAATCCATGTTTCTACAAACAACATCATTTTAGTAATGGTTTGCTCAAAACCAACTGAATAGTTTCAGAGCGGGACGGAGAAGTGCTGAGAAGGCGAAGGCAAGCTGCCACATTACTAGCTAGGATTTAACAAATTGGAAAGGGTTTTCAAGAAGTGGTGTCATAGTCATGTAGCAAAGGTTATCAGTGTCATAGCATGTTTAAAATACCCACGCTCCACGAGGCAGAGGATGTAAAACGTCCCACTGGCGCTGATTTTCAGCCTTGCTAGCGACATAGCTCTGGGGGTGGCAGTGTCTGTCTGCCCACCATACTGGTTCCAGAGTGACATATCTCCACAACTACTGGAATTACCAGGAAATTCTGTGGAGGAATCCTAGTGACTATGGAGAATCTCTGTCTTTTAGTGTGGCACCCCCAGCAGATCAAGGAAGAAGTGATCTCTTGTCTGTTAGTATGGAGAATTGATTATTTTTTGCATCTTCTTTTATCAGAAGATGTTTGGCTGATACAGTATTAAAAACAGAGGGTATTCTTGAGTCATTAGAAAAATAATTTGAGCTGCATCCAACCACATTAACAGCGTCATGCTTCACTGTACGGATTTTTTGTACATCCTCCATCTACTGAACTCTGACCCCATACTACGCTCGGTGATACCACAACCCTGGCAGATCGGGTGCCTGGATCCGGATCACATGACCCGTTCCGTGGGGCTGTCGCCGTGGAGATCGCCTTTGACGCGCTGATCGTGAGGTGTCTTGTTCCTGGCTGCTGGATGTTTGACTCAGTGATTCCTGTTACTGATTAACCACATAGGATTTAAACGGAGCAGGGTGGAAATTCCCAGTGTCGTCCTGCAGCCACATTTGTGCTATGCAGTCAGGTTAGACACGTTTTCAGGGCCGGGAAAGGTCAGGCCAGTTTCGACTACACACACTCCCCACCCACAAACACTGTTTTTTTATTTACCATTGCTACATCAGTGATAAGCCCTCTGTGGGATAAAAGGGATGGGAGCACAAGGGAGGACGTCCCCTTCTCCATCTGTCCCAGATAGAGATTGGTACCCAAACAAAAGAAATGAGAAAGAAAACAGGAAAGTAAGGCAATCATCTCTTTCTTTCCAGACCTACGAGGGGGGGCTGGTGGGATGCTGGGGATAATGGAGGCCAGACAACCAGACAGGCAGGGCAGGCTGGCTACTTTGCTAGCTATAGCTCCCTGCCACGCTTCATTAGCTATTGTCATGTCGTGGCATGGCTGAGGCTGCTCATGTCCGAGTGTGTGTGTGTATTTGTGTGTTCGCGTGTGCCCTGTGTGCGTCTGCAGCAATGTGGGTCGACCGGAGAAGATGGTGGAGGCCATATAGGCCAGACGCAGCTACATACACTGTGTCGGCGTGATGGCTGCTGGATGTGATGTTGTCTGCTGCATCGGCCTGGCTTCCTGACCGACTGGACACATTCCAACACTTCATTCTGCACCCTCCGCTCTCTGTGTCTCCTAGTTTCCTCCTCTGTCTAATCCTTCCTTTTTTTCTCCTTCAGCTTTGTTCTTGTGGTTTTGTGATTATTAAAACAGGACTGTAACTGCTTTTCATTATCAGTTAATCTGTAGATAATTCTCTCAATAAATTGATTAACTGTTGCGTTTGAGTCTGAAATTTGAGTCAAACATCCATCATAATTTCCCAAAGCGAATAAGGTGATGACTTAAAATGTTGTGTTTTGTCCAGTAACTCAATTTTGGATGATATAATCCAAAAAAAAGTCTGCACTCACATTTCAGCAGCTGTAGCAATGGATTTGTTTTGTTATTTTTGCTTAAATTATGAATCAATTACCAAAATATTTGCTGATTAATTTTCCGTTGAGTGAATAGTGACTCAGCTAATCACTGCAGCTCTTTTTTTCACTATGTAGATTAACCATGCAAACTGCTACAAAGCCTGCTTTTCACCTCCATTTTCAAAGATAATCCAGTTCCTCTCACGGCTTCGTTTTTGACACTTGCTCTGATTTCTGATGAGGTTTAGTGACAATCCAGAAAATAATCATAAATATTATAATAAATAATACTATGAAGCTCCAGTTCCATTTCTTAGAGCAGGTAGTCCAATTTAAGGAGACGAAAAGGGAGGCAGGAAGGAGGCGCATCAGAGTGCCTGGATGTATCCAGTAACCTGTGTTTCAACTGGTGTCAAATAGATGAAAGAGAAGAGGAGATGGAAATTTTTAGGCACTGTTGGTAATGGCTGTGTGTGTGTGTGTGTGTGTGTGTGTGTGTGTGGCGTCTCGGCTGATGTTCCACTTCTCTTTTTCTTTCTCCACCTTATTTTACCTCCCACCTTCCCCCGCACCCGTCTCATTTCTCTTCCTACCTCGCTCATGCCTTTTCTCTTTCAGTGAAGTGCGGCAGTTGCGGTAATCACAGTAAAAGTCGCGCACCAGCCAGTCGCACCTGCTTCTGACGTTTCATCACTGCACAAGTACGAGAGTGCTGGAAACATGTCTACGGATTACATGCTATTTTAAGACATTAAGCCCGCCTGTCATCTTCCACTGAAGATGACCATACCTTTTCTATTACATGCACAGTTTGAAGTGGATGTGTGCATTTTCAACAGCTCACCTACACGTTCATTTAAGCACACACACACACCGCCATTGCTCGAGAGAACACACACTCACTGAAAGTTGGATAATCGGCCTCAAAGACAGAGAGGTTTACCCAACACCTCTCAGCTCTCAACAGCAAAGCCGGTAAACTCTTGACCTTTCGATGTTTATTCATTCATCTTTTGTTTAATCCTCAGGGAAAGTTTCTTCAAAAGGAAGTAAGCCCTCCACCCAACAACGTCAGCTATGACCTAAACCGGTGCACCGTCAGCCTGGAGAAGGAAGCTTTAAGCTGGAGATGTCAAAACACTTACATATCCTTTATGCACACATGCATGCACACACACACACACACACAAGCTCCTTGTTCTCCGTCCATCTCCATCTCCACCGTGCCTCAAGTGCCAAGTTACACAATGGGGATCGTCTTCCTAATGTGAGTGCTCCAAGAGAAATTTGTCAAGGTGCCGCCCCCTTGCTCTTTTCGGGCCCAGCTCGTCCATCCGTTTGGTTCAACACACATAAATTATCCAAACCGCTCTGCCTTATTGCTGACAAACACGTTCCTGCACATCCCAAATGATGCTCTCTAAGCTGTGTGTGTGTGTGTGTGTGTGTGTCTGTGATTGACACCTGGGGCTCAGATGGTGTTGCAGACAGAAATGCTGTGCTGATATGTCCCAACACGCAGGCCCAATATTGACTCTGAGGTCCAATCCACACTCAAATGTAAACCACTAATAAACTGAAAAAGACGAACAACTAAATTACTTCATGCTGCTTTATATACAAACAAGTAGGCTGGTTAATATAATAGCCATAATAGCTGTCATCTGTACTAGCGGTGCAACTAATTAGTGTTTGCAGTAACAGACCTGTCAAATATTTTACATAAGAAATATGCATATCACATATTTCTTGCCATCCAGCATTATCATGTGCCTTTTTTTTGTTTGGCATCTGCACGCATCCAGTCCAAAAGGCCAGCCCAGCTGTCTCTGTCACACTCGCAAACACAGTGAAGAACCCTCTTGTGGTTTCAGACACAGCTTCGAGCACAGGCGCTGATAGCAGCTCGTGAACTCATGAGGTTTCATAACTGAAAATGTTATTAGGCATGTAGGAGTTCATCCAGAGACATGACAGGTTAAAACTTCATGAAAAGTCATGCTAACACTTCTGTAAGGCTTCTCCCAGAGGAAACAGGCACGTGTGTTGTCTGTTGCTGTCATACGAGACGCTGCAACCGTTGAAGAGGGTCGGCGGTGTGTGTACGAGTGTAGCTCTTTGTTGTTTAACTGCCATGCAACAAGGGACTGCTGCATTATTCTTAATTACAGTCAGACGGCTGTGACCCAAACAACAGAGGGAGGGGAAAAACTCTCCGAGCGCTGAAATCCACAAACCTCACCGCACCAGAGCTGCAAGGCGATACTCTGTATTTATGTGTGTCTGAGATCAGGAATCCTATTTTCCTCGGCTAGTTGCGTTGCATCCACAAGTGAGTATGACAGGTTTCAGCCATATCTGAGCTTGAACACTTGCCTGCCTGTGTGTATTTGCATCCAGTGCCACAGCCTCTTACTCCAAATTAAGCTTCATTTCATGTTCATCCAAAGCTGCCAATATGATGCCGCTCTCCTCTGTGCCCAACTGCCCATGTAATAACGCCTGATACTGTTAGTGCCCATTTGCTTCTGCCTATTTGTGTGCCCACTGCGCCGCATGTTTGAGTGTGCCAGTCTGGGGGCCTGCGTGGCGCTCGGCTGTGTGGATGGCGGCGGATCGGCCTGATCGTACTTGGCAGCGCATCAGTGGCTACCTGAGTCATCCAGTCTGCCTGCTCCTCACCCTCCAGCGCACACCAAGTCCGGCTCATTCTGCATTTGCAAACCGAAAGAGGACCGTGGGCTTTCTCCCAATAGGTGTGAAGGGATGTGGGGTGTCGGACACTCATCACAACTTTGACCAATTCACTTTTAGGTTCACTGCTAGCAACAGAGATGGAGACTACCAACAACAGAGCCTTTGATCTGAAACATTTCTCCAATCTTCTTTTCTGCTTTTCAATAAAAGAAAAATTAACTTTCCTTCCTAAATTTAGCAAACTTACGACTGAGGCGACTCAGAATTACACAACATTAGTGTATTAGTGTATTCTTTTAAAATCAGCATCATCTAAGCAACACTGTGAGAAACAAAATCCTGTGCTGACTTTGATCTTGTCATTCCGCATGAGCGGGTCTATTTTAGGCAAAAAAAAATATTAAAGAGGCCATTAATTTGTTTGACCAACAAGAATGGAATGAGCTTAATACATGTGCTTGCCATGTATTGTGAATATTGTTATGACAGCTTGAGACGATGCTGGTGTGTGTGCGAGCGTGCCTTTGTCTGCATGTATTTTCAATTAGCCACAGTGTGCTGCCATGTGACCGATGAGGCCTTGAGTCTTGTTACTGGATGTTTTACACGATATGTAAATCAATGAGTCTGTGACCCCAAAATGTGTGTGTGTGTTGTGTTGCGTGGCATTCAGAGGTGCCATTGTTCAGTCAAGCTATGCACTGAGGTGCGTCATGTGGATAGCTGTTGTCTTGCACTGCTGCTGCTGCTGCTAAAGTTGACGCGTGTTGACACTCTTGCTGTGTAAGCTCCGTGCACCACGGCCATAAAGAGACTGTACGTGTGTGTTCTGTTATTGTTGTCATAGGAGCTGCTGCTGCGGCCTCCAAAGGCCGCAGCAGCAGCTCCAGTGTGTACCTGCGTAGGTGTGCGACTGCTCTGAGGTGATGTTTAAGTGTTCTGTGCCGTGCGTGCCAGAACATACACGCGTGTTCTGTTTAAGCAACCGACTGAAACATCACAGCACCATGCAACAGTAAACCACTGCGATTTCTTTCCTCGCTCTACAGTCGGATCGCCGTGACCCAGACAATGGGAGAATGCAGCTTCAGGATGCACAGGCAGAAAGAGACACAAAACATGGAGGTGCTGAGGGCGCTGGTGGTGGCGGTGGAGCAGCGGGCTGGGGTGGGAGAAGACCAAATACCAGGCAGACAGATGGACATGCACGCAGACATATGGGGATGAAATGATGAGAATAAGGAGTGAGGGAAAGAGGAGGAGGAGGAGGTGGTGTTGTTACCTTTCGGGGGACGAGGATTTCTCCGAGTTCACGGACATGAGCGGTGCCTGTTAGCCGCTCGCTGGCCGAGGGACCACGGGAGACGGCAAAATCGGACAGAAAGCTGCTTTCTCTTTCTCTCTCTCTCTCTCTCTCTCTCTCTCTCTTCTTTCTTTTTTACTCTTCTCTCCCTATCTCTCTCCGCTGTGTCTGAGTAAAGGAGAGGAGAGGGTTACTGCCTCCCCTCCTCCTCCTCCTCGTCCTTTTCCCTCCTCCTCTTCCTCCTACTCCTCCTCTCTGTGTCTCTCTTGTCCTCTCGCTCTGAGGAGAAGAAAGGATGGAGGACAAGGCTCCGCAAAGGATTAAAAAAAAAAAAAAGAGCAGCGATCTGGCTGGCTGTGTGCGCGCCTATGTGTGTGTGTGTGTGTGTGTGAGAGAGCTGTTCGCGAGAGCAGCAATGTCAGTCAGGCGCCCCTCCTCATGCCCCAGCCTCTTTCCTTCCTCCCTCCCTTCCCTTCCTTCCTTCCTTCTCCTCCTTCACCTTGCCTCTCTTTCACTTCCCCCTGCTGTCACTGAAGCTCCCTTCTGTCTTTCTCCTCCCTTTGTCCCCCTCCTGTCTGTGTCGCTGGTTGAACTGGGTGATGAAATGAAAACACAGGCACTGGATCCACAGTGTGTCTCTGTCTCTGTGTCTCTGCCTTCCCTCTCTCTCTCTCTCTCCCTCCCTCTGTCTCTGTCTATCTGGCTCTATCAGGCCTTCTGCAGCTCTGCACAACAACAGAGCCCAGAGCGAGCTGGAGCGTTCCACTTTCTGTGCAGGCAGAGGGGTGTTGTTTTGTCACGGCGATGGGAAAATGAATGCTGTTCTCCTTGAGGTGCTCTCTGCTCCCCCCTTTTTGCCCTTATGCGTCCGTCCTTTTCTCCCTCTCTCTCTCACTCTCTCTCGTGCTGTCTCTCTCCCAATTGCCTTATTACGACATCCTGTATCTCAGGGCAACGCCGCACAGATTTGCTTTACCCCCACCCCCTTCTCTTCTCTCTTTCTGGCACCCTCCCTCCTTTCCTCCAATCCCCATTTCCACCTCTGTCTTTTTGGGATGCCACTGCTTATACTACTGTGTGTGTGTGTGTGTGTGTGTGTGTGTGTGTCTTCTATCCTTTTCTGACTCCATCCCAGTCTGTCTCCACTCTCTCGCCATCTCTCTGGGCAGATGGGTCTGCTTCTACATGAGTGAACAGCTCACAGAGAGGTGGCCGGAGGGTTTGCCATGATGTGGGGAGGGGGGTGTCTGTCTCTTATCTCTCAATCTGACCTCAATATCGGCGCGTGGGTTTGCGGACCTTTGCGTGCGCAATTTCCGTGTATGTGAATATGCGTGTGAAAATGCACCGGCAGGGGGTTGAAGGGACATCCCGAGGTTAACGTGTTTAGTGTTTACAGCATGTGCAGATTGTTCTCTGGAATACCTGCCAGTGGTCACCGAGCAGATTAGCAAACAGTCAGTGCTGTGGTATGCACTGTTTCATGATGACAGATTTAAGTAACAGAGATATGGATTACTGAAATGTGTTATGCATACAGTGAGACGATAAGAGCTTTGTCCACCAGTAGAGATTTTTATGGTTGTCTAACGAGGCAGCCATTCCTTTAATATCTCTGTGCACTTTAAGTCATTGCAGACAAGGCTGCAAATTAATAAGCATGGCTGCTTTATACCAATATCGGATCAGTGCAATGAAATATCTTGTTTTGTCAGGTATTTAATTCACAGAGTAAACCTAAAACAGACACTCTTATCTGGTTACAGGCCAGGCATGCTCACGGCATGTCTCCAGAAACAGCAACAGTTCTGTCTGTAGGCCCGTCGGTTTGCTCCGGAAACATTACAACTACTTTTGGATGGGTGGCAATGAAACTTTGCACTGCACTTTTGTGTTATGTGCTAATTTTGCAAATTCAAGCACGCTAACATGCAAAACCAAGCTACCTGCTAAACATAACCATGTTACAACTGTCACTGCCAGCATGTTAGCATGCTGTTAGCTCAACGCATCATTGTGCAGAAGTTTTGCATCACGGAGCTGCTAGCATGGCTGTAGACTTTATCTATAAATTGTTTAAGTGAATTCCTAGAAAATTTACAATATTACAAATGGCAACTTCTAAATACACACTATGCAACGTTATTTTGTATATTTATCTATATCACACAAGATGTCATGTAAAATACTCTGATGTTAAGTGCAGCTGTGTACCATTATTATGCATTTGATCAATTCAGTAATCCTTTTTTGTTTTCCTAAATAACAAATTGGTTGTAATTTCAATTAAGTAAAATGATAACAAGATAGGATTGTTAATGATTTATCACCTAGGCCTAAAACTCAGCCAGTGCTCTTGCAACGGCTACTGCAGGTCATATATTAACAAAAATGGCTGACAAATAATTTTGTGATAATAGTACAAGTACAGTATCTGAGGGCTATCAGGGGCACGAGACATGCCTGACAGACAGAGACAGAAAGAAAACAGAAACACAATGATGTCCTTTCTCTGCTGTCTCCATACGGTTCTGCGTTCCCACATGAAAGGACTACATTAGGCACACACGTCTCTGAGCCAAACTATTGTCCTCATTCTCTGTGAATGTGGGCCAATGGGGGGTAAAGTAAAGAGACGGGGTCTCCACGCATCCAGACAGCAAGAGGAATATTGAGCTAATGTGAGAGGAGGCACTCGACTTTTTCTTCATTTCTCTTCTCTACCCGGTTTTGTCAGGGGCGTGGGGGGTGCAGAGGGGGAGGGGACCTGAGCCCATTGTGGCACAAACTGGATTCAATTCAGCGAAAAAAAAACACCCTGACAAATCAGCAGTTCATCAGTAACACAAAACACATCTACATACACTAATGAGACAACAAGGAATCTGCAGGGAGAACGCCGCTTTACCAGCTCAAAACCCAAATAAACACATCCGTGAGTCTTAGTAAATTCAACACTGGCATCAACAGCGCCAAAGCCTTAACCACCACAACATAAAGGGGAGGCTGCGCTGGCTGTCAGCAGAGTGACAGCGTTTAATTGTCAGGTTGTAATGGCCAAACTGACGCTTTTGTGAATATGACTGGACGTTACTGGCGGCTGATGAATGAGCCAGATTTACATCTAATGCCAACATTCAGAGCCAAAGCAGGCAGCAACTCTAAATCTACCACCACGTGGGAGATACTGCAGAAAGCGAGAATTTTACAAAAGCGCTGGCAATGAACGTATAAAAAAAAATTCACTGTCACTGAACAAAATCCAGAGTTTTGCAGAATTGTCTGAACGCTTTTCTTTCCAAGCTTTGTTTTTACAGCTCCCATTTTAGCATGCCATATGAGGAGGAGCACAGGTGCCATTAACCATAACTGCACTCCATTTAGGTGGGCAGGGTTACATTTTCCAAAGGAGTCTTCAAACTTGTCAGTGCTGACCGCTGGTATCAAGTCAGTGTTCGGTATCAGCACTATCAGCAGACATCCAGGGCTGGGGCATCAGAGTCAGTACTGGGTGGAGAACAGTTCAAAGTGGTGTCAGAGCATGGCCGACAAAACTCTGCAATACCCCCCACCCCCCAATTCTAATGGGTGCAATGGTACAATCCTAATTTCTAAAAAGGGATGAACCAGGCGAGCACGCACGGAAACACACAAGCGGACCTCAGGATATTTAGCCCAGGTTATCAATTTGCAGATTCAAAGGCAGTTTCTTGTTCCATTTTCAAAAGCAGAAGGAGCAAAAGAAGAATAAGAAAGAGGGGGAGGGAGAAAGACGGCGACTCTCATGAGCAGATATATTTTGGGAGCCGGTATTGAGGCTGCCGGGAGCTATCTTTAAGCGGCCTACTTCTCCTCACCGCCTGGTGGATGATGGGGAGAGAGAAGGGGTTTATGTAGGCAAACACATACACACACTGTAAATTGCTCCCACACATACAATGCAGTCAAACACACACCTGAAGCAACAGACAGAGGTCGTGGCAAAGAATGTACATATAGACAAGTGGGCAAATGTATATACGGTGGATTGTGTCTGTGTGTATATGTGTGTGTGTGTGTGTAGACAGAGGAGCAAGATGCTGCTACAACAGTGACTATGCTCTTTGTGTCTAAAGTGTTTTTGTCGGCGTCTGCAGAGAAAAGACTGCCCCCAAGTGGAAACACACACACACACACACACACACACACACACACACACACACACACAAGGCAGCTTGTCCGGTGGTATTCTGAGTGTGTGAACGTTTGCATGTGTCTAGAGCAGTCACTGTCCAGATTGGTTGACATACTGATAGCCTCAGGTCTGCCTCAGGGTGGCTAATTTTCTCTGCCACAGACTTCTATACGGAGCACACCAGCCTATAGAGACCCAACAGTTCAAACTGTGCGACAAAGCTTGCGGATGGTGGATGCAAATATGAAGGCATACATGCTCACACACACAGGAAGCAAAAATCAAAGTGACACGGGTCATGTTGCAATGGCAAAAGGTGGCACATTTCCTGCTCCTAGAAATGCACAGATGAGAAGAAATTACAATAACTCATCTCAGCATGTAAGTAGAAATATTTATGCATATCAAGATATGAGCATTTTCTGAACTGGCACGAGCCATTTCTATTTTTGCTGTGTTTGCTTCCACACATCTGTTTCCAAACATCTGGACTGATGGTGAGCTTGAATTTCACTCATCACAATGATTCCCTGGAATCATTTCAGTCTCTTCCTCTTACTCACGTCCCGTCACTCTACTTTCTTCCAGTTAAATGGGAAAAGGCAGCCCCCCCCCCCACACACACACACACACACACACACAACCCAATTATTGGTTAGTGTTCAGTGCTTCTAATTCATCCAGACATACACAGGTAAGCACCTTGCACTTTCCCCGCCTCATTACCCCGGGGAACACACTGGACAGCAATACATTTGAATGTGTGCACTTTGCAAGCTAAAGCGAGTGAGTGCGCTGTGCTGTATGAGCAGTAAGTGGGTGCAGTGAGGGGGGTGAACACTGTTTACCCATAGTCAAAAATCAACAACAACAACAATAGTGAGATTATGACCCCATCAGAGCTCCACCTGGACAGAAGTGGTTTGCCCCCTCAAACCTGCTGATACGCTCAACTGCATCCTGTCGCACACGAGGTTTGGGTGTCACTTAACACCAGGCTCCCCCACAAAATGGCCGACTTTGTGTTGATTTTGACGCCCCTTCACCTCACTAATGGAGGACGTGAAAGGTCCAGTAAAAGCACCTTCACTGAGAAGAAGTGATCAGGGTGCTGCATGTGTACCAACAAGCACCATCTTTCAGTAATTTGACATTTTACACACCCTTTTGAAGACATGGCAAGTCAAGAAGTGAATGAAAATTTAAAAGCAACAAAATGAGTGAAATGAGATATTGAGCTGTACTTTGACTGACTCACATGAAAGAGTGAACCTTGTGTTTGTCTCAGAAAGCCCAAAAAATCTTAAAACCATTGATTTCAGTAGGTAAACATGAGGTCAGAGTGTTCAGTTGCCTCCAGCGTGACAAAGAAATCAAGCCAGGGGCTGGGAGAGCTGTACCTTCAAAAAATCATTTCACCAGGAGCCAAAAACTGAGACATTGATACCCCCTGTTGGACAGACTGACAATTACACACATAAGACTCAAAACTGCACACAAAGCACTCAGCACTTCATACAAAGTAGTCAAATGGGATACAGGACACTGGGGAGAAGTAAACAGCAGCTCTTTGAGGGGTAAAACAAGGATAGACACACAACAGGGTGTTTTTTCCCGCTGTCATAAAGCACGGGGGGCAGAGAAAATAGTCTTGGCCGCAAGCTGAGGGGGCGTACAACAATGAGTGCCCTATGTTTTCAGCTACAGAGTGTTGTGATAACAGCCCCGCAGCATGGAGGAGGGAGGAGGCCGGCCCGTGGTCACCGGCGAGCATTATGTCAACACAGTGAATGTGATAATTCACTTAGCAGGACCACTGCTGCTGTAATGTGACTGAAATACTCTCAGACTGGTGGTTAAATGTTTCTACGGGACTAAATGCAAGATTACAGCCTTCAAGTTCAGGATAACTGGGGCTAAACTGGAGTCACGGCAGAAAAAAAGAGGCAGCCAAGAGATAAATGCAGGCTGGAAAAATATGCCTCGCAAATGGAAAAAAGACACGCTAACTCCAGTGTGACATTAATTGAGACTAACTGTGAAAATAAGACCTACCAGCATGATAATGCTAACATGCTGAACTACTGAACTGCTAACATGCAACTGACAATCTGCAGGCATTAAGTTCAGGACATTAGCATGCTAACATTTCCTAACTTCCATGACAAGAAAAGTACAGCTGAAGCTGATGGGAATGCCATCAACAACGGACTGGAAAAACTTAAATGTGCACTCGAAGGTGGTGCTTGATGAAAGGTCAAGGGTTGATGAGAGTTGCAGTAAATCATCTCAAGAGGAATATGAATGTCTGCACCTTATTTTAGGGCAATCCATCTAATGGTTCATCTTGAATCTGAAATGAAGTGCTGGACAGACAAACTGACCGATCGAGCCGTGCCGCATAAACACAGAATAACCACTTGTGCAGCACTCTTTGTCAAAGAAGTATGATTTTTTTTACATTTACACCTAAGGGCCACACAATGAACAGGCCAGTTCGATAACCATCACAGTGAATCTAACTCAGATGCTTCCAGATCCAACAAGAATTTTCTGACAGGTATTTGGAATGGAGCCAATTACTCACCGTTTACAATGGCAACATCAGCCATAATGGGAAGAAGCTGATGCCCGAACCATGAAGGACACGCATATACACAAACACTCTCCAGAGATGTGGGTTAGTGTGCAGGGGATACCGAGACAAACAAATGCCTTGTGGCTAGATTGCATATCCGACACGAGCGATTCAATACCATAGAAATGAGTATTGATTGTGCCCTGTTGCACCTGTTCCCGCATTCATCATATCATCTGTGATTATTGGTGAGTAAATAGGGGGGGAATTGTTAAACATATTGCACTCTGATCCACTGAAGCATGCAGGCGTCTCCAGCAGCATCTTAGTTTCTCATCAATTGTAGGCTTTTTATAGTTGCTTTTAACCACAACTGTATCAACAGTACATTTTCTATGGGGTTTGGGGTTTGTGTCTAACTTTTCCTATTTTTAAAAGGGGCAAGGATTTTAAATCAATGCTGGTGGTTCATTTTGTGGAAAAACTCGTGGCCCGGCACTAAGAAGAGGCCATGAGGAAGGTGTACCATTTTTTAAACCTGGACATTGCGTCATGCTTTCTTGAGGTGCACAGGGCCTAACCAGAAGTTACCAACACAGACAAGAATATAAAAAAAATTATGAAAGACGGCCGTGTTCAAGGGTGTAATTTCCCACACGCAAATCCCAGTTTTGTTTGATTGAGTCACTGTAAGCTCTGTAACATCTCTTTTGCCATCTATCTGCCAACTCACGCAGAAGCACAGAGAAGTTGACTTTAAAAAATGTCAATATATCCAATATATATTCTTCTTTGGTTAAAAACACAATAGTAAGCAAGCCCTAGGTTTGGACTCTCAAGCTACATAAATGTTGCCCTAATGTATGGAGGTTGTTGAGGTCATGTGCAGTAAATATCCTTTCACCTCCACAATTACAAGTTTCTCATACATGGGGCTGTTGAGTATAACAGGAAGCATGCTGACTCTGTATTTCAGTAAAACTGCATAATACTATTTGAAGGAGAAACACCCAAAAGACATAAAGAAAGAAAGAAAGAAATTAAGAAAAGAGGAACTAAAGCTGCCGGTGCCACCCTCATTTTCTGTTCTTCATACATTGGTGTGAAAAATTTAAATGAAATGTTGCACTGTCTGCCTCTTTGTCTCAAATGCCTGTTACAAATAAATATAGTGCCATGTTGAAGCTTGTCGCCTTTGTTGTTCTGCTTATTCTGCAACCATGAAATGTTTAAGATCAAGCCAAGTTTTAAAATCAGAGAAAGGTTGTCGACATGCCACTTCATGAGAGAGTCTCCTGCTTTCCCGGCTGGCCAGGAGGTGGCAGCGGAGGGCGACAGTGCAGTGCTCAGCCTCCACCGGCTGCGATAAGCTCCTGCCCTCACAGAATTACATGCCCTATTAATGTCTTCCCTTCCTCCTCCCTGCGATGACCCACTGGCCTGCAACTGCAGAGCCTGACCACACTTCAGAGGCATTACATGGCAGGAGCAAATCCTTGTTCCTTGTCCCTTGCTGAACAAATCTTATTTGGACCACACACACACACACACACACACACACACACACACACACACACCTCTAAACAAGGGAACCCCTCCTTTTAATTCACTCTCACTCTGCCTCCTCGTTCAGTACAATCGACTCAGTAGACATGCTTAGGTCTTGTGCGTTCCTGGCTGGCATACTGGGAAAGTAGGAGGAAATCCTTAACAAGCTCAGACTCCCCCGGTCAGATGAGCACCTACTTTGAAAAGGGAGCAAAATCCAGTGGAAAAGAAAAAACCTACCCTGTAAGCCCCCCAAACACTAGACAAATAGATTTAAGGAACAGTTCATATAATAACTAGCTGGTTTGGAAAGAGTTGCGCAGCAGTCTGAGCTAAAAAGCAGCAACCACACAACTTTACTTTATTAAGTGCTAAGTCCAGAGCCAAGCTAGCGGCTCATAAAACCAGCACAACCGCCTAACTACCGAGTGAGGTGAGTTTAAATTGGGAGCCTCTTAGCAGGAGCTCCGACTTCAACACCTACTGGAGCGGCCCACTTCTATCTTCAATTAGCCAGTCAGCCAGCAATAATACTGGCTCTGTGGCCACCGGGGAGAAAATCATTCTCACTCAGAGGCCGGGGGAAGCAGCTCATATCATGTTACAGTTCAGTATGTAACAATGAATTATCTGTAAGGGGCACAGCCAATCTCTCTGATGGGCTATGCCCATAAATCGGACTTCTCAACAACAGGGAGTTATCATTCAACTCTGCAGGCTCGGCTCTACAGGGTGTTTTAGCTCCTTTTAGCTAACTGTTTGGTGTTACAACCCAGAACTTCACAGTTCAGATTTAAAGAAATGCACACATAGTGACGTCAAAATAGGAGTAATCAGCACTGGGATTTCAACTGTTTCTGAAATGTGGAGTGCTTCTGAGTATTTGACATCCACGTGTGCCTTGACAGGTCATGGGAAATTAATTCTGCTCAACTGCCACTGTAATATCTAGCACTACAGGCTGACTTAAGTTTACTTTTGCCTCCTGTTCCTGACATGACAGACTGTGGGTGTGGATAGCTGCTCCATTACTCTGACAATGAACTTCAAAAAATACAAACACGACTCTGGTCTCCCTCTTTCCCTGTTCAGAGCTGCTCAAAAAGGAACTGAATTGTTGTCATTCAGCTCTGACTTATGATGACACATTTCAAGGCTGCACGGGTCGTGTTTTCACATAAATGAGCATTCTGCGCTCTCCACTCTTTGTTTCCACATTCAGCAACCTATGCCTTGTGTCCAACGCAGCAGTTTTTACAAACCCTCATTTCCTGCCTTCAGCTGCCCTGTGGCATCCTCTAATTCCCCCTCTCCGCTTTCCTTACTCACTCTCTCCATCCCCAGCTTTCCTGCTGCCATTGGCTGGCCAGACGCAAGCTCACACATATGCAAACTCTCCTTTTCACCCCTGTCGGTCCTTCTCCCTCCCTTCTAGTCTCTCTTTATTTTCTGCTCCACCTCTCTGGCTTTCAGCATGCCTCTCACTCGTTTTGTCTTTCACTCCCTACTCATCTCTCTCTACATGCAGCTCACATGCTCGGCGATCAGCGCCCGCCATCGGCTCCATCCAGCCGGGCCGCAGTGGTGATGAAGGAAGCATTATTGGCTGAGCTGAACAAATCTGCTTGCCAAAGATCACCTCTCCGCAGACATCTGGCCAGCTCGAGACACAAGGCCACCGGTGTTCATTCACAGATATTTGGACTCCTGTGTCCCCCTGGGAAGCAGTTCAATTTATTAACAGGGGAGGCAGTCTGGACCTTTCACTTCCTAATCAGTAAAGGTTCATTCATCACAACAGCAAGCTGATCTTGCACATACCCAAAAAGAACATTATTAAATATATAAATATTGGGCTGCCAAACCCAAAGTGTGATTTAAAGCAATAGTTTGATATTTTGGAAAATCTTTGCTTTCTTGCTTTGATTTAGATCAGACGACCTGTAACGAGAAGCTCGTTACAGGTGGGTTGGTTTAGCTTAACATAAAGGGTGGAAGGATAACGGTCACAGAGGTGCTGGTACATATATTTTGTTACCTTTGCAACACTGGGCTGATGGTGTCCCCTTGTTCCCTGGCACTATGCTAAGCTAGGCTAAGCTAAAGCAGCTGCAGGCTCCAGCTTCACATTTATTTTTCTTTTATGAAAATGTACAGAACTCAGAATGGTATCATCTAAACCTGGGCAAAAAAGGCAAATAGTAAGGATCTAATGTGTGTTTCATACAGTAAACAAACCTTAAACAACATAGACTTCAGGGAAGCCAGCCATGAACCTTTGTTGCATCTCTCCCCACTGTCCAAACCAAAATCTCATCTTTCTGTAGTTTGTATTGTACACCTGCCTTAGTTTTATAAATGCATTAACTTGACAAGCTATTTCAGTCTTGACAAACTCCAGCTTCAGCTTACTCGCTGGTACGAGTGAATAAACCCTGTCTCATCCCCACACAGCCCTGCATCCGGCTGCCTGCTCCTCTTCTTCAGTCAAAGACTACGTGCCGGGCAACACCCCCTCCCTGAAAATCGATGCAGTTTACAGTGCAGCGTGGGGGGACATTAGTCAGGTTAGTCAGCTCATTTCGTGCAGAAGGGTCTGTAGTGCTACATCAGGGCGCTGCGAGCTGACAGATATACTGCATATACCGAGAAGAATATTAGCATTTAGACCCACTGGTGCTCTGTCTGGAAAAGTTATGGCTAACCAATGCTAGTTTAACGGTGTCACTTTAAATCCCTTTCACACAACCCCAGCATGTTTTGGTGTGCCCCAGTTCCACTTAATCAAGGATGTGATTCACACCAAAGTCTCAGCCTCTTGGAAATTTGCAAGGACCTGTCATCTTGCAGCATAAAATACAGACACATTTACAATCTGTACTCCACGAGGCAGATCAGGCATTTGATCTTTAATGAAGGCTTACACCGGGTCAAAGGTCAATGACAGGGCTGCAAAGCCGAGCTCTGGATAGTAACCTCCTTCAGGCATATGTAACATTAGCTGCCATTTAAAAAGGCCCTAGTACAGAAACGTATTCTTCTGTAGCCATGCCTTGAAACTAGTGCATCATTGCTGTGGCTGTAATCATGGTGACTAGGACTTGCTGCGTTGTTATTGCCACTGGAGTCATGCCGTCAGTGTTTCCATGGCAACATGCACAACAAAGGGCGTAATGGCCCAATTACTTTTTTAGGTGACTGAGTGAAAGGGGAAAGATGATAAAGAGAAACACACAAATGTGAAGGTGTAAAAGCTATGATCCGTCACGAAGCGAATCTCATCAGAGGAAAAAGTTTTTGCTGATTGGTTAGTTCAACAATGCCTAGTCAAGGCAGCGCAGTGGCTGGGTGGAGAGAGTGAGCAATGAAGATGAACTAAATCTAACTAAATATCAGTATTTCAAACTCACATTTGTTTATACTGAAGTTAAGACTGTTCATCACTGGACTGCTCACAGATAAACGTCTTGTCACCTCGCTCCACCTCTCCATAAGTTTTTCTCTTTTTGTTTCCAAACTATTTTTCCTCAGAACTTTGAAATCAACTTGTCCTTTTTTGCTATGATTGACTATGACTGACTCGACCGTGAGTAGGTTCTGATCCTGACCATACCTGCAGAATGTATAAATCAAAACATTTCATATGACCGGTGGAGCCAATCATCAACTTGCCCACAGGCTAAAGCTCAACCCATACTGGATGGGGAATGGAAATTATATATATATATATTTTTTTTTCTTTTTTTACAGCAGGTTCTTTTTACTTATGATTACGATATCAAGCAGTTGGTCAACAGGAAATTAAGAAAAAATATTAACATTAAGTTGCTTTATAATGCTAAATCTACAGTATTCATACAGTAATTCCTCAGATGGTTTGGTTCTGTTTTATTCTTTGGACTTGGGTTAGGAACAACTTTCCAGTCAGTGCCAGTAATCTTTTAATGCCTCAACTAAGTATCGCCCACACACACACACACACACACACACACACACACACACATACACACACACACACAGACTGAGAAACAGCAGCCAAATCTGATACACAGAAAGAGCAAGAAATGTGCGGATGAAATTAGGTGATAAGCTTGGGTTACCATGTGCGGGTGGTAAAACAAACAACAAAAGTGAAAACTGGACGACAAAGAGAGATGTTGTAATGATGTGAACTTCTGAGAACTTTCTTATGGGGCTGCCTACAGGCCTGGCACTGCATCTGTACCTGCAGACACACACACACACGCTAGGTGTTATTTTAGTAGATAAATCTGGTGAATAATACCAAAGTCCAACTCAGCTTACAAAAGCACAAGGCATGTCTTTGAATTTTGCTGGCATCACCGCAGCCTACAACATGGTGTGCCATCATTGCGCTGATGAAGGCTGGAGAAAGACTTTGAAGACCAGACTTGTGTCTGTGAGGCCAATGAAGAGGTTTCTCTTTGCTTATAAACATGTCCTTTTCACGCAGCTATTCACGAGAGCGGCAGAGACATGTGACCACTTAGATGGTGTAAAACGTCAAGGCAGCGATGAGCACTTGGTCCCTCAATAAAGTGCCGCCATTTGCTTCAGGGTGAGCCAGGAACAAATATGTCACATTGTTTTTGAATCTGTGAAAAAATCCTGAAACACAGCAGTGCATGCCTCCTGTTTCCAATTTGCTGCTGGTGACGCTACCGCAAAAAAACCCAAGGGGACCGTAAAAGGAAATAGGATTCATCCTCTGGGCACCATGAATGTCTACACAAAACATATGAGCTAGCACACGACTGCCCAAACAAGAAAAGCTCGCCTCTATCCAACGAGCGGCTCAGATCCCTGCCTCTTATAGGCAAGACAGCAATGAAACAAAAATAGAAAGTCATACAACTGTACATACAGTAGTTTTGTTTTGGACACCTTAAAACTTTTTCTCATCTTATTGGGACAGACTTTTTGACCCCACATACAAGCCCTGGCACAACAACGTTGTGTGATGCTCAAGTAAGGACAGTGGACATGTGTGCATATGTAACCCTCATATGACACACACACACACACACACACACACACACACACACACTCTCGCATGTGTGAAGTCCTCAACATGAAACCTTGATCTGTGTCCTCTAAGCTGCAGCTAAATCTCTCTTCCCCCTGTGTTTGTTAGCATGTGTGTCTGTCAGACTCAGTGAGGTTAGGTCAGATGACACGCAGTTAGGCAGGTGAGGTATAATAGCCACCTGAAAAAGGTCGGGAGTCTTTTTTGTGTGCATGCATGCATTCATGTGTTTGTTCGTCTGAGTGAATGAGCTCAAAGATGGGAAGTTGTATCAGCTGAAATCAGGTACCGACTGTATCTGAACACTAACTATTCAAGGCTTCTTTGTAGTGGAAGTGTTTGTGTGTGTGTGTGTGTGTGTGTGTGTGTGTGTGTGTGTGTGTGTGTGTGTGTGTGCATGCATTGGTCCTACATGTGTGTTTGTTGTGGTTTCTGAACACAAAGCCTGCCTCAGCTGTGTGAAGCCCTTCAGCAGGGGCCAGGCATGACTCTGGATCAAAGCAGATCACAACCCTTAAGAAGAATGAGCTCTCTTTACTGACAGGGAGTGTGTGTGTGTGTGTGTGTGTGTGTGTGTGTGTGTGTGTGTGTGAGAGAGAGAGAGAGAGAGAGAGAGAGAATGTGGGACTGTGTTTTGTGTGTTTCTGTGCTTTGCTTTCTGTCTGATAATAATCATAATTTTTACATTTACCCCACGTTACTGGCATCAAATTCATTTTTTCAGTTACTTTGTCATCTTTGTCTTTACACAGCATCCCAACTCCTTTATGCAAATAGGTTTTAGTAACAGTCCTACACTTCATTGAGAATGGTCTTGGGTTATTTTGTCAGATTCACTAATTTTCTCTGCCTGTCTAATCCCTCTCTGGGTTAAGCCCTGCTGTAGTATATCCCAGCATACACTGGACAGAAAGGCAAAGACCACATCCACAACAGGACACCAATCTGAGAGCAAGCATAGGGATCAGTTTTTAAAACAACTGCTTCTGGGGAAAAAATAATCCTGCACTAGGTGAAGACAGTCTCCAGCAGGTGGAATGATCTCTCCCACGGTACTACGTTGTAAAACCAAATACGGGAAAAGCTGCATTTATGAATGAACATTGTCTTGCACGTATTTTTCCTGTTTTATTTGTGCAAGTGTTCGGGAATTCCGACACACTGCAGCAGCCCACCCCGTGGAGTGGTCGCACCGTCGGTATCGCCTAATTGATGCCTCTCTTCGTCTGCCGGTGACGTCGCTCCAATCGCGTCGTGCCATGAAGTAAGACCCCCACTCGCTCCACTCCAATTCGCATGCACTTTACAGAGCCACTGCGCCGCGCCGCGCCGCTCGCACGCCCGCCGGCTCGCTGCAGCTACTCGCGCCTGGGAGGGAAAAAAGCATCACGCTGAAATACGCGTGCATCTTCCCTGCAAAGACCGCCTAACGAAACCCAGAGGCGCGCGAGCGTACACACACACACACACACACACACACACACACACACACACACACACACACACACACACACACCACGAAACAAGGTTCTGACAGATTTAAGAAAAGTTACGTAATGGAAGACCATGTGAGAGATTCCCAAATATACTAGGTGGATAAATTGAAGTATTTCACTCACTACTGCAAAGGAAATGAGCTGTCACATCTGTCAAACCTCCTTCTGCAACCCCCACTGAGCAGAGAAAGCATCAACCAAAAGAAGTCTCCGGTACCAGGGAGGCCAAAATGGGAAAATGATGTAGAACTGTGGCTGCAAATGTTTCCGGGAGTCAAGCGTGGACCTACGGGGACCTCGGCGTCCAGACATCACAGTCTGAGTCTTTTAACGTGGAAACGGCAACTTCCCACACACCGCGGCAGCCGGTCGGTGGGATGAAAACACACGCCTTTTTGCCTTTTTGGCCATATGTTCGCACAGTCTAACGCCGACGACGCACCGGCAGCAGCGCCGGCGTCACACGGAGAGGGCAGCCGCTGTCAACAAACCGAAGCCCGGCACACAAACAAACAGTTCACGTCCACGCTCACTCTCACTACGCGTCGTGCGGTTTTAACCGCCGCCGCCGCCTCGCTTACCTCCGATGGTGACCCGTTTTGTCTTTCTTCCCCTTCGGCCTCCTCTTTCTGGCCTGAATGGCCATCACTGCCGGGGTGAGGTTACGTTTATCCACGGGCATGACCGACGTCCGAGTCCGGGGGGTGGGGGTGGCAGGAGGGTGTAAGAGGGGAGAACAAACACACATCGTCAGGCTCTCGAGCTGGCCGGCGCGGGTCATTTAGCGTCGTTTAAGCGTGCTCCTGTGTTCTTTCTACGCGCGCAACTTCTGCCACCTTTCGTGCGAAATACAACCAAAAGGTGGAGGTACCACGGCCGAGTCGGAGGCTGAGAGATACGCACCTTTCCTGGAGCTCATGTTTCCTCCTCTTCCCCTCAGCAGGAGCAGGCAGCACGGCGGCGGCAGCAGCCGGAATCTCTCTCTCTCTCTCTCTCTCTCTCTCTCTCTCTCTCTCACACACACACACACACACACACACACACACACACACACACACACACACACACACACACACACACACACACACACACACACACACACACACACACACACACACACACACACACACACGCTAACTCTACCTTTAGATGGCACGCGCTCCCTCTGTCGTTTGAAGCGGGAGTCGCGTGCAGTCCGGTGTGTAGGCTACCTGCGCCACTTATGCACAAATGACAAATGAATAAAAAATGTCTACCTACATGTAAAGTTAAACAGCAGATTGTGTTTGGTCGCTCCATTTTCATTTTGGAGGCTGCAGTTTGAACTGTATTTGTTATATAATTTGTCCACCCCATTTATATCAATGAATGCATGGGCCAAATAGCATAAATGATATATAATATACAGTAATGCAGTGCAGTTCTGCAGTTTAATGCTGAATCTAATTAATGTTTCTCCTCAGCTATGTTACATTTGTGCACTGTATCAATACAAAAGCTTGGTAGGGAGCCCGGGGTGCTGCTTCCATACTATTTATAGTGTTAGCTGGTTTGTATGTTTTTTGCATTGCTGTCTACAGCCCACTCTCTGCTTTATGCTATTTCATCCAGATCTGTTGGGTTTTTGAAATAGATTTTGATGTTTAAACCTGGTCACATCCACAGTCTTTCATGGTGCTCAAAGGCTCTTTACTCTTGGTAATGACAAACATTATTTGTCCAGATCACATTTTTCATGGTGCAGGGGCATTTATACAGTTCCCCTTAAGCGAGAGCTGGATTTACCTGAGAAATGTGTGTGTGGATAATGTAGATCAGGATGTCTGTTAAGACCACATGAAGCTCTCTTGCAAGGTCTAAAATCACAGAAATAATTACCAGTATGCCATGGTATGCATTTGTCACAAGAGGTGCAGCAGGTATAATCCCAAGCCCCCTATTCAAATGTCAAATAAAAGTGGTACAGGCAATCACAAGGCCTTGCCCTCTCTATCTGTTTTATTTCTGCATTTGCAAATATTGCCTGGTTCTTTTAAATCCGGATTACTAGAAAATATGAACTGACCCCCTGTAACTTCATCCTGAATTCTGTCATTGAAAACCATCCATCTCTTTCAGTGTATTCAGGCAGCCAGTAACTGAAGGAAGGGCCTTCACAAAACGTTTTAGCCAGGAATATTTCAATTCTGGGTAATAGTCTGCTTTAGTCTATGCACATATATATATAATTTATAACATTTTAGGGCTGAACTGAAACACTGTCTCCATTTTTATTTTGAGATCGTGAAATGGAAATGTGACAATGAAGGGTTTCAAATGGCTTTAAGAAAGGAGTAAGTATTGAGATGTCACAGAAGCGTTGACATTGTATGTCTTCATATGTCATAATTACCAGTATATCTGGCAGAAAGTTAACTCGTGTGTCTTGCAGGTTTACAGTGAAAAGGCACAGCTGGGATTCGAACCCAGGATCTCCTGTTTACTAGACAGGCGCTTTAACCAACTAAGCCACGGCGCCGGTATTCGGAGGGAGGGGACTAAATGATATCTACCAACATCATTTTTATGCCCACATTTTTGAAAATCAGACGGTCAATCTGGCCGTGGCTGCCACGACAGATTACGTAAGCACACACCACCGCCACCATTTTCAAATGTGTATAGCGACAACAATATATCAACAATAAAGTCCGTTCATATAGCACTTAGCAAAATCCGTAATAAAGAAGTGCTCTACAAAGCAGATAGATATTTTGAGTTGAGTTTTGAGTTGTTCCTCCTTTTCCCCAAAATAGACAATCTTTGAGCCAAGCTGGCTCGGTGATTGACAGACCTTCAACCAAACAAATCCAGTGGGCGGGCTTTAGGCAGGATGCGTTTCTGGCACACACACACACACACACACACACACACACACACACACACACACACACACGTGTGAGAATAGCTGTCGTCGAATGTGGTTCCGCACTCTTCAGGCTCTAGTCAAACACAGGTAAATTAAAGCAGCTTTCTGGGGACAGAAGGAACAATGTGTTTCTAGTGGCGTACAGACGGAGGTTTTAGCATAGCTTGTGCTTAGCCGCTAGCGACGTTAACCGTTTAATGTTTGTCAATGCGAACGCGTTAGCGGCTTTGCTAACTTTTGAGTGCTCAGCAGCAAACACATTCATCGTCATTTCTTTTAGCGCCTGCGTCAGGAAGCATCTGCAGCCAGGAGTTAAGACGTATCTCCCCCCGAGCCTCAGTTGTCTTTTGCTATCTCACCTCCACAAACAGTAAGTCACAAGCATCGTTTTCGAGGCCATCATTCTACAGAGTCAGTGTTGCCTATACGACACATGCAAACGCAATATGAACACTATATGCTTTATTTTAACCGATTTCAGTGCAGTTGCAAATCAATGCACATGTTCAAACTCAGCAGCTGTAGTATGTATTACATGCATGTGAATGTATAAAGCAATATTTTTGAAGTTTGTTCATAGCATCTTATCAGGATCACACTCCCACACCTCTACAAATTTTAGACACACATCATTAATGGAATTTGATTAAATGTGACATGTGACACAACATTATATCTGTTTTCACATGACGCATAAATCAAAATTTCAGGTGTAGAATTGATGGAGTATCCATTTACCTGTACTCTATTTGAATGTTTGAATAAAATTGTTTTTTGTGTCCCTCCAGTCTAAGCCTGTCTCTGATGGCTGAATCGGAGCCGGTGCCTGTCCAGGTTGGAGAGAAGAGAGGCTGTCCAGAGAACGAAGAAGACACACCCTCAAAGAAACCCAGAGTCGAGAGCGATCACGAAAATGGAGGTCCCGCTCACCAACATGAGGAGCAGGAGGGGGAAGCGAGCGAAGGAGAAGAGGACGGCGAGACCTTCGCTGATATGATGAAACATGGTCTCACCGAGGTGGATGTGGGCATCCTGAAGTATGTCAGTGACCACAAGGGCTTCTCGGGAATACTGAAGGAAAGGTTCGCCCTCCAGAGTCACTAAATATCTTATTGCAGTTTGCTTTGGCATGATTTGGTTTGTTTGTTTTTTTTAAACACATAAGTTCTTGTGATTTGTTCACAGATATTCTGATTTTGTGGTGCACGAAATCAACAAACAAGGCAAAATAGTGCATTTAGATGACCTTTCATTCCCTGAAGAGACTGAGGTAAAAGCGTCTTTATTAAGATTTCACTAACATGACTAGTTCTTTATTTTCACTTAAAGGAAACACCAGTCAGCTTTTAAAATGTGATAGTAATTCTTGTTGCACCCAGTCAGCGATGAAGTCTCAAATTGAACATACTTCTACAGTTGATCACTTGCTGATAAAAATGGTTGTAATTGTGTTCTGGGTTTTTCTGTCAGGACGTCCCAGAGGCCGAACAGCAGCCAAAAGAATGTGATGTGCTGACCGAAGAGCAGAAAAAGCAGCTCGGGGAACTGCAGCTCTTCAAGAATAAAGAGGGAAATGTCTCCATCGAGGTGAGTTTACACTTACTGGACGGAATCACTTAAAAGCCAATGAGAGTTTTACATGATGTCTTTACCCCACCTACCCCATTCCTTAACATCTGCAGGTGATGGATCATACAAAAGAGAAGAGGACAGTTGTCCACAAAGCCATCAAGACTCAGTTTCCTGGTCTGGAGACAAAGACAGAAGAGAGGGAAGGAAGCAAGTTCATCGTGGCGTATCATGCTGCTGGGAAGAAAGCATTGGCAGGTATGTGGAGAGGAAACAGAGCCGGGCGCTGGTCTTAAACACTCCGGACAGAATTTTCAACCAATAAATTGATGTATTGAAAGGCTTTACTGCATGTCCTGTTTTATGTCTGCAGCAATGCATGTGGTCACAGCTTAATTCCAGAGCAGTAAAACTCAATGCATGCACTTGTGCATGAGCATGGACAACACACCTGCACGATTCTGCCCAGATCTTCACACACAGTGGCTTTTCAGCCAGTGGTTTTCTGTTAGAGACCCACCTAGCCTTTCAGTGGAATGCTCTGATGGAGATTAGGACATGGTTTGCTTTGACCGAAACACACAAAAGAAAATAAGGAAAGCAGAGACAACATATTATGGTTCCTTGGGAAAAAACAACAACAACCCAGCACTCTCGTTGCATCAACCATTTAAATACCGCGTCCCGCTCTCAGGCCCATGCATGAGATCTCACCTCTTGACAAATCGTCCCACAGTCTGTAAGAAGCTCTTTCTTAGTAACATTATTCTATCCCCCTTTTGCTCTTCTCTGGTGGATAGAGGTCAAAACAACTGCAGGTAAGAACCTGTTCTCCACACAGCACAGAGGAGATAGGTGTTGGTAACTCGCTGTGGTTAAATTACTCTCTCTGTTGTAATATCAGCTTGAATTTAATTTCCATCCTCACTTGCAATATAGTGATTAAGAAAGTTGGTTTTCATTGAGATAACCCTGCTCAGAAATGTATGAAAGTAGAAAATCTGTAGCTGGGATTTTGTTGAGGAGGAAGTGATTTTGTTTTTTCGAACAATTCTTATTCAGTATCTCAGTAAACTTGTTTTTTTTCTGTGTCTACAAAAGCTCCAAGGAAACACTTCTGGCCCAAAAATCGTGGCAGTTTTTGCCACTTCGTCCTCTACAAGGAGAATAAAGACACCATGGATGCCATCAATGTGCTTTCAAAGTTCCTCAGGTCTGATTCTTTGTTAAAAAAAAAAGAAAAATCGATCATCATTTAAGAATCAGGGACAGATTGTGTGCGTTCCCAGTGAAAGAACTGTTGTGTATAATCATGCATGTGTGTCTAGGCTCAGACCCAACATGTTCTCCTACATGGGAACCAAGGACAAGAGAGCCATCACCGTGCAGGAGATTGCTGTGCTTAAGTGAGTGTGCGATGCTGTGAGGAAATCCCTGTGAATGGCTGGTGCCATACGTGTTTTTCTGCTGTAAATTAGCGAGACGACCTCTGGGATTGGTCATTAACGAAATCCACCCCCCTCTGCAGGATCACAGCCGAGAGGTTGGCTCACCTCAACAAGTGCCTCGTGAACCTCAAAGTGGGAAACTTTTGCTACAAAAACCATCCTCTAAAGCTGGGGGAGCTGCAGGGAAACCATTTCACTGTGGTCATCAGGTCAGCAGCATGCTCCTCATACATCAGAAGTTTAAAATCCCTTTGATGAACATTTCTAGTTGTGTTGCAGAAAGGTATGGGGAAAAAGAACAGTATCTCCTCTCTCATCATACTTTGTTCATCAGGAACATCTCAGGAACCGATGAGCAGGTCCATCAGGCCATGACGTCCCTCAGGCAGACAGGTTTCATCAACTACTACGGCATGCAGCGCTTCGGCACCACAGCTGTGCCCACGCAACAGGTCGGCAGGTAAGGTCGTGACCTGGAGACAGCGGCACAAACTCCAACAGGATGGTGCGCTCTAACTGTTGTCTTCTCCTTCTGTTTGGTGACAGGGCCATCTTGAAAAATGACTGGAACGAGGTGGTGGATTTGATCCTGAAGCCTCGTCCTGGAGGTAACAAAATTTTTTTTGTTTTTGTTTTGTTTTCACTCTGGTTTCCTCCCATCTTTAAAGTGTTTCATCATTCCCGCCACCCTTTTGTTGCTTTCTGCAGCGGAGAAAGAGTTCCTGGTCCGCTGCAGGGAGGAGTGGGCAAAGACTCAGGACCCAGAGGTGGCGCTGAAAAAGCTACCCAACAAACGCTGCGTGGAGGGGCAGCTGCTGCGAGGCTTGTCTATGTATGGCAAGAACAACATCGTCTCCGCATTTGGACTGGTTGGTTTCCTGTTAGTAATGGTGTAAGGTTGAAAAATGACTGAAGCGACCCAAAATGTGACTGTTATACTGAGCAGATGTGACTTATAAATATGTTTTAACTAAATGAATGCGATAATTATAGAGAGGAGCTATACATTGCATTTGCACATTTACTGATGGTACATTTGCATGTTTTCCCCCCCAGATCCCCCGTAACAACCGTCTGATGTACATCCACAGTTACCAGAGCGTGGTGTGGAACATCATGGTGAGCCGGAGAATCGAAGCCTTCGGCCTGAAGGCCGTTGAGGGGGACCTGGTTCTCAGAGGAAGTTAGTGATCCTGTCTTTCTTCTCGCTGGCTTGCTTGTTGACTCATGTAAAATGCACTTTAATGTCATTTAGTGTCACCATAACAGCGTTTTCAGCCTCGCAGTGTTATTGGGAGAATGCTGCTCCATGACGCTGTTTCCCCATTTGTTCTTGAAGCCACGGCACACGTGCTGTCTGCGGAGGAGGCTGAGACTCGCACCATCCACGACATCGTGATGCCTCTTCCTGGGTTCGACGTCATCTACCCCACTCACTATGGTAAGAAGCGGCTCTGCCTGGTGTCGTGCGTGTTTATTTGCACATTAAATGAAAGGATGTGAGTTAAATAGGAATCACACTGGGTATAATTAACATGAATAATGCGCATGAAAATGATGACACCTGGAGACACCCACGAAGGGGCCTCAAGTTGAAATGGATAAAATAAATGAATGAGCGAAAGGAAAATACAGGTGTGAGCATTTAGTTGTGTTGCATTATCAGTGATTCTCCCGTGTGTCTGTCAGTGGGTAAAGGTTACCGAGAGCTGCTGTCTGCAGACGGACTCGACATCGACAACATGAGACACAAAGTGAAGGACTACTCTCTGGCTGGAGCTTACAGACGCGTCATCATCAGACCCAGCGACGTCAGCTGGTCAGCTCAGTGCCTTTTCACTTCTGTACCGATGCAGTGCATGAAACACAAATACATTATGTCTTTGATATGCAGTATTACTGTTTGTACGGCTCAATGCCCAACACTGTTAAAATAATGAGGCAGTTAAATTGTGTAGTGCAGTTATTTGAATGCTGTAATTCCGCATTAGTGGTCTATAAAGTGGTGTGTTGTCGTTTGCAGGGAAGTGATTGAGTACGACGACCCCAGGATCTCCCTGGTGCATAGTGATTTTGAGAAACTGGAGAACAAACCCGCCCCGGTCTTCAACAAAGGTAAGCTAATTAGGCTTTTTTTGCCTATTTGGGCCTGACTTAAAGTGCTACTGTGGATCTGTGGACCTCATAAAAGGGTTTCCCATTGTGATTCAGGAAGAAAAGCATTTTGGGGCATTTAAAAGGCATAAACAATTATCTTTATGATCAATAAATCTATCGTCCATGAATTGATTAGTCATTTGGTTAATCAAAAGTCCATCCCTGTTTCACATCATTTCCATTTTTCTGTCCTCAGATGGCTTGTTTTGTTTGATAAAGTGTCAAACCCAGAGAAACCATAACATACTCACATATGAGAAACTGAAACCAGGAAATTTGAAATGATCTTTGAAAAAAAAAGATCAAGCCATTATGAAATTAGATGCTGATTAATTATAAATCAACTAGTCGATTAATGGACCAGTGGCTGCAGCTGCGGTTGCTGCATGTTCCATTTCTTCTCTGGACCCAGTCTAATTGCAGCATTTCTTTCCTTTCCCCACCAGAGGGGAAGCACCGGGCTCTGAGGTTGGAGTTCTCTTTGCCTCCTTCAACCTACGCTACCATGGCAATCCGAGAGGTGCTCAAGTTGGACACAAGCATCAAAAAACAGACGCAGCTCAACACCACCTGGTTCAACTGAGACCAGAACACAGTCTGGGAGAAACCAGACTGCTGCTGCTGCTGCAGCAAGGCACCTGTCCACTGTGGCTACATACTGTTGTGAGTGTTTTAAGTGTGTGTGTGTGTGTGTGTGTGTGTGTGTGTGTGTGTGTGTGTGTGTGTGTGTGATTGGGTTCTATATGAACCTGAATGTTATTTCTTTGAACTACAAAGAGCAACATATTCAACAGTTTTTTTAAAAAAGAATATTTTACTGACTTCAAAAATGCTTCTGTGCTGCAGTGATTTAGCATGTTTTGAGAATGATTTAAAAGTAAACCTTGTGATGTCAGGGTCGTCTCACACAGGTGATCAGGGGGCCCTGTTTGTACAGAAATATGATTTTTCTTTTTTTAATTTCAAACTGAATCAAAAGTCTCTTGAGAGAAATTAAATACTTCAAAGTCAAGTTTACCACATGCAGTTTTTGAGTGTCTTTCTATGCAGAAAGACATGGGTGTGTCTCCCTCACAGAAACTGAGACTAACATCATGTACACTGTCTCCCTCTACTGGAGCTCACTGTCTTTCAAAGGAAGGATCTGAAATATATTTTAGGCCCTTATCTGTCCGCTGCTGGTCCAAACAGGCACCGTGGAGCTGACCATCTGGCACTGTGGCACGAGCCAGCTGGCAGGATACAGCTGCCCTCTCAAACTAAATGCAATCACTAATCATATCATTCGCCCTGGGGCTGTGTCTGCCCTCTTCATTTTGGATCATTTCTTGGTTTTCATGTTTTCGTGGTGATGCATGCAGCATCTACGACCTGCTGTACCAAAGCACGACCCGAACAGATCTGAGTACGTCCCGAGTCACCAAAAATAGGCACCAGAAGAAGGATGAGCATTTTTATTTTTACATCTCACCTTGTTTAAACCTGATTTAGCTTTTGCAGTTCACATTTCATGGCGCAGTTTGCAACCTAAATATAAACAAGAGGGTTTCCCCCACCATAAACGCAGGACCCTTGTTATTACTGGCTTTTGTCTAGATAGGAAACACAGGTTACGTAACAAGTTTTACCTGGTATAAATGTTGCATAAACTCCAAAATGAATGAAAATCAGATATGGACAGTGAGTTTTACTAAGAGAAAAGCAGGGCAGGGCAGGGCTGTCGTGAAGAGGCCGTATGTGAAAATGTAAAACTGTTGGTCTAATCTGTCTGTGCTGAACAAAAGGCCTACACAGGCAGGTGTAATTCCCAGAGGAGACGTTCACGTGAGATAAAGTGAATTAACAGTACAACCATGTATGCTATGGGGTTTTCACAATAAAAGCTTTTCCCACCATAAAAACACAATTAAAATAATATTATAGAGAATAATATATGGAGAACTTGTAAGGTTTCAAAAATATATTTAATTAAAAAGGGAGAAAATACCTTTTTTTCATTCTGACAGATGTCAACATTGGGGACTGAATAAAATGTTATCTAAACTCAGAGGTCCACTTACCAGCTTTTCAGAGCTTTTAGCCACACCATACATACCACACCATCGGCCTTCTTCAGCAGACAGCTCTGAAAAGCCAGTGTGTGATCCTTTTGACTGTGATGGTTTTATTACACTGAGTATACTTAATTTAAGAAGAAAAATAGAGTAATTAACGGTTGACTATTTCTTAAGTATAGAAAATATTTCAGTTAGCTGTCAATCACACACAGAGCAATTATCTGCAAAAGTATCATATGATGGAAATCAAATCATGTCTCATGTATGTGAACAACAAGTTTTATTTGCTGCAAAATACTGCATAAATCAGTTTAAATGAATTAATTCATGTCTTCAAGGCAGGTGCAGGGCACTGTTGTCACTGTTAGGAGGCACACACTTGTCATAGAAGATCTGGAAAGAGCTGCTAACAAACGTTACACTCTTCAGGAAGTCCTCCAGCTGCTGCACCATCATTTCCTGAACCTTATTGTTCTCCACGTCATTGAGCCCGTGAGCTGCAAACGCAGGGAACTTGGAGCGTTCGGAGTATGGTGCGTTGTGGTCAAAGTCGACGCAACAGTAGGCCGACCAGAGGTAGGTGGGGATCCCCAGGCGGTTGATGTTCTGGCGGCGGATTACGTGACCTGAGGTGGTGACCCCGGTGACCACATAGGCGGTGCCTCGGCAGTAGTTGTTGAGCCGCTTGCGGATGGTGTGCTCGTGGTTTTTCCAGGGACCAATGTTGAACTCTCGGACCTGAGGAACCACGTTTGTCAGGGTGTAGGTGGCCGCTTTGTCCTCGGGGTGGGCCTGGTGCTCGTCTGGGTTCAGCTGCCCACGCTCAAAGATCACAGTGTCAGAGTAGTCATCAAGGACGGCCTGCGATTCTTCAAAACTTTTATGAACATGTTCTGAAGGGAACTGCTGCATCTCTCTGGAGTCAGATGCTGTGGATAGCTGCCAGGATAAAAAGTGCCATATTAAAAACAAAAAATAATCATTTTGTATAAGGAGGCAGTTATCATTCCTGAAGGATCTCTCCTAAATTTATTTCCCTCAACACTTTAAAGGGTGCTTTCTTTTAAGTCCTACGTAGGATAACGTCATATCCAAAAAAAACCCACATTCCTACCTGTGGCTCATACATCCAAGGCACATCAACCTTCTTGGAGCCGTCCGAGCGCTTGAAGGTGTACGCAGAATAAACAGGGATGTGGCTGAAGGTGTCGTACAGAGTCACAAAACGCGGCTTCCCCTCATAGATCTGGCAGATCTTTTTGAATGGCTGCTCCTCGAGCCCTCGAGGCAGCGTGCCCATGTACAGGAACTGTTTGCACTCTGGAGTCAGGTTTTCCTGCACCTCCGCTCCTGCCATCACAACGACAAGCAGACAGATGAGGGCTCGATCTGTTGTGTAGAAAATCATGATAAAATGTGTGCCCACGGTGCATTCAGTCCTCCTGAAATGCTGTCCTGCAGTGTGGACTCTTGCTCTGTGCCTCCTAACATTTCAGGCATATTATGCAAATTCTTATCTTTTCTCCCTTTACAAGTATCCAAAACCATTACTATGTTTGAAAAGTCAGTAACCTGCACCAGTAGCCATCACAGGCACCGGTGACTTCAGAGAACTCTCTTTAGGCTTGAAGTTTTGTTGGGGATTATGTTAGGTTGCCAAAAACAAAATGATATGCAAAAACTGACCTACACCAAACAGTGTGTGTGTGTGTATTCAGAAGCTCCTGGTACCAGGTCTCTTTACGTAATTTCACCAGGATAATCCACTCCATGTCAATACATCTGCATTAAAAATGAAATGGTAAAGTGCTGCTGATTCCTGATGGTGGCACCAGAACACTGCAGGCTGCTCTTGAACATGGCAGGACTTCACTCACTCACAGTTTTTTTGCGAATATGCTTTATGTACAGTGACATTGCTTTATTTACATATCATAGAGAAAAACTGAGGGAATCAGTCAAAAGTACTGATGGGTCTTTCACACAGTGTCCATCATAATTTTATTTTGATGTAAAATTTCAAAACTTTGTGTGAAGAGCACCCTAAAACACATTTAGATTAAAAAAATCACTTTACATGCAAAGTATAAATAGTGAAACATATTTTTTACAACCTTGACCTGCTCTACAATAACAATTTGAATGACCATTGCTCAATATGTTTGAAGTCAGACTTGTAGTGGCTTCTGTCCACTGTCCTTTGCAGAAGATGATCAGTCTCGACCTGGTCTTCCAATGTCTGTCCTGTCTTCGAGCATGGTGTGCAGCTCTATTGGTCCAACCCTGTTGTATTTGTCCCCTGTTGTTTCCATCAGTGACACTCGGCCTGCTGCTTTCTTCTCAATGAAACAGTTGTATTTACTCCCATCTTTCTTTCTTTCTTTCTTTCTCAGCATGTAAAGATGTGTGTGTGCGTGTGTGTGTGTGTGTGTGTGTGTGTGTTTGCGTGTGTGTGTGTGCTTTTGTGTGTTGTGTGTTGATGTGTGACCTCTGCTCCTGTGGAAACAACCCCTTCCTGTTTACTTATTGGAATGTCTTCACTGTTGACACTGTAACCTCATGCTAACCTACAGAGAAAATCCAAATGCATTTTAGAAACATCTGGGAAACAATACTTAAAAAACTGCAGGGGACAAAAATAAAAGTTGCTATGTTCCATAAAATAAGTTTAGCATTTGCTTTGTTATTATATGACTTGAAGGTGTGGGGAATTTCTAGACCAAATGAACTGAATTCTGATGTGCATGCGGAAAAGCACAAGATCAGCACAATACACATCAAAGGCATCTTTTTCTTTAAAATTTTAAACTAAGCGACTCAAAGTGGAGACAAGTGAAAGTCATCAGACAGCAGCATCATCTCTAAACACAGTTAACATTAACAGGGATGTTGTCAGTAGTTTCATCATAATTTCATCATAATACACAACTGAGGATTTTTTATATACTACCTGGAGTTACTGTAACAACCTAGTCCTTTCTGACAAGGAAATGTAGCTTATGCATATAATGAATAATGAACTAAAATAATACATGTTTGTTGTTTATTATTTCACTTGTGTTCTTATTTACAGTGGAGAAATCAGCCTGAAAAAAGTATTTGATTTGTGTGATAAATCATTTTTTGATGTTGCAGAATATACTTTCATCTGAAAACAGATTCTATTGTTATGCTGGGTTTATATAGTCCCTGCTTTAAAGGCCTTTTCAAATGTATACACACACACACACACACACACACACACATCTACCCCTCTATTCTGATATTGTGACCTGACTATGAATGTGAGGACTGTGTTATCAATCGTATACCTAATGCAAAGGCTGTGTGTTTGAACATGTGAGACACCAAGGACAAAAAGTGTATTTGTGTTTGCACCCATTTGTATACTGTATGTGAATTTGTATGTGTTTGTGTCAGAGAATATGAGCACTGCAGAGGATTGGAGGGGGAACTGTTTGCGCGCCTGTTTGAGTGTCACCAGTTTGTGTGTGTTTGGGGGGGGGGCTATTGTGTCTCTCGGGAGGTGTGTGTTTGTGTTGAGTGGAGGTGGTGGGGTGTTTGCAGCTCTCGTAACACTCTGCCAGGGTGGTCTGGTTTTACGAACAAGAGAAAGGAGGATTCTGGGCGTATACATGTCTGTGTGTGTCTATATATTCAGACTTTAGAAGAAGTGTCTTCTTCTATCTTCTTCAGATAGAGTAACAGGAGGAGAAGTCACAGAGAGAAAGTAAAATGAGAGAAAACAGGACAAGAGGACACAGGCTCATCACACAGTTAGAAGAATCTCAGAAAGGATTTCATCAGCCTGAGGTAAGTGCCTGTTGCAAACCTTGTAATACAGCCTCATTTCATCTGTTTCTGCCTTGGTCTCAGATTTGTGACAGCACCTATAAAAGTTTTCTTGACGTTGTCCCCTCTCCAGTGTCTTGTAAAAATAAAACCTTTGAATTTAAAGACGTGAAATTGTCACAAAAGGTGTTTTAAGGGAGCAAATCATCAGATCAGCTATACAGAAATGAGTTGATATTGTTGGTGTTTGCAGGATGGATTTGCCCTGAATTCGTAATGTCTTAACCTATGTGTACTGTATAACTAAAGCTCGGTATAGCTCACTGGATTTCATTTTATTTTCAGAACATCTGAATCAAGGTGCAGCAGGAAAAGTGAAAAAGCAGAGGGGACAGCCAACAGTTGCCAGTGCAAGAGTTCTTATTGTGCGTTGTCGCACAATAGCGCTACAACAGCGTTGTAGTGACCAAACTTTAGCTCACCAGGAAACTACTGGAACCTCTACTGATCTTAATGGCAAATCATTTTATATAGAAACATAGGAGATGGCAACAGAGATGTCAGATACCGACTTCCTCATCTCCCCCTCTCCCCCTCCCCTCTTCCACTGCGACTACACCGATTGGTCTCCCTCATTCTCCATCATTCCGTCCATCTACCTGCTGGCCTTCCTGGTAGGTTGCCTCGGCAATGGCCTGGTGCTTTGGGTCTACCTGGACCGGGCTGAGGGGAGGAGAATGAGGACTGGAGACAAAAGCCACGGTGGAGTGGGAATGTTTTGTTGCAGCAGCAGGAGCAGTCAGCAGGACATTAGCACACCTGATAGAGTACAGCGTGAGTCTTTTCCTCAGAGGAACAAAGAAAACTGTGGATTTTCCACAGGACAAAACTGCAGACACTCCTCTCGCTCCTCCACCTCCTCCTCCTACCCTCCCTCCATCCCTCGTCCATCTCACTCACTGACAGACTCTCTAATAGCCAGTTTAGCATTAGCAGACCTCTGCTTCCTCGTGACTCTCCCTCTGTGGGCCGTCTACACAGCCATGGGCTACCACTGGCCCTTTGGGCAGCCCCTCTGCCAAATCAGCAGCTTCCTCACTGCTCTCAACATGTATGCCAGTGTGTTCAGCCTGAGCATGCTCAGTGTGGAGCGGTACTGGGTTCTGACTGGACGCCGGCACTCTGGCAACCACGCTGCTCAGGGATGGCCTGGCAGGGCTTTGTGGATACTCGGTGGAGTGTGGGTGCTGGCGGGCATGCTGGCACTTCCTGGTTTGTTGCTGCGCTCTGTCCGAGAGGTGGAGCTAGACTCTGAATCTCAGGATTGGCACCTGGAGACTGCTGACTCTGGGTCAGTCTTCCTCTCCTGCCAGATGGATTACTCCATGCTGATGGGAGCAGAGCTGGGGGAGGAAGAGAAAGAGAGGGCAGAGATGTGGTGGATGGCCGCCTTGAGTCTTAAATCAACTCTAATTGGCTTCCTCCTCCCTCTTGTCATCTTACTGTTCTGTTACTGCTCACTGGCCCAGCTCCTCAGCAGACATTTTGGAAGAGGCCCTCGTCCTGACCGCAGACGCCAGCGCAGACTCCTCAGGGTCATTGTCACTTTAGTGATGGCGTTCTTCTTGTGCTGGCTGCCTCTGCATATTAATAAGACTGTGTCCATGTTGCTGGAGTTTGGCTTTTTCCCATACTCCTGCTTTTTGGATCAGATATTACTGGCTGCTCACCCCTATGTCACCTGCTTAGCTTACCTCAACTCCTGCTTCAACCCTCTTCTCTACGCTGCCTGTGATCCCTCATTCAGGAAGAGATGCAGACAGGCTCTCCTCATGTTGTGCAGGAAAAGCAGAAGAAAAGCAGAGGGAGGGGAGGGAAAGAAGGATGAAGGAGAGGAGGGGAAAGGGGAAAGGAGCTCAGCCTTTCCCACAAGAACGCAGGAGGAAACAGCAGACAGGACTGAGGAGGATGTGGTGGGGGAGGTGGGTGGTATGGTGGCTGAGGGCTGAAGGATGAGAGGTCACAGGAACCACGGCTGAACATCCAAGAAGATAACTGCTTTAATGTAATTTCACCTATCACCTTTCACCTATCAGTGTGAGGACCCCAAGTCATGTTTAGCAACAACAATGTGTGAAACATTCCAGTAATTTTTCAGTTTTGCTGAAGACAATCAACATCCACAAGGGGCTGACTTCCAAAGTGGGTCATATGTGGACTCTGGGACAAAAATATTGTCTAAAGTCATGGGCTTGGTTCAAAACTCAAAATTTTCAAATAAATAATCATCTTCATCAAATGAACATGCATGAATTCATAAAGATAACTCCCTGACTCCAGTCCACACAATTCCCACAAGAAAGATGCCATCATGTCCCCAGAGATGGCTCCCAGCTAGCCCAAATATTTTTGGTGATATGATCTGTTTCTATATTTTATACTCTGAGTTGTTTATTGATTTATGTGTGAACTGTTATACTGTTATTTTCAAATAAAAATAAGCCATGTAAACTCACATTTGTCTTTTATTTTGATTGCCTTTTTGGTTTGGGTTTCTTTATTGCATGAAGGAGGTACATAGATACATTAACTTACAACATATTGCACAGTAATGAGCAAATGTTATACAATAGGTTAGAAATGATAAGTAAAAATGTTTTAGTCAACTTGGCCAGGTTGTTTAACTCTCATTAAAGGTTTTCCAGCGACAAATCTGCAAAAATGTGAAAGGGCTTGTCAAAATTAACAGAGAACAAGATCTGAAAATCTCAATAACTACACTCAAGCAGTCTTTAAATTTTACACATATGATATGATTACATTTAATCTGTGTAATCCGTTAAACAACGCAGGCCATCCTGTTTCAACTACAGGTGTGTTCTGCAGGGGTAAGAGCCGGTCCACAGAGGGGCGGTGTTGTTCCGTCTGTGTTCGACCACCTCGCGAGCCACAGTCCGTTCACTGCAGGCGAACTTCTGTAAACGTTTCACTTCGAGCTGACTGAAGCTGCTTGTATGAACTTTCTTCCTGTGCATTGTGTATTTGACGCAGTCACGCAGAGAAAAGAAACGCGCTGCAGAAACGTTAATGTGTGTGTACGTGTGTTGCAGGCAGTCCACGCTACGCGACCAGTTTGGAAAATAACCAAAATGGGAACAGCGCTGATTTATGATGAGGAGATGACCAGATACAAACTGCTCTGGGTTGAGTGAGTACACGCACAAGATTAATGTAGCGCATTACTGTATGCTACAGCTAACTGTTAGCTTACTAGTCAAATAAACTTGAATAGAATGCAACGTAAACTGTTTACTTGTCTCTACATTTCACCTGTTTATCGTTTATCTCTGTGCTCATAGATTGATAGGTTCTTACATGTTACATCACGCTGTTTTATTTATTTGTCTGGAATTGGTAACGTTAAATTGTTGTGGCGGTAGGAACTTAAGATGCAGCTTCTCGTTGCTTGTCCGGTCACCTTAGTGAGGAGCACCGGCACTATTAGCGCCATTAGCTCCCCAAGTGAACGGTGGTGCAGTTTAAAAAAAAAAAAGTTTCACATATGTTTGTCCCATGCAGTATATGTGCACATAAATACACAAATAAAACTGTGTTCCCTTTATCAACCAATAAACAGTTTGTCTTTTAACACTTCCAAAAGATTCAGACTCACGGTTTTTTAAAGGTGTAAATGGAAATGCTACTTTGTGCATTTGCAGTTTCATTTCTGACTGAATACACAAAACGCACGTGCACTCCCAACATGATATTAATTTTGAAGTGTTTTTTTATATGATAATTAGAATGTTTGTCATTCTCCAGCCCAGCTTGTAAGATCGAGGTACCCGAGCGTCTGACAGTGAGCCATGAAGCTCTGGTCGAGAGCGGTCTGGCCGATCGCTGTGTCTCCATACCTGTCCGTGAGGCGACGGATGCAAACATCCTGCTGGTTCACAGGTTAGTTACTCACATCTGGTTCACTTCGTTCTACAAATTCTGGTCTCCAAAGTGTTCAAATCCCACAGATCACCCATCTACATCTTCTCCTGCCAACAGTGAGGAATATCTGGAGGCAGTGAAGAAGACCCCTTACATGACTCTGGAGGACCTGAAGGAGTTCACCCTCCAGTACGGTGACGTCTACTTCCACCCAGTCAGTCACACACCTAATATGTTACCTTTTCTTAGCTTAGTGGCAACTGTTGTCATTTATTTATTTCTCACTTTTGTTCGATCAGTGATGGGAAGAGGAATGCTTGTGGTGATGATAGTAAGCATTTCTACTCCGTGCTAATCGCCTCCTGTTGTCATTAACTGTCGTAGAACATCTATCACTGTGCCAAGCTGGCTGCGGGGGCCGCGCTGCAACTGGTGGACAGCGTTATGACGGGGAAGGTGAGGAATGGCATGGCTCTGGTCAGGTGAGGCTGTTGATACACTGACTGTCTTTGAGTGTCCCTTTTGTGATGAAGATTGCTTTTGATTGTGTTGCTCTGTATAGATTTGTTAATTAGACTGTAGGGGAATATAAATCATGATCAGGATATCACTTGTCTGACACAGACCACCGGGACACCACAGTATGCGCAGTGCTGCCAACGGTTTCTGCGTGTTCAACAATGTAGCCATAGCAGCTCAATATGCCAAGCAGAAATACGGAGTGAAAAGGTAACACAACTTTTCTTTTTTCTACTGTATTGGTTCTGTCTATATAAATGTATTGACATCTTGATGTATTTTCAGGGTGTTGATAGTTGACTGGGATATACATCATGGTCAAGGGGTCCAGTACTGTTTTGAAGATGACCCAAGGTCAGTCTTTGCTGATGGAAGGAACCATGATTTGCGGACGTGGACGTCGTCTTGTCGTCTTGCATAAGAAATTCTGTATGCTTCCTTTTGTCCCAGCGTGCTCTACTTCTCGTGGCACCGCTATGAGCATCAGAAATTCTGGCCTCAACTCAGGGATTCAGACTTTGACAGTGTCGGCAAAGACAAAGGGGCTGGCTTCAATGTAAACGTACCATGGAACAAGGTAAGGTAACCACAGAAATACTGTTTGCTTGAAGTCATTGTGAGTTTTTTCATTTGTTATTAAAGAAAAGAAATTGCACAAATATATTTCTTAATACATTACAATCAGGGCTACAACTTATGTTGATTATTCGTAACCTTTGTCTCCTAATTATCTAATCATTGAATGTATAAAATGGTCTAACTGTGATACATTCTCATCATAATATAAACAGAGACCGAAGTGTTTTTAAAAAACTGCTTTCTTCCTGTGACCACCTGGTTGACAGTGGTGCAAACAAGTGGCTTTGTCATTTGTGATTATCTAAGTGCTGTTCTGATATTTTCAGGTGGGAATGCAGAACAGTGACTATCTCTCAGTCTTCTGTCACCTCCTGTTGCCGGTCGCGTACGAGGTGAGACAGAAAATTCACACTTTGCCAACAGATGGTTTCATGCCTTAAATGTGATTTTTTTTTTTTTTGTCACAGTACTGCCCAGACTTGGTGTTGGTGTGTGCAGGGTTTGACTCAGCCATCGGAGACCCAGAGGTAAAATTAACTACCATAATAGAACTTAATCATGCATATTCATCTTTTGCACCTGTAGGGACTGACTTGTCTGTCCAGAGTTTGCAGTTCGTGGGACGTGATGTGGAAAACTAATGTTAGCGACCGGTTATTTTCAGGGTGAAATGTGCGCCACTCCAGACATCTTCGCCCACCTCACTCACCTTCTGATGAACCTTGCGGGAGGCAAATTGTGTGCTGTGCTGGAGGTCAGGCTACACAAAGAACGATTCTTATTTCCATGAACTCAAACATATGCAACAAATGGCACTAACTTTTTTTTCAAAATATATGTTAATTCCCGCCCTCCTGGAGACATCTATCTCGACACTACAGATTAATCTTTCTTCTCTACTCTGCACTGTATCCATTAGATCATCACAGATTGTGCATTGTTTGTGGTAATTGGTTACAAACTCAAGAGTCTGTTCTAGCAATACAGATATTGCATGGTTGTATAACTTTTCTTATTTCTGGCAACGTAGTTCAGAGAAGGTTGTAAAGGTTTTATTGTGTTTTTCAGGGAGGGTACAACTTGACTTCCCTCGCCCAGTCTGTGTGTCAGACAGTTCAGACGCTGCTCGGAGGTCCTGCCCCTCCACCTGCAAACCTCGACAGCCCCTGTAAAAGGTCTTTCTCCCCATCAGTGATCCAGGCATCAAACCTTAGCTTGTGTGTGTGTGTATTTTACAATAGGAGTAAATTTCCTTTTCTCCTTTCAGTGCACTTGAGTCCCTTCACTGTGTCCGATCAGCTCACAGGCAGTACTGGTCCTGCCTCAGTCATGCAGGTATAAAATCACCATAAATATTCTTCAGCTATTCCTTAACGTCTCTGAGACTTCCACTCCCCCACATTTATTTCTTTTACATTTTCATTTTCTCTTAGTCATAAAACTGGTAGTGTTCAGCCCCAGAAGACATTGACTCATGTGACGCTTGAGGTTTTTTGTCAGACTTTATGCAGCTCCTGGAGCCACAACAGGCCTTATACAACTCTTTCACATGTGCAACAACAACTCCTTCAAACAGACTCTGAGCTGTAATATTTGTGGAGTTATCCTTTAACCAGAGAGAAGGGCAGCACTTTTACTGATCACTTTTTGTTGTTTGTTGTTTTGTCTCGTTACTTTTCTGTTCACTTCATAAAATGTTTTTATCCCCTTTTCCCCCAGCTGATCTACCCACCTCTGAAATAAGCACCAAGTGCATTAAATTGGTAGAAGAAGAAACAGTGGATAAAGGAGAAGAAAAGACAAACGCAGAGGACAAGTTGTGGCCCGAGCCTCTGGAACGAGTCGCTCCTACTGTTCGCACCGCCGTCCTGCTCCCTGCTGGTGTCGCTTGCCCAGATGGATGTAAACCCTTGAGTTCATCAGAGGATCTTGACCCAGTTATCGTCAGCGAACTCAAGTATGGAGCTGTGATTGGTCACGGTCCACTTCACATTATTCATAGCACTCAAACAATTAATCTCCCTTATCCCTTGTTTCTTTCTGTTTTTGACTCAATAAGGGAGAATTTCCTTAAAGATGCAGATGATGGCAACGATCTCATAACCTTCTCCAGACTTATTGCCCTTGTAGAGAAAATGGAACGGAATGAGGTAAAGTCAGGATATTACTGTGTTGCATCCTCGACCTGCGCACGTGAACTGTAGGCATGTATCATCATGATTAATCGCTGCCTTTCAGATCCGCAGTGGCTTGGCGCTGGTCCGTGACGTCTCCAAGGCGATGATGTGTGTTGTCCAGCGTGCTGCATCTGCACTCAGGAACCGGTATAACAATGTGGCTCTGAACTGTACATACTCACGTACTGTATATTTTGTAATGTATAGCATGTAGATTGTCTTGCAGAAATATTCTTGCATGAAAGGGCTCACGCTCAAAAGGAAATATGCTTATGTGCTTTAGAGTTAGATGAGAAGACAGATGCCCATGTTTGCAGCTATCTGAAACATTAAAATTAAAAGTTAACAAGTACACGTGAACTATATCCAACCATACTGGTAATTCAAAGGTCGAACCAGATGACTTTATTACTTAACAGTAACATTATCATGGATGTTTTATCCAGAAACTGTTCTGATTTGATGATGCTCTTCTGTTGCAGGGTTTTGGTTGTGTGTGTTGGCGACGGGGAGGTTCCAGATCACATCACCACAGATGGGTGATTATCATTCGTGTAACCCCCCCCGAAAAATGAAAAACAAAGCTGATCGTCTTAAGAATCACAAACAACATGGTAAAACAAATGCCTCTGTCTCCAGGAAAACCTGTGTGGTGCAGTTCAGCAACACAGAGTCAGGGGAACGGAAATGCAAATATTACATTCCTGTGTGTCTGAAGAAGGTACTGTGTATTACAGTAGTACTCGATCCATACTGGATGCTAAGTCAGTACAATTGCTTTATTTTCATCATGATCCTATTATGATACAGTTCTTATATCCAGATATTTTTAATTGTATCATAATAAGTGTAATATGTACAGTATGTATTCAGCGAATCCTAAAAACTCAAAAACACAACTATCCCATTTAATGTATTACACTAGAATATTGCAGTAAGAATTGTAAGTAACTGATGTTCAGAGAATTATTTATGTTGTCCATATTGTTGTGTGGAAATACTAACGGAGACACAACCTGTATGTATTTGATTTTTTCTTACAGGGCTGCAGTGACGTGTCAGGGTTCATTCAGGCTGTGCTGGGTCTCCTCCTGCCTCTGGGATACGAGTATGACCCGGGTCTGGTTCTCTTGGTCCGGATGTCAGATTATGGGCCGTGTGAAAGTGTGTGGCAACAACTAACAGCTCTGCTGCAGGGCCTCGCACAGGGACACACACTGGTGCTCCTGCAGGTAAAAAACATCTGAAAGAACAGTAAATGCTATCTCATTCATTTTAGTGTGTTCCTTTTGGTTTTGTTATGGATGACGTTTAAAAAGATGGGTGATCCATTTTGGCAGTCAGTATTTTGTTCTTTTTTTTAGGAGGGTCAGAAGGCCTGCGTGGGACCCACAGCCTTCTCCCTCCTCGGGGACCCCGCCCCCTCTCTTGGGCCGCTACCAGCCCCGACACCAGAGCATGTGGAGTCCATAGAGAGCCTGAGGCGCAGGCTGACGGCTGACTGGAAACTACTGCAGACCACAAGTGAATCCCCAAACAACAGCAGCAGCGTCACATATAAACCTGACACATAATGACATCCACAGAGCTTTTCAAATTGTAACTGTATTAATAAGTCTGTCTCCTAAAAAAACAGCAGAAGAAAGTGGAAGAAGTGATGAACACTGAAGCTGATCCTGCTCTTTTTCAAATGTCTTGGTACAATTTTCTATTTATTGCCAAGTTTTAATGTCTTGAATAGTATTTGCTGGAATCAATGAAAATGTTGTGAATCTGACACATCACCAGGGATTGATACGTTGATACGTAGATTAAAACATGACAGCAACTCGGTTTTGATGCTTTTAAAACATTTGTTTACACCAGTCATGCTTTGAGGCAAACCGTCACTGTATAAATTTTCTTTCCTCCATCTGCAACTTTATATGTTTGTATACTGTATCTTACATTTATGTGATCAGAGCAGACTGATTGGGCCTTTAAATAAAGCAAAGTTAACAGTACTTAGAAATATTGTCGCGCCTAAAAAAGACACCGCTAGTTAATAGCTGACAATAATTTGGCATTACTGTATAACAAAAATTGTATAATAGCCCAAGGCCTAGCCTAATTACAGGCTTAAGCAACTTCTTATTTTGACCTCATTACAATGGGAATTTATTGACATTTTTATTTAATCTTTGTCAGTACTTCCCCACAGTATATAACAATAGTTTTAGTATTATACTTGTTATTATACTCCTATACCTGCCATTGTAAATTTGCCAAAAAAAAACACCGCTGGGACTTTTTTGGCCTGGTTTCACTAAAACGGCATACAGATAAATTTGTTATATATCGTTACCGCTCACAGAAGGTCAAAGTGAAAGTTTAAGACCTTTGAAGTTTCATGTCGGTCTTTTAAAAATAATTAATAACTGTAACGGAAAGCTATGCGATTGGGTGAAACTTACCTAGGGAAATATAGTATATAGTGCAGTAGAAGCATGAAGCATCATAAAATGGAAAACAAAGTGCCAGGATCTTGTGCAGTAATCGAGTAAATACACTTAGTTACTTTCCTGCAGCCGGGTCTTTAAACAAAATGTGGGTCTTGACCACGTGGAGCTGCTGTTCCTCATCCAGGCGTCGGGTCGCCTCTTCATCTCTGTCTGGACGGGGAGCTGGTGTGTGTGGGGGTGTGTTTTGCGGATTTCTTTTCTTGCTCTGATTGGAGCCGGTACCTGAATGCACCACGCGGAGGAGGAGTGGTGGCAATTATTATCATACACGCAGACACGCACACACGCAGCCGCCCTGACTGAACGATGTCCGGGACTCCGACCGTATCTTCGACCGCAAAATCGAAGAGGGACGAATCCTCTTTCCTCGGGAAATTAGGAGGGACCCTGGTGCGGAAGAAAAAGTCTAAAGAAGGTGAGTCTAAGAAGATGTTAGTGGGGGTTTTTGACGATAGTCGTAACCTTGTGTAAGGCCTATGTGTTTTCCCCGTCTTGTGTTTTTGTCCATGATGCTGCAATCACATGATGCTCTATTAAAGTATTCTCCTGTGGGACATCACTGCCAGCTCAACACATGATTTACAGCATGCGTGCTGGGATGTTCAGCGTGTCTCAAATTAGATTACCCTTGTTGGTTTTTAAAAATCTTTATTCGGTGTAATGTTCTAATCTGGCTCAGAGCGAGTCATAATCTGGACACAGTTTTTGAGCTGTACAGTATCTGTGTTTTTGTTTTTGACGCTCACACTCTCGGAAGCGAGACAAAGCCTCACACAGCAGTGCTCCACAGGTTTTGAACGTGAGGTAATAAACATAAATAGATCACACACAGGCAGTGACCGGCGACAGGAATGCAAGGTTAGGGAGATAAATCTGTGTGTGTGTGTGTGTGTGTGTGTGTGTGTGTGTGTGTGTGTTGGGGGTGGACAAAAAACACTTTATAACTTTATTTCTCTAGTTTTACGCTTGTTGATCAAATGTATTTTCTGTGCACTCACATGCCAGTCAGTGTCTGGTCTAAGGGACAGCTGCAAGGTTTAATGCCTGTGTGTGTGTGTGTGTGTGTGTGTGAGAGAGAGAGAGAGAGAGAGAGAGAGAGGAGAGCGGGAGGGAGGGAGGGATGTGGACGTGGGCTCAGGCCATGTGTTTGTAATCTCTCACCAGCAGTTTTATTTTAATTGTTTAGGAGCCTCATTAAAGTCCATACTTAACCTCAAACACTCAGGGGATTTGTACTTATTTAGAAATTGGATTTTAAACTGTTTTAAAAAAGTGTTTAATCTCAGATGTTTGTAAAAAAAAATCCCACTGTCCAGCAAAAGTTCCCATGCATGGTCTACATGCTGTATGAATGTTTGGGTCTGATGGACCAGTACACATTGTTCAAGGTTTTAACCTTCCTCAAATTTACTAAGAACTTCAACCTTGTTCAAAACTGCCAAACATTTAATCATTTTTAGTATTTTAACCCTTTAGATGCCAGTTGAATTATTATTTTCCATATAATAAATAGAAGGAGGATGGAGCTTTCAAAATCAAAATTTTAATTATGCAAAAAATTTAGAAAAATGTACAAAAATGCCTGAAGAGAGCAGGGTTAAGTTCAAGGAGTCTAACATTGAATATTTCCAAGGACACTGTTAGTGTCAGGCTGAATTCTGGGAAAATGTTTTCTATTTGAAAAAAACAACTTCAGTGTGGGTATAAGAGATGTAAAGGCGTGGAAAGAGAAAACCTCTGATCAGGTGATCCTTAATGAACAATGCCAAATCAAGAAATGTATTGTATGTACAGAGACTGTGTCCCCCAGACCTTAATTTTACCAATTATGGGTCAGTACTGTAAGAAGTGAATCCTGCAGTGTGCATGGACAGGAGGCAAATGGCAACATGGCCCCCATGCCAAAGTGGATTAAAGCTCAGATGAAACACAGGTCAGTTTGAAGAGAAACAATCTTCAGTGTTAGGACTAGAAAACAGTATGACAGGAGAAAGTTGTGAGAAAGTTGTGGGTACTGCAGCTAACGGAACACAGCTTGTGGCCTCACACTGCTGCTGTTGTGGTTTGGGTGTGGTACTCTTTATTCTTTGAGGGAAACACCCGACAAAGAAAGAGACGAGTTGCCGTTGGAGAAGTAGCTTCACTTTTGCTGAATAATCAGTAACGGCATTAATGGATTGCTCTTTTTAAAAAAGGAATTTACAGTTTCTTTAGCGACCACACTTATGGGTTTTAGTATAGTATCAAACACACCCCCTGTTGCCTCAGAAATCGTTGCCTGAGGCTGACATGAGGAGATATAAAAGACTGTTGTTTTAGCTCAAAGATAGTGTTATGTGCCCCACTCTGTGTATCCTGATAAACTGAGAGGAAGTATGCATTCCTCTGACAAGGCAACAAGTCCCTCTGTCAGCAACAGGCAGTCCTGTAATAACACTAGTAGAGTGGTGACAATAGTAGTGACAATAAGTTTTGCTAAGTAAGGCGTCAGAGGATGAGCGTCAGCACTCATCCTCACCATATCATCTCAGTGTAGTTATGTTGTGTAACAAATATGATGAAGTCCTGTACAAGTTCTAGGATGGACGCTGGGAAAAGTAAGTCATCTGATACATGACCCTATTACTGCCATTTTCTTTTTTACTAACATCAGCTATGATTACTACTACCTCCATCAAAACTGATGGAGAGCACATTATGCATTGATTGAAATATGTTGTGTGCATTAAAGTAAAATGTAAAACAAACATACAATATAATAAAAAGAAGAAAGAATAGAACAATAATTTTTAGTGTCGCCTCCTTTGCTCTTTACCGTGCCGTGCTGCCGATTTAAGAACTGAGCATGCTGCGAAAGCATCTTCATGCAAACGCAGTGAGTAGCAGTAGGAGAATCACAGTATGTAGAAACTAGAATTATAACAGTAAATAAATAGTGTAAAAGGTTAATTTTAACTATCATGGTTAATTCCCCCCCAACTCAGTGACACTGTCATCTCCTGGCTGCTGTTACTCACCGGTGCATGTGTTGGTGTAAATAACCAGAGCTATATTTAAGGTCCAGTCCGTCTTCTTCTCCATACTGCCACATTATTTATATACCCCCCCACACACACACACAAACACACACACACACTCAACCGCTCTTGAGCAGTGCAACCAAAGGAGACAAGGTCAATTTCAATCTGTTTTACGCTGTTGTTTACGATGCTGACTGATTGCGCTTGGAACGTTTTATTTTTCCCCTTCTAAAGCAAAAAGAACCTGAGCTGTTGCTACTGTCTCAACTAAATGACGCCGTCCTTTGACATGGCGGTTTATTTTAATACCACAGAGGAGCTATTTTTACATGAATTTATGCAATGAAGCCAGTGTAAGATAAACGTTCTTCACTGCAGGCCCGGCTTCGCATTGAATCACTGTAATTCTGTTAACGGGGTACAGCCACCGGATGATCGATCACCGGCTGCGGCAGAACATGTTTAAAGCTCCATTCACATGCTCCCTGAGAGAGCTGGTCGCTGAAACAAGTCCATTCTCTCGTGTTGCTGTGAGGTTACCCGATTGCGACTACTTCTAACAGTTACTTGTGATTGTTGAGGCAAGAAAACCATAAAACAGCACGTTGTTTGTATGAGGAAATACTCTTGAGGGTTAAAACGCCAGCATCGCTCATAATACACATCATATAGTGAATCAGTGGGAGGAGCAGTCGACATCATACCTGTTGTAGGTCAGTGAAGTCTCTCCTGTGTCCACAGCCCAGAGGTTAGTGTGCTACAGTAAAGTTGCTTTGGTTGCCTTATGTCCTTCCTGTCTCTCTCTCTCTCTCTCTCTCTCTCACACACACACACACACACACACACACACAACACAAACCTCTCGGCGTCTCTGGTAACTGGACCGCAGAGGTGGGGAGGAGGGCTGTGACAGAAATAAACATGTGATGACGCCCACCCCCACCTCTGCCACTGTCCAGCCCCACTGACTTCGATTCGTACTCACCCACGTAAAACACACACAGCAGACACACATACACCTCCTTTTCTACCTTTGCTCGCTGTCCATTGAGGGGGGGCTCGGCAGGCTCGTAGCAGAGATATGGCGGGGCTGCTGTGTGGGACCAAGAGAAAGAAACAAGGTAATTTGGTTTTCATCTTTGGCTTTTTTGGAATCTTGGATGTGGAACGTGAAGCAGGACCTGTTACCTTTTGTGCACTGTGGGTTGAAAGTTGTGTTGCGAAAGGTCAACTAGATGGAAGTATTAGTCCCTTGAACTTAACATTATGGAATTGATTTTGGTTGTTTTATGCTTGCTGTTATATGGGCTGGTGATTGAAAGTTGTTTTTTTTAATTCCATAGCATTCTGCTGCTGTAAATCAACTGTAGTCTTTTTTTTTTACCATGTTAACCCAGTTTTTACTTGACTGTGTGCAGGGTCCAAAGCTGTGTCCAGCTCAGCACAAAGCAGCAGTAATGCAGTCAGAGGAAGCAGCACAATTAGGATGAAATGCAGCAAGCATGCACTGTAATTACAAAGCAAAGTGCTGATCTGTTTTGAGATCCCGGCTTTTAGCTCTTTTTAGAAGCCTGAATCAGATAGTGAATCTGTGGGGACCCCCCACCACCACCACCAATGCTGTACATCCTCTCTTTGCTTTGAACCTCTGATTTTTAGTCTGATTGTGCACAATTACACCATTGTACACTTTCTTTATTAATATTTTTCCATGCTTTTTTCACCTTGGTTGTCCTCCTCGCAGACTTTATAAACAGCAGGATCAATGAAGTGATAGATTTGAGACTGTTGCAGCTCTTACAAACTGAAGTGGAGGGTGATAAAAGCGACGTGGTCATTAGGGGAAGAAAGCCTTGAAATCCCTGGAGTGTCTCTCCAGTCAGAAGTAAAAAGCATCTCAGCAGAAATTGACTGTGTTTGAAGCTCATTTGCTAGTTGTCTGTGTCTCTATTTTTAATTGACTTTAATAACCCAGTTTCAGACTTAATTCCAATTCCAACTGGACTAAACTGGAATTTATTGAATGTTTACACCAAAGAAAGTGACAAAAGGTTTACCGTAAAGGATCAAGATACATGCTTAATGTACTTGTTTTTGAGTAAGATGTATACACACCGCCTCCATAGCACAATCTTAAATGGAAAGGGAAGTGCCTGCCACAGTTGGGGGAAAAAGTATGGAAGTGACAGAAGTGTAACAGCTCTGGCTATGGCTCAAAATCAACATAAAGTTTGATAAGCGAGTCCACCGCTGAGCCCTTCGCAGCTTCCTATTAGTTGAAAATGGTGAAGAGCAAAGTTGATGGAACTCACAACTCATACTCCTGTGAGTTGTGCAGTAGCTTTGAGTAATGTTGTATGACATTGGACAATTAAAAAGAAAAATCTAAATAAGTTGAAATTTTTGAATCTATTGACTCTCGAAATACATGAAAAAGGATACATACATAATAAATTCATAATAATAGCAATGTATTTAGTAATATTATTATTAATAACGTAGCTACATGAGACAGGGTTAATTTGAGCTATTTCATACTGCAATATGATATATTTCATATGCCACCCAATGAAACTACTGCAAATGTCATTTTGCCTAAATGTGGCTGTTACTGACACTAAATATAGAAAAGTGTTTAGGGTTAAATGAACTGTCAGCACACCTTCCCCACTGGGATTTTTTTTGTGTGTTGATGGCGCAAAAATACTGTTACCAGTGACACTGTCAACTTTTTCTTGGCCCGCTAATCTCACTGTCTGTACATTCTCAGATACTCAGTCTTTTCATTTACTTTGAATTTTAATCCAGTTTTTTTGTGGGGGATGTTTTCTGTTTGTCTAGTGAGCGATCTCCATGAGGAGGGTAAGAATGCCATCAATGCTCCCATGCTTCCCACGGGGACAGACATCCATCCAGAGGACACACTGCTGGGTATATACACACATCCAAACACATATACACTTGAAGAATAACCACAACTCTTATGCAAAAACACTGTAGTTGCCAGAATACCTAAAATGTTTGTTTTAATTCATGATGCACTGCACTGTTATTAGTAATTCTAATGCTAACCTCTTAAGACTGAGTTAGACTGAGACTGAGGTCTCAAAGGGGACTATGAATATAACACATGTTGTTGACTAATGGGGACTTTGACAGTAGAGGGGGAGGAAGTGAAAGTGGGTGGGGTAGAGACACGCCTGTCTTCAGTCACCATGTGAATCACCGTTGACATGCGGGTGATGGAAACATTGTGTATTTGTTTTCGTGGCTGCAGATTGGGTTTTGTGAGAGACAAAATAATATATCTATGCATAAATATGAGGATAAATGTGCAGGAAATTAAACAGGAAATCTGAGTTTCACCATAAACCTCCACTCACATGTCCACTGACTTGTTTTAATTTCCTCTCACATGATCTTCTTCAGAGGAAAACGCAGAGAGGATCATGTTGGACCCTACATCCAGGGATAATCTCAAATTTAAAGATCTGCTGAAGGTAGTCTGGGATTACATTTTTGTGCGCAGACATTCTCAGAGCGGCACAAAAATATGAAGAAATGTGTACATAAACAGGAAAAGCACTCAGTTTATTTTAATGTGTTTCCAGGTGCTGATTGATTGGATCAACAGTGAGTTGGAAGAAGACAGGATCATAGTCAAAGACCTGGAGGAGGACTGTTATGACGGACAAGTGCTCCAGAAGTTATTTGGTGAGAAAGCTTCTTCTGGCTTCTTTGGCATCATTGCGTCTTTATCCATGCAGCCTCCTTTAGCCTTTAACTTGACACTGACCAGCATGAAGCAAGTGAGTTGACTAGATGTGCTACTTTTCCATCAGACGTCAAACTCAAAATATGAGACGATGACATGTTTTCACTGGAGCAACAAGCTGCACCATCCCATCCCATCACAAACATCTGAGGCAGCTACACAACCAATAATTGACCTTCAGTGGACTAGTTGATGCAGCCAGTGGCTCTAGAACAAAGATGTGAGTTTGATGCCTGACAAAAGGTCCATGACAGCAATGTTGTGTTTTCAATAAATCCAGTACTGACAGTGAGTAGTAATTGTATGCAGTATTTTCTTAAATTTGAATTATAACTTACTTTGATATTGGTTTAAAGAAATGTTAAGCAAACCAAAACTGGAAACACTTAATGTTAGAAAGCATCACTTAGCATCTTGAGCAATGGGGGTAGGGGAACCACCCCTTACCATTTCCCTGAAAATGTTTCATGTTGACTTTTAGCTTTAGAGGATTTTTTTAAAATGCTTAACATCCGCACATGAGAGAATTTTAAAGTTCGTGTCTGATAAGATGAAGCGTCTGGACAGTACCATGTGTTGGTTTGCTTCTATAAGCACCTCACATCAGTGCAAAGTGCTGCTGTGTCTTCGGCTTGTTCGGAGACTCCCCCTTGTGTCTGTTACTTGTTACAGCAGGCTGAAAATTGAACACTTTCAGATTCCACCTCAACACCACATGCCAACATCTCCAAACAAAAATCCCTACAAGGACTTTCTGATGACACTTATCTATTTTTGTTTTGTAAATACGATAAGAGCTTCTTCCAAATGAATAACACATTGTCACTGCAATGGTAACAGCAACAAAACTAAATGTATACTACAACAGTTGACAGTGCTCATTAGATTTACATTTCAATGGCTGTACATCACACATGTAGGTAGCAGAGCTCTGTGTCCTTCTGTGATTTACATAAGAACATGTATTTTTCTTGTATGTAGATTCTTTTCTTTTTTCATCATGGTTGATTCTCATGTGTGTGTAATCAAAAGGTGCTCAAACTCCCACTTCAATTCCCCTCATTTTACATCCCCTCTGCAAACGCCAGCTAATTATTCCAGCCAGGTTTTACTATCTGCAAAAACTGTACAAGAGCAAAACATTGAATGTTTGCATATTACTTTGCAAAAAACAGCTGATAAGAAAAAGTGACTGACTTTGTGCATATGCTTCAGTGTTATTTCCTGTTTTCTGTTAAAGCGACTTTAAGTTTTCACATTCCTTTATCGCTTTTTGCACTTTATGTAATCTCATTCCTCTATTGCATCAGTGTCTGCTCTGGATTTATTTTTTTAATCACTGCTGCTGTTCCTTCTTTTTTTTTTTTTTTAAATATGTGAACCCACACACTTGAGTTAAGCCTCTCAAATCCTTTTCCTTACTTTTCCTCAGAGCAGAGAAATCTTTGTTTTCCAGAGAGCATAGCGCAGAGTGATACAGGCAGGAAGAAGATCCATTTTGCTGTGAACTTTTTTGGCTTGAAGTGCTCTTGTAATTTTGTTTTTTTATGTAAATGAGGGTCTTTGCTTTTTTTTTTCTAAGCCCCTGAAGAAAGTCGCACCTGAAGCAAGCCTCCCTACTTCAGAGGAGTTCTCTTTAAAGCACAACCAACGCTTGCTTGTATAATATAGAAAAATACAGCACTGCTGCATGATACTGTCTGCAATAATTCATGAGTCTCTTTTGAGTATGGATTTTTGTTTTCTTGTGTGCTTGACCTGACAGAAAAGCTGTCGCGCAGGAAGCTGAACGTGGCTGAGGTGACCCAGTCTGAGATCGGCCAGAAGCAGAAGCTGCAGACGGTTCTGGAGGCCGTTAATGAACTGCTGAGGCCTCATGGCTGGACCATTGAGTGGAGTGTGGACTGTGAGTTTTACCTTGACTTCAGTGATTTGCAACTGGTCAAATTAAAACAGACAATTTAAAAACTGAACGATGAAAATGTATATGTATAGATGCTGATTTTTTGTCAAAACTGATCCAGATTTTTAAAAAGTGTACTGATTTAACCTGCAGATTGTGTTTTCAGTTTACTCAAGTGTATCATCTTTAGCAGCAATCTTAAACTCAATGATTGGATGATTTGCTCAAACATTCACCATGGGAGTAAGAGTTAACTTGGACTCTGAATTTTTTATGTACTGCAAGCTCCAGCCTTCAGTGTTTTATCTAAGAACCAGGTATTTTCTAATGCAGATGTTAATCATTTGATTTAATCAGGAGATGTTCGTTCCAATCCAAGCTGTAGAGGTGCTCCAGCTGTGAGTCAAGTAACATTTTCTGAGGGAAAATTAATCAAACTATATCCAGGACCAGGCACTCCAGAAATAGTGCCTCCAACTTTGCAACTCCATAGAGCTCTTTGTTCTTCAAGGAGCACAGGAAATTTCATTTGTAAAATTGGTGGACTGCCCCTTTAACACATAACTTAATTTGCATTACAAATAGTAATTATTTAATCCTCTGCAGAGTTTTCAGGAGGATTTCCCACAGGAGCTAAAGCCAGATTTGCATTAATTATTGTTTCATTAATGGAATTTAATCACTTAAAAAAAGCACTGTTACCTTTTATCGTCAGACAGTTGCTTAAATCATCATGTTTGCTTGCTGCGTCAAAGAGATGACAGTCGGCTGTCATGACTTTTTGTTAAAGCTATCCATTCAAAGAACCTGGTGGCCATCGTCTTCCTGCTGGTGGCGCTGGCTATGCACTTCCAGGCCCCCATTCGACTGCCCGAGCACGTCTCTGTGCAGGTGGTGGTGGTCAAGGTAAAGTATCCTGCCAAAATCAGTCACAGGGTGGTGGCAAACATCGTTATGTGCAATGTTAGTTATTGTGGTTATTCTCTCATGTCTACTAAACACCTCATTTTTTTCCCTGAGCAGAAACGAGAGGGCATGCTGCACACTGCTCTAGTCACCAAAGAGCTGACGAGCACCACAGAGTAAGAGATGATACAGATTTGTTTGAATATGATCCTCGTCACTTCTCAGTCGTGTTATCGGTAATATGTACAGCTTTAGGTGGCTTGAGAATACTGTACACACACACTAGAAAATGACATTGTTTTAAATTGTTTTTCAGAATGATGATGGGAAGATTTGGTGAGTCCCAGCCATATATATACACAGCATTTTTTTGTTGTTTGTCTGTCTGCGTAATGGAATCATTGAATATTTTAGGAAATATGCTTCTCTCAGATCAATTTTGCTCTCATGTCTTGATGTCTACATGTGAAACCAGCAGCTTAGCTTAACACAAAGACCGGAGACACATGAAACATGAAACCACAACTTGTCATTTTTGAATAAATTAAACCAACAAGTTTTAACATGTCATTTAGTGATTTTTAGAGGTGTGATCTTTTTTCTTCTTCTCTTCTTTAACCTCGAAATCCTTGCTTCTTTACAACAGAGAGGGACGCGTTTGACACTTTGTTGGATCATGCACCTGACAAGCTCAACGTGGTAAAAACGGTAAAGAAAAAGTCTTTGCATGATAATAAGAAAAGGAGTTTTTATAATTATGCTTACAAATGAATTGAACCACATCTCATTTGTCTGTTACCAGTCACTCATCACCTTTGTGAACAAACACCTGAACAAGCTGAACCTGGAAGTTACTGAGCTGGAATCTCAGGTACGGCATTTGCTGGTTTATCTAAAGAGTGAAATGTTGAGTAGCACACATGTTTGGCAGCGGGTTTGTATCCTCTTATCTTCTCAGCCTCTCAGATTTGAATTTTCAGATACACATAATCCTATCTGATCTACTGCAGTTTCATCATCAACACGCTGTATATATCTGCTCTCTATGCATGTGTGTGTGCATATGTGCGTGTACAGTTTGCTGATGGAGTGTACCTGATATTGCTGATGGGGTTGCTGGAAGACTACTTTGTCCCTCTGTACAACTTCTTCCTCACACCTGAGAGCTTTGAACAGAAGGTAATTTCACCCTCAAAAAGTGAAATCTTAAAGCAAATTTGGCAGCATATTAAGATTTAATGTTTTTTTAACCCTCAGGTCCATAATGTGGCATTTGCCTTTGAGCTGATGCAGGATGGAGGCCTAAAGAAGCCCAAAGCAAGACCAGAAGGTATTTTATAGACAGAGATATATTGGAATATTACAAGATCGAATAAAAGACATGTTCTGGAAGAGATTTATGAATCTTTCCAAGATTATAAGTCTCTTGAGGTGAAGGGTGCTTTAAAAAGAAAAGGCACTGTGTCATACACTAACAGTCATACTACAGGGTGTCCAGTAGATGGAAACCTTAACTTTAAAATGTAATATTGATTGGCTGGTGGTGAGTTAATTCAGTGATGCACTCCACTGTGATGTCCAGCCTGTTACTTTTAAAGAGAGAATTACAACTCACACATAGAAACTCAAAATATGACATAATGCTGTACAGATTAGCATTCTTTTTCACAATGTATTATTTCTCTCTGTCTTTTATACAGACTTTCACCTTATAATTATTAATTTTATGTGCTTGACATTGCCCTTAAAGAGCAAGAAGCATTTTGTTTATGTTTTTATACTTTGTACCTTCAGAGCTACTTGTTATATTTCATACTTTACATCTGTATATTTATTGTGTAAAACTTTCTGTTCTGCATTGTCAAGTGACATATTGCTCCTCATTCAATATTCTAAATTGGATCAACGTTTTATACACTTTTTACTGGATGGTATGTTCCTTTGCTATTGCACTTAAAAAAAAGTGTTTATTTATATTTAAATTTCCCACTTGTCCCATGAAATTACACTGTACACAGTCAATAGAATGTTGGGATTGCTGATGTAACTAATGCATCTTTAAACATTGAACTTGTATAGGTTACAGTAGATTTTCAACATACCGCTTTAATGCAGATACTTGTGCCCCTCTTTAAAATATTTTCCTGACAAAGCCCAAATGAAAAACCCCTCACACCCACTCACTGCTCTGAATTTTTGCAGTAATCTTCATAGCTGCAGAACTGTACTTCTAGTACTGTATATGTGTAGGTGATTAGCATTGGCTTTGTGTACATCTGCAGTTTCATTATATATGAAAGCAGAGATCCCAGAGCCGTTAATGATGTCAACACTGTCACCTCAGCTAACAGGGAAATGTAGATGATAAGGAGATTAAGGCACGCTAGTCAAAGTTGTGATGCAACAGCACTACTGTAACAAATGGAATGTCTGGAATCACTTAAAATAGACCTAGTTGCAATGAGAAATTTTAATAAGCAAATAAGTTTGTATGTAGAATACCATGGTACTGAGAGAGAACAGAGAGTATTTTTTATGCCTTTGACTCTCTCCTAGGAAGTAATTCATCATATGATAGTCATTTGCAAATTCTTGGGAGCTATTTTGAGCTCCATTTCATTTCCAAAATTACAAATAATGTTTTGATGGAAAGTAGTCCAAAAGCAATCACAGAAGAGGCTCCTTTGCATTGTAAATATGACTTTTAATTTGTGGCTCGTTCTTCCAAGGATCCAATTTTGGTACATGTCAGAAGGTGTAAATGTTTCTCCTTCTCAAAGCAGTTCAAGTTGGTCAAACTCCAATGATCTCTGCTTTGTCTCAATTTTTGTTTTACAGATGTTGTCAACCTGAACCTCAAGTCCACCCTCAGAGTTCTCTACAACCTGTTCTCCAACTACAAAAACTCTGAGTGAACTTTTCCAGTCTCAACCCACTGATATTACTCTGAACACCGTCCTGTGCCTGTGCTGATATTATGCATTACAGTCTGGACACTGGATGAGACCAACTGGGACTGAAAGTCATTATGTGGGACTTAGACCCAGGGGGAGTAGCCTGGAAAAGGCTCTGAATGTTAGTATTTAATCTTCCCTAAATGTCAGTATTTATTTATTCCTTATTGAAAGTAAACTGGAACCCAGGAAGCCATGCAACCTTTATCACTGCATTTGAATATATAGAGCCGTCACAGGAAAAATGTATGAGGGCAGAATGTTAAAACTGGAAAACATTTGTGCCTCAGTTGTTTATCCTCCAAATAATTTAAGAAAGTTGAAAATGCTGTTATATATTATATAGTATCTAAAAAGGCTTTGTATAAATATTAAAAGTAGCTTGACATTTTGGGAAATATGCTTATTTGCTTTCTTGCCCAGAATTGGATTGATATAAGCAGTATTATATTTTATTCCTTTTTAGGGTGATTATTTTACCCCTTGCCATAGAACTTAAATGACACTTGACAAATATGTGTACATAATGTACATATTTTTACTTTAGATACGGCAAATATACGAACAAAATGGGGGGGGTCGAAAAGCTACAGCTTTTCAAAAGTCTAAATGAAAAACTAATTTGAAACAGCTGACCTGGCTCTGATCACAGGTAACAAAATTCTCCTACCAGCACTTCGAAGCGCACTATTTAACATATCATATGTTGTGTATTTAATCTTTGCAAACAGCAACAAAGCAATTAGCTGTATTTCTCAAAATGTCAAACTACTCCTTTAAGAAACTAAATGCTTTGGATACGCTAGCTATACAGTAAACTGTAATCACTTTTGTTAACAGGTGAAGGAACTGTGAACAGTTCTTGTGTACCATGCACACCACATCTGAAGCCATATTTAAAAGCTGTTGCCTTCTGCCTTAAGTGCAGCATGCTCTTGCTCCTGGGGGAGCTACAGTCAGAGTATTGACCAGCCTTTCAGACAAGTCCCCATGGAGGCCTGGACCCACAGTGCCACCTGGAGACGTGCCTAGATGTACAGTGCATGCATTTTAGAGCCAGGCTGAATTATTGAGGGAGTGGATGAGTTAATCTAGACTGCGCTCGCACGGGACGGCTCACCCCCTATGCTTTCTTTTTTCTTTTTTCTTTTTATCCTGCCTATCAAGAAATAAATGCCTGGAATCAAACCAAATGAGAATTTCATTTTATCTCTTACTTGTGTGATAGGTTAGATTTGCTTTGGCTTTTCAGTGAGATTGGCTTTGCAACAGGCAATTCCTGCAATTTGGGTTTAGCTAAAAGGAATTATGGTCTTATTTTAGGCCTTTATTTTCTTGTCTCATTCCTTTGTTACCATGGTAACCTTCCACATCCCCCAAATTGCCCCTTTATATGGCAGATGGGTGGTCCTTTTTCTTTTCCTCAACAAGGCCAGCGCACACACACAGCTTGTTGTTTTGTCTCCATCTAATTCTCTCTTCCCTTCCTTTTGTTGTTTGTGTGTTTGTTGGAGAATGGAGGGGGCTGGAGACCAGATGACAGCAAATTGATCTGGCCGGTCACAGATGGAGATGTGCAAGTCGAGCGTGAGCATTTCAGGCCTCCAACGCTTATCCTTTGCCCTCCTGAAGTGTGGTTTTTCAAACAATACATTAGTACCCGAAAGTCCTCTTTTTTCTTCTCACCTCGACACATACCTGTTATTAAAGTTTCAAATGTTGTATGTAGCAACAAAAGAAAATTGCCCTTTTGCAGAAAATGCTGGTATCAAAAAGAAGAAGTACCACCTTCTTCTCTGCCATATCTCTGCCACATCCTCTTATTTGTGCTTGTCTTCCCTTTCAACCCTGTGACATGTTATTTTCTCTTAAAGCAACAGCTTGAAATTGAGTGCAGTCAGACCTTTTGCGTTCATAGAATTCACAAGGGCTTCCAATCAGATTGAGTGCAGAACCTCCACTTCTCATATCACTGTTTTGACAGTTTGTGGATTTGATCAGTCGAGGAACTCAATTTAGCTGATGTCACCTGATGCTGTCGAGTTGCTCTCAGAGTGCTGAAGGTAAGGTTATTCAAAAAGACTTTTTTGTTTATAACCTTGTTTGAAAGTTACTGTCAACCTCAGGAAGAGGAAGCCCCACACACGCACATAAAATACAAGAAAAGAAGAGCTGCTCACCAAGGCTTTTTTCTCTTCCAGATCCAGGAAGCAGCGGTTTGACATGCACTAGGTCGCGTTTCCTCAGAAAGTGTTGCTTCATGTGTTTGCTGTGCTTTGTCTCAGACTGAGTAGTTTAAAATGTTCAGAGGGAGAGGTGCAGCCCTGCAAAGCTGTGAGGAACTATAGTTCTGTACTTGATCTGTTAAGTGCTGAGTGTGCCACTGGAATCCTTCAATTTGGCAAGTTTTTGACCACTTCAGTTCTGTGTCTGTGTTTAAGAAACTTCTAACTCCTGCAGTCAAAAAAACCCTTTCAAAGCACTCTAGTTGACCTAAGTTTAAGAATGTCTTTTCTGTATCTGAAATGCAAAAATTTGTGGTGATAGGATTTCCTGTCTGTGCAGTCAGTGCTTCCACTGCTGGTCAGTGAGTAACTCCCCTGCAGCAGTCGAAAGTTGAGCAGTATGATCAAGGACACTCACCGAGCCCTTGTTGAGAGAGATACTTTCTGCCAAACGTGCTCTTGGAAAAAGTGTTTCCTCGTTCTGCTGTGGTTTATAATCAAGCACTTTTTCTCCATGTGTTCGAGCACAGTTGACCCCTCTGAGGCTGTTGTTGACAGGTAGTGGATATCTCATACAGAGGTGACACGATGGAGGCTGATATCTTTGAGTATCACAAAGAGGAGGACACTGTGGACATTGCATCTTTCCAGGGTATGTACTATATGTACAATATGTACAAGTCAATCTAGAGTAATGTAGCACATTTAAAAGGATATTACATATACCTTACACCACAGCTATCCATCCTGTTGTATTTTAGAAATTTCAATATTTATATCACGGCTAAGGGATGTTTGAAATATTTAGTCTACCCTCGGTATAAATGTGAAACACACCGCAGCCTCCAAAATGGCCATTAAGCACATTACAGAACATTATAACCTCAATTTAGGTAGGATTTATTGTAGATCTGTTCTGTTACACTACATTAGTTTTAGCAAGGTGTGCCAAATGAACCCACCACTCAGTGTGTTTTTTCTATCCCACGCAGCCGTCGGTTTCCAAACATTTCTTTGCAATATGAGAATCTGTTGGTAGATTTTCATAGTGAACATCAAGTGTACATCACTGATCTTTGTCAAAGTTTTATCATGCATTATCATGATGAGATAATACAGTGTAGTGAATGAATCAATGGGTGCAGTGGAACAAGCTGTAAACACAATGCTCAGCACATTGGCTCTTTTAATGTCACCTCTCAGATGACTGACAGCTGACTCCCATCTGAAACATGGAGAAAGTGTTCATCTCCTACATTTGTCATGAAGAGAACACTGTTCACAATTCAAATGGCTAATTGATGTGAAGTTAATATAACAATTATTGTCGAAAGTAGAACTAAAATGCATTATCATGCAAGAATAATCTGAGACTGAGAAAAAAACATGACGCAGGCTTGATGTTTAGTGCAATAGATGAGACAAATCCTGCAAGTTTCAGAACTCTTCTGCTTGATTTTCATATCATATACAGAGGAAACTGATGGCTGACTGAAGAATACTAACTGAACAAATGTTGGCTGTGTTTATTTACACAGCAGAGAAAAGAAAGATCATTCAGCCAACATCTATAAAGGACCCCAAACTTGAAGAGCTAAAGCAGGTAAGAGATGAATACCTGGTTATCTACATACTGTATACACCCATGTCTAAATCTCTGATTTCCATTTGACATTTAGTTTAACATCAAAGCCACAGTTCCAAGACTCCCTGTATGCCTTTAGTGGGCTGGAGAGAAAATCTACACAGGGAATACTTTACAGAGCGAGCATGCATGTGTTCAGTGAAGAGCATGAATAATATCTGATGCAGTAGGAGAGGTGGAAGGATCAATGAAATTTTAATGAACATAATTATCAGAGGTGATGGGAGACAGATTAGAGAGCAGATAGGAGTCAGCAGAGTCTGCTGGATCAGACTTTAAAACACATTTTGATTGGAAAAGATAGAGGTTCAAGTGCTTTGTGCATGTGACAATGAATGAATAAATAACATTATTCAAACCTGCTTTCTCTTATGTGCATATTTTAGAGAAAACAAGTGAAATATCTTTTTTTAATTTTTGTGGAGCACAGTGTCTTTGTCATCATTTTCCATTTGCTTCAGAATCCTATTATGTCTGAAAATTAATTATGAGATTTTTTTTAATATGGGTTCATGCTGTTTTCCATCTGCTACATTGGGAAAAAATGTATGAAAGAAGATGAAAGCATTTGATGTATCTGGCTGTGAGATGAATTGTGTCCTGTTAGGCACTGGTGGATTGGATCAATAGGACTTTGAAACCAGAGCACATAGTGGTTCAGAGTCTGGAGGAGGATCTGTATGATGGACTGGTGCTTCATCACCTGCTGTGTGAGTTAATATTAATTTGTACAATTGCACTGTCAGCCCTGATACTCCATTTAATCATTATTTAAATTTGACGATGAAAACTTACAAATGTTTACCTTTCACATCCTTCTAAAAGCTGTCTACTCCATTATTCAAAACACAGTTGGATCTTGCCAGTAAAAGTCTAGCCTTACAAATAATAATTTCCTTATTTCTCCAGCCATGTTGGCTGGTGTGCATTTGCCTGTGGAGGAGATAGCATTGACCAGCACTGCTCAGATCCACAAGCTGGAAGTGGTCCTGGAGGAGTTGGACAAGAAGCTGGGCTTGCAGGACAGCAGCCAGATCAAATGGAACAGCAAACGTGAGTCATCGGAGTGGACTTGCCTTCAGTAACAAGGCCCTAACTGAACAAATGCTCTGTCCTGGCAGCGGCTTTGAAATTACAACAGGCTTTAGTTGCTAGCTTAAGTGTGCCATGTCAGCTCATACCAACTGTTAGGGATTTCTGTGGAGATAAAATTTGTTGACATTGCTTGAGGTTCTGTTATAACTGTCTGTCAGTGGATTATTTGCTAGTGCTAGGTTATGGAATCAAAGAAAGGCCATAATAATCCTGATTGTGAAATTCAAGAATCCAGGGTTTCTTCTTTCTGAAAGACCATGTGACTAAAAACAATGGTGGGACGGTGTAACATAACATTTGCTTTCATACTGGGTGGTGGTTAGTTCTGTCAAATCAGCGCTGAATAGATATTTTTGTTGCATGTTTTGTTCTCCACCATTTGTCTGACAGTCATCCACGCCAAAGACCTTCTGGCCACTCTTCATCTGCTGGTTGCCATGGCGAGATGTTTCCAGCCCGAACAGGATTTGCCGCCGGATGTGAGGGTTGAGGTCTTGATGGTGATGGTGAGTTTCTGCCTGAGCTATGGCATTTTTTCCCTGATCCGACTCTTTCCTGGAACAGGCCTTGTTGAATTTTGCTGCTGATTTTTGGTTAACTTAAATTCATATCCAGGTCAGCAGTAGTGGAATCAAATCAGACGTACAGACCGAGGTCCTCACAGAGGCTAGGTTAGTAGATTTCTGCTCTGTGATACTCTGGATGTGGAAAAAATCTCACTGTTCACTTCATTTTTTGGGGCTTTTTTTTCTTTGTCAACAGCAACCCGAGTTCAGACTCCCTCAGTTATACTGAAAGTGAGTAAGAGCTGGTCAGAGGTTGTGTGACATCTTCAATGTATTCCAAGCAGCATTACAGCCTATAGTGACTTTAACTCACTTTTCTGGCTGTTTGTTCGCCCAGAGGAAGATCCCATTGAGCAACTGCTGAAGCTTGAGGCTTGCAAGGTCAACACGGTGAAAAAGGTACAGTAAGGAGAGGAGGGAATACTGAGCTAGTTTAAGGAGTTTATACTCTCATTTCCACCGGCAGTGAGACAGGAAATAAATAAGCATCATATGTCTGTCAAACTGTTAACAAACTAAAGAGTTTGTCAGGTTTTAATGAAGAATGGAACATGTTTGATGCTTTAATACGTTGGCTAAATTAGGCCAAACTGAATTTCAAACTGTCCAACCTACTATTTCTTTTCATTTTCAGGCCATTTTACATTTTGTCAACCATAATATGTCAGCCATGGGTCTGCAAGTGGCTGATATGGACAAACAGGTAAAGACAACAGATGAGAACGGTTTTGGAGTGCTTACAAGCTCTCCTGTAAAAGAAAGAAAGAAGAATCATTGTTTACATCTTTTCTTTTACTTGTGTTCTGCCCAGTTTTCTGACGGTGTGATTCTGCTGCTGCTGATCGGACAGTTGGAAGGCTTCTTCGTCCCACTCTGTGACTTCAATCTGACCCCTGTCAATCACTCTGAGATGGTAAGGACTTACTATAGATTCATGACACATTAGGTATGGAGGTGCAACGTCTGCACTGGATAGAGGTACACACACTGATGATGTGGGTTTAATTTTTGGTGTATTTAAAAAAAATCAATTTATCTAATTTAAAAGTACAAAGATCATAAAATGTTTTTTTTCCCCTTTCTAACCTAATTTAATTGGATTTCCCACAAGAGTACAGTGGATAATATGCAGCTGTTAGGACACCTGCTCCAGAATCATGCCTAATATAAAATATAGGATATGATCAAATTAATATTTTACAATTCCCATAATAAAAGTGGATACATAATTACTACTGTGTCATGGCTCACTTAAATGATATCTCAGATCTCACTTAACTTGAAGCAATAAGATGAGTCTATGAAAAAGTTATGACTCTTTTATTACAGATATGATGAGAACATGACTTATTGTATGGAGAGACTGGGACACTCTGAGACCTTAAAAACCCAAAAGCTTCTGATGATAAACACATTATATAGTGTACAAACATGATGTAAGTATGTCAGAAAAATCCAGCCCAATAAAATGAAGTAAATATGTAAATGTGATCTTGATCTTTGAATTAAAATGCTGCAAATCAATCAGCATGGTGTCCCAACTGGTACAGATTAATTTTAACTGTCAGCAACATGATTTCACAGCACCTGTGATAAATTGGCAAATTGGCGAGAGACATCTAATTTGCTCCATTAAAATCTTATCTTGTTATCCCTTGTCTTTAAAGGACAAGTTTGACATTTTTGAGAAACACACTTTATACTCACCTTCTTGCCAAGAGTTAGAAGATTGAGAAAACCACTCTAGAAGCAAGGAGGCAGTTATCCTTGACTGCATTCGCTAGACAGGAAACTTGAAAACAATATTCTGTCTTACGTTGTGGTTACTTCCTAGTGTTACTTTTGGTTATATTTACTTCCTGTCTTTTCCAGTTTTTTGGGATTGTCTGCCCCGCGTTGCGTTTAATATACTGTATGTCTCTTTGACCTCAAGCTTAACAATGTGACCTTGGCCTTGGACCTCATGAATGATACAGGCCTGCAGATGTCCAGTGTTAACCCACAAGGTGAGCAAGTTCAGTGGGCAAAACAGTACACACACTGCCTTTTTGACAACAGATTTTACTCTACTAAACTGCCAGGCACATGCGACAAAGCAAACTAAAACTGAAGGTCTGCGAGTAAAATGATTGAAACAGAAAAACAGTGGAGCGTCAAGTGGAGCAATGTCAAACTAATTCAGATGATATCCTCTATCCAGAGTATTTACCAGGATGACAGGGAAATGCCAGAATCTCTTTGTGTGTCAGGTGAGGGGGGACTTGCTGCGGTAGTGTTTTGGAGGAAAAAAATGAAATTGCCTTTGGAATATGAATGAGTGCGACCCATGTCTCGATGAGTATCACTGCGGATGATTGGTTGAGTCTGAGGTCATCATCATTCATTTGGAGAGAAGCAGCAAGGTAGCCGGTCTCAAGGGGATGATGCCACTGTGGTGCCCATCGATAGACAGGGATTTAACTGCTCCACTATGGCGTAATCTCCTCTGTGTGTGTGTGTGTGTGTGTGTGTGTGTGTTTGTCTGCAGGAAGATATGTTATCTACATTCATGAGCACAGCTACTGTATAACGCACAGTTATTCAGCAGATCCATGAAATCCAAGATTGTATCTGTGCACTGAAATTTAATGTGTTCGTCAATTCCGACCTGCGACTGCTAGTTTTCAGATTTCCAACTGTACAACCATGGTTTTGTGATGTGTGGCATAAAGTTTGGAGTCTGCGCATTCATCTAAAAAGTAATGCAACAGTACATTGCTTTATTAGTAGATTTTCCAATTCAGGTCATAAAACAGTAGAATTGCCTGATATTTGCCTGTGACAATAGTGAATTATTTTCATTATCAATTAATCTATGACATTTTTCTTAATTAATCAATCATTAATCAGTGTGTCTCCTACAAAACATCAGAGAGTGAAAAATATCCATCATCTAAGGCCAAGGTGATGTTATCAAATACAGTCTGAAACTCAATGACATTTTCAGTTTACCATTATGTAAGGGGAAGAAATGGTTTGAGAATGAGAACATTTGGCAATGCTGCTTGAAAATGCCTTTCACACCTCAACTACCTGAGCAACCTGCCCGAAGTGTACGTGCCTGACATGACAATACACCTGAGCACAAAGTGAGGTCTGTAAAGAAACAGTTTTCCCAAGACCTTAACTGGCCTGAACAGCGTCCCAGGCGCGACCTTACCTTCAGGATGAACAGGAACAACCACTCTGAGACAGAACACCCAACATGTTATGGCTGAATCAAACAATATCCCCCAGTTAAAAAAAGCTGAATAGAAAGACTGTAGTAGGCTTATGCCACAGCATATGAATACGATAAATTTCTGTTTATTAGGAGGTTTAAAATCCCATATAGTAGTAATGTATGTGTGTCCACATTTGCCATGTAGAGCAAATCAGTCCAAGAACACAACAGTAAAATAGAGTGACTATCTCTGTGAGTTGCCCATTTGTCTAAGTGTGTGAATCAATCAATAGTAAATAGATCTACTTCACTTCCCTGCAGATCCATTATTGACAGGATGGGTTGTGCACTCTCTGAGCTTCATCCTGCCTCTTCACCGTGGCTCAAACCTCCCCACAATATTGCCTTCCAGCCACACAGCCATATGTAATTGTAAAATAAATCCTCAGCACGATAACTGTTAATGTACAGACCAGCACAATTAATCTAAGCCAGGAGCAAGTGGCTAATTTAATTCATTTTTAGTGTCTTTTTAATTACCAGCATAATTGCTGTGATGGAACCACGAGCCCCAGCACTCAGGGTCTAAAACGGGAGCACACCGCGTGCATTAATTAGGTTAGCCAGTTGTAGAGTCGATCTTTATGTCACATCCATTCAGTTAGTGCATCTCCCAACTGAGAGCAATTTTGTTGGGATCATCTCACCAAGGACATATTGATTAAATTTCCATCTAATGTTTTTTTTAGTCCTCCTGATCTATGACCTGTAAGGACAGATTTTGAGAATAGTTATTAAGCTAATGCTAGTAAAAGTGTCCTCATATTCTCACTGCCTAGTGGAAGCTGATGGTGCATTATAATTTTGCACTAAATTCCTCTTGTGGATTGTGTGACAGATATTGTGTCTCAGGACATCGCTGCCACCTTGAAGGTCCTGTACGCCCTGTTTAAGAAGCACAAAGGGAAATGAGGGAGGAAAGACACTGGGATGAGGAAATCAGCAACTGGATATACAAACAAAAGGTGAAGATAGGTGGAGTCTTTGGCCAGCTTGTGGTTACTTCTGTCTCTAAACTGTTGCAAATACCGTGAATTAGTTAAAGGGTTAAATTGTATGTTTTAATTTTTTATTGATGTAAGATCAGCATTTATGACAAAGCATTTCAGAGCAAAATCAGTTAATTTCAGTTTTTAATTCACAAGATTTTACCTCATTGAGCTTAATATTAAGGGACTCTGACGTGTGAATTTGCAGTGTTGACCAAAGGCAAACCATCTCAACAGTGCTGACTTTTCAAGGTAGAGAGACACCAAGAGTCTGAAATTGATAAGATCAAGGGAAAACACTCTTGAATAAGCCCTATCAATTTTTTGTCAGTGAATGGAATGTGGCAGGTCAGTCTATCATTGGATGTTTTGTAAGCAGGTAGCTCACCAACTAGCACTGCAATAATGTTAGCCAAGCCTTCAGCAACACTGAGGATAGGTGGATATAGGGCTGGGCTATCAACCAGGCACGGTGGAAAAAGAGGGCTAAATAGGCAACTGCCCCAGAGCCGTGTCGATAATCTCACTGATTTTAAAATTGTTGCACCAGTTAAGTGCAAAAACAATTAAGGTAGGCTCTCTCTTTAGGCCTTAGCTGGCACAGGGTTCCTGTTTCAAATTTCTAGTTTCGAGACTTTATTTTAGCTTTATGTGCATCTGTAAATAAATCTGTCTTTTGCTGTGTCAATTTCTGGTCTGACTGAGCCCTTTTCAGTGATTTAATGTCAAAGCATACATATATCCCAATGTTTTAAATGTGGTTCACATTTCATGAAAAAATAAAATAGAATAAGAGAAATGTGTGGATTTTAGTTTTGCCCAGTGTTATTTCCCCATAATTTGCTGTGTATTTCTTACCATACAACTCCACTGTCCTTGACTGCCACTTCTTAATAAACAAGGTGAATTTCTTCCTCTTCTTCTTCTATGTGTTCCCACTGACAGTCTGTGACCTTTCTTTGTAGTCTGTAAATGCATTTGTCATTTTCAGGAGAATTGTGAGATTTTTTTCCCCAACAAATTGTTCACAACTGCAGCAGGCAGCGATGAGGGAGGCACTGAAAATGAGAGACACACAATAGATGTGGTCACATCAAAGCATATTTTGCAAATTATGTGTTGAATTAAAAAAGTTGACGAGAACTGGGAAAACCCACTTAATTATCCTCTATGTTGCAAGAAAGTGTAATTTAAAAGAAATGTCTGCAAGTCATTAGTCATTTGTTAGTGAAAATCTGTTATATTTAACATTGCAGCAACTTCCTCAGTGTTAAAAAAATGATTTATATCTTTACCCACTGCCTCTCCAGCTTTAATCCTGGGTATTTGGTTTGTGTATTAGCAAAGTGCTCCTTTGTTTTTGTCTTAAGGTATGAAATTTGGGCAACACTAATCTGTAGTAGCAACCACTTTCACACTTGTTTCCTCCAGTTTTCTTGCAGATGTGCTTGTTGACATTCAGGAAGCCAATTAATGCATTTCCACCAAGGTTATGGAAAATATTCTCTAAATACCATTTTAGTCTTTCCCCTGACATTTCAACTTGGCATAAAATGTGCAGGCAGTCAGATGGAAACATAGCTCTAATATATATACAGTATATATCCACACATACAAAGACAGAGGAGAGACTGAGGTGTTAAAGTGGTTATAATTGATATATAGTAAAGGTGACACTGTGAAAAGAGGATTGTCATAGTGATGAACTTACCTACACTTATGCTGACCTTGACGTCCTTGATTCTCTATAACTGCCTGCTTCAAGCATTCACAGTAAGTTGTGTGACCATAAATGTGTCATTATATATGTGTTCATATTTATCCAGTGTTGTGCATTTCAGGGTCAGCCGGGAGGGGCTTTAAGATCAGGGACTGCCTGCTTTATATTTTCACATGAGCACCACATGAGCAGTGCCACACAACTAAAATGTTTACTAATGTGGCAATGGGTGGGTAAAACCTTGATGCAAGTGCCCTGACCGCAAGACTCATTTACTCTATCAGCTTTCCCAACATAAAAATGTCTTTAAATCTAATGCACTGTAATTCTTACTGTGTTACTTGTCTTCTAGGTGTTGTTCAGTTAATACTGTTTTTATTTGTGCTTTTAATCTCACTGATCTTTGTTACATGGGACAAAGTGAGTAAAAGTCTCATAAGATTAATGTCTTCCAGCCACTGTATGCGTATCAGCAAAAAGGTCACAGCTTAGCCTGTCACCCAGTTTCTAATCCATGGGAACAAACAAGGATAAATTTCAGGATAAATGTTTACAGGATTAAACCTGTTCTGCTCCAACAATGGCAGTTTCTTTTTATTCATCCATTAGGACAGCAAATCACCAGAGCTGGCTCCATTGTAACAGTTATGGTATACTGTATACATTATATGTGAGAAATAAATAACATATCTATATTAGGCAAAGGCTGGGAATAATAAATAGTATGCCATATAAATTAATTTGGTTTTTTTTAGGATTAAGTACATTCTACTGCCTGGGGTGAACACATTGGAGGAGTTCTCATAAGCTGTTTCACGAAAACAAATACCATTTCTTTGCATAGACCCAGTGGACAAATAGCTGTCAGAGTCCATCCAGAAATGTTGACAGGAAACATGAGTAATGTCTGCCTCCCTCGTCACACTGAACAGATGCTTCTCTGCAGCATGAAAAGGAGAGCACATGAGAGCTGGTTATTCTGCTGCAGCTTTATGTATACACATATGTTTATGTTGTGTATCATAGAGGTGAGTATCATTGGGAGTGTTAAGCTCAATACTGCTCTTGTATTTAAGCCAAAGTCATGCTTAAGATGTAGTTGAGGCAGTCAAATGTATTTGAATTGGGATCTAAATAAGCGGACAGTCTCCATTTTATATTACTTCTAGTCCTCTGCATCTATAGTGTGTGATGAATGTAGTTATGAACAACTTTCCAGGCAGAGATTTTGGATTAGAAAACAAAATTCAATGAGAACATAAAACACAGTGATTGTTAAATTTAAACCAATGACTCACAACTTTTTTTCTACTCCTGTGTCTTTTCTCTGATCAGGATTCCTTTGACATATCTTAAATGTTGTTAGCAAGTGACTTTCCATTTTAAACGTCAGGTATTTAATCTTCAGAAGAGATGAAATTATTCAATATTTCACAATAGAAGTAAAGACTAGATAAAAAGTACAGATCATTGAAACAGATTGTTGAACAGAAGGCTGAGTACTAATGTACTAATGAGACTGAGCTGAACTGTCCATCATTCACACCAGACAGCCAGTGGGGGCTGAGAAGGGGGGGGGTCTTGATGTTTGTGTCAGTCTTTGTTTCCTCCATAATAGAAAGTGAGGAAGAAGGGAGGTCAGAGACTGGAAAGAGGTCAAAGGTCACCTCCTCTATGGCTTTAAATGAACCAGTGGAGCATTTTCATACTGTGTTATGATCTAATGGGATGTCAACCCAGTGACATTATTTTTCTCAAGCATTAGACAGCTACTGTATGGGACTATTTCACAGTTTCTCTGTTCATAATGAGTGTTGCCTATGTGTTAAAGAATAACAATGTGTGCTGCTACACATAAGAGTCATTACGGAGGCGATGATTATGTTTCAAATGCACTTATTGAAGAGCTTGAGGCAATGAAGGAGGTGTGTATGAAAACCACAGGGGGAAATCACTCTGCAGTATTATTCCAATAAATACAGGATCTCCCGTGGCTTTGTAAGTGTATTTACAAATAGATTATGCACGTAATGCAAAAAAATGGTAATTTCTCATCAGGTTCCATGTATTTTTTTTCCAATTTTGTAAAATATATTAAAATCAATACTAATTTGAATGTAAGAAAATCAGTTTAAAAGAAGTCCTTGATTTTTAAAGATGAGGAATTACAGGTATCATAAATACCTCTAAGTAACAGAATTTATTCCATTATGACCTCTTAAAAAAAACTCTCCACCAGTTTCTCCTAATAAGAACTAAGACCACTGGTGTCATTTGAATTCTGCCAGTCAACACAGCCCATTATTTTCTCCCAAGAGTGAGCTTGTTATTTTTCTGGAGATCCACTATTCGTCTTTGGTGCCGTGACCTAGGAGGATATAATGAACAGTGATTTAAAGTAAGTTCTGCTTACCCTAATTTTTTTACACTACAATCTACTCATCCTCCTGGGGGACACTTGTCCTCTGAATTTGACCCATCTGCAATATTTTTAGTAAGCCAAGGGGCTTTAGTCGTTGAAACCAAACACGGCCTTCTTTTCAAGTGGGAGGTCACTGACTGACAGAAACTCACACAAATGGAGAGAGGATCGTACAAAATCCACAAAGTCATGCAGTACCATTTAACCTCTGCAACTTCATTACCTTGTGTATCTGAATTAATGCACTGTACATAACCAGCATTTTCATTGTAATGTAACTGAAGAATGTGTTGTTACAGATAAGACATTGCAAATGAATGATAAGGGTTAAGAGATTGGCTCTACTGAGACTGAGGCTCAACCACCTGCGAGGTGCAGTATTGAGCTTCTGATCAAACTGTTAGACAACTAAAGTGAAAACAGATATCGATCCAAAAAATATGCTGATGCAACACAGGAGTTGCAGCAACAATCATCATCATCAGTTTAAAATATGTAATATCACAATATTAAATAAATGTGGAGAAATGTTAAATATTGAATACCATATTATTACCCAGAATATATAACTTTGACACTGTAAAAAAAAAAAAAAGAATACAGTTCATTCAAGTTCATTATTATTAAATGTGTCATCCTGCCTCTTTTTTCCTGTTTTTTTTAAACATATCAAAGTCATTCAATCCACCTTTCCCAAAATATATTTTCAATTTAACACATCCCCCCCAGGACAGTTGCTTTTTTTCCCAATATCATATTTCTTCACAGTGTTTGACTGTCAATCAAGATAAACAGGGCAGACCAAGTTATGATTCACCTTGCTCTGAAATTGTTGGCAGTCGATAACATCCATCTCTTTTGACTTCCTTCACTTGGTTTTATTCTTTTTTATCTCTACTGTATTACTTTATTACTGTTCTATATGTGTATAGTTAATGCCTTGTTTTTGTCTTTTATTGTAAAGCACTTTGTGATGTCTGATCTAAGAATGCGATTAAATAATCAAAACTGTAACTTCCAATAAAACGTTTACTGAAAAAAAGGAACAGGAAGATTTTATAATGTATAGGCTTGTGTTATGTCATAGTTACATGAAATATTTTGATACCAGGTCATTTATTCGTCTTTATGTATAAGTCAAATATTTTATTGATTTTAGCGAAGCAAAAGGCGGTAATCAATAAACTGGTTTTCCAACCACCCTTAAACTAGAAGAAGAGGAAGATGCAGAGGAAGAATACGCTTTAATATTGACCGCTTGGGGCTGCCATACCTGTCATGCCCCCCTCCCTTAAATTGGCAGTCTTTTTAAACATTTGATAGATGTTGCATTCCGTCACAAGCATGCCAGACGCTTGTCAAGTCACCGCGGCATGTATTTGTGGACTAAAAAAAAACGTGTCTGAGCTCTGAACTTCTTCCGGACACCAGCATTCACTTGTTCGTTGGCAGTTGAACTCTTTGTTAACCGCCATCTTGCTGCCGTTTCTTCACACTCTGAGATGCTAAGATTCCTGCTTCACATCACCATGTTAGGTTTTCATGCGCTGCTTGTGCTGTCATGGACACTGTAAAACTATGCATGTGCCCCGTTGAGTTAGAGGTTATGTGGCTGGGACATAGGGCTTTTACATAGTGGTGAAATATGAATACTAATGTTTGTATTAAGATGGGGCTGAACTGAATATCACTTGGCTCCCATACAACAACATAACCCGCTGCTCTGTGTTGTTTCTTTGCATAAGTTCACAACATTTATTTGCAAACACGCACAGTGGCTAAAATGGACGCCTTGCACGTCCACTTCAGATGAATTTTAATGCAGTGGCCGTGCCACAGAAGATCTGGCCTGAGCAGCAGGGTCATTGGAGAGACCTAATGGAGTTTTAATAGATAAATGTTGGCAGGATGGAGCTCAGGCTTCTCGATAACAGCAGGATGTGGAAATCCAGACAATGGTTTTTAAATGGTGATGGATGGCAGTAATTGGTTTCATATGCGCAGATGGGAAGAATATTGGTTACTGGCATACAGGAAGGAGGAAGACTCAGATGGAGTGAATGGAGGGCAGCATGTTGAAGCAGTTTGATGAGCTGAACCTGAGCAGGATGATCGACAGAGGTGGATGAGGGTCGGGTAAAAGTCGAAGTCAGAGCTCATTAAGCAAAGCTCATCCAGAGGGACCATGACAGTGTGGAAACAAACTTCCCGGTTGCCAGCTAGCAGCAGGTGTCTGATTTGAAGCAAGGTGCTGACATGTCCTGTTACTGTCTTTCACCTTAGTTTTCCACTGTCACTCCTTTGCTGCGCCGGTGTTTCCATGTTTGTGAGCTTTGGATATGTCAGTTTGAGAATGTCACTGCTTTGAAGCTGGATGACTCATCACATGATGTGTTGATAGACCCCCCCAAAAATAAAAAAGAATCAAACACTGTATATTCAGAGGCTTTTTGTAGCACCCACACTGACAAAAGACAGCAAAGTTGACAAGGATGGAGAAGCGCAGGAGACCAGAGGCACAGAGTATGCGTTCTCTTTATTGTCTCTTGGCAAAAGACAAAGCAGGAATAACCCGTAAGGCAAAACCAGGTGGTGATAGCAGGAGGCGAGCTGGTCGCAACTCTTCAGGGATGTGGTCGAAAGGCAGCCAAGGAACACGGGATGATACTACAATCATCTGGCGCCCAGTGCAGGGGGAGCAGGGTTTTTATAGTGGCAGGGTGATTGCTTGGTGATGTGCTTCAGGTGCGTCTCGTCTGCCTTTCGGGAACCAGCCACGCCTCCTGCCACCACCTGGGGACAGAAAGAAAAACCAAAAGGGAGAGGGAAAGGCCGAAAAGCCAAACAAAACTGAACCATCACAAAAGTACTGCTAAATCCATCACAAACATAAAGACTTTCTTTACTTTTACTTCTAATGACTTTTTTTCAGTTATATTTTAGACTTTTCTGATGATTTTTTAAAGTAACTTATAGTTCTGTGGGGGTTTGGCTTTAAGGGCTTAAAGAAATGAAGGAGTTCATTTTTCCAAAAAGCACTTGACACAGAGGAGGATTTAAACACACTGGAAAAGATAAAACTTTATTTTTCCCTGTCGTGACAATACAAAGTCAACAAGTGCAATAACAATCCAACCGAAAACGGTACTGTACATTCTATCTAGTAGTAAATACATAGACAGAACGTGGCGCACATAATCATCATCACCACCACACCCAAAAAAGTGAGGTATCAACCACTACAAAGCTTCTGTGTACAGGTGGGTACTCAACTGTAAGGCAACTGTTACCATGACAACCTGGGGAGACTGAAACAGATGTGTGCTCCATCCTTCCAACCCTTGTTTTTTTTTTTGTTTTTTTTAATCTTCATTTGGGAAGATGGTTGAGCTGATACGATTTACAGTACCACATCACATCAGGCCAGAATCAAGACTGTTTTCAACAAAACAGAAAACATCACAAAACCCAAGTTGTAACATTTTAAGAAAGGGGAAAGATTCCCTACACGTCTCTTGAGGGAATCATAATTGTCCCTGCTACTGCTTGTCAGAAGTGAAATCAAGGATCCCTCCCCCCGTGTTATTATTACTTTATTGGTGATAATAACAGGCCTCCTTTGTCTTATTACAGATCAGAACACACAGCAGAGAACCACCAAAACAGACATGTTCTCTAACATATGAGAAATTCCCCACTGATCCAGCATTGAGAACTATTTAAATCCTCTTTGTGCTCCTGCACCTTAAAAAAAACCCTTTTCTTTCCTCTGTTTGCCTCTGCTGATCACACTCTGTGAACAGGGAGGCAGTTACAGAGCAAAAGCAAAAGAGTGTAATTTAGAACCACTGCTGATCTCTGGGCCAATTATTTCACTTGGACACATCCTGTGTCTCTGCCCTCTGAAAGCGATGGCGTGAGCCTGCTGGGGTGCACACACAATTAAACTTTAGCCACTGGAATGGGAATTAACTTGCTCTAACAACTCAGCAAATGTGAATATTATTGCTGATAACTGAGGATGACTCCCGGCAGTCCCCGCTCACAGCACTTGACTAGATTTCTGTTAGCGTCCACTTAAACTTCATGAAACAGACAGGATAAATATGATGCGGGACCCAGTGAAGCGGCTTAGAGCCCCCTCTCAGCAGTGTTAGCTTTTGACAGGGACATTGCAGTTTGTGCACGGACCAGCGATTCTGTGCACACCCAGCTCAGCAGCTTACTCAGAAACTATTCTGGTTATCAACTGCACTGTTTGTCTGACAAGGAGAGTTATCTGAAGAAATCACCAACTTGTCACAGGCATTTTTCAGAAAATAATTGTCAATAATGATTATTGGCCATTTTGGTAATCTTTAGTTGCAGCCCTGGGGGATGTCATTTTGATAATTGATTCATAGTTTTAGTAATTTTTCATTTGCTGGCTCCAAATGTGAGCATTTTATGCTTTGCTTTGACTGATAAGATGGTGAATTCAAAATCCTTTCGACTGTTCAATACCTATCATAATGGGAAGTTTTCACTATTCTCTTATTTTATAGATCAAATATAATGAATGGAATCATAAGTTGGAGCCCTAAAGTAGGAGTCTTTCTTTAAAAAGTGATCATTGTCTTCATGTTTCTCCTCATGAGGCTGACACATTAATGGTGGGGAACTTTTTTCAATATGAGTTCATTATCCAGGAATACTTTTCAATGACTTCAGTTTCATTTCAAATGTAAATTGAGCTGGAACCTCTGCAATGCACCTCAGTGATTACCTGGTGCTCGTTTGGTTGGCCCCCCTGACTTTTACATACCATGTCATCCTTCTGATTAAGCTACTGTACATTATTGCTGAAAGCGAAGGGGATTTTAATGAATTCCTTTACATTTTCTATTATGGCTAGTCGATTACAATTGTCTGTTACCGATGGTGGACATAGAGCGCTCCTTTTTTATAAGGGAGCCTAATGGATATTTATTGGCATCATATTGCTAATGGGGCTGTTTCTCAGGCAGCTCCAGTAATGAGGAAGGGCAAACAAGCCATTGGATGAGTTCACCGAGGCAACTGTCACATAATAACTTCATATGTTATGGTCTCAAATGCGGTTGTAGGCTCGTAGCCAAGGGTGAAGGTTGTGTTTGACTTAGCATAAAGCTCTTTGCCGTTCTGAAGGCATCCCTGATCCTCATCCATGTTTTGGGTGAAAGAACTTATTCATATTCAAGACCCCTCTCCTCACCGCTGGTAAACCAAGGGGGAATCTTGATGACCTAACGTAAAACTTTTAGATCTACAGCAGTTAGCATTAACTGTGCAATGCAGCAACATTACAATATAGAGAAACCCATTTGTTTCACAGAAAGGAGATCTGAAACATTTCATACGTGATACTAGCTTTTCCACATGGCTGCAGAGACATTTTGTGTCTGGTTTCAGGAAGTAACAAAAAACATTCTACTCTAAGTGAGATGCTCAGCATCAACCTAAGTTGTTACATGTTCCGAATGTTAACCACTCATATATTTCTCTGACTAGTTCACACAAATAAATCACCAAATAGATAACCCACAACTGTGTCTAACTGCTACTGAACACAAACCGACACAGCAGTGTAATAAACAGTTTATATCTAGAAAGATGAGAGCTTTATTTTTTTTGGTCAAAAAACAGACAAGCCTCCTCGCTTGCAAGAACAGTTTATCCAGTTCAGCTGAGATTTGTTTGGGATACTGCAGGCCTTGGCGGCCCTTCAGGGGCTCACTGAACACCTCTGAGCAGACAAACGTGTCTGTGAATCCTCTGCGATGGCAGCGGCGGTGCTGTCATCTGTCTTTCCTTTCAAACTTTGTTCAGCTGGGTTCCTAAAATGCCTCAACAAGCCTGCTCCTATCTGTCCACGGGTGTTTTGTGCTCATTAGAAAGGGGCAGTAGTCACTTGTAACTATTACGGTATGGCTAGTGCACCAGTATTCTTTGTATCTGTGGTCCAGGGAGGGGCATCTGTGCAGCCTCCTCCTCCTCTGCATCATGTAAGGGAACAAGGTGTTGCTACTCTTCAGTTTGTCCACTCGCAGCGTCATTCTGGGGAAAAACAATGTATAGAAAGAAAAACAAGAAATTCAGTATCAAGATGCATTTGTTACCTTGAAAGTAGCAGTTGCAGTGACAAAAAATGTTTTTAAAACATTGTCTTTTTTCTGGCGCTTTAAATGACATCTTTTTACCAAAGCAATAGTGGAGAGATGAGAGGAAAACAAGGAAGAGAGAGAGAGAGAGAGAGAGATTTTAAAAAATGCTCCTGGCCCCATTTGAACCAGGGGAAAACCATGTGTACCAAATATGGGGGGTGGAGATCATAAATCCTTCTCTCGGGTGGTCTGCTCTGGATGCTGTGACCAGTTTTGGTTTGGTTTCTGGTTTTTACTACATCAGTAAAATGGCAAGGATCCTGGACGGATAAGACGGGACGGCTTCAGGGGTCCAGTGCATAAATGATGTACGCATGCAAACACTACGAACCCGGTGTCTTCTGCACAAATCTAGCAAGTGAATGTAAATGAAAATAATTGCAGCTCTAATAACAACCATCTCCATAAAAACTGAGGCGCTCCGTTCACCGATGAAGGCCAAACCGAGCAAGTGAAGAAGAAACACTGTATGTTCACATACAGTGCATATATAGAGATTTTAAATGATTGATACAATCTCATACCAATGGATCACACAGACATTTCTTTATCCTGTTCAAACAGGCATTTTTATGCCCAGTGAGCACATTGCATTATATATATCTATATATATATCTGCATTATGAAATACCTCCAAGCTGCCACTGACGTTGTTTATGGAAAAATCCTGATTCGATTGAACAATGCGGACATGGTGTTCAGCTGCACAATGTGTGTGCTTTGTGCTTCATGGTCAACATTGATCTTTATAGAACAACATACTGGCTTTAAAATCAGCCTGAAACCAGGCCCACAAGCACAAAAACTTATAAAAGGGAGGCAGTTTTGCTTTTCAAAATGCAATCAGATTTACAGGAATATTTTACAGGTCTGTATTTTCTTGTAAAGGCTCTAAGCCCATCCCACCTCCATGAATCACATCCACAATGCTCATTTCTGCTGCCCACAATGAAATAACTACATTGCTAATGGGAAAATAAAAGTTTCCACTTCCTCACCTTATTGATTTTCCTTGCATTCTTGTATGGAGACAGGATTATTTGCAATCTGCAGGGCGATGCAACACTGATGCTTGTGCTCACTGTGCTTCTAGGACTTGAAGGTGACTTTAAGAAAAGGACTAAAATGCAACCATTTGTACAACAACAGATCTAGTACATGAACTTTCCCTCATGACAATGTCAAAAGTCACTCTACAACTTTCAGAGGGCTAAACTATTCCCCTGCTCTTCCCCTTTCGCCTGAAGCAGAACTCACTGCTTGGTTGCCTTTGTAGAATCCATGATGTTAATTAACTCTCACCACATGGAGAGTGTTGCTTTAATTGGACAAGGTCTTGGCATGCTGCTCTGTGGACAGACAGGCCAGGAATAATTTCATAATGTACAATTCTATTATTACCACAGAAAGCCAACCACTGAGTTCAAAGATGGATGTGAATATGCAGGAGACAGGGCTGAGCTTTGATCACACTCTGACAGGGAAAAAAACAGAAAGAAAAAAAACAAGTGAGGCGATGGCTCAGCCTTGAGTACAGCACCGAGTGGCTGGGTGTCATTTCCTCTGCAGACGGGCCGGCAGGTGTTTATATCTTGGCGTTAGGGATGGTTACCTTTGACCAAAGCGACTGAGCGAGCGACGGAGTCTGATTCCACTAAACGCTGAGTCACTGAGGCCTGACTGTAAGAGGCAGAGTCACAGTTGCTGGTGAGTCAAGGATATGTGTGACAGATGCCACCTCACATGGCTAAGCTCAGCTGGCCCAGGAAGCTACCATCCTTGAGTGAGTGGGTGGATGCTGGCGTGATGCGCTGCTGCGTGCTGGGGCCAAGTGATTAACAAACTGCCAAGAGACTCTTTGTCATGTTCTGGTTGATGTGCAGTGGTGTCATTTGATGTGTCCCAACATCTAATTCCTCCTCTTTTTTTTAAAAACTATGACACTTCTTGCAGATGCTCAGCACACTATTGTAACATAGCCATCATTAGCATTAATAGCTACAGCTTTAATTACCAGTCTAGAAGATAATATTTTAGCTTCAAACTCCCTTTGTGCGTTGGCCGAGAGCTTTCTCCAGCAGTAGATAGAAACATTCTTCTTTTGCTCCTTTTTCAATCACTTCTTTTCTTTGGAGCCAAAAGTGGATTCTTGCCGTCTGTGCAGTGTTACCCCCCCTCACATTTTGGGCTGAGGACAGACTAGACCCCACAGTGACTAACTATCACTTGAGGTGGTATTAGGAGACTGGATGGGCCTGGGCTAGCTGTTTCTGCAGCATGCTAACATCAGTAGATGTCTGCACACGTCTTTACATTGTACTGATATTTGACGTTGAATGAGTTTTAAACTGAAACACTTGCATATAGCTTCTTTTAAACCATAGTCGAGTCGTGTGTTTTCAATTCTTCCACCAAATATGCGAGTGAAGCAGCTTATTTTTATCTTCATTGCGCAGTTGTTTTTTTTTTGCAAAGTGAGTCTTTATCAGCACTGACGAAAGCCAAACTTAGCTCATTCAAAATGTGCAGTAAAGTCTGACTGCCCTGACAGTGGCAGATGAAACATTTCTTGCACTTCAGAGACAGAGGGTGTCAGAGTGGGCGCGCTGCACAGGGAATTAAAAATAATATAGGAGATTATTACTGCCAGCTTTAGATTTTCTTTCCGGTGTCCAGATATTTAGATGATGCTGTGGCTCCCCAGTGCTAATTGCAAGAGGTGGATTAGTGGGCAAAGAGGGCTGGCACAAACTGGGAACCCGGCCAAACTTTCAATGTCCTAATAGCCAAAAGGGGACAACCAATCAGGGCTTAAATGCTGCTGAGTACTTTATGGCAATGGAGCAGGAGTTTCCAGGAACAGCTGAGTTTATCGCTGTTTAAGAGTTACATAAGAAACCTCACTAAGATTTGTGATGACAAAATGGTTTTGTTTCTTTCTGTGGCAATGAGATAAGCTTAGTCTGATGAATCCCAATATATTTTGTCTGATGCACCACCATAACTCTGTCAGATCCTTTCAACATCACCCATCATCTTGCAAATGTGTTGATTTGAATGGATTTTAAACTGGATATTGAAAGGAATAGTTTGGTGCTGCTTATTCATGCAGACAAATGAAAATGTCACTGTAATTGGGACCAGGGTTATCACAAACAAGTGGCCACCACCAGCCTGGTTCTGTCTTTCAACTTCTCACCATCAAACTGTTACTAATACTCTCTTGTGTGGCACATGGTATTTAGGTGTTACAGTTGAGTCAAGCTGGCTAGAGATGTGTCCTGTGTGCAAACTGTATTGTAGCTAGTTATTAATTGGATGTTGTGACAGTAAATGTACTCCAAATAGGTCTCACACCAGTTTACAATCTCACTTTTGCATGTTTATGTTCCTCCTAAACACAGATATATAGATATTTTTTATTTTTACCAAATTGTTTTTCCCCCAAGTGGCTATTGTACAATCCCTCATGTGCAGAAGTACCCTCCTAGGCTACAAATAGCTTTGAAATGGAATTGATGGCCTGGTTTCAGTTCTGGTTTACTGTCCTGATCTGGCTGCAGGGATTAAGTTTACCCAGGCTAGTGCACATGTACCATTACTGTAAAAACTGCACCCTCAGCTAGAGCAAATAACTTGTCTTGTCCTTTTTTAACCAATCACTGGCTGTTTTTTTCTGACATGAGCAGCTGCATTGTGAGTAAACTCTCATGCATTGGCCATAAAGAAACACTGGATTGTTCCTATAAAGTGAAATATAAACCATAATATCTGGTGTGACAAACCCCTCACCTGGATCACTGGGTAAGAAATAACATGAGTTGAGTTTCCTTTTTTTTTGCTCAAACTGAAGTGAATACATGTATACATGTATAAGACATTTTAATAAAGGGTATCTGCGGCGAGAAAGCAGTTTCCAAGGCCGCCCACACTGTACCCCCAGCAGATCTGCAGCAGTACATATCAGCCTGCTCACGTAGCGATATGGTAAACAGCTTTCCAACACGCTGAACGCCGAGCTGCACTCTCTCTGAAGAAACAGATCTGTGCGTGTGGAGAAATTATACTAAGGCTTGCTCGTCAGGGTTCCTCTGCTGCACTGGTAACCATTTATGTTAGATTCCTGAGTCGCTGTGTGACTGGGTTGTTTTTAGATGCTGTGGCCCCAGTTGTGGGACTTGACCCCATCTATGTTTGTTGACATTTGGCCAACAGATGTTCAACTAAGTGGACCCAGTTTTCTGAGCCTTTACCCTGCATCCTCTCTGGGGATAAAGATCTGTACCCCCGCAAATAAACCTTGGGCCATCCGATGACGCACTGTGTGGGCAACATTAACTGTGGCAAACACGCAGTATCACCCATCGTGGTTACTTAACAGATTTAAGCAAAAGTGCAAACATTATCTGGACTGTGTGAAGTGCTTCATTGTGTGAAATGGAAAACAGGCTATTCTAATCTTGCCCCAGAAACTGCTTGTGACTGAATTTAGCTCCCAGTAGCTGTCACTTTCTTTGCCGATGTGAATGATTATGCAAGAATATTTTTAGCTCTATGAAAATGCTGTCCTGTTTATCAAAAAGTAACATTTTTTATGGTAAAAGATGTTGCACATTAGTATCCCACACTACCATCTATCCTGAAGCAGTTCCTGTCACCATTATCAGCATGGAATTCCATGGACTAGCATAGAGCAATAGCATGCTCTCATTTTCTAGGCCCACTTTGTCAGTGAGCATTTTGTCGCAGTTCTTAACACCTTATTATAGACATGCTGTAAGCTGGAGAGCCGCCAGTGCAGGTTAACCTCAGCAGTCCAGGATGGATGAGTCCTATCACACTGAGCTGACTTTGTGTCTAATGAGGAGGCTCCATGGATATGTCCATTCTTAGTTAACTACATTTCTACCAGTGGAGGAGCCCCAGGATCCCTCCAAGGCACCCCAGCTCTTCCATCTATGGCTCCCACTGTCCACACTGCTTCTCAAAACCATTTGTCAAAACCTCTGTTCACATTAAATTATCACGACCTGAGAGAGATGTCTACCTCTAGGAAGAGACTCTGAGCCCCAGTCAGGCAAATAGGGTGCACAGTGTCGGAGATGGAGGACTGAATGAAAAATTGACCGCACAAGAATGTAGGTTTGTACAGACTGTGCTCTATGATTGCGTGGCTCTGTTATGAAAGTCTGAACAATGTCTGCCAAAAGAAGAAAAGTTCCCTGCGGCTGCTATGAGTTATGGGTCATTCCTGGCGCTGTAAATCATTGTGTATGTTTTAACAACAGTCACACGCAGCACTGCACACCCTGACTGCCTGTGACCACTCTCAAAGGTAATAAAAAGATAAACGGAAAGGACAGCAGATGGTGTCTTGCCACGGAAACCCCATGAAAGGTTTCTAATGCGACTCTGGAGTTGAATCTTTCAGGTTAAATATGAGTTAGGGACCCCTGGCGGATGGTGACGTTTTCACATTGTTCTGCTCTTTTCTATTCATTAATGATGGGCGCCCTCTGACGAGCCAGTCAGACTTAAAACAAGAAAATTTCCCATTTATAAAAGAGGCTGATGTTGAGACATATTGCAGCTATTTTGAGATGAAAGACTAATCAGATGCTTTGCAGAATATTATCCATTAATGGATGGAAGGCCTCTTAAATATTGATAAAGTCTGTATTCCTTAGTCTGAGGGGAAACCATATATTGAAATGATTAAATTCTTCACCCGTGAGTTGCTGTGATTTTAAAAGGGACAGAGTTATCAATATCATTATATACATTTATAGTTTGTATGCACACTATAACGCTAATAAGGAACTCAAATAAACGAGGAGCCTGATGTTTGAGCTTCCTCCCCGCTGGCTAGGAGAAATGCTCTAATTTGTCCTTCTAGACACACTCTTTCCCCGCCATGTAGCGCTCTGTGTAACAAAGCAAAGAACAATGAAAAACAGGCCGTCGAGAAAAGGACACGCAAAGAGAAACAATATTAAAAAGATATGAAGTAGAAGAGCATACCAGAAGGGGGCCATCAAAACATTTCTCATTCAATGCTTTTTCCAAGCAAGTGGTCCTTGCACTGTAGCTTGTTTATCAGACTGCTTCCTTTACATTGATTTAGTTATTTGCTCCCTTCATCCAGCAATCAGTCAATTTTTAAAGACTCTAATGGGCTTTTCCAGAGTAGACCAGAGCAATTAGCAAAACAGAGTACCTGCAACGTTAAAAAAAAACAACACGCGTGGGAAAGCTAAACAGTTCAACCAGGGTGATTAGGGTGATCCCAATAATTAGTTATGAATATGTCCAAGCTTTGACCAGTGCAGCTGTGACAGCTGAATCAGTTCATGAGGAGAGAGATGTAGGAGAGGAGGAGAAGAGCAACAGTCAGCCTGTTAAATATGGCATTTATTTATACTGCATTATTTATGATTCAACTACCACCACAATTTAGGGCTCTGATATTGTCCAAACTCTCATCCTGATAGAGGTCATTTCATATCCAGATAGCGATGCATATCTTTACTCATTACTCGTACCTTTTCCACCGTGGAATTTGGGACCATGTCCTTGCGGATGGAAGCTGCGAGGCAGCGGTGTGTGCTGTGGGCAGTGTCTCTGGCAACATCTATGTTTGTGCTTTTTGAGCACTCGACTGAGCATTTGCATTGCTGTCCTATTTTGAAGGATATTTTTCCTGGTACATCCTATTTACTGTATCTCTGTACTCCATCGTTCTCACTACCTTTCCAAATAAGGATGTTACATCTGCCACGGAGGTTATATTTCCCCGCTTGTCCATCTGTTCGTTTGTTTGTCACCCAGATAGAAAAAGCATTGGAGTGATTTGCACCAAACTTGCTGGAGGGATGGGACATGGGCCAGGGAAGAACCTTATTAAATTTTAATGTGGATGTTTGGATCCAGGAAGTTTCCATCGCTTTCCTTATCACTTTCCACTGGGAGGCGTTTTTCATCTTAGCAGATGTGTGCTCCTAGTTCTTCATGCAACCACATCACATCCATACAAGTGTGGGTAAACACTGAACCATGTTTTACCCAAATCACATCTTATATCTCTCCCACTTAGAGAAGACTTGCACAAGTTGATCCTTGACACACTGGCTGTTTGTTGTGGCTGTTACCTCCTCCACCAATGTCTCTCCCCTATCTCTGAGGGTCCGGGCCGTGACCTTGGTTGCTATGGCAACTACCAAGTGGAGGCAATGAACTATGCTTGTAGTAAGTGGCCTGTGAGTGACCTCTGGACACACTGCCTAATATTAGTGCATTCCTTCATTACACATAAATGAAATATGCCACAGCCTTAACTGGTTGTAATTTTCACAATTCTGATTTATAGTCAATGAATGACATACGATATCTCAAATGTTTCCTAAGATCAATCAAAAAAGCATTTACAATACAGAAATTTAAAACGTGTAAAAGTATGTCCTCACCACTACCTGTCTGGTGTGTAGAAATCATTATTGCCACACTGCCATCTCTCCCACAGAGACACCTCAGCTCTGGTTACCCAGATCTGCGATGCAAATGCTAGTTCACTATTTGCAGATTCTTGCAGCTCTGCAGTAGACTCGCAGCTGTCACTTCACAGACAGCGACTCACCATGCGGTGGAGGTGTTGTAGGGCAGGAGCGTGGGGCTGTGGCTCTCCCCTCGGAGGCTGTGTCTCGGCTGGTAGTGGCTGGGGCCCATGGGCTGGGCTTGGGCTTGGGCTTCGCTCTCCTCCGGCATGGACCTGTGCCACTGACTCCGAGCCTTCTTCAGCCAGCGTCCTCCCAGGCCCCATTTCTCCAGGTAGACCCGGCAGAGCTCATAGTTTATGGCTGAGTAGTAAAGAAAGTCCAGTGCCAGCAGCACCATGACAAAGAAGCCGTAGATCCACACACCAACCAGGGCTGTATAGTTACTGCAGGAGATAGATAGAGAGAATTAGCTCATTGTGCTCATCTGGGAATGGCGATGATAAACACTCACATGCTGTCAGCTACCATCCAGATACCTGTAAACTGGGTCTTTAACTCCCGATAGCTAGGAGCTGGCAGGTGTGACTGTTCATCAAATCCTCCCTTGATACAAAACCATAGCTATATTTAAAGAAGCCGCCACCTGTTTCATATGCCGCTTCTTAAATTGGGCAAAGAATTTTAATAGACTTTTTAATCCTTCTTATTTTGGCTTCCTTGTCGTGCCTCTGAAAATCTGTGCTCCTTTTTTTTACCTCTCATAAATTTTCTCCATGTATTACACGACCCTGCTGGATTTATGTGGGGCACATTTATACTTTCTTTTTGTCCACCCACATCCATCTAGGTACACCAAGGTAGATGAGCAGAAATAGCACTGGGAAACAGCCTCCTGAGACGTCTGAGAAGCAGCATTTACCAAAACAGGGCTACTAAATATTTCTGGGTGCAAAGTCTCTGTTCATCTGGTGCTGAGAACATTTGGTTGCACAAGTTGAAAGTGATTCAAGTGATTCAGTCCTATCTGGATGCCTTTACGAATGGGGAAAAAAATACCATTTTGACTCTGAGCAACAGAGATGACATAAGATATAACTTCAAATCTGATTTATCTGGTGGGTTACCATGTTTTCTGTCATTCCAGCATAGTCTGCAGTTTGTATGACTGCATTGATTTAAGCCCTCACAAAAGGGCTTCTAGTTCAGTAAATAAAATGAATCCTCTCCTGTTCCAAAATGATGCGGTCTTGACAATATTTATCTGAATAAATGTCCATAAAATGAACATCTGGCAGTTGGATATCACCCGGCCTTTCCTCACATCTGCGTCTGAGACATTTACCTATAATTTTGTTTGTTTGGGGCAGCAGGGCTTCCATGCAGGACTATACTTGGGTCAGCTTGAGGGTTAGCACGTGTGCACAGTCCTTGGAGGGAATCGATCATGACCACACAACTAAAACAAACGTTATTCAATATTTAACACAGCTTTCTCAGAGAAGGAAAGCAGATGCAATTGATTATCTGTCAAAGGCTTGCGGCTTTTATTGCTTCTTCTTTAAAGTTTTAGTCTTAGCTGGGTTGTCCACTGAACATATTTAAATTCTGCATTTCAGCCTCTCTGTACATATATACAGAGTATATAGACTGTACATATAGAGCGCCATATGCTGCAATGCATTGACCTGTGAAACCCACACAGGCCAATCGCCGTTAGTTTTTCTTAGAATCATTTTTCCAGTGCACTGTGAGTAGCGAGCAGAATAATGACCAGTTTAGCTCGCTTGGCCAGTGGTAAATATCAAGCCTGTGCTCCTATCTTCTCTTGAGCCAGCATGAAAAAGCGGCCCAACAGGCCATCTGACACTAAAATGAAATATCATGACCGGCTGCAGGGCAGTGTGAACCATCCCAGACAGTGGCATGCTGGGAGGGCATTAGAACAGAGAGCTGTGGTTTTGTCACCCGAACCCCCACTGAGAGCTTCCATAGAGCAGGAGGCTCGCTTCTCTGTGTCCTTCACTCAACTTAAGACTGCTTGTCATGATTGCAACGAATGTGTCCTTTGTGAGGAGATATCCACATTTCCTGCCACGTATGGTATAGTTTACTATTGACCAAGTGTACTATAATTTATAGTATAAATTTCTATGGTACAGTCATGGTGGTACTTGTTATAACAGCAAACATTTTACACCTGCCTCACTGAGCTCTCATTTTGAGGCATTTACCTCGCAACACAACTGCTGTCGGCAACTGCTCCACTCTGTGGCGGTTCTGAATGCTTTAGTCGTTGCAAATCAATGTCGACGAAGCCTCAGAGCAAAAGGTTGTGGGTTCATACTGTCGAGGGGGCGGTCCGTTTGTGAGTCTGCAGAGTGCCGACTACAACTGGCTGTTTTACATCTGATCTAATGAAACTGCTTGTGCCACCAAAGCTGCTCACATTTAACACTACTCAAGATTCAGCACAACCTGTTCTGTCCCTTAATTATCTCCAGCAAGGTGGTTATGTTTTGTTTGTGTCAAATCTGTGTGGATATCTCAGAAACTACACGACACATTTCAGTGTAATTTGGTGGAAAAGTCCATCATGGTTGTGCACACTGTCACACTGTGCTATATTTTGGCTCATTGCTTCTGAACTGTGAGACATTAGTCTTCTTCCTGTATTCCATCTTTAATGATTAATAAAATTAGGACAGGTTTATACATTTCCATCTCAAAAGATGTCAATTTCTCTTTTAATCTTATGCATTTTATCAGCCAAAACTGGTACATAATATGTTTGGAAGGAAATTACTCATGGTCTCCTTTTGGTTACCAAATAATCTGCCGATTATATACTCTATTATTTCACCTAATCAATCATTTGGTAGATGTCAGAAAAGTCAGAAAAATACCCATCACTATCTTCTATTGAGCTCCAGATCATCAGATGACTTGTTTTGTTCAACTAACAGTACAAAATCCAAAGATATTCATTTCACTACAATACAAGATGAAGAATATGTATTGTGATTTAGATGTAGATAGGGGCTTTTGACATTTTGGGTTATTAAAGTAACAAATTTAGATATGAATGCAGCCTCTAAGGGGTTTCTGGGTCATGATGTAGTGACAGCATTGCACTGTATGCCTAGAACATAATGAGTTCTTAGGTAGTACTCTTATTAGTCATCACAGCAGGGCCGCCACCCCTGCTGTGTGGGGAATTCCCTATTTTTCTACACCTTGTGTTGCTGGAGAATAGCAGTGATTTAGGTGGCATTTCAGTCATTTTCTGAAACTAAACCAACAACAAAAAAAGTTCAAAGTGGGTCAAGTGTGAGTATATGATCACTCACTTGTGTGCATATCCGTCTGTGGTGGTGGTGAGGTTGATCTGCATGACCATCTGGAACTCCGTCTCGTTGCAGCAGTACTTGAAGGCGGTGTTGTTGTGGTGGCAGCAGAACATGTAGGTCTTGTTGTCTGAGAGGCGTGGGCAGTGAAAGCCGAAGTGGTACCGCCCCTTGTGGTCGGAGTAGGGCTCGCACACCCGGTAATGTGCTGAGAGGGCTGCAGCGTTGGTGGAGGACAAAGATGAAGATGTGAAATCCGTTGAGTATTTTTCAGGAAGGAGATATTTTGGTACTGCAGAGGATAAAGACATGCGACTCATGACCTTTGAATCAGGCTTTGTGAAAAAATGGCAACCCCTCATTAGAAATGCTGATGGGAAAACAGCTTAAAAGGAAGCACTGTTCAACCTAAAGCAGCCTAATTACAAACACAATGTACCGACTCTTTCTGCTTTTTCTTTGGATGTCTCAGAAAATACAAGATTGCAGATAGTAATAACAATAGTGGAGGATAAGGAACAGACAACAAACAGCATACCCTGATGGCAAACGCTCTGTCACCTTTATTCTTGAAGGAGCACAAGAACCCACCATGAATCATTAAGTACATCTCATTATAGTTCATTGTGCAAAAATATGATTGTCAGTGCTCCTGGATGCAAAAATCACATATGCACAGGTATTCTTTTTGTTTTCCTCAGACCAAGTTAAGCAATTTTCTGTGCCAAAATTACATTACAAATCCCTTAATGGTGATTCTGCCTGAGGCCATTTTTCCCCACATAACTAGAGAAAATGCACATGGGAGGAGTTAGCCTTCAAGGCTTTCTGTCAGAAAGCCCTGTTCGCTTGGCTAACATTGTGAAACAGTCTACTTTAACCCAAAGAATGATCTTTTCCCAACACCAAACCAAGTAGTTTTGTTGCCTAACCTTAAGCAAACCGTGACTAAAAACTTGAGCCACAGAACATTTGTGCCAGTAAGACTTTCTGGATGTAAGGCCTGAAAGAAAACGTCTCCCAGCAGCAACTCAAATGAAAGAAGCAGGACTGCAACACTCCCTGTTACCCCCCTAAAAATATATATATTACTTCTTGGCAGTTGAAATTATGTGGGAGTCCTGAGTTCATTATGGGGCAACGCAAAGGCATGTAGTACAAATAGTACTATGGCTCATTTGCATTCATGTGTAATCGTGCTTTCACGTCCCTGCGGCTGCATCACTTCTGTCACAAAGGCGGAAAAACCTGTATTGATTTCATTATGGAATCTAGCAAACAATGAGGTTTTGTTTGATAAAATTTACTTCAGCAGCAGCCGAGGCTCCATCGCATAATAATAAATTAATGAACTGTCGGAGGAATGAACCAGATGTAATAAGAGGCAGTTTAGAGGGCTGATGATAGTTAATACATGTCATAATGGACCAACTCCCTCATAACTAATCAGCGTCAGTTTCTTAGCACCGTTGCTCTTCCCATTACTGGTAATAAGAGCAAGAATGAGTGTTGCAGTTTCTCTTGAGACAGCTCCTGTTAGCTGGATGTATACAACAGAAACTGCACAAACAGAACAGAACAGAACGTATAAGACCAATCTAAAACAATAAGTCATTAGGCTTCACACACAGGATGCTAAAACACCCCACAACTCAGAGTTTCAAGAGTCTAGTCATCCCGTGTGGACCCCACCTGGCAAGAGATTTTCACTCACTACTTTGACTCATCAGCTAACATATACTGCAAGACAATATTTTTGGTGCTTAACTAAAATTGATGGATAATATAATTTAGTCTGACGTATCAGCTTGGCTCTATTTCTGTCATTTGTTTCATTTGTACTAAATTAACCTCTTTGATTTATTTTTGTTTGATCATGCTCAGGCAAAGCATAAATCAAATTATGCCACTCCATGTGAAGTGCACTCAGATTTATATTGCTGTAACTGATTTGTCCTTGTCGTATGTATTTCCTTTCCGCGGTGAAAGCTCTGGCAGTGTTTTCAGTAAGTGTTGCTGCTGCGATTAAGTTGAAGATCCCCTCATGCTGCGGGGTGATAGAAGTCTTGCGGTTATCTCAGACAGGGACAGATCAGCATTTGAAAGGCAAGAGCTCTTTCAGGTTATAATAAGCTTGGTATAGCTTGCCATTGTCCCTTCGTAATCATAATTTTAGCAGAGGTGGGGGGTAAAATGAGGTGGCACTGGAGGACACAGTAGCTGAGGAGTCAAGGGTGGCTAACAGAGTGAGAGAAAACTCTTCATTTGACCTTTGCATCAAGGCCACATGTCGTTGAATCAGTGAACCAGTTCTGCAGTCAGCTCATGTCATTTATATCCCATTAATCCTCATACCTAAAGGAGGGGTCAGCAGCAACCTGGCAGTAAGGGAGCACAGGCCCTCGACATAGGAAGTGGGCCGTAAAGTCCTCTAACGAGGCACGACTTAAAGGTTTGGAAAGAGAAGAGTTCAGGCGAAAGTCTCTGGCTTCCCAAATGAAGAACAGCTGGTTGTGTAAACAACGCAGCTGTAAACCTACCCACCTACTTAATTTCATTTACACCTCTTCAAATTTAGGACCCAGTTAACCGCTTGGCTCTTGCATGACAGCGTTGTTTTTGTGTTTTTGTGGGGGGGGTTTTTGTGGGGGGGTTACAACCCGTGGCTGGCTATTCCGTATTTTTGGTAATCAGGGAGCAGAGGGCTTTACACAAAGATGTTAGAAATCCAGATGTTACATTCTGTCTCTGGCTGTCACCTGGAACTCACAGAATCATTGGGAGATGTTATTTGCTCTGGGCTTGAAAGCATGTTTTTGAGGACTTTTAAAGCTAAAGCAGGGTGTTAAGTGGACCTGTTAATGAGATGATTGTTACATCATTCACCCACGCTCACGCTTCAGGTTACTATGGGTTTACTGTTTATTTAAACCTTCCACACACTCCAGCAGTTTGCTCCCACCAACATCCAATCCGCCTCCTGTCCTTGCCCTTTTCAAACTTGACTTGGCATCTATTCCCTTGTGCATAATGTATACTTGATGTCTCAGAGATACTGTATGCGTTGGCTGGGATTTTCTGTTTGTACTGCTCTCTTCGCAGGACTGTGCTGTGTGGCCTCATTTAGAGAGCACCCGGAGGTTCAGAGCTTTTCCTGCCAAGTGCACTTTTCTTCTTGGCGATAAATGTCTCCCTTGATGTTAAGTGTGTCTGACTTAACTTCTGGCCGTCAGATGTCAACTTCTATCTCCTTCTGTCCATAGAACAGTGTCTTTTGAGGTTGTTTCCTGTATTTAGTTCATTAGCTCACTACTGGCTCACACTTTGAGGGATCTTGAGTAAGCAGGAACTGCTCCTAGCATGGCTAATATGAGCACACCCTGAGACCTGGAGGCTCCTGTAATAAAAATATCCACTTTCCAAGGCCAGACTGGCAGATGCACTGACAAGAAACCTTTTACAGACCTGCAGTGGACAGCAGGAGGAAAATGACCGTCAGGACATTGAAGGACTGCCGGCTGGTGATAGTCATCTTCTCGTCCTCATATGGAAAGAGGGGAGGGTGCAGGTGGGGGAGGGGGAGGGGGGGGCTGTTGGGTTTTAGTTGGTTGTGGGCATCCTTCTGCTTGCTGTCAGCTCCTCTCACATGGCTGCTGTGGCTGGGAGTCAGGACTCCTGGTGGTAACAAGACAACCAGAGAGAGAAAAGATTGAAGTTATTTGATTTGGGTGTCTGGAGGTTCCTCCCTGCTGTGTGGACAGCTTGTGTGGCAGTGAGTGCCCATGCTGCCTTTCCCAAGTCTGTCCTCTGGTTTAATGGGAAGGAATTATGCATGAATTATAATGGAAATTGGCACTCTTGCAGATTCCTATAAAGAATACAGCTGGTCTACATTTGGTGAGAGGGAAGTTACGATTGATAATGTTGTAATCAATTAGTTGATCAACAGGAAAAGAATGTTGATTTACTATGATGTTATACTGACTATTTTGACAATCAATTGATCCTTTTTAGTTCATCATTAAGCAAACATTCAGTTAAAATCTTGGTCATTTTTATGCTGAGGCCATAATGTTTCATAATGATTTCAGTTTCACAAAATTGGATATTAAACTGGATATCTTTATTTTAGACATCACCTAGGTTTTCCTCATTTATTTAAACATTTTATGGACAAATCTATTGGGAAATTGATTAAAATTAATAAGTGCAACCCTTCACATTGTGTCTTGGTATCATACTAAATTATAGTGACAATAATGAGGAATCATCATTTGATAATTGATGATCAGTTAACAGTTTATGTTTTTCAATCTAATATGGCAGAAGTTTCCTGGAAAGAATTATGTAATTTCGCATTAATTATAGTGAAAAAGAAAGAACTGCTACTCTTCAGTAGGTCAGCTGAGCATCTATCTTCAGACAAACATACAAATCAACATACAGCAAATAAATATTCCAATAATAAATCAGTGAATACATAATACTTAGTACCAGTTTGTACACTTATTTCCAGAAAATGTCATTTTTATTACAAAATCACAGAACCATAAAATAAAGTGTCATGGTTGGTTGCATCCCTAATAATGCACTTGTTTTGCCTTTTTACTACTCTTTCTACTACTGCAAATGTATTTCTGTGATAAAAAATTGTTTTTAACTAACATTCTAACTTAACCATGCATCCTGTTGAGAACCGAGATGAAAACACATCATATAGAGAAGCTGTTAAATGTGTCTGCTCTGTAGCAGAGAAAAATGCTATAAGTGCACTAAAAGTATGGTGTCCCCAGAGAAAAGTGTTTTACCAAACATTTAATGGATTACACAGAAGTTGCTCCTTCAGCACAGTGCAGAGAGTTTTGATTGCAGAACTGCTGAGAGCGCTTTGCATGTAAATGATGCGTCGTGGGACTTAATGAATTTTTCTTCTTCTTCCACCTATCACTGAGTGGTGAATGGTCAGAGCTCTGTCGTGGCCACCCCGCCCACCCACTGATGCTAAGTGAGATTAATGGGGGTGGTGACACATTTTGCTTAGCCACGCTTGTGCTTTTCCTTGGCAGATTTGTTCCATTTTAGGGTAGTGGTAGAGAATACAGTACCCATGATGCAATGCAAGGGTTCCTGGAGACATACAGTAAATAGTTGCTGTTCATCTAAGTCAGAATCAGCTTTATTGGCCAAGTTTGCATATAAAACAAACAAGGAATTTGACTCTGGTTAGCCTTAGTCCATGGTGTCCCAGTTCCTTCATTATACAAATAACTCCAAAGGAATTATACATGAAAGGTCTCTGTTTGCATTAGATTATTACTCATGATGGGCTGAAAACATGGTTAATGATGGAATGTCTAAACTTATGGCTGGCTGAAATGGAATACACCAAAGCTAGCTTGTCTGTGCAGATTTTTTACCAAGTATGATGTTGTTTGCACTTTCACTTTTTAAGACATGAATCATTTCCAAATGCGGTACCAGAATCTGGATGAAATTTTTAAAATGACCCCCCAAAGCCATCAAGGGCTCTCGTTGCATGTATGTGCAAAGAAATTTAAACATCCCCTTTGCAGAAGCAGCATGAAAAGAATTACAAAGCTCAAGACGTGAATTATTAAGGAGCTGACAGCAGCTGACAGCAGAAGAGAGAGCACATATAAAAAGAAACAACAAGGGCATAGAAGGCCACGAATGTTCGTCTTTATCTGGTGATGAAAAGGAATGGCGGATCACATCCAGTTTAATGTGGTATCGCCACCCTCTGCTGTTTGTCTTTTTTCTTGGACTGCGTGCACGCTGTTTAAGCGAACCCTCCACGCCAAGTGTGGTGCTGCGGAATCTACATTTTGTTACACACACCACACACATCACAAGTTTTTCTTGTGGGGGTTTTGTTTGACCTGAAAGCAAAACCAAAACGGGAAGGGTTGAGGACAAGAGTGAAGGGAAGAAAAAGGATGCAGCCCAAAGCGAAAAATGTACTTTGTCAGACAAAGTTGACAGTTGACACCTATTCACCAGGTCAGGAAGTCGCCTCACTTTTATAAAGCTGCTGCTTTATTTGCAGTCGAGTTGAAAATGACAGACAGTCATAATGAGGAGGAGGTAAAGTAGTTCATCAGCAATAACATAACGTAACATAAAACATGAAAAAGATGTATTTCCAGTTTGCACACTTCTCACATTAAAAACCATTTTTTTGTAATGATAATTAAGATGCCTCATGTCATCAGATCATAAAGCCCTGAGTCTTACAGCAATCCTGTGAGACTCTACCTGACCTGATTTAGATTGTGATCTGCTGGAGCACTCATGAGAACCTCCAGTCCCTTTTCAAACTGTCTGAATATCACCTTTAAGAGCATATGCATTTGTCTGGTTGAAACAGAGCCTTTCGCTGGTTATAAATATCATATGTTGCCATGTGAATGTGAAGTCTGGGATTCTTGAAACCAGTTTGTGCCTGTTTAATAAGTAATGCGGATAAACAGAGGTGTACTGGAAGAAACTAAAGAATCCTGCTGTTTTTTCAGATACCGTGTCAGCTGTTATCTCATGTTTTCCAGTTCCTACTCATTTCCATGTTTCTTATGTAACATCACAGGCTGATTGCTTCTCGTGACCAAACCGATACGCAGACCGCAGAAGGCATGGACAGAGGATGTACATGGAGCGCAGCAGGCTGCCTCTGCTGGAGCCTTTTTAAAGCATTTTAGATCAGACAAGCTGTTCCCTCTTTAGAAAGTCGGGCAGCTGAGCTCCCAGGAGACTTGTTAGAGTGGCATTTTATATGTATTTTTTTCTCCACTCTTTTTACTTGCGGTGAGAGCTTCAATGTACTGTCGGATGGTAACGTGCAGCACGACGAGGGATTCCCATCCTCTCAAATCTCCCTGCGACTCCTCTTCCTCTCTACAGCAGTGGGGTCCTTTACAAGGGTTACATATATACACACACACACATACACACACACATCAATTCTTCATCTCCCAGTGTATTTCACATGCAGTCACATCATCGTCACGTTACTCCCTGTGCTGTACGGGCTATAAAAGGGCAGGGTTAACGTCGTCACAGCGCCGGGCTTGTTTGCAAAAGAAGAAGTGAATGTGAAGGGCTTGTGTAATGAGGCTGATGGTGGCGGAGCAGAACATGTACTGTAAATACACAGACGTGCATGCAGACAGGCACGCACAGCACAGGACACGGTGCGTAGCTCCCTGCGACTGAAAATAGAACTCACTGCCTGAACAGGCATGCGACGCAGATGGAGGGTCTAGTTACTTGCTGTTTATGTCTCGGATCAAAACTAAAATAAATATGAAGACCATGACAACCTGGTGTTAGTAGAGAATGTAAAGGTCATGAGAGGATGTATGTAAATAAATGAACACCCCTGGTGTAACTAAAAGCACACAGAGCTTGTTTGTTTGTCTATGTGCGACTCACTGTTGTTACCCAAGAGGATATGGATATATTAACTGACCAATTACTTCAGCAACCACTGTGAATGTAAAAGCACACTTTTCATCACAATGCAGCAGGAGACCCAAATCTGTCAGGGATTTGATGAGGGAAAGTGCAGCGGCAGGTTTTGTCTTATTTGGAGATTACACACTGATATGCTGGGAGCATGTCGTGAACATTCTTGTCCAAGTCTCATTTTTGTTCAGACACTAGCTTGAAAGTCTGTCATGCTATTATGCTTTCTGTAAAAAAATAAAATAAAAATAAATAATCATTATTTATTTATTTTGGCCTGCTATGTCTTTTATCTTTGAAGCTTTCAAGTAAGTAAAGGCACAAGCTTAACATTGTAATTTTCTCTCTCTGCAGTTTAATTTTATTTTTAGAAGAAACATTTAGGGCTGTCGTTGTGAGTGTTGACAGAACCTTTTATCTCTGCTATGGATGATAGTAGAGGGTTGCAAACTTGTCACCTTTAAGCCAAAATTGTAGGTCACTTGTGTGATGAGAACTTGTGAGCTTTTGAAAAAGGGTGGGGGTGGTAGGGCTGACGTTAGGGTCAGCCCCTGATGGTTCCATCGTCTTTATGCCTCCAGACTCCTCTAGGGGCTTTGCATCCATTTGTGCCTGGTTATTAGGCCTGGGTTTTCCTTGTTGCTCCGCTCATCCTTAATCCGTGTTAATGTACATTATCAATCACGTTGGTTTGTGCACATCCGGAGCGAAGTACGGTTTAGAGATGATGCTCCCACTTCACACAAGGGTTGAGTGCACACTGGCCAAGTGACTGCATCTCATATCTGGGTCTGCTGATGGGCCTCCATCCAAATACTGATCACTATTCGGTTGCAACGAGCCCTATGTGCTTCCGTTGACTGCATAATAAATTGGGTTTCATTCACTTTTGATGACATTAGGGCTTCACTCGGAGGCCCTACAGTGCTCCATTAGGATATGAGCCCATGTTGGGAGATTTAGAGCTGTGATATTATGATGATCATCAGCACAGACGACTGAACTGTGTGCAGCGCAGTCGTCAATGAGTTGAGAGTGGCAGCCGGAGGCGATGAGAGATGGTTCAGGGTTGGTGATTGTGTAGCATGGCATATGTCAGGGGTTGAGTTGTGGATATCACAAAGCAAAGACCACGTTAAGTCTGTTTGTTCCAACATTAGAGTTGGAAATCACTTTAAGTTTAGCTCAAAGAGTTATGGTCATTGAGCATGCAGCTCTGTGTACACTATTATGGGCCTTCAGTGCCAGCTGTAACCTCCGGATCTTTCTTTAATGTTGGGCTGCATCATGCTGATTTAAATTTGATTTGTTGTATTTCATACTAACAGGCTGGAAGAAGGAAATGTAATTCCATTAACATTACATGTAGTTTTATTGCCCTGACAACTTTCATAAAAGCTGGATTTCCTAGTGGCTCGGTTTTATATCAAAGCCTGGTCTGTCGAGATAGAAGGACAAGTTCTCCAGTACTGTAAAGGGGTTGAAATTTTAATATATTATTCAAGTAGTATATTACTACCCATAACTACCCATACAAATTCATGGCCAAATGTCTCTCCAGTGTTTTTGCTGTATTATTTACTGCAAAACACAGCCCAGGCATCTTTCCATTACAGTCCGATATAATAACTGCTTATTCATTTGTGCTGTATCACTGGGAGCACAGAGCTGCAGAACTCAACATAAATTTGACTGATGAACAGAGGTTCTTCAGTTTATATGATCAGCCGTCTGAATAAAATTTCCAGATCCAATATTCTAAATAAAGCCCAGAGGCAGAAGCAGCGGCGTGTTTTGGTCTAGTGGCTTCGTATCGCCTGGGAGACGTTCACGTCACAGAAGATACGGAGAAGAATGTAACATCTAGTAATTAGCACACAGTGTGGTGTACATGAAATCAATACAGTGGGTCTAAAAAACAAAAGCCTAGGGAGAATAACACAGCAGGGTTGCCATAGAGCTTGTTGTGGAGAGTTTTGCCAATATGGCAGCACAATGAGCTCAGCTGTTGTGCACCTAGCTGCACGGGTGGTCTGTTTCTGTTTTTGACTTGCTAGTGGTTTGTTAGCTTAACACAAGCAGAAGATGAGAGAAGGGCTGTAATCAAAGTTACATCTGCTGCAGGCTGGCTGCGTTTCTACCTGCTGAGAGCTGTCACGTTGATGGAAACCACCATGCCTCCTCCTTCACTTTTCCCCGCACTCTTAATTCATCACCAGCTTGGATCACAAAGGCAGGTTGGAAAATAATAGTTGCTTGTGTCAGCCCCAGAATATAACCTGAATAATAGCCAGAATAATATGTAGCTTCAGCACTACCTGGAAGAAGTGGCAGCGCAGTACCACCAGGGTATCTGCAGGGTTCATTAAGACGCGTTCAAAACTTTTTAAGACATTTTAGTACCAAACACAATGCAATTCAAATATGGAAGATATCAGTCAAAATCAGAATGCACGATATGCCAATTTTGTCAGCCCTTACTACAATAATTTCTTACGTTATCATTAATTCATAATTAAAGACAACCTGGACTTGGATGGATTGATGGCTTAACCATTTTTGTTTTTGTTTTTTTAGAAGTTTGCTTTTGAAGGGCTGACTTTCAGAGAGCTGCTGATACCCTGCTCACACTTTTGAATCCAATCTGTACAGTAGGAATACTTTTTATTGTATATTTCTGCAGGAGGAAATATTAGCATCCATCTGGAAATAAACCTCCCCCAGCAGCGGTCCCTCGCAGATCTGAGCTCTGCTCATTTTATCCTCGCTACACTGCTCCAGCCTCATATATTTTTTTATGACATACGAATAAGCCACTAATATCCAAACCGTGGGGGTGATGGGATACATCTTCTTTAACTGCATATAGAATAAGGGAAAGGGGTATAATTATAACACATTTAAATACCTTCGAGATTGGTATCATACGGTAGCTTTTAGGAGAAAGTCTATTCTTGACCATATGAGAATTTAACAGTGCAATTCTTTCATCTGTAATTTTAACTTGGCAATAAATATGCATGCAGCGCGGGAGAGATGGCTAATGAGACAGCAAGTGGAGCCGAACAAGTTGAATTCATTATACAATCAAGGTCTCAGAGTCAGCTGGGGATGAGAATTCTTGGAGCCCCATCTAATATAATGCAGCTCTACAAAGATCTTGCTTCCATGTGATGCAGAATGAATGAATCCAGCTCACTTAATGCTTGCCTTTGCAAGATACTAAAGGTTATGAATCAATTGATAAAAGCTTTTAGACAACAAGAAAAGCAGCCGTTTCTGCATGGTTTCTCTTTTATGACTCGCACTGAAGCTAATAGTTGGATTTTGATGAACGCTTTATTTGTTGTGTGCAAAGCAAAAACACCAACCATTCTCTGGTTCCAGCTTGTCAAATGTAGAGGCTTGCTGTTCTCTGTTAAATATTATTGTGAATTAAATATATTAATTTGACAAAACAATCTCACCACAAGGTCTGTAGTTTTTTGCGCTCTAAATAACCACTTGATATGTCAGAAAATAGTCGACGGATTAATAGATGATAAAAATAGCGGCATTCAGCCTTTGATGAAGCACATCAGAGGACTGGGTGTCGTTGGGTTTGACTGCGAAACGTCACAGAGATACAGTAGCTGTCACTGTTAAGTCACTTTCAAGGCCACAGAAAGCCTTCCAGGGATTGTTCCACCACAGCTCCCAACACTTTCAAGGCTTGAGCTGCCTGCAGGCTACACAGCGGCCTCATCTGTCAACGCATCGCCATTTTGGCACTCAAAGTCAGTTTTCTTTGGTAACCGAACTCTGAGTCATGCAGAATAAGTGGACTTGTTTTGGCTCGGGGGTTCGGGAGGCATATCCCGAGGACGATCTGGTGTCTGTGATGCAGACAGACGCGACGTGTCTCCCAGACACAGGCCAGCAGTGTTTGTTTGGATTTGCTTTAACACTCCACTCCGGGCTCAGTAGGTTTCTCTTGGAAATGTTCCCTGTCATCATCCGCCTGACCCTGGTTTTAAAATAGCTTCTACCCGCAGACAAATTGGCTGGTGGGAATTTCAAAAATGAAAAAAAAACCTGAATATCGTGACACTGGACACTGATGCATCTCAAACACAGAAGTTTGGTAATGTTAGCTGTCTCCAACATGGCCTCCATTTATATTCTAGGTTTACACTGACCACACTGATAGAGAAGTGCAGTTATATAACATTGGTTGTCATCCAGCAGATATTTCATGATATTTAATATTAATGCACCAACAATGGAAATGGAAAAAGGCACTTCTTAAGTATAGTCTATGTTTGGGTGAGGGTGTATAGTTACCTACACTAAAACCCTATTTCCTCTGACTCCAGATCAGTAAATTATACTGAAGGACAAGATGGATTATCTTTTTTGAAAATTTTGGCTGCAAGCAAGGAAGCATCACATGGAAGCAGCCGCCCGAAAACCCCACAACAAAGACTGGCCTGTATAAGACAATGAAATAAACTATATGGAGAAACTGACCTTTGCCATAAGACTACAATATGATCAATATGCCTTCCAATGTGCAGTGTTTGCCATCCATCCCATACAGTATATCACTGAAGGACCCTGATGCTGAAGTATGTTGCCCATTTTCAGTCCACAGTGTCTGAAAATATCAACCCACAGCGACTTTTACGAGTGTGTCAGATCCAAAAGTAGGACAATGGAAATGGAGAGGTGTGTGAGTTTGATCCCTTATAACCTCCCCGTACAATCCATTCCAACACTCCAGACAAAACTCTGTACAGCTCAGCCCTGAAATAACTAGGACAGATACAGTTACGCTCTGGCGACCTGGGGAGCTCTGGCACACCTCGAGGTCTCAGAGGTCACCGAGGGCAGCGGTTACAGGGCAACATCACGCTGCACCGCCAAGAACACCTCAGGTGAGGATGGGTAATACGCCGTGCTGCTCCACATCCAAAAGCTAATGGGGTTTTGGCAGCCGGTTTATACGGCCTGTTAGAGAAACCGTAAAATGCAAAGAACCGTTTGTGGTCCGTTCCAGCCATCATTACTGGAAGTGTTGGTCGACCGGCCATCGTAGTGAGATTGCACCTCAATAATGAGGCTGTCCGGGTTTTGACCTCACAGAGGGTGAACCCACCTTGGTTCTGCGAGTTTGGCACATCTTCTGTGAATAATAGCTTCCTATTATGTCCTGAAATGCTGTCTGAATACCAGTGAGTTCAGCCCCAAGCTCTAATATTATAACTTTGTGCTAAATGGTCTGAAGTCTGCTGAAAAGGTTCTATTGAGCTGATTTCTTTGACTGTGGAATGATTTTTTTTATCATCATGATGAACAATAGCAGAGTTACCTGCTGTTATTCACTGATAATATGTGGACGTGATTATCGTGTCTTTTTAAATTATTAGTCATTATTGGAGAGAGGGATTATAGTGAGCCGTTACATTACACGGTGAATAAAAAATTATAGTCATTTCAGCCCATAATGACTCATGGATTATAGTGAGGCTTTATATAGCACATTATCTCAGTCAGCGTAGTGAGCACATACATGTTGCTACAGTGCAGACTAATGCTCACACACACACGCACAGCAGTTGAATAATGTGGATTTTTGAATTGTGCCCTTTGACTTGGTTGAAACCGCTGGCTCTGTGACTGCTGACCTAAGAGACCAATGGCCAGTCTCCCACAGACACACACTCAGCTTTTACCCACATCCATGCTTTCCCTGCCCGGTACCAACAGCAGAGTCTCTGGGTGTTACGTCATTAATGATGAGCTTGGCCACCAGTGAAGAGAGGAAACAGAAGGAATGCATTGTTTTGAATGAGGCTGCCACTGGCTCAGAGGCCAGGCTGTACTCAGACTAATATATGGAGGTCTATGACACCCTCTCAGAGGAAGATGTGTCTGAGCTGAATATCGGGGCAAACTAATTCCACCTCCAAGGTCTGCTCGCTCTTTTTGAGCTTTTTAAATGTATCTCACAGTCTTCAAAAGCATTCGGCTTGAGTGCCAAGGAAGTGGAGGATTTTATATTTCATTCAAAACAATGTTGTAATTATCAGTTGAAGACTTTGCGATATGTTAGAAAAGACATTGAGACCTGAGACATTTGAGCATATTTTGTTACATGTGCCACTCCAGATGATCCAGAATCAACTTCTGTAGTGAGCATCTCTACCGCTCATCTAGAGGTTACACACCCAGCCCCTCCGGTCCTTCCACCTGCTGCTTCTTCATGACGCTGTAGATGCATTTAAGATGTCACCTTAACATGCTTCTTTTATCTGGTGAGAAAAGCTTCCCCTCCACATCGAGAAAGGCCGAGCCAAAGTGAGTTTAGATTTGGATTTTACTCTGAAGCAAATTTTAATGTGGCTTTCAATGTAATAATTATGAAGACAGACCCTGTCTTATCTCTTAGTTAATTCAAAAGCTGCCATGTCTGGTGTGCAGGAACTTCAACCCCCTAAATCCCACTGACCTGCTGGTGGATCACTCACTGTAAACTCAGGCTGTGGAGCCAGATGTGGTTCAGCAGAACTAACAGAACTATATTTTTATTCAAGCGGAGGTCCAAAACTTTCAAAGATAACCAGAATGTCGGGTTTAATTCTGGGGATATTTGTCTGAAACGATGCACAAGACCTCGAGAATATTTCCATGTACAGAAATAGTGCAGTCATAAAAACACGAGACTTTGGTTTGGATATTGCACTCTGTGTAAACATTACATAGTTATAATTAAGACACACAGTACAGAGTGGAATAAGAGGATTTTTCCAGCTGTAAAGCTATGCAAAGGGAAAATAAATGGAAAACTTGAATATCTCAATCCGCCAGAGCTTTATGATCTGTAGCAGCTCAGACTGGAGCAGGTTGGGTTTGGTTTCTTTCACAGTATAGTCTCGTTGGGCGCTGTAAAGGGATGTGAAAATCCCTCCATGTCCCTTTTGAGAAAATAACAATATTATATTTGTACTTGGATGTCACTAAAAAAACAAGAATTACATAAAGAGTCACATATAGCACCAGTCAACTGGAGGTTAAACACAAGTCAAAGAGGAGGGGACGTGGCCTCGCTGCTCTGGTCACAGGTCAGACACTGGCGCACCAAATAATGAGAATTGACAAAAAGTATGGGGCCATGCATAAAGATGTCAAAATTATGGTTATTCTCTTAGTGTTTCCCCCTGGGAAAAAGCTCCCTGACCTTTCTCCCTCAATTAAGGCTTTAAAGAACCGTTAAAGGATCTGAATACATTGGAAAGAGTACTACCTACACATGCAGCTCATTATTCATGTATGGGAACAAGAACAAGCACAACAAACATAGATTCTAATTTGCATAATAGGGCCGCTTCTGTAAATATTTGCCCAACCTGGGATTTCTTCAGGTATTAATGCCCCCCCCCATGAACCATCACTCATGCGTGATGTTACCACTTCAGTTGGGTCAATACTACAAAAGCCTCGGAGGAGTCTGGATCGATGTGATTTTTCTTCCCTCTCGTGTTGACCAGTGTGTTGATTCACACAACGTGCACGGAGCAGGCAACGCATTAACATTCAAAACAGCCACTGGGGGAACCTGCGTCTGAACTTCAACAGCTTGTTCGGCATTTGATTATTCTTTCAGCCTTTCATTTCCAGGAGCTGCACAAAATGAGGAATTGCCTTCCTGACGCCAATAACAGCCCCATGCCGCCCCCCAGAAACATGGCGACAAAGCTCAAAGCGACGTACAAAACACGCTGTTGGAGAATAAATGCACCCTCGACGTATTGACGTTTAGATATAATGAAAACATTTTAATGGGGCTGTTTTGTCAGCTTCAAAGGGGCAGAGAGTGAAAGTGCAGCCGTGTTGGTGCCTTGGCTCCGGAGGCTGGCGAGAACAGAAGCGTCTCGGCCCATAGGGGTCCGGACGCATCGAGTTACCACCAGGAGTGGGCTACTGATATTAGCACCGGCAGTCTAATGGGACGCAACTCTAGCTGGCATCCTGCCTCTGGCATCTAATGGTTACAGCACTGAAGTACAACGGGGGCCGCGTGGAAGGAGAGCAGTGCTCACAGCTGATGAGCGGAGATGGTGTGTGTGTGTGTGTGTGTGTGTGTGTGTGTGCTCGCTCTACACACTTCTGCTTGTTTATCATCTGTTTGGCAGAATCTATTTGGGGAGGGGGGGGCATCAAAAGCAATGTCAACGCCTCATCAAGCAACCTGCTCCTGTCAGCCTCTCTCTCACTTACTCTCTTCCTCCCTCGCCCACACGCACTCATGCGCGCGCGCACACACACACACACACACACAGCTGGAAATGCACGCTCGCTCGTACTGTACAGCTTCGTGCTCTCCTTCTAACTCCGGCTCTTTCTAACAAGCAGGCAAACACACAAGATCAATGCTAATTAAAAACATACACACACACACACACACACACACACACACACTGTACACCCAAAGCTGACGCAGAGCCAAGCCCAGGGCAGGGGACCTCAGTATAGAGAGAGAGATGTCACAATCACAGACCAGATACGCCACGTGAATGCAGAGTTTTCTGCATCGCACATGTGAACACTTCTGTGCACGCTGCGCGGCTGCAGCTGTTTGTTTTGGGCCGGAGAATGTAATTATTTAGCTGCTTTGCTGCTGTTGGTGTTATTAATCAGTTCTACTCTGTTAGAAGCTGTTGAGTTTGCTCCTTGTTTAGATGTGCAAACGGGAGCTGCACTTTATAGGCTTTGCTGTGGATCTCTATTTAAAGTAATAATAATCCAAAGAGCATGTAACCCTGCGATCAGGGCTTTTCCAGCTGGCAGTTTATTCTGAACCGTGTATCAGTGCAAACGGCGTCGATAAAATGACTTTTTCAGATTTATATGAGCAAGGAACATCATCGTTCATTTGTTTCACGTTTGCGACCACCTGATGAATGTTCACTCTGTTTTTGGTGCAGATTTGGCAGATGCCTCCCTGTAGGTCCATCACAGAGTGACCCTTTTTCTCAGCGTCACATTGTGTGATTGTTGGTCGGACAAAACCATACTGTGAAAATCAGGATTTGTGACATTTTTTGGACAAGACAAATAAAGTGACAGTTTATTCAGTAATGATAATTATAATGTAGTATATTGCTCTTGGTTGTGTCCATTCATTCTCTGATGGTTTTTCAGCCCTTTGTGGCCATAAACCAGGGTCATTCACTTTCTGCCAGTCTCCTCCACCTGTGCGCAACTTTCTGTTTCCCTGTGTAGTTCACTTACGGTTCGTACGTCTTGTTTGCGCTTGCTAGTCTCCCGTGTCAATTCACAATGTGTCTGCTGTCAATGTCTGTGGGTGGCAGGCAAATGGAAATGCTTATATAAGAGTTATTACAGAGTTAAAAATAATAGCAGATTATGAAATGTTTGGTCAAACTTGTGTGCCATAGCTGCACATATGTGATAAAGAACTGATAAATTCTGCTTAGTTTCCTCATTGCTGACACAGATTTAGTGAGATTGTAGCTAATCTGCATTCCGTTGGGATTATTTTCCATCTGAGAAATGTGGGAATATACAGTTGCACAGCTCACTAGATGTTCAATTTTCCGGTCAAAAATCGCCTCCTGTTTGCGTGTGATAAACTGGGGATACACCTCAATCTCACCACGACCACAGTTCAGCTCTGAAAACACAGTTTCAACTTTGTGCTCCTCCCAAATAAAATACTCTGCATGCATTCGGATACGTCGAGATAGATACGACTGGATCTGGTGCGCTGCAATGATAGCTGAACACAAAACGCTTGGTATCACTGGGAGTTCTTTTTTTTTTTTGGGGGGCGGTGCTCATCTGGACCGTGATAAGAACCACCACCCGGGAGATGACGATAACCACAGTTGTATTAATTTCAGCTCTGCGCCTCAGACTTTTTATGTTTGAGATTCAGGCACCAAAAAACTCTCGCTCTGCCAAAAGATTGTCTGCATCTGGTGCCGCCAGCGACTCGGCACTTTTTTGCCACCAGTTTGATCATCTGCTCTGCATTTGGAATGCTCCTCGCTCTGTATTTTCACCTTGAGGGCTTCTGCCAAGCCACCGGTCACGACGCCTCTCCCTGCTCCTCCTCCCCCTGGTGCGAGCGAGCTTGTGTGTCTGTGCGCGTGCGCATTTATGCATATGCCTTGGGGAAAATGTGAGCGTGTGCGCTTTCCAGCACGAGTTTATGTGTGCGCCGAGCAGACATTAACGCCCTCTCAATGTCAGTGACTGCTGCCGGTCAGGAAGGTCTCTGAACCGGCGATGGACCGGCCGTAACTGCCCCCGCGAGGCAGTGTCGTGTCTCTGTGTGTGCCTGGGACAAGGTGACACAGGAAGCAGTCTGATGACTGATGGACGCAGCCAGCTGTCCGAGCTCACTCACGTTCGTTCACTCCTGTGGAGGTGCCTGTGATTGTGTGAGGGAAACACGCAAAGTCCAGACTAAACACGAGGTGAGGACGGTCCCTGCACGGTGCTTCTTCATAAACACAACCTGCTGAGTGGAGAGCAACACAAAAGAATGGAGAGCGAGGCTCGGGCACATGCACTATCTCTCCTCTCGTGTCAAAACAAACACGGCCCAGAATAATTGGCCTTCCACGCCCCCACCTGTGTTTACAGTCGGAACACAATAGTCTCCGTCCCCGGTCCTTTTCTTTCATACACCCCCACGCTTCAGTGAGTCTTTAAAATAAAACAAACTTCGACGTACATCAGTTCGCCCGAGCCTGCGTCAGAGGCGATCGTTGCCAAGAGCCAGAGGCCGACCTCAGCCTCTCAGGCGCACTTATCTTATCTGTGGCTTTACGACAAATAATGAGCAGAATGTGGCTTTATTGGTTTCAAGGAGAGTTTTTTTCTGTCACATTCTGTAAATAAATAAAGCCTGAATCATAGCATATCAAAGCATAGTCCTTAGGGAGGTCGTTTATCACGTAAATTACGCAGCTGCTCATCCACTCTTCATCCAGACATCAGAATATTCCATGATGGGTTCATTCATCCTTCCCGTTCTGCCGTTTTCTGGCTCGATTTAAGGGTGAATAACTTCTTCTACTTGTGGTAATTAAATGTGAGGATTCCCCGGAGGGACTCACTACCTCCAATACAAACCAGAGAGACCCTCTACCGTCCATGAACACATAGCACACAGGCACACTTTAATGCACTCACGGCACACACATTCAAGCAAATTCGCTGTCATGCAGGATCATGAAAAGATCACAAGTGCAGCCCCTGGGCCAGCTTTCCTTCAGACGCAGACGAGAGTGGGATTGTTCCCAGAGGAGTCGGCTTTTGTGTGAATGAACAAAGGGGATCTCCTTCCTCCTCTGCTCCCCTCTCCCCGAAATCCCATCATGTGCCGCCGTGCGTTCTCCCACACGCCTGTTTCCAAGTTACCGGCTGCCAATCCCGCTTAATTGCCTCCTGCGTAAAGTGACGACTGAGGAGCGGCGAGGCGGGCGAGCTGTCGCTCTGCCGCTCTGCCGTCTTGCCCGGCGAGAGACTCCACCTGAGAGCCACGCTGTATACCTACTGGGGAAATTACAGAGTGGTGCTGAGCTAGAGTGAAACTTCACTAACCGACCAGGAGACTTACCGCCTGAAAAAGAAATATCTCTCAAATGTAAGTAAGGGAGTTTCAATTCTGAGAAATAAACTGTTATCAATCGAAGGAAACTGCCCTGTAAAGGCATTTCATTCCAGCTTTAATAGACACTAAAGGATGAGGAGCACATGAATATGAAAAGGTTCTCAACAGAGATAAAGTAAAGAACAGAGGGTGAAACAATGACAGCAGCCAGTGTTTGTTCAAGCCATAAGCAGCTTTCCTCACTAACCTTGCTTGAGGCTGGAGAAAACACAAACGGATCTTCTTGCTCACTCCTGCCCGTGGAAATTCGCCACCCTGTTGCTCCTTGTTCTCTCTTCCTTTGCCGCGCCTTCCTCACAAATAGATCCTCCTCATCCTCTGTACCGGGGCTAGAATTAACAGCTCGTGAGGGAAACCAGGCGGAAGGGAAAGAAAACACGCCCGAGAAGAAAAGCAACACACTCTTCTCGCCCCCAAGTCCTCATTGGCAGTGTATCCCCATCCGTCAGAGCGCAGCGACTGAGCGTGAGGGAGAGAGAGAGAGAGAGGGAGATGAAACGATACCGAGTAAGTGGGCGAGTGAGAAAGAAAGCGAGAGAGGGAGGGAGGAAGGGAGGGAGGGCTCGTGTGCATGCATTGGAGGACGATCCTCTACTGTATGTGCGCCTGTTTATCTGCATCCGTCGTGCATTCCTTCCTGACAGAAGCCACGAGGTCAGCTGCTTTTACAGTAACAACACTTTGTTTCCTCTCCAGACGAAAGACTTCCTGTTGGCTCTCCACTCAACTCGCCTCATGAGTGAAATCACCCTGCGTTTTATGCTTTATTTTAACCCCCCCTTTGCTTTCTCTCTCTCTCTTCCTTGCGTGCGCGCGCACACACACAAACACACACACACACACACACACACAATCTCAGTCTCTTTTCCTGTTTCTCAATGCATTAGCATCCTGGTCAGTGTTAATCTAATCTCTGTCCGACGCCGCCTGTTCAGAGGTTATTCCACTGCTGCAGTTTCATTTCAGATACACACTGTTCAAATTTACAAACAAACAAACAAACATTTTCAGCAGCCGCTGATGCAGTTTGCATGCACGAAGAGCACAAATGCAAACATGAACTGAGGCGCAGTGTGATGAGAGAGCTAGCGAAAACTTTTTGTGCAGAAAAACTTAAGTGCGTTTGTGCATCTGACACTTTTCTGTTGTAAGAATATGGTTAATGGAAGATAAATGAAATGGAGAATTAGCAAAATGCTATAATATAGTTAGGAACAATGACACACCTGCTTATTCATCCAAACAGTGCAGTGCATAAAATCATGCAGATAGAGGTCAGTAGTTAATGATCATGTCAAACATCAGATTGGGGACAATGTGATCCCAGCGACTTGGACGTGACTGGCACGATTGTTGGAGCCAGGCGGGCTGGTTTGTGTGTATCTTATCTCCGGGGAGGTTCGCACAACAGTCTCCAAGGTGCGAAAAACAAAAACCATCCCATGAGCGACAGCTCTGCAGACGGAAACACCTTGTTGACGAGAGAGATCAGAGGCCAGACTGGTTGGAGCTGACAGAGTGACTGCGGGAGCTCGGAGAAGCAGCTCAGAAAGCACGACGTGAACCTTGAGGTGGATCAACTACAAACAGGAATATTATACAAATAATTGCAGGTTGCAGCATCTCCATTGGAAGGTTTTTACTGCTTGTCTATTTTCTGAGACTATAGGAGATGCAGACTATTTAAAGGCCTTGGTCTGCAGGAACGTGTGATCTGCATTTCTCATTATTGTCTGATAATTCACAGACTAAACAATTAATCGTCTAATTAAAAAACTATTGGTTGCATTTGCCTTTTAACATATTGTTAAGGGATAGAGCTCAGCTGCCATCAAGGGCAGGGCACTGTGGGGAATTGTGGCAATCGATGGCCGTCTCCCAGCTTTGTTCACAGGCACTTTGAGTGCTGACGGTGAGGTCAGAATAAATTAAAACAATCTAAATTGTTGCTGTTAAAACTGCTGTTCGTCTGGCTTCACGTCACCAGAGTGAGAGCTGTTGGTTTTGTCACAATTGCACATTTGTGTCAGTGTCAGCGCAGCCTGTGTGTGTGGAACGTGCCAAAAGTGCGAAGCTCTGCCTTTCTTCTCCGCTCGGCTGGTTCCTGATGCGACGTGGAAGCAGGAGGGTCCAGAGTGCGTCCCCTGAGTACGGTTCATACGTGGGCCAATATGCACACGAAGCGCCGAGTCTATCGGTTCGCACGTGTAAGTGAAAGGTGACGCGCAGGCCAACCTGACAGCTTCCTCAATTATGTTGATGAAGTGTCAAAATGTCATGAGTCACACACGCCATCGACAGAGTGACGGAAAGCCGCCGTCGCGCCACAGATGAAGAGACGCAGGATCTCCGGGCAAAATGAAGGTATGAACATATGGCCGTGTCATCTTGGCACTGCACGTTCGCCCGCCGACCGGGGCGAACAAGATGCGCTCCCCGCGGAGCACTGCGGGTACCGTGCCGTCTCGGTCGGCGGGTGACGCTCCAGTACGCGTGGTCGCGTGCGGCGGGGGAGGGAGCTCTGAGGACTGGGCTGACGGGCGGTTGCACGGGGAGAGAGCCGTATGATGTTCAGCCAGGAGGAAGTATGCACAGGAGCGGTATAATGCGTCCTCCGAATGTGTGCGCGCTTGTGTCTCTGCATGTGGACGTTGTGAGCATTCGCAGGGAAAAGCTTTAACCACTCACGGCTCGACGGTTCCCGGCACATCCCTTAACGTGCCATCTTTTTTTTTTTTAGCTGTTCTCCCAACATTCAGTGCAAACACTAAGCGAGCGAGATAGCCGACCTAAATCGTTTTTTTTCCCGCATTTCCACTGCATGTCAACCAAAAACCATAAAACAGCAAGCTATCACAAAACCAGAAAAGGTCGTTTTATTTGTCACAGAAAAAAAGCCCTGATGAAATTCTTGCCGGGATCGCTGTTTTTTATATGGAACAATGTTCTTACCCACACTTACCCACAGTGATAGCGAGATAGTAAATATTACACATTTCCCTTACAACTCTTATGAAATATTGAGCGGCTTGAAATGTACTTGGGAAATGAGGCCATGACAAATGAATGCAGAGCAGGGAAACTGCGTAGATGGTTTGCTGGCGGCGCTTAGTCACAAGATAATGCCCTGATGACTCCATATCAGACAGTAAGTGTACTGATGTCTTTCTCATTGTAAGAGGATCCGTCATTTTTTTCTACTTCTTTTTTGTTGCCGTAGGGACAACACACAGGTGGGAAATTCAGCTCCAGGTCTGAACGCTCTCTGTGGACAGGAGGGCACATGTTGACCTGGCGGTATCCACGACGACCTCCTCGCTTCAGTCACCTTCCACGCAGCTGGGCTCATTAATGATGCAAATGAACGAGCGCGGATGCGTTCATCACCCCTGTCGTACCTGTAGGCCCGCCTTCTTACGGATAGAAATCAAACTGTATACTCCAGTTCCCTTTTCTGTACCCATTAACGGTGCCTCCCTCCTCTGACCGACTCACATAATGGCAGTTATTCTGTCTCCTTCCTCCTTTTAGCCAAGCTCCGGGAGATTTCTTTGGATCTTTTTGGGAGGCTCCATAAATGTAGAGGATCAGCTTACACGGCCCACCATTAAACTTGCAGGGTATTTGATACAGATGTGACTTTCAATCTTTCAAAATGAGATTTCAGCTTAGCTTTGTATTATATGGTCCAAGTGCAAGGAAATGACTTTTTGAAAGGGCTTGTCTGTGTGTTTTTTTTCTTTTCCTCCCTGGGATATTTTTCCCTTCTGCCAGCCTCTGGAGCGGGGCTATTTTCTACTGCAGAGTGTTTGTAGCGGTGGTTTTGAAATGAATTTAGGCTCTTATGCAAAAGAAACCCAGCTATGAATTAGTGGCCTGCAGCTGATGCTGTGAAATCCCACGGCGGTAAAGCGAGCGAATGTTGTTGTCAAGCTTTTCTCAGGGGGGCCCCGGCTTAAACGCACAAGATAGAGGTCAGAGGAGACGTGGGCAAGCGTGCAAATCCCTGCAAGTCACTGCACGTCCTCTGGCCTTTAGATGGATGTTGCTAATAGAGACGTGCATCATTCTGCTTTCTAATCACTCCACTATTCATCAAATGTCACTTTTAGACATTTAGGAGCAGCTCTGTTTTGTTGTGCTGGATTTAAGAAGGTCAGTGTGTATTTAATTCCCCAAACAAGCTCTTACTTGTTACACTTTTTTTGTTCTTCAAGTGTGTGGCCTCCACCAAGGATGCCACAGCTCCATCCCACCCTTTTCGATCATATCACACCTCTGCTCATGAAGTCTTTACAAAATACGTTCGGCTCTCTGCGTGACAATCCGCTGACGGCTGGCTGTCCGTGCGCTCTCCCTCCTCGGGGGGAAATGCGTCCTCCTAATTGCCTCCAAGGTGGTGCTGCATCTTGAAGCTTTAAACCCCATCTTGAAAGCAATGGGGTGTCACTTAACATCAGCAATTACAAGCTTCAATCATAAACGGCTCAGCCATCTGAAAAATATTAGAATAATCCTTTGTTTTTTCCTCCTCCACAAACAAACAAACCCAGCGAACACACTAATATGCTGCTGAACAGGCGATTGTTTTTATGGCCCTCTCTGAATTCTTGTTGTTCTGAGCCGAGCGGCGGCATTTCCCAGCGAAAACCAGCATCTGGAGGGAATTACAAAGTGGGATTATATGCGTACTCGCACACGGAGAAATTAGCTTTCACTGTTGCAGAATATAACTTTAAGTGGCATTTTTCGATCAAATTATTGTTTGGTCGATGGATTTTATGAGCTCCCCTTGGAACTGGGAGTAAATGCTCAAAGTCGACTTTTCCCACTTTGAGTTTTTTGACTCAGCACCGCGGGAGAAGTGGAAAGTGTGTCTGACAGGTTTTGAGTCGTACCTCCACTGCATCTTGTTTTGTGCGGATCGGACGTGAGGTCTAATCCATGTGATGTGACAAACTGGTCCTGGCATCAGACTGAAACAACCTCGCTGTCTCCGAGTCGCGCCGTCCAACCTTTGTACGTCTGCAACCATCGGCGCGAAGCCGAGCTTCAGGTCGCCCGTGGCGATGCTTTTTGTGTTCTGCCGTCATCACGTAATCACTAACATTTCACGCTGTCAAAAACACAAAGCAACACAACAACAACTCTGCTGTTCTTACACCTGAGCTCTGAGTGTCATTTCCATCCCGACTACAGAAAACAAAAAAAACACAAACCAGCAAAAAGGTTTCTAATCCACTCACTTCTTTATTGAAAAATGTCACTTTGACATGGAAAGAAGGCGACCTGAAAGTTAAAGAAATGAATCCGTCTCCTTCTATCATCATCATCATCATCATCCATATTGTGCCTGTTAGCTCTCACTGCAACTGCTAGGACCACTTTTAGTAGATAACTCGGTTGCTCTAAAAAAAAATGTACAATATATTCAAAAGATGAAGAGGCCAAGAGCAATGTCAGAAGACAGAGGACAGCTCCATAAAATATTCACCAGCTGTCAATAGTGTATCTGCTCTTTTCATCCCTGTTGTGTGTAAACAACAAAGCCTCAGAGCACCGTCACCTGTCATGATACTTTACTCTGAAGTGGGGAGAGCGACCGTCACTCAAACTGATGGAGGCTGATGAAATTGGAGGTCCGTATAAATTTTATATGAGGTTTTGGGAGGGGGGGAGTTATGTGACTCTCTGCCATAACTCCTATTGTGAAAACCCACTTTTGGCAAAAAACAAAAGCCCCGAGCTTCTCTCATCACAGTCATGGTCACCGTCACGGCCCGAGACGTTGTTAGCGCTGTCATCACGACCTGGAATGACTTTTGTGTTTGTGAATAAAGATGATGCATTATAACATCCATCCACCCCCCCCCCAGACAAAGTTGTTTTTTTGTGCAAAGTTTAATAGCTTTTCACCTCGAGAGCAACCTTGTCTGTTGCCGTGATTGATGCCTTCACTGTTGATTTGGTCCAGGATAATTAGTGAGAAAACGATGCAGAGAGTCTGGGCGCTTCGATCAATTCCACACTCTGCCTGATCCGCTGGCTGAAAAGCTTTTTATTTCGGTCTTTCTTTTCCGCATCATGATAATATGAAACAGTGCTGCGGGACTGTCGGCCGTAAGGATGGGAGCGACTGAAGAATGGCTCAGGAGGAGCGAGGATGTAAATCAGCAGCCTTTTAGGGTCCCGTGACGAGTTTTAACTCAGCCGATGAAAAACTTGTGCAATAACAAAGCATGAGAGCCTGAAATCAGCCGAGGAGATGAGAGATATATGGAAAGAATTGAGGCATTAGTAGTAACTGATGGTATCTCACGCTCACCTCGCCTCAACTTTCTGCCTTGAAAGAAAAGAAAACGTTCGGAATGATTATGAATGCTCACTCATAAAAGCGATCCCGTGCTACCTTCAAAGCAGTTAGATTTTATGTTTTTCATCCTGTTTTTTTTTTAGACCTGGAGAGGACACAAACAGAACTCATTCAGGTGCCATCTTTTACGCCGAGCAGCACATTGAGTACTTTCCACTTTACCTCTAACAAGCCTTTTATGGCTCAGGCTTCTGTACCGTTCCAGCCCCTCCGATAGCTTCAGAAATTGAGGTGCCACAAATCAAAACCAGAGAGCGAAGCCTTGGAGAGGCCGTCCGAGACAATAAGTTGAAATACAACTATTACCGCAAAAATGTTTTAGCGGCAACATTAAGCTGCAAATCTTTCTGGCAAGAGGCTTTTGTTATGTCTGCCCGAGTCAAATGTAATGCACCTGGAAGTCTGGCTGCCCGCGTCTCGGGCCGTGATTCACGGATCTGTGACTGGTCGACCCAGGTGCTCTCTGAGGAGGAAAGATTGATCGAACATTTGATGAAATGACCTCTTTCATCTGGTTTTAACCACAGAGAGGTCTTCTGGAGCACACACAAACACTTCCCCGCCAAATACGTGCGGATCGTTTATGCTTTCTTACGCCTTATCTCCTAATGTACTTCTGTCTTGTAATTCACGGTGTGGTTTCACATGAAGTCATTATTTTGACTCATGAAAATAGTCTCTGTCCTCGCAGCCTGCTCGTCTGGTGAGTGAAAGCATATAATGCGCAGAGAGATTTCTGACACACAAGCTGACCTCCCGACCTGCACATTTCACTCCCTTTCTAAGAAATCCAATTAGGCTTTACTAACCTTGCAACGTCTCCTCTCCAGTTTCTGTTCACCGTCTGCTCTGAGCCTTGCAGCTTTCACCCTCTTCGAGAAGGAAGACAGGGATTGAAAGAAGTCACCATTACGACTGTTCCCCACCTTCCTGTGAACCAAAACCTTGAAGAAAGTAATGTCCTCGGGTCTGTTTGACCTGAGTAATTCCTCTTCTCTTTGTGAACAAAGTTTAGTCTTTCACTATGGCAGCATCAAGCCGAGGCCTGTCTGAACAACGACCCTTACCATGTGACTGGAGGCCGTCCTCCTCAGATAATAATTGCTTCTCGATTGCTCTGTTTTCTCAAAGGCTCCGTTTTGGTTCTCCATTGTTTTTGCTTGAATGTAACAGCTGTCCGTGTGTGAAACGGAGAAGAGCAGCTGAGACGTAACGATGAACATTAACATCCATGGAGGCTTTAAGAGAAGCCCTCCACAATGCACACCCTTTGTGTTATGTTTATGTTTGGGGCTTTTAGAGACGTACTTAGTGAAGAAGAACTAAAAATGAGTCGCCACGTAATGAATCTGGGTCACAGCTGCAGGGAACCGCATCTCTCAGACTTCCTGAGTAACTGCAACACAACCTGGACAGATATCATCAGGCTCCACTTCCTATAGTTCAAACCGTTTGAATGGTAAGACAGGCCAAATAATATCCTGTTAGTGCTGGCGAGCTGGAGCTGACCAGTACCGCTGGCAGCAATTTACAGCCCCCGCGAGAAATGAAAAGTCACAAAGAAAAAACAAAGTTTAGTTTACTTCTGTGTAAAATCACCAACCCATTGTTTCAAAAATGACCAAATGAGTTAATTTTGATTGGTAAACCTGAGATGTGCTAAAATGACTCACTAAAATAATGAAAAACATTTTAAAACGGTACAAATATGCAACTTTTGAAGAAATAGCATGAAGGAGACATCTGCAACATTTGTTTGTCTGAAACTGCTGTTGATTAGAGAAGGAATAATGATCAGCGCTTTAATTGTCAATCAGCACAAGATCCATTTCATGTGATTGCACAGGGTCGTTAGACAGCTATTCAGACATACAAGAGCCCTCTTGTGTTGTGTGTGTGTGTGTGTGTGCATTAAACCAGGTGACCTGACGATGGGAGTGGGGCTCTCTGGAGCGAGCTGCTCATGACTGATGAGCTGACCTCTGACCTCAGAGTGCGTGACGGCATTGACGGTCCTCTTGCCTTCAATGTGAACCCCATCTCTCTTTCCCAGGATATGGCTCGAAGTTATGTTCATTCCAGTCGTTCAAAGATGGTTCTGCTCTATTTATAAAAGGCAAGCTGTGGATGCTGAAACTGCTCGGGGTCGGTCTCTGAACAGACACTCGTTGCTCTGCTTTAGTTTGAACAATCAGGGAAGAAGAAAAAAAAACACTCAGCGTGAGTCGCTAAATTAAGAAATCTCATGGCAGCTTTGATAACAGCTGATAAAACGTTGCAGATCTGAGAGCTGAAAATGTTTTTCCACTGAAATGACATTTAATCCTTTGGTATAAAAGAAGCACAATGAGCTGCAGAGGCTGGAGGCAAACAGCAAACTATGGATAATCATCGGAATAATTCATAATGATTGATCCACGAGACCTTTCTTCGCCCTATTGATATTTTGCAAGGTTGCGTAATGACAAGCGCGCATACTGTCCACCTGTCCCCTGTTATCAGAGCACGTCTAACGCCTGCTGATCTGTATGAACAGGTGTGAGTTGTATCGATGAGATGAGTGATGTGTGTGTGAGTGTAAGTCAGGTCTGCTCAGGTCAGGTCAGCCTGAATGTCTTGAAAAGCCTTCTTAATTCAGTTTTCTCAAAAAGAAAAATGTTCCTTATGTGTTCACGTGTTCAAAGGCTGTTTGGAAATGTTGTAATCTCGTGTAAGCCACGAGAGAAAGTGGTGATGTGCAGTGTGTTTCTCGGCACGTCCCTTAACCACTAATACACCATTTTGATTCTATTTTGTTCAGATGTTTTAGTCTCACTTTACCTATAGTGCAGGAAGAGAAACAAAAAAAGGGGATTTCTTTGCTGGGGATCAATATGCCATCACGAAAGCATTAGCTACCCATTGTGTGGCGTCCTGCGCCAGCACGCTACATTAGCCCTACCAGTCCCTTCCTGGATTATTTTTAAAATGGTGTCCTTGGTCATCGGCCTAAAAACCATGCAGTAAAAAAGAAGCAGGCTCCTCTCGCACACAAACCCTTTGTTATTCCGTCCAGTGCTTGGGTTTGGCTCCGTGAGACAAAGCAAAGAATGATTCATCAGCTCGAAGATCATTTTGCAAAGCCAACAGTATAATTTTAATAGCTCCCAGGAAAGAACAGGGAACACTGAGTACAAGGAAAAGCCATTAAACGGTGTTAAAACAGCACAATGATCATCCTGCATATCAAAAGGGTGTGATGGCAAAAAAAAAAACATCCATCCATCCATCCATCCATCTATCCATTTGCTGGACCCAGTCCCAGCTGACATGGGGCAAGAGTGCAGCTCCATCGCAGGGCTGACGCAGTTAGTTAGTTTTTTTTTTTTAGATTCACCAATCAACCTGACCTGCATGTGGAGTGGGAGGAAGCCAGAGAAAACCCATGTCCACACAGAAAGGCTCCAGCCAAAGTGATAACCTCCCTGCTGAGGCGACGGAGCTAAGCGCCGCACCACGCCCACTGCAAAAACTACACGTATGATGGGTAAATACTTGTTGATATGAATACTTGCACAGCTTTCAGTGTTATAAGGGACGTGTGGTCAGCTCCTCCTGTATGCTGGTCACATGCTCCTAATCTGAGTCTTCCTCCCTTGGTCTGTTGCTTTTCAGGGATTCACCCTAAATTAAGGCCAAGAACCGAGGATCTCAGAGACCCCCGGCCAAGAAGACAGATGGGCGACAGATTTAGCAGCGGTATAGATCTCATAGCCCCCAGCAGACTGGTACCACATCATTTATTGAGAAATGTCGTGAACGGAGGGCTGACACACAAGTCCGGTGTAAAATCTCGGCAAACATCAATCATCTTTCTTGCTCCCTCTTGTGCCGTGACAGTATCTGAGTTATGTGAGCTGAGTTACGCTCATGTGAGCGCTGTAGAGCTCAGGGCTCCTCAACTTGGGTGTTGGATCAGCTGCAGAGAATCCTGAGATGACACCGCAGGGTTGAGAGGGGGTTAACAACAGCCTGTTTTGCAGACATGTCATGCTGCGGCACACGATTTGTGAATGCTGCGACATGACCGTGAGGCTTCCGCCAGTTTGTCCTCAAATGAGTTGAAAATCTGCTACGTGAAATTCTGTTTGAGTTTCTTGTTGTAACATCCGCCTTAAATTATACATCACTGATTTCTCTTGAAAGCCGCGGTGGCTCTGCTTGAGATGTTTCCCTTTTCCATTTGGGATTGTCAGCGCTGTGCATTGTGTTGCTGCTTCCCTGGGATCTGAGGAGCCGTGCGTTTCTAATCACGGCAATTTATTCATACCCCGAGCGAACAGTGACACTGTGTTTTTTGTGATCGCCTTGAGGAGCAGAGAGATGGGCTTTGATCGCACGCACATATTGTGCTTGTCTTTCATCTGCATCCACTGTTTGATTCCATCTGTCAATTCTTCAAATTCAACGCACCCCGTGGTCTGCGTGTGTGTGTGTGTGTGTGTGTGTGTCTGAGACAGGTGGGAGGAGAACAGAGAGACCAACTCTCTTGCCCTCTCCAAAGCGGACAAGTTGATTTGATGGGTCATGAATCAAAATGCGTTAATTCAACATGACGCAACGCAGAATCTGACCAAACACAGGAAGCCCACCGTGTGCTCTTTGTTTGGTTCCACACTGTAATATTTATCATTTTAGATCTTTAAGTCACTAATAATACCTGAGCTTACCTGCTTTAACCTGTAGCCTCACGTGGCGAATGTCATGTTATACTCAGTTTCATACTATTTAATTGTGTATTTATTTACACCTACCAGAAGCAGCATTAAAACTTGTAACTGCTTTTAATATGTTCTTACCAGCTGATTGCATCACATCAATTTCAGGGATAAAATATTTTGTGGCAAGCAATTTATTCTGTTTGGAGGAGATTTATGAGAGAAATTCATTTTTTTTCAGGGCTGTATTTTATTTTTATTGGACTTAATGTCTTAACTGAGAATGTCAAGTATGTTATTAAACCATACTTATTTGTTTTCTGGCCTTGTTGTTTTGTAATAATTTTTTGACCGTGAGGCCATGAGCAAGCACTTCTACTTGGGAATCAGGAACTCTATCATAACAGAGGGGTCTGCACGGCTCCGTGACCCTGGATGTTCTGCTCCTGGGATCGGTCGCTACTTGTTGCGTCTCTCGTACCAAATTGGACAGGCAAGAGGCCAGAGGACAGATGTGGGACAGCAGGGCCCCTTCTTGAAGAAAAGCCTGAGGGAGGTGGCCAGGTTTGGACCGGTCCCGCTCGGCCGGGCTTGTTATGAACACACAATACAGTGCGGCCTTTTTATTGTGCCTGGTGCTGGCTCTGTAACAGAACTCCACAGCTGGGGCTGGGCCGGGCTGGACTCTGTTCCCGTGGTGCGATGTGAAAAGGTCAGCTCAGGATCCTTCACAGTCCCTGTGCTGCCATCCCATCCTGTAAAAAAAAACCCCAAACACACCCGAGGATACAGTCAAGCACCTTAAGCCCACACGCACTTATCATCCAGGGCTTGATGGCACTGGTAACATTTCACTGAATCTGAATGACGCATTAGATCCACTTGACGAATCCTTTTGAATCCCTCATCAAATCTCATTAAGGTTTAGCTTTCATCATCAGTGAGGACTAAACACCACTCCAAATGAGTGCTGATGGAAGGGAAAACAGCCCACTGTTTTCTAATAGTTTGTCATATCAACCTAACAAAGGCTTCATATTCTTTATTTTAAAGGGAACACAGGCACCTTTTAACACAGAGGAGCCTGGGGATCCTTCAGTGCTTTGCAGAGATAGAATCAGGAGACTTGGAGCTTCAAACAATCAGTTCTTCCAGGTTTGATAAACAGAAGTGAACAGATTAGGACCAAGAATTAGGATTCCATCACGTCAGCTGTAAGTACGCCCCGCAATGGCACCTACATCCATCAAACGGAGATAGGCTTAACATATACTTAATGTCACACAACACACAACTCCCTGAAAATAGATTCAAAGCTCCTCAGCTGCACTCTGTTCACACATTACCATAAACGTAACTCTCCTCATGATTTTGTCATCATTAAAACACCATGGTCGCTTTGTCACAGGACACCTTAATTACCCCCCCACACACACACACAAAACGAAACCAACTGACACAGGGGTGTGTAAATACAGTTGCTATGCACAGAAAGAGAGGGAGGAACAAATTAAGCCCATGTTACTCGTGTTAGTCTCCACTGGCCCTTGTGCGTGCGTGCGTGCGTGTTTACTTCCTCCGTGCAAGTGCGAGGATGCTTGATTATCATGCAACACACCACAAACAGAACGCAATTAGCAGCAATGGTGTGGACAGTTTCCTTTTGATGTTCATGAAAAGAAACGTCCGATGAAGAAGAGGTGACGCTCGCCGGCAAAGCCCTGGTTGCCGTGGCAGGGTTGACGCAGGAAGAAAAAAAAACACGTCCACCCACACTTCCTCACACAGTTGTTGGCTATTTTAAGCTCTGCAAGACTAATTTGAGAGCTCCATTTTTGACCATTGTTACTCAGGGGGCAGATGGTGGGGGGGTTGAGGATGACGAGAAGTGGAGGTGGAGGCGGAGGTCGGGGTGAGAGACTGACAGTTCGAGCGCACTATGGGAACCCGGCCCGCGGTGGCATCAGGCGGGGTCAGGGGAGCCACTTGTTATCTGGCTCACCTCTGCCCCTCCAACACCCTTTTCATCCGCTTTCCTGGAGAAAGCAGCCGTGTAGACAGACATCCACTCAGATTGTCTGCAATCTGAAAGGCATTTTCACAGCATGGGGGGGGGGGGTGTCTCCAACGTGCCTCTTAAGAAAAGAACTTCAATCGCTGATTCGTGAAAATTGCACAAAATTGATCACAACCTCCATTTTCATGTTGCCAATTGGGGGGGGCTGCTCTTTGTGCCTGTGTGTGACAGGAATGAACTCAGGCTTTATAGTGACTCATCCACGTGTACTGTAGTCGTACGCCGTGCCCATACTGACAGGAGAGTTGCAGCGCTGGACAAACGCCACATTGGATTCCTCGTGAGGAGAGTGGGTGGGAGTCGGATCTATTCTAGGACTTGGACTGATTTGCTGTTCAGACATCAATTAGTCTGGAAATAGCAGCAAGCGAGTGAGATTATCACCAGGATGAATCGGAGAGGAGCGAGGCAGGCACCTGCGCTGTGCTGTTTGTAATGGAAGAGCTCCGGCAGCTGTCCTGCACATCTGGGTAAAGTCACAGCAGCTCGCTGGCGACTTGACGTGAAAGTCTGTGTGAGCGGTGGGCGCCACGCCTTCTTCACGTCTTCAGCTGCTTTTGTTATGGATTCAGGAATGAGCAACAGGTTGCAAGCAGAAAAATATAGAGATGATGATGTAGTACAGAAAGAAATGCAGATCTTTTAAGCAAAAGTTCTGTTTCCCTCTGAAATGTAGGGGAGTATTAAGCACCATACAAGTACTTCAGAATTGTACTCAAGAACAGTTAAGCACAATATATTTAGTTACTTTCTAGCCAGCGACTTTCTTTTTCTCCTTATTAGGAACACTGATAATTCCAGTCTCTGTTTCTCGGGATCAGGTTCTAATGACTTTAATGATATGGAGTGTTATCAGCAGCAGCTTTCACAACTGATAAGACCTCAACTCTAATCGCTACGGCCCAAGATTCGCCTCAAATTTCCTGCACTAATCATTAGCACTTCCCATCAGACGGGTAATTTATGTTTGAATATTTTAGTAAGTTGCTGCATCAGAGGCCGCATTCTCCTCCTCCTCTGATGTATACAGCGCTGAATGTACAATAAAAAAAATCAACCTCACTGCGTTTATAGTCATAAAGAAAAAGCATAGACCTGGAGTACTCCTCAGTTCTGCGTGTTTTTCATGCACAAAGAAGAGACAATGATTAAAAGCTGCACTCACAGCTCACTCACAGTGAGAACTAAACAAATAATTTTAAGCACTGGTTGCTTAAATCAGTGAATGATCGTTAAGTTGGGCAGTGAAGTAGAATTACAGTGATCAAAAAAAAGTGTTTGCCTTTACAGAAATAAACGTAGCTGTACTTAACTGAATTAAAGTATCTAGACTGCCTCTGAAATAAGAGTAAGCCCATATACTTGTCATTATTAGCTGTGCTGATGGTTTAAAACGCTCCCTGACATTTATTTTATTTTTTTTTTTTAAATCACTAATGGCTCTGCTCCCGGAGAGATCAGCAGCTAATCGACATTTTGGACCAGGCGAGCCCGGCTCATGCAGACACTACGTCCATCCATCATGGCGATCCCGCTTCACGTTTTCTGCCACATTTGGGATTTCTCAGCAGGAACGCAAGAGAAGCCGCCTAATGGGGCTCGCACTGGCACTGGGCCAGTGCAGATCGAAATGTTAACGTGGCTGTCGCAGTCTTCATCATCTGTGCTAAAAATCTGAAGTAAGTAACAATGGCAGCATAGAAAATGTGCTGTCTGCTGCTCTGAAGTGGAAGTAGTCTAGAATAATAGGCATCCAGGACAGGGAGTCAGTGTATTTACAGTATTGACATAGATTAACATCTGCTGCCCGCGATTGCCTCGCGCTCTTGTGCTGGCATGAAGGCAGCAGGCTGCATGATTGACCTCATGCTGTACTGTATAGGCACGCTGTGACGGCGTGCTTCAACAGTGGGTTTGAGCGCGGCAGCAGCAGTTTCAACCAGTCAGTGGATCAAACTGCAAATCCTCATTAGTCTACAAATGGCTGCGGTTAAGACGGAAAGAAAAGGAAGGAGAGAAAAAAAGAAGGGGAGGTTTAGTTGCAGTTCAAAGGCAACAGGAAATATGAACCATCTGTACGAGCCCTTATTTCTCGGTTGTAAAAAAAACAAACATTTTTTTTGTATATTTTTATTTCTAATAACCGGGCAGTGCGCCTCGCGGCTTTTTTCAAGCACAGACTTCACAGTCTACTAGGACGCAAATGGTGAAGCAATTAGTCAGTGGTAAAACACACAACGTGCACTGGTCTGAAAGTGCGTCGTGTCACCAGGGTCGCACCTGGTCTGCCGTCGCTACACACTGCCAGTACAAACCGCCCTGCGTCTTCAAACAGAAGTGGTAGGAAACTGTCCTTCACACAAGGAGCAGGGATTCTTTTCATTGTCCCCCCCCCGTATCTTTGAGAGTTCTTATGATAAAAAATGCTCTGTCTTATTTCTCTCTGTCAGAAATTGTGTTTCCATGGCAACCACGCTGCCGTTAGCCGGCTGTCCAAACTGAGATAACATAGCAGGAAGAGTCGAAAGGGACTTCTGTAAATTCTCTTTGTGATCCCATAAAAAGCTGTCGCACCAGGCTCACATCACCTGGGCCGGGTTCAGTGCGACCCGTCTTAAAAGGCTCTGAGTTCAAAAGGTATTAAGTCTTTAAGTATTGAGTCTTTGCATTTACAGTAGTCAGAAATATTTTCTCTGCCGTGTTTTATCTTCTTGTTTTGTCCGTCCGTCAGTCCAGAACAACTTCACTTTATTCACTCGACAAGCAACAAATCCTTTATTACTAAATCTGTCCAATGTTTGACTTTTACAACTAAGAATTTATTGGAATGAAGAACTAGTTGGCTGATTAATTTCTCTTCGATGGCATGTTGAAGTAACTGACTTATTGTTGCAGATCTAAAAATAAAAGATAACTTGTGAATGCATCAGTCTGTTGTGTCCACCAGGTCCACTTTGCATTAACTAAATTAATTGTATCATTTTAGTGTTACTGCTGGGAGCCACTAAAAACGTTATGTAATAATAAATCTTTATGGTCCGTATCGTCCCTGCTGGTTTTCCATCATACTTTAATGTAATGCTCTGGCCTGTGTGAACCAGGTGTTAAATTGCATGTCTTAAATCGTTCCTGGTGAATGCGGCAGAAACCCTGTACAAGGTGCCTTCCAGTTAATTAGCGTGATACATTTTCCTTTGTTAATGCCGTTTTGTGTGTGCTCACACAGAAAATTTACACTTTGACGCATTGCAACACTTAAAAATCTTTAGTACCCCTTAGCATAGTTGTTCCCACAAGTTTTCCCACGTATTTAACACCTTCCCTGACAAAGTAAGACTGCAGCGTGCCAGCGTGTGCCCTATGGCACGAATACACCGGTTAGGCCACCATCTGGCAGCTTGTGCAATATTTGTCCTGTTGTGCTCTGCAACAAATGGCAGCATTGGTAATGCAGAAACAGCTTGTCTGAGACATACAAGCCTTATTTACATGCCCGTCCCCAAAGGCTGGAGCCGGCCAGCAGGCTCTGTTCAAATCTATTATTTTGGATGAAGGAGTGAAGGAAGCACACAATCTTAGCACAGATCATCGCTAATGTGTCCAAGTGCAACGTGCGTAAAAGACATGCATGCACTGCAACAAATGTGAATTACTACACTGCAAATCGTGCAAAAAGGGCAATCGGACTGAAAAGATGTGCACCCCTCCACCCTCCCAGTGTCTAATAAGTTACCATGACAACTGAAGAGTGAAGAGGATTGCCCTCGCTGAGCTTGTGCTCCCTTTTGTTCAGAAGGTTTCCCCGTTTCTCCTGTGATCTGCCATAATCACCTCATGGTAATGCTGCATAATCTTTACGGGAAGAATATACTCCCCATGAGACTGTATTATGAGTCACACAGAACGGATCAATTTAAAAAATCATCCCCGCTGACTCAGCATTCGAAAAGCTGCAGCGACATCAGAAGAGCTCTTCTGCTTTTTCCAGCGGTTTTTGAACAACACAATAAATGCAGACACGTCCTTGTCCTATGAAAATACAACGGCGGTCCATTTTGCATTTTCTATCGCTACTTTTAGGGACGGTGGATTTGAGGATTGACTGTGTTTCGTGCAGCAAACCTAAAGTGAAAACACATCCTTTGAAAATGCGAACATGTAAGTAACGATTTTTCATTGCTATCTGCAGCAGGCATGAGGAAACGCTCACCAAACCACTCATAGCATTCGTGTAATCAACACTCCTGCACCTGTTGAAGAGGATTAGCATTTGAGCCAACTTCCACGTCTATAATCCCCCTTTAATATGCACTTAATGTAATAATGAGCTGCTTGACTTCTCTGATAGCACGGCTTCAATCTGATTCAAAGCAACCCCATGGCTCCTCGGAAAAGAAACTTTGTTCTGTTATTCTGTAACCCCTCCACCGCCGCCAGCACCACCGCCCCTCCTCCTCCTCCTCCTCCTCCTCCTCCACACATCTCACGCGGTGAATCAGCTACTCATCTTCTGGCGCTCTGATCCGAGTAGGCTCCGACTGACAACTGAGGGGGCACAGGGCATCATTTAACACACGCATGCTCAACAGCAAAAGACAAACAAAGTCGACGACATTGTCTTCCTGTTTGTTTCCAAATCACTAGTGGTGCAAAAAAAAGCGGGGACCTTTAAAAGAATTTAATGCTTACTTGGTAGAGGCTCGGTTTTTGGGTAAACATGCGTGTGCGTACCCCCAAAAAACAATCAAACTTTTAAGGGATAGAAACTTTAAATGGTGGCTCATTGGCCATTACTGTAAAATGATTTTATTCAAATATTTGGACATGGTCAGTAGAAGTCCATTAAGACAAGTTCATCACATCTGTGATGAACTGTAATGAGCTGTCAGAGCAGGCAGTGCAGCTTTTCAAATTCAGTTCAACAGTTTATGCTTCAGACAATTTACTGTAGAGTTTACACTGTGCTCAGCTGTGAATGGACCCACTCCTGTGACTCAGTCAGGTGTGTCCTGGCTGCTGAGAAAGATGCCATAACTACAGTCCACGCAAAACTTAGGTTAGAGAAAAGAGTTCTGCTTTTTGTCTGTCGTGAACACTTCCTGGTTTCTCTGGAAGCAGATTCCCTCCGCCTATTTTGTTGGTGGGGAAATAAAACGAGTAGTAAAACCAGTACATCTGTGATACCAGTCGGCCCGGTTGGTACTGCTGATGGACGGATGGTTCTGATGACGGAGAAAGGAGGCTGGAGTCTGTGTGGACTGAGCCGTCTCAACAGTTGATTGGCAGTTGCTTTTTATGTGGTTTCCTTATTACTTAAAAACCCACAATGCCTCCAAATGACAGATTTAATGAGTTGACCTGACCAGTGCTGTTTACGTGACTGAAGCTGTCCAGAGGGAACATCACACTTCTGAATGTATGTCCATAATTATACCGTTTTAAGCTATTTTAACATTAGTATTTTTTAATTCATAATAATAATTTATTTTAGCGGTGATTATTCATATCATGGGCCTATAGAAGAGAAGAAAACCATGACTTACAGTTTAACCAAGCATATTATATTCATGCCCCCATGAATTACATTTAGTGCTCAAGCAGCACTCACTTTTTTTTCCTTTTTTTTTTATGAAGCTACACGGGGGTTCGGAGTTTCTAATTTCCTTGTTCACAAAGATGTACCACACGGATAGCTTCAGGGGCAGAGCGATGTTTTCATTTTCTCCCTCCGTCTCTGTGAATCCCACAACCACCTTATCTGCCTTTGTTATGGTATTCTTTGTTTAATTATGAGCCGCAGATTAAAATTCTCCTCTTCTTGTGTTGCCCGCAATGTGAAACACCCCCCCACCACCACAGAAACGCACACATACATACGTAGACAAGAACGCAGAAGCTGACATTTCAATATTGATTCGCACCTCCGGCAAGGACATGAAAGATCGCGGCCACAGGAGAGCAGGGAAATTCATCAAGGACGGCACGTGATAAATGAGAATGACAAATGCTTTGACACAAAGCGTTAAAGGTCACGTGTGACATCGGGCACACAGTGCACCTCTCCCGGCTCGGAGAGTGAGTCGTGTCATTATCTCCCCCTCCAGCTCGAAGGAGGGACCAGCAGGGCGACGGCCAGCTAAATGTCACATCTGCCCGGCCGGTGCGTGCCGGCGGAGCACGCTGACAGCCCAGCGGTGCCACGGGCTGCCGCTGCTTCACCAGTCTATTGTAGAGTACGCATCTCAGGACTGGCACACAATAGCTACTGTCATACTGTCACCTGAGCGCCTCGCCTCCAGCAGACAATGAGCACGCTGGCGTCGCTTGGCCGCGAGCGTGATTCCCAGTGTGTTTGGAAAGATAAGTGTGACCCGGACGTGTTCCTTCGTCCATCTCCCCACTGAGCTTTTCTCCTCTCTTTCCCTTTCTTTTTAAAATGATAGATAATCCCTCTTTGTTCTCTAGGACGCCCTGACTCTTTCACGTCGCCGTCTCTCTGACAGAAAGGAGAACTATTATAAACCACGGAAGGCCGGGAAACATTGAGTCTGACAGACGGACATCAACCTGCAACTTTCACAGCGGCACAGATTCCAGAATGCTTTACTCGTCCCATTTACTTTGCGGCAAACTGACGGGAGGTTCGCTGTTGACGTCTAAAGCTTGTTGCATGAAAAATGTTTTTTCATACATATTTGTATCCATACAACTGGCGCGGTTCACCACATCTATTTTTTCCCAACTACAGGGGAGAGACGACGTGAAAGCCACGGGGGGGAAGTGGAGGAGCGAAATGTGACAGTTATTGAGGGATTATGCGTCATCATTGACATTTGCAGAACATTTTTATCGAGCCGTATTCATTATCTGGTGAATTACTCCCTTTTTAGCACCTAATCAGCCTGCCGCGGATTAGCTTCGGCTCCTGTAAAATTTATTTCATGCTTCAGCTTCCACGGGAGCAGGCCATGAAAAACCCACTCAGACCAGTGAGCGTGCCACAGGCATGTAAATAAATGACAGGAGTTTGAATTGGTATTAGGGAGTGTGATTATGAATATTAAGCAGTCATTTAGAAATTTTGAAGCATACCACACTCCTTCGCAAAGTGCTCAAGATGCACTACAGAAAATACTGCAATAAAAAAAAACATTTCATAGGATGTCACAGCTTATTTAGTATTCTTTCCATTTCATGTTACCCCGGCAAGTTGCTCTGTGACTGACCTTTAACTGGTGAGAGAATTAAGTTATCCACCAGGCCTATTTATATGGAGAACAGTACATTATTAATATGTTAATACCTGCCAATGCCTCCCTGCTTCACATTTAAGAAAGGAATAGCTCGACCTTTGGTGGCAATCAGACTAAAGAGTCAGGTTGGCCTAATTTAAGAAAGTTATTTAATGCCAACCGCCCCTTTTGCTTCAGGGGGAGCAACAAAAGTACGGAGTAATACGCTGATGTCCAAACCTGCCATGTGAAAGACAACTGCGTGAAGATAAATGTCTGTGAATACAAACTCTTAACCTGTTGCCGACAGACTCCTCACCAGCTGGAGAAAGCCTTGACAGAAAGGACTGTAGACAAGACTGTAGCAACTATGTTGTTCATCAGTGAGTGGTTGACATATTGTTTCCGATTCATGAAATCTCGCCACACAACTCTAGAATCAACATCTGTGATCCAAAGGGTGCAAGTCTTTGTTGAAATACTCCCCGAACAAGTGGTCATCTGTTTTGTAGCAAGGCCATGGGTTGTGAGGATACGCATGTGATTCATGCAGGGTCAAAATGACCTTTCACGCTAAGAAATTCGCTGCAGTATTAAAAGGTGACTGTAACTTTGCATGGCACCAGCAGGACTCCATGTGCAGCCTTAGGTCATCATCACCCGACTGAACCGTCTTTGCTGAAATTGCACGGTTGAATGCGGTGAATAGAAGCCAATTTGGATAAATGACGGAGCCTGGGACTCCAGTTTTAAGCTTTGTGATTTAGACATCAGCAGCACAGCGAACCCGTGTTCCTGCAAAGACTCAGTGTCTGTGAAGGATTTGAATGACTCAAAGGTCAACCTCCACTCTCATTCATTGCAGGAGGGTGAGCCATGAATCATACTCGGAGAGTACAATTCAGTCGTATCGAATTCAGGTGGCTGCAGCAGTGAGGAGTGAGGAAAATTTCACTGAGTGATACCGTCACTTGAAATAGGCCAAGCGGTGTGTGAACCAGAAACTTTTAATGATCCCACATCCCCACGCCACGCTCGTCTCTGTTTTTGCCAACTCCTCAGTGAACCTGCTACGAAGCAGCAGTTCTTAAACACGCTCGCATTTCTGGGAACAGAAATGTTATTGAAACACCGGTTTATACGCAAGTTCATTAGAGCGTCTGAATAATACTGGAGCGAGGCGCCGTCCACAGCAGCCATGGCATGAAAAGAACGGCAGTTCAGGCCACTGAGAGTTCTCTGTGTGTGTCAAAGCACATAGTTTCTGACATTCGTGTTTAGATGGAGCAATAAACAGAGATAGGAGTGCTGTGCCAAACTAATAGCTGGTCTCAGAGTTTGGTAAGGTGGCTGGCAAATGGGACTTCATCTCCTCTCACTGTTAATGATCTCCCTTGTGAGCTTTGGCAGATATAGAGTTTGAGCAGCGTTCTAGCGACTGAGGCAATTTCATTAAACCACACTTTTAAATGTGCACGCTGGTGATAAGATTAGACCAAGCATACCCAGGGGTGAAGCAAGTTTTCAGCCTTTTTAATTTGCTAAACTTTGACCTGCAGAAACATTATGTAATTTATTACCTGCATTGACCTGTATCAGGAGCTGATGGGACTTGCATCAATATCAAATGAACTTATTTCCACCCACACAAGTCTCCAGCAGAGCCTCCCTCCCATCTCAGTGAAGGCCGCCTACAATTAACACTAATAAGTCAGATTCTCACAACAGAGACAAGTTAAGCTCCCTGAAGAAACACTGAGATCTGATTTGTCACCATGAAGAACATTTCTTTGTTTTTAGTGTCGTGGTTGTTGGAGTGGGGTTCAGTAGCCTTCAGAACGGAAATGGGTTGTGGGATACTTGCTCATAAAGAGGAGTGGTCTTAAATCACAGCGAGCTTTTGTTGCAAAGAAAGTGTTGACCCTAGGAGTTTAAAAAGGCTTTTTAAAAATGTAGCACCTGTCAACCGTTGTTATTATCAAGTTAATTACTGGTACTGATTAATATCTTTTATTAGTTCCTGCATAACTTGTGTATCATTTTGACTTATGACATTAAAACAGACTCACTAAAATCATCATCTTTAAGTAATGTGTTAAAGATTTAGCTTGTTCACGTTTAAAGTTCGGCTCACAGTGTTGGGCCGATATATCCTCGATTCACCCCACCGACAGTCAAAGAAATCTAATCTGGGATCCGTTTTGGGTCCAGTATTGAGCCCAAGTTATCTGGTAATCTGAAGGGTCGACAGATCTGGGCTTAAACCTCACGAACTGCTTGTAGATTCATCAGGGCCGACTTGATAATATCAAATATTTGGTACGTAGGAACCTAATCTGGATGATTATGACTACGATGACGTCAGTCCGAGAGCAGCTGACAGTCCTGCCAGACAATGTAATTGATCATATTCTAGCCCTTGAAGCTAGCGTTAGACCAGTATTAAAGCTGATGTCTCACCTCCAGTTCTCGCTGAATTAGTAGAGAAGCTGTGTTGACCTTGTCTCCCCAACAGCAATTTCAAACCTCGTGGTGTGTGCATGTTTGAGAGCGGAGAGAAGATGATAATGCAACCCGATTTTTAAGCTCCTGCAGCCGGAGCGTGGCTTAACTGCCTCGCTCGTTGCCCAATAGGAATGTTTCAAACACCCAGATTCAATTTGCTTTGCTGGGATTCCTGGCTGACAAAACAATTAGCGCGGCTGTGCCACAGAGATGTGCGGCGTCTCTGCTTCCCCTGACAGGACGCCGGTGGAGCGTGGAAAGATGCGTGCCACTCCACAGGTTTAGCTCCGTCAGTCAGACACTGTGCTTGCACTGAAAGACAGCTGTTAAAAAGCATTTTCAAATGGATTGGTTAATTCATGAGCTGCACTATCTGCAAGTCCTGCATGTTTGCTGTGAAGGAATCATAATGTGACTAAATTCTATATGGTTTACTAATGAAACAACACCCAGATATTCAAACATGCTCAATGATCTTGATGGATACTGGCTGTAGAGCAATGCTTAAAATATTCCCAGTTTGAAATTAAATGCATGTTTGTCGGAGACTGATGTGGCTGAAATCACATGAGCCATTACCTCTCTCTGGGAGCAGTACAGGTGTTGTCCACAGGATGTTCTCAGAAAACTCTGGCTGTTCACTTAATTTCCCAGATGGCCTTAACAGCAGACGCGGAGCGAAAACTCCCCAGTGACAGCGAGGCTGCCGTTTTAAATTGTATTTGTTGTCGTCCTCAAGACCCATTTAAGTTGTCGGCCCAAGAGGCTCTGTTGAAATCTCAAAGGGGCGAAGGTGAAGGGCAGAGGAAGCGAAGGAGTGCAAAACAGCTGCAGAGTGGAGGCTGGCTGTTTTAATGTGGCAACGATTTGTCTTTCAAATTTGCAGGCGACTTCATGAAAGAATAAAATTGGCATCATCATCGTTCAGCCGACCTTTAATCACGGTCTGGCGCTGTAATGAGATGCAGCTTCATCTTTTTTGGAACTTACCAGGTGGTTGGTGGTGTTCACCAAATTAAATTCAAGGCACTCTTTTTAATACCACACAGAATGCCATTTAAATCCCTGTTCATGATCACATGGCAGAATGAAGGAAAAGCTGCAGGGAATATTATACAGTTATTCATTCAATGCATAAATTAATGCATTTATACCATTTATGCTGTACTTTTGTGTCAATCATATGCAAAAAAAGGTATAACAAATGTTAGTGTACAGAGGAGGGACAAAAAAATATTCAAGACCTTATGAATTGAATTTAAGATTTCTTTTAAGGCTTTTTTGAAGGAACATTCTTGAGGACTTTTCAAGACCTGCAGATAAAATGATGGATGTTGACAGTTGTGGCAGTTGTGAAGCACTGAGAAGTGTTGTATTTAAAGCATTATTGGTTGTTTTTTTGCAATTTCATGTGGTCTTTTGATGGCAATGAAAATCTAAAGTGACACCAGCCTTTTCTTTAAAGACGTGCAATTTTGATAAGTTCTGGGATTTGCCACGCGACGGGAGCTCCAGTGATGCCCAACAGTGTCGCCATGTTTGAAGTCGTTGGAGATTCGTGAGTGTGTCGCATGCCTTTGATCAACAAACGGGCTGGAGAGGGACAAGACAGTCCACGTTTGCACACAGCTAACTCTGTGAGCTACCAGGACGATGATGAAGCCAGCGCTGACGTAATCAACTCTATCGTGCACGCCAATCATTTCCCAGATAACGTACACATACGAGGTCACAGCACTGAGTCACCGCGTCCTTTGTTGTAAATACTGACCTTTGAATTAGGAAGCTCCAGCTGACATTTGGCTCTAAAATAAGTCCCCTTTTATAATATCAGGACCAGACAGAACACTTCAACCTTTTTGTTATTTAGGGGGTGAAGAAAAACTTCCTCTGAACCTTTCAACTGTTTTTTTTTCCTTTGCCAAAACAGCTGCTACACTGCTCAACATTTGACTATTACACACGTCCGAACTAAAAAGCCTCATCAATTAATATAAAGTTGTAAAAGATTCTAGATAATAATTTGCCACAAATATCTGTCTTCCTCCTCCTCACACATTTAGGTTTTCAAATGCAATAATCCTGTCACAGCTCAAAGTTCTTAAGTGTGGAAAGTATGTGGCCATGAAATATCAGGAGCATTTGAGAGAACATCCATTACCACAGGGCAGGAGGCTGTTCCTGTTAAGCTGCTTCGGGAGTTTTCAGAAAACAGAAATACGCTTCTATAAGCTCAGACAGTATGGACGATTTAGAAAGTCGTTCTGATTTCACCCTGGGAGAAAAATGGGTGGAGGGAAAATTTACAGCCCATTGAGAGTATGAAACTCAACCAACTCGGTCCAACTGGAGGCTTTTATCTTTGGGACCTCCTCTTACCTTTATAGCTTCACAGATACAATGCAACAAAAAACAGGGACTTGCATTTTGTTTCTCCACAGTGAATCTCAGTGTGGAAGAAGTAAAGTAAGATCAGACCGAACTAAAAGAAGCTGTGGCGAGCTGGTGCCTGTCTGTTTAATGTGCAGTGCTACACGGACGTTTCCTCCAGCTGAGAGAGGAGAGGACACGGACCGACCTTTAGCCTCCGCATATGCGACATCACCGCTGCAGACAGAAGAGCGCTGCCCTGGGGTCTGGGTGTGTTATTGTGCGTTGTTGTGTGCGTCGCCGTGTCCGAGAGAGGACACATTCCTCTCATCATCATCTGTCAAAGACAAGAGCGTCGCTCACGGATGAAACAGTCAGTGTACTCTAAAGTAAAGCCTGTCCTGTTTTGGCTGGATAACTGCTGAGACTACACAACACACAACAAGAGTGAGAGCAACAAGGTCATAAAGTGTAGCTGAGTTCATGAAAAGACTTTTTTACTTACATAAAGGTCGAAATGTTTGGCTTGTCCTGAGCTAGAATTACTAAAACTGATGAGGATCTGCATTTTCTGGAATGCTCACAATGATGCTGCTGACATGCTCATGTTGAGCAGATTTGTTTAGCTAAGCTAAGCTAAGTGTCATCTTAGTGTGTTAGCATGCTAACATGTAGCAACCCCAAAAACACAAAGGCAACTCTGCTGATGACATAAAAACCCCAGGTTTCAGGTATCAAACCCATGTCTGAAGATGCAGAGTAAATAAATATTTTTTTTAATACCTGTTCTCATAGCACAGTTCACAAAAATCTACCCAGTGTCTTATCCATTATATTTACAAAGAGTGAAAGATGTGCATCATGAATATATAAAACAAAATGTCGCGAAATTATACTGTTATTTTACCGTCTTCCCGGAAGTGGACTCGCATGGTCACCGAACACATCAGTCCAACCACCGGTAAGCAAACAATGAAACCCGGTGAAAAAAGACATTTTTTGTAGGCCAACGAAATAAAGAAGCAGCCACAGGTGCTCTCATTTTAAAATCAATACCCAGGCAGGGAAAATGAGACACAGATGAGAAAGTGATGTGGAGAGCTGTTTCATCAGAACATGGTTGGTTTGCTTTTCATGCATCTCTGAATGGACGGTCCGGTGAAGTAATCTCCCTGCACGTAAATCTCATTTCCCCGGCTTTGATTGGCAGATTTAGGAGGAGATGACGAGTAAAAATAAAATGATTGGCAGCAGAGGAGAGAGGCCGGCGGGGGAGTGCATGTTGTGTTACATCGGTGAACGAGCTGGAGCCTGAGCCTGACTGAGGAGACAGGACAGGTGACGCCGGTCATTCGGCTTTGCAGGGGAATTGTGCCCCTGGCTTTATTTCAGCATGAATTCAAATAGCAGCTGTGGGACTTATGAAAAGATAGATCTAATAAAGTATGTTAAACATTTCCCAGCTTTATTGGTCAGAATTTATTTCATGGGGCCTGTATTTTCCAGCTAATTTCCTGAAAATTAGCCAGTATTCAGTTCTGCATTTCTAGGATGTTTCCAAAAAAAATTCACATGAATTGTAATGGAAATGGAGGAGGTATAAGATCCCTGAAAGACTATTTAGAAATTTTGTTTGTCTTTCCAGGAAACTCTGTTGTCCAATTATTTTCCACTTGCCAAAACATAATTTCCTAGCTTTATCTTTGAACAAGTGGGTACCTGCAGCAGACACATTCTCCATTTCCCTGATAATTAGTACAAAATTGCGTAGGTGTGTCTTCATCACCTGTCTAATTAACATCTAAGTAGCAGGTAATTTTCAGGAAAAGATGTGGAATGTTTGCAGGAAATTAGATGGATAGGGGTATAATAGGGGTAAAATAAAGCACCGCAGATTATTTATGGTTTGAAGGTGAGTGAGGGCACGTGCAGTCCTTTGTGTGGAGGTTTCACGAACAGTACCACTTCCAGTTAGCTGGAAACATGGCACCCAGCCGAGCCTGAGTGCACTACAACCAGACATTAAAATGCTGCTCGCATTAGCAATGATTAATAATTGATATCATTCTGATCCTGATATTTGAGAGCCCGTTGTCAGTACAGTCTGTGAAGCGGCCTGAAAGGATATTCCCTGTCACAGCACATCTTCCTCAAACACACCCTCCAGAAAAACACGCATTGCAACTTGCCACCCAGGATAGTAGTTAGCAGATAATGTATGTGTCTAAAACCACTTTTACACTGCCAGAAACAACAATGTGCAGCTTTGCAGTGCCTTTGGCTGTACCGCTGATGTTGTTAAATTAATAACCGGACAATAACTGGTCATAATATAGCATGTGATAAAAATGCAAAAAAACCCACCATACCGCAATATGTCATAAAAATGCGAAAACTGCCAAAATTTGACGTTGCCTAAAAATTCCACAAAACATCAAAGAATAGGGATTTATGTACAGTGCATAGGATAACAGGTGTTAAAAATGCCAAAAGGTCATAATTTAGCATGTCATAAAAATGCAAAAAAACGCCCATACCATGGTATGTCGTAAAAATGTGAAAAATGTCCAAATTTAACATTGGCGAACACATTTCCCTGTGTTCCTCTCACTCTCTCTGCTTTATGTACTGGAGAAGTAACTGGCCCCGAGGTTTGCTGTGGAGTCATTTGAACTAATTTATTGAGGCATGTTATGTTCTGGAAACTTTCTTTTCAATCAGCCTCTTAGTGTGAGTGACTGGATCTTACATAAACCCACAAGTTTCTGCTGAAGTTTTGGTTATTTCACATTATAAATTCCTGTTTTTCTAATCTAATAAAACTAATAATCTGGGTCATTGCATAGGTATTTAAGGTTTATGAAACAGTACCCCTCTCCTGTGTAAAGACAAGGTGTTTGGATTAAAGCCCCCGCCCCACTTTAATGATGCGCGTGCAGGGTTTGACTGCAGAAGGCTCTTATTACCACAGCTGAACCACAGTCAAAGGTGCAGCGAGAGGCCGTGCATCATGGAGCAGGGGGAGACGTGACATCATTTACATGCGGGGGTAACGTTCATCACGTTGCGCTCCGTTGGCTCCTCTCTCGCCCCCACACAGCTGGCCAATCACTGGTGGGGGGGTAATGTTGGATTGTTCTGGAAAGTTACACAAATTGTCAGCCGCCCTAATCTGCTGTCAGAAAGCAGTTTGGTGTGTGTGTGTGTGTATGGGGGGGGGTGGTTCTGAAGCTATTCAACCAACCCACAAACACTACTGATGAAGTACACTAACAGTTAAAGGCCCTTATTTCCTAAATTGATGTTGTGCTTTCGTGGTGCACTTTCCCAAACAGATCGACAATCAAATTACCGCAAAGTCATTAGCACACATTGAACCCGGGGCCTCTGCGCCCCTGCAGCTCCAGGTTGGCTCGTTGCCTGGTTTGTAATCCAGGCTTGACTGGCAGCGGCACCAAGTGACTGAGGTGCAGGCAACTTTCTGTGCAGAGATTGAGATGCTTCAATGGTCGTATGTCAGTTGACTGTGGTTTTTGTGTGATTGTAGCACAGAGTAGAAGTGCAGGCACTTTGAATGACCCTTCTCTTTAATTCTCGATGGGACCTGTGCCTAGGTGAGGTCCATTTGGAGAAATGAATGTAAGAATGTATCTATTGAAGGAGACAGGCAATTGAAGCGCTGCACAGCAAGACGGAGACGTCATTCATTCCTCACTTGGCAAGTTGTGACAGCTGTTATGTTCATTGTGGTAACAAGCTGTTACAATGTCTGCTGTGTTTCCCACTGCATCCTGATGGAGACCCATTTTCTCCATGCGAGGGTTGCGCCGGCCAATATCGTTACGACACGTATTTATTTCCCACTCACTGGCGAGGCTATCTTTCATTTAGCTATGCCGGAGGTCTTCCAAGTGGCTCCATTAGCAGACTTCCCATCACTGTGTTTACTTTGGTTGTGACACGTACGGGGGGGAATGCAGCGTTCTCTTGTCTCTCCATCACATGCTGGATAAATTATTCACAAGTGATCACATTCCAGCAGTATAATTATCATTGTCCGACGCCAACACCTCAGCAGTTTCTTAGCAACTGCTGTCTGCACATTTTCTGCTTCCACAACAGCAGTATTTTCCATCTAAATGAAACCAGACTCATCGCTTGTGGAATTCTTTTTTTTGTAATAACACCACAAGGATTATCCCAAATACAAACTTACATGCTGTACCTCGCAATCAAAGCTATTTTTACTGCTTTAACAGTCGCTCCCTCCTAAGCTATTGCCAGACACATCTCTGTGTGTCCCTCTCTCTGTGTTGAGATGAAGAGGACACATCCTTGGAAACAGTGGATCTTGATGCGGGCATTACAGCTCCGTGCACGCTGGTTGGAGAGATTCAAAACCTCTGGACTGCATCTGTCCATTGTTCATCCACCCTTTAGAGCTGGCCTGAGGTGTGCATGTCAGCACGGGTGGCAGACAATCACCCCAGGCAACAGGTTGAGGGAGTCAGATGGCTCGGTGGATGGCAGCCAAAACAAACAGGAGGGAGCTTCAGAGAGTGGAGCAGGGAAATTGTTGAGGTTTTGTGTTTGGGAAGATTTCACTCAGTGAATTGCCACTTGGTGAAATGAGCCTGTGGGCTATATTCCACCAGTTAGTCCCAGGAGTTAAACCCAGGAACCAAAACAGGAACCAGTATATGCTTATTAATTTGTTTGTATTGTCAGATTAAAACAAACAAACTTTGTGAGCGAAGTCATTTTTTCTCCTAATTAGATGATGTTGCATTGGAAAGATGTGCAAAGGTGGAAAGCAAGATAGAAAATACCCCAAAAAAGACCCTCATCTTCAGA